>CM042239.1:66002879-66620379 GCA_023566225.1 Romanogobio albipinnatus | reverse complement strand
TATTTAAAAAGTGTAAGAAGCCATGAAAACAATGTTACGAGTGAGCGAGCTGCCTGTGACAAGATGGCCGCCAGTAGCGCGAACGAAACATCTAGCCTTTATTATGTATATCTATTGTTCGGAGGGGGAAATATTTACCCGGAACTTCATTTAGACCCCGGTTCCTGCGGTCAAAGCACACCGAGTACCACCCCAAAGTTCCTAGTTCCTGGGGAAAGTTCCTGCGTTGGAAACGCGGCTATACAGTACATTTACCAGGGTATTACTTTTGGTATTCTACATATTATCAATTGCATTGCTGGACATGGAGTTGGATTTCAATAAGCAACCTGTGGAACATATCAATTTGTATTTTATGCAAGAGTAAGTTCTGGTCCTCTAATCTGATTGGCCGAGCGGTGTACGGCCATGTGTGCTGTGTTTAAATGTATTTATTCATAAATAATAAAATATGTACAATTAACATTTAAAGTGTATGAAATTGGTTTACATGCACTAGGGGTGGGCGATATAGCCTCAAGATTATATCACGATATTTCAAGAATATTTGCGATAACAAAATCATTGACGCTATAGAAAAAAATATATGGAACAAAGTTTTATTGGTTATTGCAGCTGGTAGGCAGCAGCATTTATTAATGCAAACAAAACCATAACATAACATTTTAGTTTAACAATAACTAATGTAATTTATGCCATGGTCTGTCTGAATAGGGAGTGCAGAATTATTAGGCAAATGAGTATTTTGACCACATCATCCTCGTTATGCATGTTGTCTTACTCCAAGCTGTATAGGCTGGAAAGCCTACTACCAATTAAGCATATTAGGTGATGTGCATCTCTGTAATGAGAAGGGGTGTGGTCTAATGACATCAACACCCTATATCAGGTGTGCATAATTATTAGGCAACTTCCTTTCCTTTGGCAAAATGGGTCAAAAGAAGGACTTGACAGGCTCAGAAAAGTCAAAAATAGTGAGATATATTGCAGAGGGATGCAGCAGTCTTAAAATAGCCAAGCTTCTGAAGCGTGATCATCGAACAATCAAGCGTTTCATTCAAAATAGTCAACAGGGTCGCAAGAAGCGTGTGGAAAAACCAAGGCGCAAAATAACTGCCCGTGAACTGAGAAAAGTCAAGCGTGCAGCTGCCAAGATGCCACTTGCCACCAGTTTGGCCATATTTCAGAGCTGCAACATCACTGGAGTGCCCAAAAGCACAAGGTGTGCAATACTCAGAGACATGGCCAAGGTAAGAAAGGCAGAAAGTCGACCACCACTGAATAAGACACACAAGCTGAAACGTCAAGACTGGGCCAAGAAATATCTCAAGACTGATTTTTCTAAGGTTTTATGGACTGATGAAATGAGAGTGAGTCTTGATGGGCCAGATGGATGGGCCCGTGGCTGGATTGGTAAAGGGCAGAGAGCTCCAGTCCGACTCAGACGCCAGCAAGGTGGAGGTGGAGTACTGGTTTGGGCTGGTATCATCAAAGATGAGCTTGTGGGGCCTTTTCGGGTTGAGGATGGAGTCAAGCTCAACTCCCAGTCCTACTGCCAGTTTCTGGAAGACACCTTCTTCAAGCAGTGGTACAGGAAGAAGTCTGCATCCTTCAAGAAAAACATGATTTTCATGCAGGACAATGCTCCATCACACGCGTCCAAGTACTCCACAGCGTGGCTGGCAAGAAAGGGTATAAAAGAAGAAAATCTAATGATATGGCCTCCTTGTTCACCTGATCTGAACCCCATTGAGAACCTGTGGTCCATCATCAAATGTGCGATTTACAAGCAGGGAAAACAGTACACCTCTCTGAACAGTGTCTGGGAGGCTGTGGTTGCTGCTGCACGCAATGTTGATGGTGAACAGATCAAAACACTGACAGAATCCATGGATGGCAGGCTTTTGAGTGTCCTTGCAAAGAAAGGTGGCTATATTGGTCACTGATTTGTTTTTGTTTGGTTTTTGAATGTCAGAAATGTATATTTGTGAATGTTGAGATGTTATATTGGTTTCACTGGTAAAAATAAATAATTGAAATGGGTATAAATTTGTTTTTTTGTTAAGTTGCCTAATAATTATGCACAGTAATAGTCACCTGCGCACACAGATATCCCCCTAAAATAGCTAAAACTAAAAACTACTTCCAAAAATATTCAGCTTTGATATTAATGAGTTTTTTGTGTTCATTGACAACATGGTTGTTGTTTAATTATTAATGTTGTAAAATTAATCCTCAAAAATACAACTTGCCTAATAATTCTGCACTCCCTGTATTTGATTCTGATTGGCTGGAAGGTGTGCAATAAAATCGTTTAATGGTAGTTCCAAGTCAGATGAATCCTCGTTCTATATTAATGCGCTGTTTTCATTTCAGGTGTGTTTACACGGAGCACTGTAATCGGTTTAAAAGTCTGAAAGTCCGAATGCAAATGCTGCATATAAACACTGCTTTCATAAGGATACACTAATATTTCTGAAGTGTAAAACTTTTTATTTTGTAACAAGTTATGAAGATAATGTTGGAATAATGACACAGACAAAGCCTGGCTACGCCATCTCATCTGACAGCGTTTGTCCCAGGCACTTTCTACTTCAACTGCGCCTGAGGGATTTCTTACAGCAACACCAGATCGGTTTAGATAACGTCTTGTGTAAACTGTCCACAGAATCGTTCAATCGGAATGATTTTAAACGGAATTACATAAAATTGTGCATGTAAACTGGGCTATTGAAGCGCACACACGCGTCATTCGCATTCAGAGAGCAGAGATCGTGCTGCACATTCATGAGCACAGAAACTATTAACACCGCCCCGTGACTTTTAGCAATAAAATAAGTTACTGGGTAACTACATTATATTTCTCAGCAACGATGGGGTTATTGCTATTTTTCAGTAATAAACCCACATCTTCGTTAAGAGAGACGCTGAACAGACGCAGTCACACAGGTACGAATCTCTCTCTCTCTCTCTCTCTCTCTCTCTCTCTCTCTCTCTCTCTCTCTCTCTCTCTCTCTCTCTCTCGATAATTAATAAATGCTATAATCCATTCATTCAAATAAATGTAATCTTACGCACTACTTTATCTCTGTGTCTGATTCAAAGAAGGCAGAATGCTAGATCTAGCCGTAACTGACGAAAATAACTGTCAATGTTTCCCTTCCGGTCAAATATTGCGCTGCAAACAACAATAGCAGCTTTAAGTTGTCAGTGTTTAGTCAGTTGTCAAGAGGGCTGACCTCTTTTAACCAAGTAGCTCCCTTTTTAGGTACTAAGTCGTTATCGGAGGCTGACATGCTGCTTTTCGTGTATACTCTGACAGGTGTTGTTGTTGTGCGCGCTGGGGAACGTAAATACGCCATCGCGGCGCTAAATCATTGATATCGCGATATGACACTTTTTTATCATGTAAAAATGTATACCGGTATTATCGTGGACGGTATGATACGGCACACCCCTAACATGCACTGCCCGTCCGAAAAAAAAGTTGCTTTTGGGATTTAAATAGGCTAAAGAAAGAGTCTATGATTGGATCATTATTGCAATGATTATTATGTTTCTAGAATGTTATATATTTGGCACAAGTTCTTCTAATCCTAATTGAGGGAGTGTGTAACATTTCATTTCTTAAACAATCATGTAGGAAGACACATCATGGCCATATTCCAGGATGACAACGTTAAGATTCATCAGGCTCAAGTTTTGAAAGAATGAAGAGACGAATGAAGAATCATTTTCACACATGAATTGGCACCTTCGAGTTCAGACGTTGAATGAATTGAAAGTCTTTGGGATGTGCTGGAGGAGACTTTACAGAGTGCTGGACTCTTGCATTGCCAATACAAGATCTTGACCAAAAATTGATGCACCTCTTGATGGAAATAACATCACTTATTCAAGTTCCTCTCAAGTTCAACCATTCTTTTACAACATGCGTCTTTAAAAACAAAAAAAACTAATCTGGATGTTTTCCCTTGCTGCAAGCCATTTTTTCTCTCACCATTGAGCAAGGGCAAATTCTGTATCACAGATAGGCTGATATTCAGTACAACAGCGTTACATTGCTTAAACATTTTGCACTGTTTAAATACTACTTCATGGCTTTGAAGATCTTTTAAACTTGTTAAGCTGTTAAGTAAGCAAAGCATTTTAAGTACAAACATATGTCTTTGTCATGCAGGCTCGGAGACTGTGTTGAGCATTTCCATATAAATATAATACTATTATACACATAAAACATTCAAAATATTAATATATTCTAAGTTGACACTCACAAAACCTGCTGATATAAGAAAATACGTTTTACTAATGCTCATGATCACTAAATCAATGTTTTCTCTATAGTAAAAAAGATCAACTAATAATTCCAGCCTTTCAATACTAACAGTTTAGATTCCTGATATCTATGGGAGTGAAGACAGATAGCCTGTACTTGGCCAACAAACTTTGTTAGCTTTGCTGTGACCATATAAGGACCCTTGCTGAAGTCTGGGACAGGCAGAGCCTGCCCAGCACAGATCTCTCTGTAAAATTCAGCTAAAGAAAAACAACTTTGGCAGTGAACATTTATCAAAACAACGGGTGAATTTGAACTCAGTGGGTGGCCACTATAGATATGTTGTCATTATGCAAGAATCTGTTTACAGCATTGCCCATTTCCAACAAAGATGGACATTAGTTTGACTTATTTCCTAAATAAGAGAACTACATTTATATAAAACATTCATCCATGGCCATACATTATAGGCAACTCTCAGGACCAGCCAATGCATACATATTAACTCAAATGTATTTTAAACTCACCTTTCTCCAAGGGCAAAACTTTCACGCTGCCTGACATCAACTTCAGACAACTTTCACCCTGCTGAAAAGAGCTGCCTAAGTTGGTTTGCTGGTTTTAGCTAATATCTCAGTTCACTGTTCACGCTGTTAGCAATTGGCATCTCATCTGTGCCCAAGAAAAAGTGCACAAGACCCCACTAAAGCGAAGACCAGAAAACCACCAGGTTCTTGTGCATTTGTGTGCTTTATTATATAAACCACCCATTGAGATAACAGCTAGCCCTATAATAAAAGAAAAAGAAAAAGATGGATATTCACCAGCGTCATCAGGTCTCTGCCAACGCGTACTAAAAACGTAGTTATTAAGACCGAGTCCTCATCATCATAATAGTAGCCTATAGTCTCACCTCGAGCACCTGGAGAGGATGTTGAGGGTCCTGAGCGCTCTGGATGAGTCTGAATCCCCACGGCGCGCCTCCACGCACCGTTACGCACACAAACTCCCCCGTGCCCATCCTCCTACCGCGGTCCTCCAGTCTGAGACTGAAGAAGTCAAGTTTGTTCAGTGCGATATCGGAGGCTGCCTTTGGTGGGTGTAAAGCCACAACATCTGGAGTCCGGCCCTCTTTTCGGCGTCATTCTTCAGAGATCATCCTGAGAAGAGGAACTGTTCTTGTACGCAGGTTTAACCGACGCTGAAAAGCAACGCACCACATACAAATGCGTTCAGAGTATTAAAAAACTCCCTGAGGAGGAAAATCTCTTGTTCAATCTTGTGAAAATGCTACACTTTAGCATACTTCTAAAAAGAGTGCTTATTGCAGAAGCTAAATTTATATTAAATGTAATTAGATGAACTTTAGGCATTATTAAATACATTTAAATTTGACTTAAGTACATCTTTATATGTAATTTCATAATTACTTTTATTGTCTTTGAAGTATGGTTAAAGTGTAGGCCTACAATAAAATATTATTAAAACATAATGATTTAAAATGTACTTTAAAGTAATAATTTGACATTATTGCAAAGTTCACTTTGTGCTTAAGTGTGTTTAGAAACATGAAAGTGCCAATTTAGTGGCCTTTTATTTGATTAATATTACATTATCTGCAAGGTTTTTAAAACATGTACTTTTATGATTTGAAGTACACTGCAAGTGCACAATCAATACGATTAAGCAAACTTTTTCACAAGGGCAGACTCACTCTTACATGCAGTTTAGGATAAATCCGAAGGAAGTGAGAACTAACAGCTACAAAATAACTGTTAATTTTTTTGTTTTAAAATAATTTAAATATAGGCCTAATTTTCTGGGCATATATTAAAATGATTAAAATGGTAATATTTAAAAGCTAAAAACAAAGCATTTCTGTTGGCCAAACCAATATTTTTCCTCCACACGGGACTTAACACCATGACAAAGGCCAAGTTGTCTGGGGAAGGACCTCGAGGGAGCCTCTCCGACGTATATGTGGAGTGGGTGCTGCATTCTTGGTCAGCCCAGTGGATGGTGACACCAGTCTCACTCCCAAACCAGTGCCCAGCCAGAAACCACCCAGTTGCACGGAAGATTTGCCTGAGCCCACCGCAAACAGAGGGCCCGAGTCTGACCAGGTGTGTGAGCCAGCAGTACCATCCGTCATTGTGGGAGTCATAGTGGAGTACGAGCAATGTTCCCTCTAATTTCTTTTCTCGCTGAGCAAAGCTTTTCTTTATTGGGCGGACATTTTGGTCACCTGAGCAAAAACATTCTTTACCTGTACAGTGTACGTAAACACACACAAAAAAATGGGTTCATCATCCAGTTATAACTTTTAACTCTAATGTGCCATTCCTATTTTATTTAACCCTTGCTGCAACTTAGTGATATATTAAAAAAAAAAAAAAAACAGTTAATTCAGCAGTCACTAAATTAAGCACATTTTACAGTGCTGTTAACTGTAGTCTTCTTTACCAAGAAATACTATTAAAATCTCCCCCAGGACAGTTTAATTCTTTATAATAATATAATATAATATAATATAATATAATATATAATATGAAAAAAATTAAGCAGTTACACTGAGATGGTTCCTAATGTGTTTTTGTACAGTAATTTATTGGCGACAGACAGCATTAAACCATCAAAATTAAATGTTTGTTTATTGCTTATGAATTTCCAAGATTTTCTATATCAGGGGTTTTCAAACTTTTTAATGGCAAGGATCCCTAAACAATCCCCTTGTGAGATCAATTCTTTATTAGGCTTACAATATAATAGCCTATAATATAATATAAAAACGAATTTAAGTATTAAAACAGATATATTATATCAGTTTAAATGCTTCAATTTGTTTAAAAAAAAACATACTGAAGTAAAACATACTGAATATGTTCAAGGAAACATGTGAACTCTTTTCTAAACATCCCTAAAACCCAAACCACACACAAATCTATTTAAACTGACATGTGTTACTGAGGTGTTTAGAGTTTGCACGCTACTCTTGTGGTGGGTGTGTAACTGTAAATGTCTGTTTTGTTACCATGCTGTGTCCATCATCTGTTATTTCCACCACTTAATCAAGCCACTCTTCTTTAAAACATGATGAGGTTTTATTTCACACATCTTTGCGTTTCACGTTGCCTCTCATATTGAGCTATTTGGACCGCAAACACGACTCACTGCTGCTCACACATGACATCATTGTCTTTCTATGAAACCTGTAAACCTGTTCTAACACGATAGCGATACTAACTCTATAGCGGTTGAACAGAGCACTGCAATTATTTCTCATTTAAACTACAATTAGATGGATTTCTCCCCACATTTCGCGTCTGCGTCTGTCATCTGCGCGGCATATTATTCTTTATGCGCAGTCGAGGGATCACGCGCACAGCTTAGAGGGAACATTGAGTACGAGGGTACAGAGGTGAGCACGACCCACACTCCTGCCTCTGAGAGAGAGTTTCTGATGATCTTAACGAACTGTTGTTTTGATTTTGGAGAGGATGATTCCCTGCCCCATGCAATTAAACACCCCCCCCCCCCCCCCCCCCCGATCCCACCCAAATCAGACCCCTTATCCCCAGATTTGCAGATCCTGTTAAGCCTCACTCTCCTACCTCCTCACCAGACCTCAGCCAGTTCTTCTACCCAGTCTCCGCTGTCTCCCATCAGCCCCTCAGTTCCCCCTCAGCCTACTCTCAGTGGCATGGATTCACCTCGGGCGTGTGGATCTCCTGGCTCTGCCGCAGGCCGCTGAACCCACCTCGGCCCATCACCCTTCCTCCCTCGGCTCCACCAGGGACCATCGGGCTTTCGGCCTCACCAGCTCCCTTGGAACATCGGCTCCACATGGGTGAGATGTCGCTATTCCACCGCCACGGACATCTGCTGTGCTCCACCCCTCCACCCTTATGGCTCCACCCTCCCTCAGGCTCCGTTTCAGCCCTTTGTCATTCCAATTTAACCTAAGTCCTCTGGTACCCCACTTCCACCTCTGTCGCGGACTCCGAAGTTTTCAGTGTCAATCTGGTCAATCGGCTCTCTACTTGCGCTGAGGGCTCCACCTCCATCGACTCCGTCGCCTTCTCTCGTCCCCAAGGTGGCTTTGAGGCCCTCACCACCATGGCTCCCCCCTCCAGCAACGCCGTCATGGGCCACCATCTTGGCTGTGGCCTGGGTCATCATCTGGCGCCTCCTGCTCCTGGCTTCTTCCTAGTTCATTCCACCATCTTTACCACCCTGCTTTCCTCAGTTTTCACCTCTCCCAGATTTCCGTCCTCCACCAGAACCTCCTCCCATCAGTGAACTGTCGGCACAAGGTCATGCCTTTCTAGGAGGGGGTGGATTATTCTGGCTGCCTAATTTGGATTATTCTGTTGAAATTATAAAAAAACGTGCTTTTGTGCCTAAATCTTCATCTTCGTTCATCTTCCTGCAACCGAGTGTGGCAATAGCCTTTATTGCATTGCATAAAGGGTCATGAAACCCCCTGTTTTTGCAGCTGTCAGTTCTCACCACAGTTTTCAAAAATGCTATAAAAGTGGGCGTGGTTAAACTGCGGAGTGGAGGAGGATGAGGGGAGACTGATGGACAACAACACGGCAACGGCTTCTGATTCAGAGTATTATTTCACTCTCAGTAAAAGCATCAATGCTTCCCAAAAAATTGCACGCTGCAAAATATCATAACGTAACACAAAATACACATGGTTTTGTAAGCTCACCTTAAATAACACAAATACATAAAATACATATCCTATCACAGCTATTCATTGCACAAATAAATGCACAGCCATTCGCATGTTCTCTGTATTGAAAATATATACGAACACGCTGTTGCATCATTGATAACTTTTGAGGCTTATTTTGCCATGTTTTATGAGCCGTTTGTTTGGTCAATGGGCCGAGGTATCTTCTCATAGGATAAAGACATGCAGACTCGTGAATAATTAAGCAAGACGTCTTCTCATAGGATAAGGACACACAGTCTCATGAATAATTAAGTGAGGCCTCTTCTCATAGGATAAGGACACGCATACTCATGAATAATTATGAGACATCGATGAGTCATCGCTGTACGACAAAACAAAGATGAATTTAAAACTGGAAGTTGAATATAGTGCAATTTTTTAATTTTTTATTAACTAGTTTTCTCCTACAATCAAAATGAATGGGTGGTAACATTGACTTCTATGATGCTCAACACTCATAACTCTGTTAAAATCTCAGAAATTTTGGTTTCATGACCTTTAAATACATGTTTTGAGATATTTTTTGTCTCAAAACATGAAACTCATGAGACATGAAACAAACAAAACATGAGACTCATTTTTTGTGACTCAAAACATGAGACAAAACATGAGACTCATGTGTTGTGTTCTTTTCAAAAACAGCATATTTCCATTGTGAGTGGACAACATGTCTACCTACACTTTTAGTGAAGTCAGTGACTGAAGTCTCACAGCACTAGCCAAAGCAGTGTCACTGCTAATCAAGATGTTCATTAGTAAAATCAGATTAAATCAATCAGAGACATAAGGCCAGAATACTTAACATGCCACTGTTCATACATCTGTGGGAGGTAATTTCTATTTGTGAACATATTGTATACTGTACATTGTATATTATTACTATAGCTTAATGTATACTGTTATTGTTTAATGTATGTTTAGTGTATATTGTAAGTATATTTATATTGTTTAAAGCTGTGAGAACTACACTCACATTGTGTAAATTATTTATTGTTTATTGTAGAGTTTTACTGTGCTGTGAGTAATTGTGTGCGCATCAGATGTGTAATCTGTTGTTGCTTAAATGTTGTACATGTCATGTCATGACTACTATGTTTGCTCGGACTGCACCTAAGAATTTCACCTACTGTTGCACTTGTGCATATGGTGACAATAAAGTGATTTGATTTGATTTGATTTAATAAAGATCAGTGCAAAAATATACTTATTAAATTGCAGTATAATAAACTTGTCAGATCAAGTTGGGCTGAAGCGTCTGAAGACAATAAGGGGTCTTTGATTATGAGCACAAATTATGTGTAATGTTGCTGTATGAGCATAATCAACATCTGCAAAATTACGACACTCAAAGTTCAAAACAAAGGGAGATATTTATTTTACAGAAATTATTTTTTTTAAATGACAAATTAAATTAAATTAAAAATAAATTGCAAATGTAATTACAAACAGGCTATTAAAATACAGGACATACAAGTTTAAATATAAATTATATTAAAATATATTTTGTTTATATCATAAATGTTTGTCAGTACATTCAATAGTACACTTTATCAATATGTAAAAGACAATAGAAATAATGATGAAATGACATATTAAAATGTACTCAAGTCCTACTTAAGTAGGTTAAAAACACTCTTACGTTCAACTAATTGCACTGAAAATAAATTTAAATTATATTTTCATTTAATTTATAATAAATGCAGTTAAGTGTCTGGAAACATTACATTCAGCTTACAAAGTATATTCTTTTAAAGTGCGTAATAATAATAATAATAATTTTTAAAAGTATACTTATTTTTCACAGGGATAACCTGGGAGACACAAAACAGAAAGTAACAATAAAAATAAAAAAATACAAAAAGGTTGATCAAAAGTAGTCCTTAAACTCTCATAGTATAGGGTGATATGGGTAAAATGGGCCATCAGGTAAAATGGTCCATTTAAGGTTTGGGGGTCCCAGCCCCTCTGGAATTTAGAGCCAATGACTGAAAAGGATTTCAAACTGTTGTCATAACTGTTCTTGACAAGTAACAGGTGATTTGATTAGTTTATGGTTGCGATGGTGGGCGGGGCAATAATTCAAATCAAGACTGCACCAGAAAGCTGCATGGCAAGTAGCCTGGCATACCAAATCTAACTAAACTATTCTAAGGATGATAAATCTATATAAAAAAAAAAAACATGCACATAAAAAACTAAGCATAATATCGGTCTTGATGGCATCCATCAGAAATAATGCTGTTATTTTGGTATATGAACATATTTTTTTGGAAAAGTGATGTTTTTCTTGACGGCCCAATTTACCTTAACCCACTGAGCTAAAATGGGCCACATGGTTTCAGTTAAAATGGGCCATCCTCTGTGTCACTCACAAACACATGTGTGTGAGTGTGTGTCGGTGTGCAAGTGTGTGGGTGCGTGTGTATGTGTGTACACACACACCCACACACTCGCACACCGACACACACACACCGACACACATATGTTGGTGCAACAACATTATGAGGACTCTCCATAGGCGTAATGATTTTTTTACCGTACAAACCGTATTTTCTATCCCCCTACACTGCGACTACCCATAAACACAACCATCACAGGAAACATTCTGCATTTTTACATTTTTAATAAAACATTGTTTAGTAAAGCAATTTGATTTACGGGGACATTTAGAAAGTCCTCATAACCAGCTTGATGTTGTAATACCAGTGTAATTGGTAAATGTCATTATACAAATTTGTGTTATGCACACACCGACACCCACACACACACACACACCACTGACCAATGATCTATGCTGTTACAAAATTGACTTTTTTAATTGTACATTTGAATATGTGGGTTTGCACCCAAAATTTTGTTTTTGTTTTTTTAATGACATGTTTTTGTTTGATTAATGCAGTTTAAATTTATGTGGCTACATAAAATTAAAATTGATAATAAATCACTATTTCCCTTTGCAGTTTGACTGGCCCATTGGTTACCTGAAACAGCGGCCCATTTTACCTGAAACTGCTCATGCAAAAAAAGGTGGCACAGCTGATGTTTTAAGAACTATAGGGCCTAAATAATATATATTTTTTTACATAATTTCAATACAACATTATCAAAAACAGTCATTAAAAATCATAAAAACACATGGGAAAGGCATATATGGTATTGTATTATTGTCCCAAGCGATTTACCAAAAAGTGGCCCAATTTAGCTGATATCACCCTACCGTTTGGCTTGGGTGTGACTGTCGATATTTTGTTTATGGGAAAACAAGAAACCTGAAATAGTGAATACGAAAAGAGTCCGTTAGCTATAATCCCTCATAAAATACAAAGTATTAGGATTGTAACAAAAAATGTTCTCCATATGACTGGAACACTATATCACATTCATTCAACATATTGTGCACAACACTAAACAACAGAAACATATGCACATGATGAGCAGTCTTGAATAATATTCGCGCATTTTGCCCATTTACATTCATTTTTCATCCAAGAAGCTGTTCTCATTCTCTTTTAAGGCCAGCACAGAATTGCATTTGCTCACTACGCACATCTGTGTCCTTGCTGACGTGTAGTGATTCCCACCAGCGTGCGCATGCGCAGAGGCGCCTGCTGTATGACGCCGTGTACGCAGACACCGGTGCGCTGTGCTGGAGTTTGACGTGGCACTCTCGGCACGCAATTCAACATCACCAGAGGAAAGGACGCAGTTAATCGTTTTCTCTCAGGTAAGTCTCTATTATTTTGATATGTACTAATACACAAACAAACTAAATATGGTTTTTGAAAGGCACTTTTATTTTGAATGTAGTTTACAAGCGCCATTCTTTAAATCATTTTGTAAGTTTGGATTATATGTCAGTTTCCGTGTGTAGCAAAAAAATATTTCGTAACTTTGTATCACCGGAGTGACAGCTGGTGCACACGCCTCCTTATTAATCAATCGATTGTGTCCACGGCATGTGCTGAAGTGTTTCAGGATGGACTTTATTCAGTAAAGTCAGCTGTAGCTCACTGGAACATTACAGGTCTGTCATAACGGTCTTTGACGTGGCAGTTCGGGGCAATGGCAGACTGATAGTGTACTGTGTTGTACTGTATCACTCGAGCAACTCTATTATGTCATCAGTCTTCTGATTATCGTATGTGTTGAATGATAACAAGTAAAATTACCCTGAGAGTTAAAGGCCTCTTGTAGAAATACTGACATGATTTCTCAGAAAGGGCACTCTTGAAAATAATTAGAGAGAAAGACCAGCCCATGTCCAGTTTAGTTTCAAATTCGTGTTTAATAAACCAGAGGACAGCTTGTTTTGTATTTGCTGTTGTTTTTATTTTTTATTTTTCGCTCTGCTGTGTTACATATGGAGTTGGGACATTAGTTTATTAATAGATAAAAAGTATATTTTAACTATGCGTACTGTAGGCCTATAATTACATTGGAGGAATGTTAGTTATGTTATTGCATATTCTGTAAATACCTGATATGTGATTAGCTGGGAAAAAACAATATTATATTTTCGAAAACCATGTGTTTTACTGATTTATTTAAAATAAACACAAAATATGAATCACCTTGATGGGAAATTCCCTGCATGAAGCATAACTTTTTTTGTTTTTGTTATCAGTAATGTACATTGGAGTGTTTTATGATACATTATCAAGTTGTATTTTTTTTTGTTTTACTAATATTTATGTTGCCTTTCATTCTATTACCAGTATTAACACCAGTATACTTAAAGGCACAATATGTAAGATTTTTTTATTAACATATCCAAAATCCACTAGAACAATGTTATATATTTTGTTGACTTGTGTACTTACATTATCCCACATATTTCCAAGAATGTTTAAATCCAGAGAAATAAGCAATTTTAAACAGGACATGGACCGTGTCCGTGCGTCGCCTATCAATGACATCATACCTGCGTTACCTTCGATTTCCGGTTTTATTTTGTAGAAACCATGGAAACACCAAAGACACTTTAATATATTTTGTTGACTTGTGTACTTACATTATCCCACATATTTCCAAGAATGTTTAAATCCAGAGAAATAAGCAATTTTAAACAGGACATGGACCGTGTCCGTGCGTCGCCTATCAATGACATCATACCTGCGTTACCTTCGATTTCCGGTTTTATTTTGTAGAAACCATGGAAACACCAAAGACACTTTAATATATTTTGTTGACTTGTGTACTTACATTATCCCACATATTTCCAAGAATGTTTAAATCCAGGGAAATAAGCAATTTTAAACAGGACATGGACCGTGTCCGTGCGTCGCCTATCAATGACATCATACCTGCGTTACCTTCGATTTCCGGTTTTATTTTGTAGAAACCATGGAAACGCCAAAGACACTTTAATATATTTTGTGTTTTATTAGACAGGTGAGCAGCTGTTTGGATACATTCATCGATAGAAAATTAATCATTGTTATACAGCTCAACACAGTTAGTCTTTTTGTTTAAATCTTGTTTTCGTGATTTACCGCGAGCACCATGTTTTACCATGTCTAATATTGATCTAGCTTTACTGCAGTGTGCAACAAGTGTCTCATAGCAGCCGCAGAGGGAACGCACAGAGAAGCATTATAACATAACTTTCAACACACTCAAATAAATGTATCTAATATGATAAAACAGCGCTGCGTTACCCCACATACGCATGACCGGAAAAAAGCGGAAGTGGTCGTTTGCGACATAATAAAAGCTCCCCGAAATCCAGGCGTCATTAAACTACGCCTTTGTTTTGAATAAGTGACTTCTAGCGGCGGAAAATTATATATTGCAGCTTTAAACCAAGTGTAATATCTCAGATAGGTTGGTATATTATCAGTACATGATTTCATTAAATACAGAGTTAAGACATTTAAAATATACAGTTACCAAAATGCTGCCCATTTCAATATATTGGACCCACGTCACACCTCTCTTCATCTCCCTGCACTGGCTTCCACTCGCTGCTCGCATCAAGTTTAAGGCGCTGATGCTTGCATACAGAGCCACCATGCGCTTAGCTCCTGCATACTTTGAATCCATTCTACAAATCCACACCCCCACCAGAAGCCTTCGCTCAGCAAAGGAACGACGGCTTGTGGTACTATCACAGAGGGGGAAAAAATCCCTTTCCAGAACATTTTCATTCAACGTTCCCAGCTGGTGGAACGATCTTCCCAATGCCATCCGAAACGCAGAATCATTGACATCATTCAAAAGTCAACTTAAAACTCAGCTCTTCCGTGAGAACTTAACCTCATAATAAAAAAAAAATAAAAAACACTTTCCTTTTCTCTTTCTCTTCCTTCTTCCCTCCCTACTCTAGCCTGTGCTACACTGAGTAATGTACACGGTCTCAGGATTTCAGGCTCTTATTGCGCTTCTCGACTCTTCATGACCAATCGCTTCATGTACCCCCAAGTTGTAAGTCGCTTTGGATAAAAGCGTCTGCTAAATGCATAAATGTAAATGTAAATATTGCTAGTACATTGCTGTATTATTTATGGTAAGTTATTTAGTTAATTAATTAATTTGATGGCTGGATACAATAGTCAAACCATTATATTCACATTTTTAGTTTGTATTCTTGGCAAGATAGTGTTATCATAAACTCCTCTTATCTCTAGTGTATATGTCAAAGGGTCAAAGTTCATGATCACACGTGCTTAGGGTTGAGTTAATGCTATCAGGGAAACTCACTGTAGAAAACATTTCATTAACTCATCTTTTTTACAAGAAATTGACTCTGCCTTTCATTCACTCTTGCAAAGGAAATCTTCCCTTGTGCGCTTAATTGTATTGAATGTGCACTTCAATCTTGTGTTTTTTTAAAATTCTTTAATTGCAGATAATATTGAAATAAAAGGCCACTTCCAAGACTGTTTATTACACACTTAAGTACACTTTTAAAATGTGCTCTTTGTAATAATGAAAGTTAAAAGTTTTACTTGTACATTTTAAAATCATTATCTTTTAAGAATCTTTTGTCGTACAGTAAAAATTGTGATGTGTTGACTAACTTACTAAAGCACTAAATTTTAATCACTGTGTGTTATTTGATATTATATTTAAAGTTAATATATTTTTTTAAATTGCAGCTTCACTTAAGTGGGTCAAAAAGCACTGTAAAGTTTAGGTAATGGCATTTAATATACATTTACAGTAAATTTTAATTTGATTGCAGTCAACATGCATTTAAGTGCCTGAAAACACTTAATTCAGTTCACACTAAAGTATAAGTACCCTTAATATGCTAAAGTGTGCATCTTTTGTTAGTGTTGTGCTGAATGCAACACATAGAATGGAAGATTTGATGTTTTAAAACAAAACGTTTATGTCTATTTCCTGCAATTTCTGTGTATGTCTATTTTAAACCTGAAAAATGAATTGCGTTGTTAGAAACACGTGGAACGTCACATTGCAAACATATCAAGTAGATTTGTAATGCTGTCTTTGTTTTTTTTTCACACTCACAGGTCACCTTTTTTTGTCCCAGACTGGAATGAAAGAGGTATAACAGTAGGATGAGTCAGCAAGGTTACGTTGCCACCCCTCCATACTCCCAGGCCCAGGCTGGAATGGTTGGATACTCTTCTGGATTTGGGAACCCCCCACCTCAGTCGCATTATGGGGCCTATGGATCCCCACCACAGGGTTATTCTGCCCAACCAACAGGTAAAATTAATCATCTTTTTTTCTGGTTCTATTGTTGTAATACTGGCAAGTTTTATCTTGTTCTTGATATAGCAGTCTCAGCAAAGCCTCAGCCTAAATAAACAGAGACTTCTGAAACTGTTCTTCATTATACTTCCATCTGATATAACATCCCGCATGTTCTCGTAAGGCTGCTTGATTATGCCAAAAGTTCATAATCTCAAAAATGTATCTTGATTAGGAGTGGGCGATATAACCAAATTGTATCCAATCCATGTATTTCCCAACTGGTTATTTGAACACTCGCCATTTTACAACAGTCACGTTACATGATTTGACTGATTTGGGCTTTTAAGAATGGACAAAAGTGCACCGCTTTATAGAAAAACAGCAGAATCCGACACAATAAAGCCTTGTTTATACTTTCGTCTGGTTCCGCAGTGCAATCGTCCGCTATCTGTGTGCACCTCCCCAAACGGACGAGGCGTTTATACTTGACCCGCTCGCCATTGTACTATTCTTTGAAACGACAGAGGGTGACTCGGAGTGAAGAAGTAAGGTACACACACGAGACGATGTTTACTTTAGTAAACTTTACCAAAACCACACTACAAAAGATTTGTGTAATACCTAGTAAACCTTGAGATTATTACTTGTGACATTAAAATAAAATATATGGATATGAGAACATGTATGCATACAACTAAATTAACAATCTCTTAAAGGAATTATTGCACCGCTGCACCCATGGTACGGCAACAAAGTTCCTTGATTACTACGCAGGAATGAGAGAATAGTTCCTAGCCATATCCGTCCAGAAAATCGCAACTTTTCATTTTCTGTCGGTCTTAGTACACAATGTAACTATACACATCACAACATGTAAATAGGAAAATGTTGGTGTTATTTTGTCACTTATTGAGCGGGTAGGCTAGATCTGTTTACCTCCAGTCTTTGTGCTAAGCTAGGCTAGCGGTGGGCAGAGGTGGAAAGTAACGTATTACATTTACTCGTGTTACTGTAATTGAGTAGTTTTTCTGTGTACTTCTATTTTTTTAAGTAGTTTTAAAAATCTGTAATTTTGCTTTTACTTAAGTATGTTTTGTTTTAAGTATTGTACTTCGCTACATTTTAAACCACATCCGTTACTGAGTAAAATAAATAAATAATATGAAAGTGGGGCAAAAGACATGTCAGTGATGCAGATCCAGCTGAAAGCGAAACGCCGTCGTGAACCAGTTAGTATGGGAATACTTTGGATATAGAAAAAAATAACATGGTGTTGTCCTGGAGGATAGGCTATCAAAGTTACAAAAAATGTTGATGCAAATGAGGAAACGCATAGAACATGTTCGGGAACATCCCTCTGTGTAGATAAAGGTATGTTTTTAACTTAAGGCCGAGTGATTTCTGTGATGCAGAGGGAATCCCTGAATCCAGTCACGACAATTAATTTACAGTATAACGCAGATATCACGTAAAACAAGCAAACGGATGGATTAATCATGAATACATCGACGGTAGAGCTGTACCATAAATCAAATCGCAACATGGTCTGTGAATATTAAAGCAAAACACTGCTATATAAATAAATTATCTGCTTGTTCTGTCTCTGTGATGAGCAGCGCCGTTTCGTCTACTACATACTCAAGTACGCGATGCTTGTGGTGTTTTAACGTCTCAAACCATATATGGACATGATATATAAACCATATATGTTTTCACAGAAGCAGCTCTTCACTGAAACCCATCAAAATAAACGTTTTGCTCTTGAAAATCTCTGTTTTGCAGCACTTTGCCAAAAAATAAAAGGATAAAAGTTTGTTACATTTTATTTAATTACCACCGTTTTGGTCATATATTTGTATAAAAATCATAAAAAGAAAAAAATTCATAGGATTCTTAAACATTTTAATAAGTTAATGATAAAAATAAGTTGTTAATCTAATTCATAATCATTTATTGAATTTGGTTGATTAGACATGTTTTAATGAAATTTTAATAAACAAAACAAATGGTTTCAAGTTTGTTATAATAAAGCATTTGTTCAACCAAAAAAAACAAACAGTTTTCATTAATTTAATGCCAATTTAACTGGTGATAATAATAACCATAATTTAATCATACAGTTCATTTATTAAATAATTGTTTAATACCGTGATGCTGTGAAACTCTGATGTTTTCATATTGTGAAAATCTCACTCTACCACAACCTTACACAGGAGATTCCCCACCCCTGCTGTTAAAAAAGTAACTCAGTAACTTTTACTACATTTTAAATGAACTACTTTTTACTTTTACTTAAGTACATTTTTAGACCGGTACTTTTACTTGTACTTAAGAAAAATTTCATTGAAGTAATAGTACTTTTACTTGAGTAGAATATTTTGTTACTCTTTCCACCTCTGGCGGTGGGTGCGTCAGACAGAGTTATGGCATGCACGGAGATGAGAATTGTGTGTATGGACTTCTCTAACTCTGGGGGATACGTTGAATAAGCTAAAGTCACAAAAAGTCGGCGTGTTCCTTTAAACATCTTAGTCTTAGTCTTAATCATTAGTCTTGTGAACTTTTTTTAATTAAAAGTGGACCTTTATGTTAATTAGAAGGCTTATTATGCTATTGTAGGCTCATTTGTAAGCATTAGCAACTGCGTGAAGAGACATCATGCTCGGCTAGATTTGCTTCGAATTCGAGCCGAAAGTAAAAAAAAAAAGCCCTGTACACCGCCAAGTGAAATGGGGTCTCGTGCACTCAAAGCACACTACTGCCCACTCCGCGATGACATAATTTTTGCCACGTGAACCTTCGCGCTTGTGCGGACGCATCAAGTATAAACCAAGCTTAATTGTCAGAGAAGCCAAAATTGAAAAATCGCACAGCCCTATCTTCTAATACAGTAGTTGCATATTCTGGTTACTTATTTTTCCCAAAGTATTATGTGCTTGCATGAAATTAATGCTGATTTTCTAGGTGTGTTCAAGCCACCTGCCTCCTCTCCTTCTGGGATGCCTCCACCGCCAGTATCCAGCCAGTATGGGGCTAACATTCAGCAGAACGGGGCCCATCCCCCCAGGTAAACACTAGTTCAATGTGGTTGAAAGTGAATCATTTAATATGTAGCTCCTCCTAATATATTTTTTTACTCCTATTAGTTTCCCTCCTGCTGCTTCAGCTCCATCCATGTCTGCTTATGGGCAGCCTCCTCAAACTGCTTTTTATAGTATGGCACAAGCCCCACCTCCAACTCAACAGCTGACTAATCAAATGAGTGCCATGAACATTTCAGGATATGGTAAGTTAGATGCCGTTTTATATTAATTTGAAGTGGATTACAAGTGGATTTTGATAGTGGATGTTTAACTGGCCCATTTTATACCCATTTACTATGATATATAGGTCAAAGGCCTATGCAGTCTCCTTCAAGCTCAGCAGCACCACAACAGTTTCAAACATCACCACCACCTACAATGGGACATCCTCCACTTTCTCCTCCTGGACAACAGCCGTCTTCATTAGGATCTCTTCCACCAATGGCCACGATGGGTTCTATGCAAGCTCCACCAATGGGAATGTCTGGCCCACCTGGACCAGGTGTCCACCAACCACCACTTGGACCCCAAGCCTATCAACAGCAACCAGGTTAAAACTTGGAAATTCTGCAACAATGACAAAGCAGGGCTCCAGACTACGACCTTTTTTCCTGCTGGTGTGACTAGATTTTGTTAGAGGTCGCACTGGTGCGACCACCATGGTGCCCAACTAATAAGAGCTGCCATATCTGTCACATATGATAAACATCAAACGGCAAATGAAACGAAAGCAGAATGGAACCGCGCTGCTCGTTTTATCTGTTCTGCGCAGAACGTTTATCAGCTCGGAGCAATAATAGACAGTGCGAGCTCATACACGGGCCGATCCCGTGACACCGTTACAGCACAGCACTGAGAGATCCAGTGAGAAAGCTCTTGAATTCCCCACAGTATTAATAGCATTGCTACTGCGAGATCTAGTGCAGAACCCTCTGTTATAAACCACAGATATCAGATCAAATGGCCTTGACGTGAAAACCAGGAAAAACATTGAAACATTCAGGGGTTCCACAAAATAAACATTCACCATGGATTTAATGTGGTAATACACCATGATATTGTGGAAGAAATAGTTTAATGTTTTTTTTTTTTTTACATTATTCATCTCAGGGTTTGTACAACCTTTCGAGAGTGAAATTCACATATTTTTCAGCACTTAGAAGCTCTAAATATTATCAGATTTTAATATTGTTTTAAATGTAAAGATTTGTAAAACTAAAAGTTTAAAGGTGTAGGCCACTTTGTGGCAAACAAGCACTTTTATTTAAAAAAGACATGAAATTACCACTATAAACAGTAGATGGTGGCAGAGGAGCACTTATTTGACTTATTAGACATTTCCACACACCGAAGAACAACAACAACAACAGTATATTTAATAAGAGTAGAATATTTACATGTCCCTATAAATATTAGATTTTTGTTGTCTGGCTATCACCAGACCAAGCTCAATCTTTTATGATTGAACATCATAAAAGGAGTCTGCTCTGTGTTTTCTCCTGAACAAGAGGCGTGATCAAAGGGCATAGTTCAAATGACTCTGTACGAAATTGGATAGTTCTTCAACCAATCAGACCACAAGAGGCGTGATCAATGGGCATATTTCAAATGACTCGGTATGAAATTGGATAGTCCTTAAACCAATCAGACCATCGATCCATCGCTACTCTATCCGTCATTGTGTTAAACCCGCCAATAGCGTGCCAGGTGGATAAGCCGGTTTGTGATTGGTCCCTGCAAATTTGTAATAGAAGCAGGATAGAAATATGTACAAGTTTCCAGCCTGAGCTGCAGGGTGAAATCAAATCGCCGACAGATCGGGCTGGGTTTACCCAGTCTAAGATTTTTGCACATTACTGTTGTTACTAAAAGTTCATTTTATTTGCATATCAATTCAAGCTCAGTGCTTCACTGTTACATTTTCAATAAACAAACATGTAATATTATTAGTAACTGCACTTACTAACAAAACAATAGTAATTTTATGATTAAATTAACTTAATGATACATTTTCCTCCAGCGCCACCAAATCAGGAGCTGGCGCCACAATCTGTAGAACTTAGTGGCACTGGTGCCACTGCTCTCAATTGTTAGTCTGGAGTCCTGCAAAGAAATGATTCAAAAACATAAATTTAAAGGGGAAGTATGTAATTTGATAGTGTTAAAAAGTCTTTCACGTTCCATTTATATGACCAAAATGAAGTGATAACAGCAGTGTTAATTTTGACAGCAAATTTTTATTTAGTTTTAGTCCTAGTCTTTTGACTAAAATGCCATTTAGTTTTAGTCATATTTTAGTCACCTGAATTGTTTTTAGTTTTAGTCTAGTTTTAGTCGACTAAATCTACAGTACATTTAGTCTCCTAAAATCTAATGAGTTTAGTAAAATTGTAATAAATTAATTAAGCCTTACATAACCGACTGTCACTTGAACTGACATTTTGACATCATTTTGTTTTTGACATTAAAAATACACGAAAGAGCTCAATTCACTCTTTTTTTATTTTATATATATATATATATATATATATATATATATATATATATATATATATATATATATATATATATATATATATATATATATATTAGTTTTTATGACTTTGTATTTCTGTTTTAGTCAGTAGGCCATATCAGGTTCAGCTAAAGCTTCAAATAAGTTTGTTTATTTATTTTTTTAATTTAATTTATTTAATTTCAAGTAATGAAGATTTTTTAAATGGTTAAACTATTATAACCCTGATACTTTATTGAATATGTGTCAAATATGGGTCGTTCCTCCTAAATATGAATTAAATGGGAATTAAATTAAATACAGTTTATTGTGTAACCAAAAACGAATATATAATGTGTGACTTGTAATTATAAACAAGCTCGAAATACACCGGGACTCTTATTTTGAAATGTATACGCCTCTGTTGCAGTTGCAGCTGCTCATTCAAGTTCAGATGAGGAGATAAAATATGCATTGTACCGTCTTAAACATATTACTATATAAACATCGTAAAGTAAACATTGTCATTATTCATCAGCATTAGTTCATAAACAATTGCCTGGCATAAATGTGCACTATTAATTGATTGTGAGCCGCTCTGGAGCTCTGTATTGGGGATGCGGGGGTGAGCCTGTGGAAGCGCAACAGCGCCGTGTTCTCCAGCAGTTAGATCAGCACAGTCAAATCAAATGTGCGCATCTGTTACACAGGATATTAGTTCTGACTGGATCTCTTCCCTAATCGTCCCTCCCTAACATTTTCATCTCGTTTTTATTTGTTAAAAATATTTGTTTTGTCATCCAACACTAGTTTTTATTTAGTTATCGTCTCGTTTTCGTCAGTGAAAAAAGGTTGTTGACGAAAATGATAAGATTATACGTCAACGAAATGAACACTGGATAACAGTAATGTTGTTAGATATTATTATAATTTAAAATACCTGTTTTCTATTTTAAAATATTTTAAAATGTAATTTACTCCTGTGATGCAAAGATGAATTTTCAGCATTTTCAGTGTCACATGATCCTTCAGAAATCATACTAATATGCTGATTTGCAGCTCAGTTATTATTGGTACTCAGTTATTCACAGTGGCTCTTATTTTATCAATGTTAAAAACTTTATATTTCTGTGGAAAATGTGGTGTATTTTTCTCAGAATAGAAAGTTCAAAATAACAGCAGTTTATATAGAGGATTTATTTTGTAGCATTATATGACTTTTGATCAATTCAATGTGTCTTTGATGAATCTTACTCACCCCAAATGTTTGAAATGTAAAGGTAGTATATGATTTCCACAAAAAAAATTAAGCTGCAAACTCTGTTTTAAACATTGATAATAATAAGAAATGTTTCTTGAACAGCAAATCAGAATGCATATTAGAATGATTTCTGAGTAATGATGCTGAAAATTCCGCTTTGCATCACAGGAATAAATTGAAAAAACATTACAAAATGTCAGACTTTTGACCTGTTGCATATGTATTAATCCGTAGTCCATGTGAACACCAATTCACCTTCACAAAGTTAACTCAGTCTTTACCGGTTAGCCTCTTAATCCTGCTTCATGAGGCCTCAGCCCAACTCGGCAACATTGACTCAAGCAATGGTGTGAGTTTGGGACGGGACTATCTGTCTCACCAAATGCTGAAGGATAGTGGGTTGTGTTTGCAATACCTGTTCGAAAACAAAATTTTCCTTGTGCGTTTGTTGATGTAGAAACTACACACTTCACATCTACACTATTTTTAGGGGCAAATGTTGACAAGCCTAAATAACCTTTCTTTTGGCTTCTGGTCTAAAGGGAGCCCAAATGCAGGCCCGTATGGTGCACAAATGGCAGGACCACAGATGGCAGGGCCACAAACAGGCGCTTTCCCAGGAGGCTTCCCTGGAGGTCCATCCCAAATGGCAGGCCCTCCTCAGAAGAAACTGGACCCAGACTCTATTCCAAGCCCGGTAATAAAAAAAGAGAAAAACATATTACATTATAGTGTAAAAGTATTTTAATTTGTGCACATTTCAAGGTACACTGACTTGTCTCCTCCAGACGCAAGTGATTGATGATGACCAGGCTAAGAGAGGAGGCCAAGTGTATGCCACGAATATCAGGGGTCAGGTGCCTCCACTGGTCACCACAGATTTCACAGTACAGGATCAAGGTAAGCATCTTTGCGCTTCACTCTAAAATTAGCAGAAAAGTGGTTTAATATATATATTTTTTTGTGCCATTTTAAGGGAATGCCAGCCCAAGGTTCATGCGGTGCACGACATATTCCTTCCCTTGCACTGCTGACCTTGCAAAGCAGTGCAAAGTGCCCCTGGCAGCCATCATCAAACCCTTCGCTACCGTGCCCAAAAATGAGGTATGCTGCATTTTATCAGCACTCTGAGTTTTTGCAGTTCTCAAGGTTTTGAGTTTATGCACTAGGTTTATTTTTTGTACATTTATTCATTTAGCAGACATGATTTACAAGTGAGGAACGCTACAACATAAGTGACCATTTCTAAGGAATTTGTTTATATGTTTTACATGTGGTAAAAACCGTGTCTTGGTAAAGCACCTAATGTTTAGTGCTGGAAAACGTCTCGGTTTCGTATGTAACCCTTGTTCCCTGAAGGAGGGAACGGAGACGCCACGTCGGAGTACCGACGAATAGGAATCTCGCTCGCGAGAGCCAATCTACTTCGAGTGTAACTAAACGAGCCAATGCAC
Source organism: Romanogobio albipinnatus (assembly GCA_023566225.1). Lineage (NCBI taxonomy): Eukaryota > Metazoa > Chordata > Actinopteri > Cypriniformes > Gobionidae > Romanogobio > Romanogobio albipinnatus. The sequence continues at coordinate 66,595,405 of CM042239.1, read as the reverse complement.
ATTGGCATGCAATGATTGCACCAGGTGCTCATTCCACGCCGTGTGGGTATAAATGAGACACAGGTGATTGCATCAAATCAGCCTTTTGCTGAGGAGCCGAGTAGGTAGACAGGCACCCCAGCAGGGTACAGAGGACATTGCGACGGGAGTACAGACGAATAGTAATCCCTACCAAAGCGCCATGGCCTCTGCCCCATCCAGTGCCCTGTGTGAGCCACCTGAGCTCTCTTACCTGATGAGACGGGGCTCACACCGGGAAGTCCATCACTGCTGTTCTGCATGACCCTCTCAGTGATTATTGGATAACACTGGGAAAGCGTGCCCTAGAGAAGGGACGCTGCGGAGCCCACATTGTACCCCGAAGGAGTTATGTGGAGTACAATGCTGAGCCGTAGCCCGCAACGGAGGAGGGGGCTCAGTCCCACTGACGGGAAGGCTCTCCCAAGGGAAAGACACAGGCTTCCCGTAGGAGCGACCGTGGAAAGATATATGGGATCCCCGTAGGGTCACTCATATAACCCGAGCCCAATACCGGTTCTCAAGGATTCAGCGGCAAGGGGCCTGAAGCCAGACGTTACACCACGTCCGGCACCGAGGGTGATGGAGGACTCACAGAGTTTGCTTCTGGAGAATAAGAGCGCCGGAGCGCAGCAAGCCGACAAGAGCCGGGGCCTCTCAGTGCTTCTACCCGTTTGAGGTGAGAACACAGGAGGAGACCTGCTCTACACGTAGGCTATAGAATCTAGCAAACGTGTTGGGTGTCGCCCAGCCTGCAGCTCTACAGATGTCTGACAGCGAGTCGCCACGTGCCAGTGCCCAGGAGGATGCAACACTTCTAGTTGAGTGTGCTCGCACCCTGAGCGGACAGGGCACACCTTGTGCTTGGTAAGCCAAGGTGATGGCATCCACCATCCAGTGGGCCATCCTCTGCTTGGAGACAGCCTTACCCTTCTTCTGGTCTCCGTGACAGACAAAGAGCTGATCTGAGGTTCTGAAGCTTTGAGTTCTATCCACGTAAATCCGCAGAGCATAGACGGGACAGAGCAAAGCTAGGGCTGGGTCTGCCTCCTCCGGGGGCAGCGCTTACAGGTTCACCACCTGGTCCCTGAAGGGAGTGGTAGGAACCTTGGGCACATAGCCAGGCCGGGGTCTCAGTACCACATGGGTATCACCCAGCCCGAACTCTAGGCACGATTCGTCGACCGAAAATGCCTGCAGGTCCCCTACCCTCTTGATGGAGGCCAATGCAGCCAACAGCAAAGTCTTCATAGACAGAATCTTTAGCTCTGCTGACTGCAAAGGCTAAAATAGGGCATTCTGAAGTGCTCGGAGCACCAGAGCAAGATCCCAAGAGGGTATGGAAGGGGGGCGAGGAGGATTTAATCGTCTCGCCCCCCTGAGGAACCTGACGACCAGGTCGTGCTTCCCAACTGTCTTACCTTCTACATGGTCGTGATAGGCGGATTTTGCAGCAACATAAACCTTGAGGGTGGAGGGCGACAGCCTACGCTCCAACCCCTGTTGCAGGAAGGAAAGCACAGATGCGAGCGAACATCTTCGGGGGTCTTCTCGGCGAGAAGAACACCACTCGACGAACAGGAACAGGTTCCACTTCAAGGCGTAAGCCTGTCTTGTAGACGGTGCTCGTGCCGAAGTGATGGTTTTAACTACCTCTTGGGGTAAGTCACCTAGAACCTCCGCGTCCCGTCCAGGGGCCAGACATGAAGCTTCCACAGGTCTGGACGCGGGTGCCAAAGGGTGGCCCGTCTCTGAGTCAGAAGGTCCTTCCTCAGAGGAATCGGCCAAGGAGGGGCTGTAGCGAGGAGCATAAGTTCTGGGAACCAGGTCCGGTTGGGCCAGTACGGCGCCACCAGCAGGACCTGCTCCTCGTCCTCCCTGACCTTGCACAGAGTCTGTGCAAGTAGGCTCACTGGGGGAAACGCATATTTGCGCAGCCCCTGTGGCCAGCTGTGCGCAAGTGCATCCGTGCCGAGTGTACCCTCGGTCAGCGAATAGAACTACTGGCAGTGGGACGTTTCTGGGGAGGCAAACAGGTTGACCTGTGCCACCCCGAACTGTCTCCAAATCAGCTGAACCACCTGGGGGTGGAGTCGCCACTCGCCTGGGAGCGCAGCTCGTGAAACCTCGTCGGCTACACGGTTGTGCACACCAGGGACATGAATGGCCCATAGCGACCTCAGACACTTCTGACTCCAGAAGAGCAGATGGCAGGCGAGTTGCGACATGCGACGGGAACGCAGACCACCTTGTCGGTTGATATACGCAACGGTCGCAGTGTTGTCCGTGCGGACCAGTACATCTTTGCCCCGTAACTGCCCTTTGAGGCGGCTCAGAGCAAGATGCACTGCTAGCAACTCGAGGCAGTTGATATGCCAATGCAGGTGCGGGCCCGTCCAAACCCCTGACACTGCATGCCCATTGTACGTGGCACCCCAGCCCATGGCAGAGGCATCTGTGAAATCCACAGCATGCCTGGCCACCTGTTCCAGGGGCACTCCGGCCCGAAGGAACAAGGGGTCTGACCATGGACTGAAGGACTGACAGCAGGCCGGTGTGATGCTCACCCAGTGAGTGCTGCGTTGCCATGGCCATCTCGGGACTCGGCCGTGTAGCCAATGCTGAAGCAGTCTCATATGATGCAGGCCGAGCGGTGTTACTGCTGCAGCGGCTGCCATATGCCCCAGGAGCCTCTGAAACTGTTTCAGTGGAACCGCCATCCTGCCTTGAAACGTGTTCAGGCAGTTCAGCATCGACTGGACATGCTCCTCTGTGAGGCGCGCGGTCCGTTTGACCGAATCCAACTCCATACCGAGAAAAAAGATCCTCTGCACGGGGGCGAGTTTGCTCTTTTCCCAGTTGAAGACCCAACTGGCTGAGGTGTCTGAGCACCAGGTCCTTGTGTTTGCACAACTGATCCCTGGACTGTGCTAGAATGAGCCAGTCGTCGAGATAGTTGAGGATGCGAAAGCCTGTGTGGCGGAAATGTGTGGAAAATCTGTGGTGGAACAGAAACAAAACGGAACACAAGATTGTCCTCCCGGCCCTCCTCCGGGGATGGAGAAGAAGAGCAGTCTCCAGAAGAGCAGTCCTCCCCATCTCCGGGTCGCCCGTCTCAGGGCCGCTTGCCCTTGCCTCCCCTCTTGGCAGGAGCCTGGACGGGCGGGGCGGCCTGCTTGCGCCTGGCTCCACGACGTCGCTTGAGTGGAGGCAGACACAGGCGGCTGTCCTTGGCGACGAGCAGACTGAGGTGCTGCTGGTGGAGGGGCGGAGACAGCAGCTGACCGCCATGGCAGGATGTGACTGATGGCCTCAGTCTGCTTCTGTGCGGCCGAGAACTGCTGGGCGAAGTTCTGGGCCGCGTCGCCGAAGAGGCCGGTCTGGGAGACGGGGGAGTTAAGGAACCTGATCTTGATCTGTCGGTCTCCCTCATTTCCACCAGACACAGCCAGAGATGGTTTTCCTGGACCACCATAGTGGACATTGCACGACCCATGGGACATGGGTTCCCCCTGGATGTGGAGTTAGGGCACAGTTGCATAGCAATGGCCCGTTCCACGAGAGGAACCTGCGTGTATCCCTTTGCAGGTCCACCATCAAGGGTGGTGAGGGAGGAGGATCCACTGGGCCGGTTTCGGGCAGTAAAAGGTGCCTTCCACGACCTGGTGAGCTCCTCGTGCACCTCCGGGAAGAAAGGAACCAGGGAGGGGTGCTGAGAACCAGCACTGGCCACCCCGAGAAACCAATCATCCAACCTTGAGGGTTCGGGACACGGTGGAGGGTTCCACACGAGCCCAAATCTCTCGGCGACCCGGGAAAGCATGGCCATCATTTCTGGATCAGTATCGGGCACAGCGAATCTTCCTGAAGGAGTCCCCTGCGCCGACACGTCATCTCCCGAGATATCTGACCCTCCCTCCGATGCAGCGATGGACATCTGGTCCTCGAGAGGAGCCCTGAAGGATACGGATGGTGCACACCTCGTGGATGGCCCACCGCCTTCCAACGGCAGCTCTACTGGCTGGGGAGTGCGAGAGGGATGAGGGTTCCCCAGGGGTTGGTTCCCTGGGGGAAGCGCGCTGACCGTAACCCTCAAATCACCCGTGCTACTGCCGGAAGTAACCCTCTGTGGAGGGTTAGATTGAGGCAGAGGCACGGGGACTCCACCCCTTGCGAGATGGAGTCTAGACCGCAACTCCGAGATGGTCTTGTTCCCGCAGTGAGAACATGAGTCATCCACCAGCGCTGCCTCAGCGTGCTGAACGTCCAAACACGAGATACAGCACTGGTGACCATCCCTCAGTGACAGGTAACCACCACATCCAGAAACGCACAGAAAGTGAGTCATTTTGAAAAAGACGCAAGCTCTTTCTGTGTAAGCTCTTTCAGAAGGATGCTCTCCTTGGTGCTGAAGCACGCAGGGGGCGGGGTCGCGGCGACACAGTCAGTGGGTGGATGCAGCCTGACGTGCGCGCTCTCTTACCAGCCGTAAGAACAGCTTTTCAGCGCTCTCCACCTAGCGCACCGAACCAGCTGTGAGAACAGCCTTTGTGATTGCTCTGACGAACAACAAAGAGAGATGATACGAAAACCATGCGACCCGCTGCTATGCCGTCATACCAACACCGACTGAAGAGATCGCTTCCGAAAGACGGCTTCCGTCTTCAGTCAGGAAGAGTGAGTGATATCTGGCGTTACCATCTACCACTAGGCTCCAACCTCCAAAAGGTTGATTTGATGCAATCACCTGTGTCTCATTTATACCCGCACGGCGTGGCATGAGCACCTGGTGCAATCATTGCATGCCAAAGTAGATTGGCTCTCGCGAGCGAGATTCCTATTCGTCGGTACTCCGACGTGGCGTCGAGAGTGACCGACTAAATGGGAACTATACATATCTTCCCATGTGAATAAAAAAACACATTAGCATACTTGTGAAAAAAGTGTACATGTATGCAATAATATTTAAGTGCAAACTGAATGTGATGGACACTTAATTGCTTAAATTCCAGACTCTTATAATTGCAGATTAATTGCAATTAAAAAATTATTTTCGTCTATTGTCTTTCAGAGAAGCATTTATGGTAAACTAAAATATTAATTAATGTAATTTCTATTGAAACTTGTATGTCATGTATTTAAATAGGCCTATTTGTTACACATTTGTAATGAAGTTGCAATTTAGTACATTCAAAATATATTAACTTTAAATGTAATATTGAATAAAACTACTGTTACATTATTAAGCACAACAAAAGATTATTAAAACAATTATTTAAAATATGCTTTAAATTAATTTCAATATGACATTATTAAAAAGTGCACTCTTTTTAAAAGTCTACTTAAGTGTGCTAAGAAACGGCATGAAAGTGTACTCACTTTAAGTACACTCAAGTGACCTTTTATTTCATTAATACTATATCTTCTTCAAGTACAGTTTTCTGAAAAATATACTTTTAAGATTTGAAATGCAGTAAAATAGCACATTCAATACAATTAAGCACACATTCTTTTTCACAAGGGTTATTCTGGTCTTAAAAGGATTCTAGGGGTTTTCCAAAATTAAAATTTGTTTCAAACCATATGACTTTCCTTCTGTGATTTGCAAAAGGAGATGATGATTTTTTGTGCTCTTTTTCCATACAAGCAAGTGAATGATGACCAGGGGTTTTCAAGCTCCAAAAATGGCAAAAAAATGGCAGTACCATATGATTTATTTATTCCCAGTCTTCTGAAGTCATACCATAATTTTGTGTAATGAACAGATTAAGCATTTCTCTCCACTGAAGGTCTCTAATCTCTTTTGTGTGCATATTCATTCAGTATCATCTTAGATTTAATGTGATTTGAGGTTTTTTTTTGTCCCGTTTGGATATCAATCACTTTCATTGTACGGAAAAGAGCTGTGTGAATATTCTGCTAAACGTCTCCTTTTGTGTTACATGGAAAAAAGAAAATAATACAGGTTTAGAACAACATGAGGCTGAGTAAATGAAACTTTGTTTTAAAAATTAACACTGTTGTCCATGGTGTTTTCTTTGGAAAATACTGCCTTTGGAATATGTTCAAAACCTTATTCATGGGTGTCCCCTCAGTTTATTGTTTCAGTAGTTTAATAGTGTCTTTTGATGCCTTCAAGATTTGTTTAACTCTGGAATCTTTCATTGCTGTACCATTATTATGCTTCAGAGCCTTTTTAGGAAATGTTAGTATTCTTATAAGAGGCTAATTAGTTTAAGCTCAGTCTCCACAGAACTTGTCAGATAAATAGTTTATTGTACTGTCAAATAAAGGAGGAAATCCATCCACATGTACACATTTGCATTTACTCCACATGTCCATATTGCAGCATCTATGAGGAACCTTGTTTCGTTTGACTGTAAAAGCTGTATAGCACTGAAATGATGATAAAGCTGTCACCTTATTAAAATGACACAGCAACGATTAAACATTGTTCAACAACAATTTAGAAGTTGACTGAAAACAGAAAATGAAATACAAAATTCTCAGCTTAACCCTTTTTTTAAATTTTAAGATCGATGTATTTTATATGTTTTATATTTTATATGTTATCGTAAACATCATTTGAACTGCACAGTAACCACAAATCTACAGATTAGTATGGTTTATTTGTTTATCTTCAGTTAATGAAGGTAACAATTACAATTTTCCAATTTAGCAGACGCTTTTATCCAAAGCAACTGTCATGAAGAGGCGAAGAAATTCAAAAAGTGCCAGAAATACTAGGTTTTGGACATTACTAAAGGCCTGTACACACCGGGACGAATATCGCACGCGCTTATCGCCAGCGTTTTTCGGCGCGTCTTGAGTGTTCACACCCAAGCGATTTCCACTGGCGTTGCGCCGAGTGAACGTGCACATTCAGTAGATGCGCTCCCGGTACACAAGGTGGTGCTGCGGCACTTTACGCTTCTGACACTCGCTTGTCACACAGAAAAAGAGGAGAGACAGTATTTACGTGCTTGCCAAAACCACAGATATATTATGTCTATGGAAAAACCATTCACACACTTTTTGCTCACTGGCAAGCAGCATTAGCAGCCTATCTTCTTCTTTGTCTACTTACTACTTCTTCGTCGTATCAATGTGTGCTCGGCAAGACCGATTTTGTGCTTGAGCGCCACCAAGTCGTGTTTTACTGTCACTTCAGCAGCTCCAGGCACGTGAACAAAAGCGCGGATCTCATTGGTCGGACAGTTTTTTACGCGCCGCGTCAAAATAAAAAAACGAACCCAAGGCGTTTTTTTTAAATGACGCTTTTACGCCTGGCGTTTTACGCGTCGGTGTGCACACTCACATTGGCGCCCATTGTTTAGTCACGAGGCGTTAAACGTCGGCGATAAACGCGCGCGAAAACCGTCCCGGTGTGAACAGGCCTTTAGAGTAGCATAAGCTAGAATAGGGAGGGATTTTAGGGAATAGAGTTTTTATTTTTTATTTTTTTAAAAGATGAGATTAAGTGCTCACGGAAGAGATGAGTTTTCAGCTGTCTTTTGAATGTTGTCAGTGATTCTGCCTTCTGGATGGTGGTGGGAAGATCGTTCCACCAGCAAGGAAAGGTGAATGAAAAAGTTCTGGAAAGGGATTTCATGCCTCTCTGTGATGGTTGCTCCTTAGCTGAGCGAAGGGTTCTGGTGTGGGTGTAGACTCGTGGGAGTGAGTCGAGGTATGCGGTCGCTGAGCCTGTGCTGCGCCTTGAACTTGATGCGAGCAGCAAGTGGTAGCCAGTGCAGAACGATGAAGAGTGGTGTGACGTGGGCCCTTTTGGGTTCGTTGAAGACAAGAAAAGCCGCTGCGTTCGTAATAATTTGAAGCGTTTGGATTGCACACGATGGAAGTCCAGTGGGATCATCTGGTTGAAATGAAAGGTAGAGCTGTGTGTCATGAGCATAGCAGTGGTATGAGAAGCCATGTGCCTGTATGATGGGTCCCAGTGATGTAGTGTAAGTGGAGAAGAGGAGAGGTCCAAGCTTTGGATAAAAGCATCTGCTGACTGCATAAATGTAAAATTTTCAATGGGTAACACTTTAGAATAATGGTCATTATTACTAACATGAACTAATAATGAACAGCACTTATAAAGCATTTATTTATCTTTGTTAATGTTAATTTCAACATTTACTAATGCATTATTAAAATCTTGTTAACATTAGTTAATGCACTGTGAACTAACATGAACAAACCATGAACAGCTGGATTTATATTAACTAACGTTAACAAAGATGAACAAATACAGTAACAAATGTACTGTTCATGGTTAGTTCATGTTAGTTAATACATTAACTAATGTTAACTAATGACCATTATTCTAAAGTGTTACCTTTAAATGTTATAAAATAAAAGTGCTGTATACACTACCGTTTTGATTTAAATACAGCAAATGTAATATTGTGAAATATTATTACAATTTAAAAGAACTGTTTTCTATTTAAATATATTTTAAAATGTATTCCTGTTATGGCAAAACTGCATCTTTTCAGCATCATTACTCCAGTCTTCAGTGTCACATGATCTTTCAGAAATCATTCTAATATGCTAATTTGCTGCTCAAGAAACATTTCTAATTAATATCAATGTTGAAAACAGTTGTGCTGCTTAATATTTTTGTGGAATCTGTGATGCATATTTTCAGGATTTTTTGATGAATAGAAAGTTGAAAAGAACAGTCTTAACATCATAAATGTCTTTACTGTCACTTTTGATTAATTTAATGCATCCTTGCTGAATAAAAGTAGGCCTATTAATCAAAAATAAAATAATGCTGAACTCAAACTTGTAGTATGTGTAACTATTTATAGCATACTGTATGGCATATGGTTGGTATTATTTTTCATTCTCACAGTCATCTGCTTGTGCTCTATAGACTCCTCTGTACATTGTAAATCACGGCGAGACTGGACCAATCCGCTGCAACCGCTGTAAGGCCTACATGTGTCCTTACATGCAGTTTACCGATGGAGGACGACGCTACCAGTGTGGCTTCTGCAGCTGTGTTAATGAAGGTTGGTACTGTACCATTGGAGACTGCTGAGATCTTAATTCTTGCACACAGCATGTGCACGCTGTGTTTCCTGACAGCATGTGGTAGGGATTATTTGTCTGTGCAATCATAGCTAAAAAAAAATGTGTTTCTAAAAATGTCTTTCCACTACCTTAGTTCCAGTGCAGTATTTCCAGCATCTGGACCATATGGGGAGAAGAATGGATCTGTATGAGAGACCAGAACTGTCTTTGGGCTCATATGAATTCATTGCCACGTTGGATTACTGCAAGGTAACAATCTTCACAACATCCAGGTTTAAACACTTTACATGGACAACAATACTCCGATATGAATCTGATTAAGACCATACTCTGATTAATAAACTACCATGTAAACAGAGATTTCTAATTACCTTAATCTGGTTAAAGCCATACTCAAATTAAACAAAAATCGAATTAAGACATGTGGAGTATGCCTATTTTAGTCGCATTATCGAAGTGCATTGTCACCTTAATCTAACTATTAACGTCGTGTAGGAGTTTTCGCCACATTGTGTGACAGGACACACACACACACACACCAGGCAAGGGGAGGGCTTTGGGGGCTCGTCCCTGCCCTTTTAAAAAATGTATTAAAAGTGCCCCTCTCAACAATCATCAATTATATTGTGACATAAAACAGAATTTAAATTATAATTAATATAACAGCGCGTACAAAACAGTAACAAAGCGCTCAAATGTCCTGTTTATCTTTTACACATCTGTCAGTCTGAAACGTCGTTGCCATGACGTGTTGCTATGGGTGCGTGTCTTGCTTGACTGCTCATTCTAACGCTCCTCTATATTTTTTTCTTTGTGTTGTAATAATGCTGCTCATTGTAAAAGTAAAATACAATAAGTTTGTATCTGTAATCCCAGATTCATAATTGTCTGCTTACAACAGCGGTCGGGAACCTCTAGGCTCACGAGTTATATGGCCATTCAGTGAACGCCTGTGGCTCGACGGCAGAAAAAAAAAACAATCCAAACAATCACGATTTTGAAACCTTAATTTTCATCATTAATCAAAGCTATTATTCGAAATGTAGGCTGTCAAGAAGGAGGCAAGATGGCCAGTGTCTCTTCAAAATAAAAACCCTGAAAGACACAATATATAATTTTACAAAAATAAAACAACATATATATATATATATATATATATATATATATATATATATATATATATATATATATATATATATATATATATATATATATATATATTGCATTAAAAAGTATAAAAATCACTCTTTTTTTTTTTATAAAGGAACACTGTCCCCAGACCCACGAAAGTCGCGCTATGATTGGACGTCAGACAGTGTAGCGTGGCATGGGGACGTAATGATGTACCATTAATCGAGCTATGTTCTATAACATGTAAAACGGGAACATGAAAGGAATATTCTAAAAGCAACTCATGTAAACACCTTAATCAGAATATTGTCTTATTCAGAGTAAGGTCAATAATTAGATTACTGCTGTCCATGTAAACGTAGTCAATAAGAACGACAACTAGGGCTGGGCGATATGGCCAAAAAATTTTCTCGATAAAATCTTTTCATATCAGTCGATATTGATTTATCGTTGAATTATCACGATAAATGTCAAATATTTCTTTCTTTCAAATTTAAAGGCAGATTTTTGCTCCTAAGTGAAAGTTGTAGAAATCAGACTGTTAATTGTGGTTTTAAGCTACTTTTTATTGTCAGGATATGAAAAACACTTCACGTTTTTGAATTCCTTACACTTTTCCAGTCATTTTTCCTTAACAAAATACATTTCTTAATGTATAACAAGCTCATTTTTATATGGTAAAATGTAAATATTCTGACTGAGTTTTATTCAAATTAACCATTGGTCTTCCATAGTATCATAGATTTAGATCATGATAACCACAGTTAAAAACACGCATATAGTTCTTCACTGCCTTGGTAAAATATATCTACATGGTTTCTATGGTATTTGTATGAAAAACAGCAGGCCTAGTCTAAGAACATTTAGTATAAATGCACATTCTATAGCTCAATCACAAAAAATACTATAATATTCCATTACTCCTTTTAATACATGTCTACTTTAAAGGTCCCGTTCTTCGTGATCCCACTGTTCAAACTTTAGTTAGTGTGTAATGTTGCTGTTAGAGCATAAATAATACCTGTAAAATTATAAAGCTCAAAGTTCAATGCCAAGCGAGATATTTTATTTAACAGAAGTTCCCTTTCAAAGCCTACAGCGAACGGCCGTTTTGGACTACATCCTGGTACTTCCTTCATTAATTACGTCAGTCAGTAGAACAGTAGAACAGACTAACCTCCTCCCACAAGAATACGCGAAAAAGGGGGCGTGGTCTTGTTGCTGTCCCACGTGGAGAAGAGGACGTGTCGCGTGGAGAAAAGGAAGTGGTGCGTTTGAGTGTGTTTGTCGCCATGTCGTCGAGACGCTGTTATTTTCATCCCGGAGTCAAATCACCTTTGTTTGGCTTTCCCAGGGACGCTGTAGAGATCATTACGCGCATATATCTCCCGTTAAGAGGCGTGACCTTTCCATGCAAGTTACGTGCGCTAAGCTGCTGTCGAATCACAACACAGGAACCGGGCCATGTGCGCTAAGCTGCGGTCAAATCACAACACGGGAACCGTGCCATGTGCGCTAAGCTGCTGTCAAATCACAACACGGGAACCGCTGGCACAATCAGAACTCGTTACGTATTTCTGAAGGAGAGACTTCATAGAACAAGGAAGTCATCAGCCCGTTTTTAGGACAGTGAAAACAGCGGAATACAGATAAGTAAATTGTGTGAAAAATACTGTGTTTTTTTACACGCGAAACATGAACACATGTTATATTGCACACTGTAAACACAATCAAAGCTTAAAAAAACACGAAGAACGGGACCTTTAATACATTGTTACATACATACATTATTAAATTATGGAGGTTTGTAGATCGAAAATCCTTCTGACTGTATCGCTTCTCCTGTTTAAATCAGTTTAAATGTTAGTTTAAATCACAAACATTTTAGTTTTTCGTTGAATGCACGTGCTTCTCAATGGATCTCAGCGCTGTTTAGTGGTTGCGTGACTGAGACCGATCCTTTTGGACTTTGACCTGAGCGGATAAATGGTCTGTGTGACGCAGTTCAAATGAGTAACAATTCGTGCTACCTTTTATCGACAAATTCATCATCTTTGGATGATAACTCAAGGTTAGTTTCACTTCTGATTTAACGTTCGTCGCAGCTTCCACTAATTTTTCCCTTCTTGTGTTGAGTTTTCTTTGCCAGTAGAGCGTGTACTTTTGATGTGCAAGTTAAAAGCTGCATACTGACTGGCGTTTATTTCTCCTGTGTGATTGGGTGTTAGAGTAATCCATATAGAGTAAAAATGTCCAGAGTTTATCATCATTATCGCAATTCGATATGATATCGTTTATCGGCCCAGCCCTAATGACAAGTTGATAGATAAGTCTACAATAGGCACAGTCAGATTTTAAATAAAGATCTAAATACAAATGGTAATGGTAAGAGAGAGTGTAGATTATTAGAGAATGTGTGTTTTGGCTAAATTAGGTCAGCTTGCCCTGCAAAGCAGCTGAGAATGGTTTCTTCCTTGGCTGTCACATCACATATTTAGTTCAGGAGTATGCAACAAAGTCGTGGGAGTAAACTTATGATATGTTTTAAAATGAGGAAAACTATTTATTCTCAGCGTACAACAAAAATGACCTTTTAATTGATTATACAGTGCAAGTTTGAATTTAGTTGTACTGAGTTAAACTGCTCTGCCAGCAGGTCAGCTGAAAGTTAAATTGCTTTTTTGGATGACAATTCTATACAAAGTCAAAAGTTTACATTCACTTTGCAGTATCTGCAGAATATTAAAAATTATATAATTTTAGTAAGCGATTTCTCATTACAAAATAATCGCTGAATTTAAAAAATGACCTTGCTCAGAAATTTACGCTTAATTTATATAACAGTGTCATTACCTGGACGATGCACGACCTGGATGTTCCTTGTTTGTCCTGAGCACAGGACATTTGAATCCTTTCCAACAGTGACTATATGATTTTGAGATCCATCTGAAGACAATTTAGGGACTCATACATGGCTCTTATAAAAGCTGCAAACATTCACTGATGCTCAAGAGCCAGGGACTGTAAACGTTTGAAACCTTTGATGCATTGTGTATTATGTTCTCACGGTTCAGGGTGAAAGGCTGTAATCTCAAATGAACATGATTTGAATTCAGTTATCGGACTAAAGAGATCCATGACACATTTTTGGCCCCAGTCCGTGCCTGAGTTCCTCATCTCAGCCTGACACCATAATCTGCTGCCTGGGCTCTTCTGTTTCTCGCAGATGTTTATTAATACTTGAGGATCAGCTCCTGCAATGCTTAATAAAATCATCACAGCTGATCTCTACTGCATATTGAGAGTAAAAACAAGAAGTCTTTACCTTGAATCCTACTGCTTGTGTTTTGGGACATTGTGATCCTTTCATACAAAACATTGCAATGAAAAAGTGTTCTCATGCAATTGATGTGCTTATAAATAATTGCAAACTTTATATGTATTCTCTGCATTATGATATGACTCAAATATGTCTGTAAAAAACAAGCATGAATAGTACACTTTGAAGTTCATGAACTAACATAATTCTTTCCGTGATGTTCTTTTCTGTCTTTAAGAATAATAAGCCTCCTAATCCTCCTGCCTACATCTTCATGATCGATGTCTCCTACAACAACATAAAAAGTGGACTTGTCAAACTAATATGCGAGGAACTGAAGACATTGCTTGACCGACTTCCAAAGTAAGTTGAGAGATAATGTTTGCTGTCTATATTTAAAGAAACGGGGGAGAGAAAAAATATAAATCATCCTTGTTCTTCATAATAACTCTAATACTTGAAAATTTCATTCATTGCTTTTTGATTTTGCATTAAGACTGTCAGGTTAAAATCTGTGTTCGGGGAACATTTATATTTTAAATGGTGTCTGTGTCCTTTTTCACCTTTTGTAATAAAAATGTTTGCAGTTTACCTCATATACCTAATATTTTTAATACTCGTTTTAATTTTTTTAAATATAATATACTTTATAAATTGTAAAATATTGCATAAACAAATTGAGAAAATGTTGTTCAAAGGAGATTCATATGAAGGATATCATGTGTAGGGCATTGTGGGATCCAGTGGATCCAAATTGTCACCAAATTTGCCAAAATTTAGATGAATACATCAAAAGTAGGGCCGTACAGTAGCCTGACGTCGTCATACTCAGATTCTAGTCAGATTATGAGTCTGATACTGCTCCATTTGGCTGTGATGAGGCGTGTTTCAACCGAACCAGGAAAGACAATGCCTCTGCACTCAATTGGATAGACCTACAACCAATCAGAGCAACGGAGCAAACGCATAGTTGTCAACAGAACTCAACTGCACGCACGCTGGAAGAAGTAGAAGAAGAAGAGTGTAAATGATCTTTGCCGGTGTTGTAAATAATTTAAGGATACACAGAGTACTTACCAACACAATCATCATTTTTGAGAGAAATAGTAAAGGTGAATGTGTATACAATTCACCAAACAAGTTCTCCGTGTGATTTAGAACTAATTCAACCCAAGCGCTCTTTGGTGACGTTACTGTTGATCATCCATCCATCATCGTATAAAGCCCGCCCTGAAAATTTGATTGGTCCGAACAGCTCTGGTTCGAGCACAGTTGCTCCACAACGGATCAAGTCCAGACCAAACTTCCTGACCTCAAATGTTGTGGGCGGGGCTAAGTTCGGCTGGCATCCAGGCTAGCTGTACAGTGTACACCTAATCAAATCATGTGTCTGTGAATATTACACCACAAAAAGACTGCTATTTAAAAATGAAATCTGCATGTTCCGTGCTTCTGTTTGATTGAGCATCACAGTTTCGTCTCTAATTTATACAGTAAAACGCTGTTGTGCAGCATTTAGTTTGCAAACATTTTTTATTTTTTATTTTTAAAGGATTCATTAACCCTCTGGTGCTCTTCGGTTATTTTTTTGCATGATATATGGACATGATCCGAAAGTCCTGAAAAAAAAAACACCCTCGTGGTCAGAAATGATTTTATTTAGTGGAAACTTTTGGTACTGCACCCAAAATAAAATCTTACTGAAAGCAAATTTTTGTTGAGATATCAACCTCAAATTTTGTAGCACAACTTGTCTAAATTTATGGCTTTGATTTTCTCTGTCTAAGAGTAAAACATATTTTGTAAAATAAATGTGTATATATATATATATATATATATATATATATATATATATATATATATATATATATATATATATATATATATATATATATATATATATATATATATATATATATATATATATATATATATATATAATCAGTTTTCACTTCAGCAATAATCTGCCAAATATCGTCTTTTTTCAAGATTTATGACAGTCATGAAAATTTAATTTACAACTTAGACTGGTGTAAAAAGTGGTTAACGGGTAATAAATGGATTATAACTATTGCATAAATATAATGTAGTACCACAAAATCCCCTAAATAAAAATACAAAATATTAAATAAAAAAACATTATTGCACTAAAATATAGTGCATTAATTTCATTGAAATAAATAAACGAAAGAAAAAAAAAATTATTTGACCACCATGCAAAGGTTACATTTTAGTTTTATGCATTTATTTGATTACCACTGTTTTTGATTAATACATTTTTATTAAGTTATAAATCATAGATCATAGAATTCAGAAAAAATTAAATATCCAGCACAGAATTTCTGTGTTTTATAAATTCATTTGATTAGACATGATTTAGATTTTTACAATTACCATATAACATTATTATAAAATGAACTGAAAACTGAAAACGTGGAATTTGTGAAAAAAATTATGCAAATGTTATAGGGCCTTACATGTGTCCCACTGTTTGACATGTCATGTCAGCTTCCCATGTGCTTCTGTCGACTGTGTACTGGCCAACGGGCTTAAATTTGGCAAGGCGAATAGATCATTATGGTAGTATTTTATTGTTTGGACAGTTTAGTCTGTAAAGATCCAGGTTTGACTGAAGATATGTGATTGCTTTCATCCCCCATCCCACACACTGACACCCATCTCCAGGTGTTTGGCTTGGATGATCTGTGGAGTAAAGTTGAAGCTTTGGGTAGAAGCCACCCCTACGTATTCTGTCAGCACCTCTTAGGTTGAACACATGTTCAACTCAGCTACTATCAGCCTGGTATGTGAACGAATCCAGCTGAAAAAGAGCCCAATCCACCGCCAAATATGGTAACTGGAGAACAAGCAAGAAAAAACATAGGGAAAGAAACAATTCCAATATCTCATCTTTTGAAAATGTCCGCCTGAAGGAAGTCAGGAGGTTGAACGGCTTAGGTACTGCAACATTTCCAAGTATTTAAATGTTTCGTGGGACACATGGCTCCAATTATACCGTTTATTTGGGTGATGGCCAGCTGAAAGGTGAGCTTTGATTCACCTCTGAGGAACTTGTATATTTCAGACTTTAACTCCTTACCTCTCCTCCGCTGGTTCCTAAGGGTACGTCCTTGTTTGTTTGGGAGCTGACCTCACTCTGAAAGCAGTCCGGTAGTGCTCTCCAAATAAGCCTGTGGTATTATATCTGATTCCTCTCTTCTGTTCCTTGCTTTGCTTGCTAGATTGCTTACAGTTAATGAAAACCACATTGGACACCCTGAGCTGATGGGGTCCGTTAGGGTGCCTGATAAGATTTGTATTGGAGAGTTTGTCTCTAGTTTAATGGCAGACTTATATGGACTGTGAGAGATTCAAACCATTGCCATGTTTTACAATCTTATAAATGTAGTCATAGAAAGCTACAAACCGCAGATGCAGACGTCAATTTGGAATGCTTGTATTTACTGGCCAGCACAGCTCCGAAGCAGCTCTTCTCTATCAGCTACTACACAGTGCTCTGGTATATGTTAGTTTGTGAAATGTGCACATTTCTTTAAACGTATGGAATACTGTACTGAACATTTGAAATACTGTCATGTTAAGATCCAGGAATTAGCTCTGTTGCTACAGTCAATGTTTCCCCCTGTATGGACACTTAAAGGTGCAGAAAGCTATTTCTGAGAAACACTGCTGAAAGTGGATCGGACCGAGCACCACAACACACTTGTAGCCAATCAGCAGAAGGGGGCGTGTGCACTAGGAATGCACGATCCGATACTCAGTATCGGTAACGGCTCCGATACGCCTTTATTTGCCGGATCGGGTATTGGTCAGACAGGACCGATCCAAATCCGATTATGTGCGTATAATATTCTGTGTTATTGTTAAGCCCCAGTGCCCCACAAAAGGCACAACAACATTATAAAGCATAATCAACTCTTCTTCATTCACTATATTAAGTGTTCTGAAGCCATGTCATAGTTTAATGTGAGGTACAGATGAATATTTAAGTAATTCAATTCTTCCCTCCGCTGCGGCTTCCAGTGATTCTCCATTCAGCTTTAAACTGTGTGTTGCGTTCGACAGTCAACACGATGAAACTCTCCAAGATGATTCAATGTTCCTGTTATAATGCTGTAGATAACGGTCTATGGTTTCACATAAAATTACTTTATCTGGCTAGACTTTATTGCTGCTAAATCATGTTACTTTCTACCTGGTGTCTGTTAGATCACAACACTGAACTAGAGATTGTATTGTTCTTCACACGCACAGTAACTGAAATTTTAAACTGTTTAAAGAAAAGGCTCAATAAAATATTGCATAGATTAATACTACGCATCGATATATCGTGTTTTGAACTTTTCAATGCGAACGGAGCGCTGCGCGCTGTGACTCCATGTTGCTTCAAGCGCATCATCCTGCACACGGGATGTGCATAAGCTCTTTGTGTGCTGCTCTGTAGGCTATCGGAGCCTTTCGTATTATAATACTTTGCGCTATGAAAAATGATTATTAGCCTTTCTTGATCTGCCCTATCTATAATATGTTGCAATAATACGCTATACATTTAAAATAAATGTATTTTAATTTCTTAGTGTATATAGGCCCTATTTCTATAAATATATTAACTTGTTTTTCATTAATGTATTTTACAGCAACGTGTAACATTTTACCAGATTTATTGCTACACTTATTCACTTTTAGTTGTTCCCCACTAAATGTTTAGATTTTATACAATTATTGTGCACTCACGATTTTTCAAGAGTAACTTTTGCTGCTGAATTATCCACTAATCTAGTTTATCCACCATCTAGGTTATAGTAGTATTTTCGTCATAGATTGTAATTTTATATATTTTTTTTTATGTTGTTTTTCTTTATAATGAAGTTGTCTGTATTTAGTAGATTGTGTTTAACACACAAAAGAGTGATTATCAGTTCAACACACTGAGGTATAGAAATTCTACATTGAATTTTTAAATAAAACTGTGATGGTATCGGATTGGTATCGTTATAAGCCAATACTACGGATTTTTGGTATCAGATCTGATGGGTTCTGAAAAAATGGTATTGGTGCATCCCTAGTGTCCAGTCATGATGGGGGAGGAGAGAGAGTGAGCAAGAGGGAGATTTGAAGAAGGACTGTAGAAAGAGAGATTGCTGAAACATTAAAAAAGAGAAAAGGTCAGAGGAATAACCTTTCAACAAAACACAACATACATTCTAGGCCAGGTCCTCTCTAGAGCTTATATCGGGCTCAAAAAATCAAGCCCGACCCTACCCGAGCCCGTGCACGTAGTGTCCGAGCCCGGCCCGGCCCGACACATTAACTGTAATTATGAGCCGAGCCCGGTTTAATTTTTTTATACGTGGGCATTCTGAGAACAAGCCTGTAATGAGCGAAGCGGATGGGTGTGTTGCTCAGCTCAATAATACGCTCTATGTAGGCGCGCACTCATGAACCGTTCACTGGTAAAACAATGCTCGCTCAAATCCCGCTCAGACATGACATGCATCTGTACTAAAGGCCTACTTGTTGTAGCCATTAAACAATGTATTTTGTTTAATATTTATGTTTAAATATTATAATGTTATTTTTAAATTTCATCTGATTATGAAAAGTTCATAGTTATTATATTTTGTTTAATATTAAGTTTTGTTTTGTATGAAGCCCTTCTTTAAAATGAATTTTGTTTTTGTATAAATTGTATCTTAATTTTAATCAAGGTTTCGTCAGCCAATTGCTTGGATTTAATTAATAACAAGCAAATAGATTAATGGCAGATTATAAGGGTGAGATGAAGTCGCACGATCACATGCATTGCACATGAGCTGGAGTGCGTCTCATAAATCAACGAAACTCAGCAGCTACTGCCTCACAGACATGAGAAATATGTGTATAGAAAGCTTGAAATGTCTTTAACTTATAGTTAAGAAAAGAAATAGACTAGTTAAGCAATGCGCAGTGTTAACGCGAGCAGCTCATGACTGGCGTCTTGGAGCGTTTCTGAATGCTGCGCTTCATCACTGCGTGTGCTGAGAGTTTAACACAAATTTTTTTAACACAAAAATCTTGTTCGGGTCAAGTTCGGGCTCGGGCTGAGAATCTAAACTCTAGTCCTCTCTCATCCTTCACTGCCGTCACTCCTCCTTTTATGCTTCCGAGCTCCTCCGTGAGAGGATTCAAGACCAGTGTGACGCGCAGGTGACGCAAATCTGCAATCACTCCTCGCGCCGCTCTCACAGCTCTCGCACGCCCTGCTTGTCACACATTGTTTCTGCTAACATTGGTTTTGCTATGTGTCACAGAATCAAGATTATAATGTTAGCTATAGTAACAGGACAGTTTTGAGTGTCATTGTTTGTCATTGTCAGCCTGGTGTGCTGCTTGCGATTTAACAACCACTCTCATTTGTGAACACTCAATACTGTAGTGCTATATGTTAATTTTTTGTTCTTCCTTGTCATTCGTCATCCTCGCTTTGTTTTTCATGAAGCATTATTTTGCTCCGCTTCAGCTATGATAACGAGACATCCACTCTTGCATTGCGTGTTTGTGTATTTTGGGGGCAGAGCAATGAAGGGAGGGGTCTGTTTGTTTGGGTTGATTTCAAATATCAATAGCGTTTCTCAAAAATCGATTACTGCACCTTTAAAATACACTTAAAAATGTATTAGCATCATTGCCACTTGGTTTAATATTTTTTCTAATGCATTTACTTAATAAAAAAAGAAAAAAGTAGTGTAATGTAGTTTAGTGTAAGTAATGTAACGATATTATTGCCTAGCTCTTTATATAGGTATGTCCAAGTTTATCCGCAAACACACAGTACACTCTCTATATATATTATGTAGCATATCTCATATGCCCACAATATCGCCCAGCTATAATCTGCTAACTGTGACTAAGGCATAAAGACATCATAATTTTCTGTAAAGCTGCTTTGAATGTGTGTTGTGAAACATGATATTCAAATAAAATTGACTTACACATGTGGTTACTCTGCTAGGACATCTGTGTGAACCAGCGGAATGTATCCTTCAGATATCTACTAAAAATCACCTTGCCATCTGTTCATTAAAAGTAATAGCAAAAAAAAAAAAAGCTTAGAAAATCGAAGTTCTGAGAAATTTGTTTGCAGATGCAAAGATTTGAGTGTGACGTGTCCACTTAAAAAAATATATTTGTATTATTATTAGTTATCTTTTTGGTGTTACTGGTCGCTTGATTTTGTTGATACTTGTGATATTGATAGATTTTTCTTATGTTCTTTGTCTTTTGAAGAGAGGAGGGAGCCGAAAGTTCAGCCATCAAAGTGGGCTTTGTCACCTACAATAAGATCCTGCACTTCTACAATGTGAAGAGTGCTCTGGCCCAGCCGCAGATGATGGTGGTCTCTGATGTGACTGAGATGTTTGTACCACTTCTCGATGGATTCCTTGTCAACTTCCAGGAGTCCCGGGCTGTCATCAGCAAGTATGTTAATTTCTATCTGAAAACACTTCTAGGCTTCTTACATCGATTCATATACAGTATTCCGTTTTAGCATTGGTCACCATGAACTCAAAATGTAATTTTTTAAAATGGAATATTGCAGTATTTATTATAAATGATCTGTGCACACCATTTTTAAAAAATCACAATCTTTAATACAAAAACAATTATCCTCCCCCTCGCAACAACATCTCTTCTCTGCAGACCACAACCATCCAATCAATTGCTTTTATACAACAACTTTCTTATTACAACAATTTTCATAATGCATACTTGTTGTTGTTGTTGTTGTAGTATACACTCACCTAAAGGATTATTAGGAACACCTGTTCAATTTCTCATTAATGCAATTATCTAATCAACCAGTCACATGGCAGTTGCTTCAATGCATTTAGGGGTGTGGTCCTGGTCAAAACAATCTCCTGAACTCCAAACTGAATGTCAGAATGGGAAAGAAAGGTGATTTAAGCAATTTTGAGCGTGGCATGGTTGTTGGTGCCAGACGGGCCGGTCTGAGTATTTCACAATCTGCTCAGTTACTGGGATTTTCACGCACAACCATTTCTAGGGTTTACAAAGAATGGTGTGAAAATGGAAAAACATCCAGTATGCAGCAGTCCTGTGGGCGAAAATGCCTTGTTGATGCTAGAGGTCAGAGGAGAATGGGCCGACTTATTCAAGCTGATAGAAGAGCAACTTTGACTGAAATAACCACTCGTTACAACCGAGGTATGCAGCAAAGCATTTGTGAAGCCACAACACGCACAACCTTGAGGCGGATGGGCTACAACAGCAGAAGACCCCACCGGGTACCACTCATCTCCAATATAAATAGGAAAAAGAGGCTACAATTTGCACAAGCTCACCAAAATTGGACAGTTGAAGACTGGAAAAATGTTGCCTGGTCTGATGAGTCTCGACTTCTGTTGAGACATTCAGATGGTAGAGTCAGAATTTGGCGTAAACAGAATGAGAACATGGATCCATCATGCCTTGTTACCACTGTGCAGGCTGGTGGTGGTGGTGTAATGGTGTGGGGGATGTTTTCTTGGCACACTTTAGGCCCCTTAGTGCCAATTGGGCATCGTTTAAATGCCACGGCCTACCTGAGCATTGTTTCTGACCATGTCCATCCCTTTATAACCACCATGTACCCATCCTCTGATGGCTACTTCCAGCAGGATAATGCACCATGTCACAAAGCTCGAATCATTTCAAATTGGTTTCTTGAACATGACAATGAGTTCACTGTACTAAAATGGCCCCCACAGTCACCAGATCTCAACCCAAAAGAGCATCTTTGGGATGTGGTGGAACGGGAGCTTCGTGTCCTGGATGTGCATCCCACAAATCTCCATCAACTGCAAGATGCTATCCTATCAATATGGGCCAACATTTCTAAAGAATGCTTTCAGCACCTTGTTGAATCAATGCCACGTAGAATTAAGGCAGTTCTGAAGGCGAAAGGGGGTCAAACACAGTATTAGTATGCTGTTCCCAATAATCCTTTAGGTGAGTGTATATCTGCATATTGGTTTATTTGATACTTAAACATTAATGCATTTGGCAGATGTTTTTTATCCAAAGTGACTTTGCATTTAAAGGCACACTATGTACTATTTTTGGTTTAAAATATCCAAAAACCGGTAACACTTTATTTTACAGTGTCATCGTTACATATGTTACATGCAGTTACTATAGTAATAACTATAAATTATGCATAATTACATGCGACTAACCCTAAACCAAACCAAACCAAACCCTAATCCAAACCAAATCATTGTTATACAGCTCAACACAGTTAGTCTCATTGTTTAAATCTTGTTTTCATGATTTACAGCGAGTACCATGTTTTACCATGCCTAATATCATTCTAGCTTTACTGCAGTGTGTTTTATGTTGCAAAATAATTAATTAGTGATGAAGTGTTATGCATACAATCACTAACAGCCACACATGGATCCATTTTCGTGTTACAGGTATGAGCGTTGCCATAGAAATGTATGAAGAATGAATAATTTCTCAGAGAAAGTCAACAGCTCAGACTAAAACTACAGCAATTACTTCCTAAGCATTACTTCCTAACCTTATACTGTACTCTTCCATAATTCAAACATTCTGTTCCTGCCTATATCAAAATTGTTTGTTATATTAAAGTTATATTAAATATTAAACTTTGAAGCACAAATTGCCTGTTCGTGTTTTTAATGTAGTTTTTTGTATTTTCTTTAGCCTTTTAGATCAGATCCCTGACATGTTTGCTGACACCAATGAGAGCGAGACTGTTTTTGCACCAGTGATGCAAGCTGGTGTGGAGGCCCTAAAGGTAAAAACAAATCTAAGAGGATGAACTATTTACCAAACAGCTTCTGTTACATCAGTCCATCTGTTCACTCCCTTTCTAGACATACTTGCATACTTACTGTTTTTATTTTTACATTGTTTAACAAAAGTGCACTTTAATACTGCATGTAAGCACACTTTATTTGATAAACACAGTTGTTTCTAAGGTCATCACATAAATTCTTAGACCCGAGACAATGTTCCCACTCGTCATCACTGGCGACAGCTCTGGTTGTTTTATAACATCAATGACATGTTCAGTCGTTTTATTTGGGGTCATTGCTCTTTATCAAATGTTTTTAATCAAGTACTTTTAACCCATCTGGGTCCTTCACATATACACTGATTAAAATTCATATGAACAGATAAAACCATCAGACAATGAGAATGTTTTTGATGATTTTATATTTTTGTGACATTTTTTTTCTCCCCTCAGGCAGCTGAATGCAGTGGCAAACTCTTCATCTTCCACTCCTCCATGCCAACAGCAGAGGCTCCAGGAAAACTGAAAAACAGAGATGACAAAAAACTAGTCGGTACAGAAAAGGAGAAGGTGAATATTTATTTTATTCAATGAAATTTCCCCATTCAAAAATCTCAGCTACATGCCTGTATGTCCTATAAATGTCCTAAAATGAAGGATTTGTTTGTCTGTCTGTGTTGTCAGACTCTGTTCCAGCCTCAGCGGGGTGTGTATGAGCAGCTGACTAAAGATTGTGTGGCGCAGGGCTGTTGTGTCGACCTCTTCCTGTTTCCCAACCAGTATATGGATATGGCCACCATGGGCGACGTGCCCTCACATACTGGAGGCTCGGTCTACAAGTACAGCAACTTTCAGGTACACATGGGCACATACTGAAACACAGATGCCTTGAATATGGTATCAAATAGGGGCTGAACTCTTGAAGATTTTTTGGTTGCACTTTATTTTGCAGTACATGCACTAAGAAAGTACTGGGTAATATAATAATATAAGGTAACTACATGGATTAAGGGTAGGTTTAGGGATAGCTTCAAGATTAGTACCAATTATACCCAATTATTGAAATTCCTATAATATGTACATGGGGAACAGTACTGTAAAAGTGCTATGGATTTTTTTTAAATTGCTGCCCTCTTGTGGTCAAACCTCAAACCTTTATATTTCTCTTTTCAGGTGGAGATTAATGGTCAGCATTTTCTCAGTGACCTCAGGAGAGATGTGGAGAAGTCCATTGGATTCGACGCCATCATGCGTGTCCGTACTGGCACAGGTAATAACATTAGAAAAGTACATGAACATTACGTAAGATTAAACAAACTACTGTTTGAAAGTTGGGGGTGAGTGAGATTTTATGATTTTTTTTTTATTATTTTCAATACTATAATTCAGCAAGAATGCATTCAATTGATCAAAAGTGACACTAAAGACATTTATAATGTTACAAATAATTTCTATTTCTAACAAATACTGTTCATTTGAACTTTCTGTTCATTAACGAATCCTAAAAAATAATCCACAAAAGTAGCATTTTCAGCTTCGATCATAAGAAATATTGCTTGAGCCGCAAATCAGATTGACTTCTGAATGATCATGTGACACTAAAGACTGGAGTAATGATGCTGAACATTCAGCTTTGACGTCACAGATATAGATTATATTTTAGAATGGATTAAAATAGAAAACAATTATTTTAAATGGTATTAATATTTCAAAATATTACTGATTTTATTGTATTTTTGATCACATAAAATTGCATCCTTGGTTAGGCAATAAGAAACAATTAGAAATCTTACCGACCCCAAACTTTTGAACGGTGATGAATGTTTGGCATACGTTTGTTTTAACATCTGCACGATTCTCAAGGCTTTAGGGCAACAGATTTCTTTGGTGCCGTACACATGAACAACACTACAGATGTGGAAATGGCAGCAGTGGACTGTGACAAGGCCTTGACGGTGGAGTTTAAACATGACGACACACTCAGCGAGGAGTCTGGAGCTGTGATGCAGGTCAGTCTTCGTGTATGCCACTGAGCTTTGAGACAATGACACGACTGCCAAAGAATACAAAAGACGCTTGGGAATACTTACCGCAACAAAACTGGTCACATGTTAAGTCGCTCACTGTTCGACATAATCAGTAATACGATTGTTTGATACATCTTTTTTTTTTTTGGTATCTCATGTACATTTGAATCTTCATTGACCTGTTTTGATGTAATGCGCTTGGAATTCACTTTCTGGCAAGAGCAACACAAATGAGTTTGTTTCTTCTGGTTTCCCAGTGTGCTTTGCTCTACACTACCATCGGTGGACAGAGAAGGCTGCGAGTTCACAACCTCAGTCTGAACTGCAGCTCACAGCTCTCCGAGCTCTACAAAAGCTGTGAGACTGATGCCCTCATCAACTTCTTCGCCAAGTCAGGTGAACATCTTTCTAACTTTTACATGAACTTCATGCTATTGTTGCCGATCTTTACATAAGGTGACATAATGCTAATCTTAAAATGTACAATAATGAGATTTTAAATCAATCTTTAGTTTTTTTCCCCCCGATCTGATGCTATCTGATCCTTTTTATGGTTTTATAGTGGAACAGCATAAATCATTTTCATTTATTTTATTTCAGCTTTATTTTAATAAAAAACATCAACAATTTTATTTAATTTTTTCTACATTTTTAGACCTTAAATTTTCTGCACTTTCTATCTATGCAGCAACACATATAAAAATGTAAAATTGTATCATGAAGTGATGGTTTATAGTCTCCCTTTGAAGTGATTGTGGTGGATGCTTTTGTCCTTCAGCGTATCGGGCCATGCTCAACCAGCCTCTGAAGACGGTGAGGGAAATCCTGGTAAACCAGTCGGCTCACATGCTGGCCTGCTACAGGAAGAACTGTGCCACTCCTTCAGCTGCCAGCCAGGTCAGTGTCACACTTCACATTCATGTCCATCTACGGATGTTCATATGAAATGTACATGGTTATAAAAACATCATCTTCCGTCATTAATGCTTCACACATGTGTAAACTCATTTACCGTTATAATGCAGCAGTGCTATTGTAGTATTTATGTACAATTATAATATTTATTTTGAATTCAATTTTGATGCATTTTCAGTTTTCATTTTAATTTAGGGTAACACTTTATTTTACAGTGTCCATGTTACACATCTTACATGTACTTACTATAGTTAAAACAGCAAGTTATGCACAATTACAAGCATCTAACCCTAAACCAAACCCTAATCTAACCCTAATTATGTAGTGAGTAAACATAGTTGATTAATATTGTATAATTACACAGTATCAATCTAATTTAGCAATTGTTTTAGTACTTCAACTCATTTTCATTAAGTTTTTCATATAATATTTATATTTTATACTTTATTTAAATTAAAGTTTTAGTTAACTTTAACAAAACTGGAATTCATATTTTTGTATTCATATCATATTCATGATTCATACCATCATCTTTGCACTGCAAGACAAAAATCAGTAGAAAAATGTCCTAGCACAAACTGATCTGTACCTTTTTCCTAATACCTGTAAAAAAAAAATAATTCAGATAATTCCGTCTCATTCTCATCCTTCTCATGTCTCATTTGTACTTTTTTTTGAGTGTGTATCTCTGATTGTGTATCTCTGAAGGCTCTTCTTGAACATTTTACCCTACAGCTAATCCTGCCAGATGCGATGAAGGTGTTCCCCGTCTACATGAACAGTCTGTTGAAGACACCATCTCTAGTGGGCAGTACTGAGCTCTCCACAGATGACAGAGCCTTCTACAGACTCATGGTTATGGCGATGGGAGTGGAGGAAACCCAGGTCCTACTATACCCTCGGCTCATCCCGCTGGTGAGTTACACAGGCAACATGTATATCGCTGCTATCATAAACTTTAAACACTGAGCATTACAGTTAAAGCGTTTTCCCTCTCTCTCTCAGCACACTATGGATGTGTCCAGTGAGTCAATCCCAGCTCCAGTGCGCTGTTCTGAGGAGCGGCTCAGCGAGTCAGGCATGTTCCTTTTGGAAAACGGGCTCTCTATGTTCCTCTGGCTGGGACAGGCCTGCTCACCTGACCTCATCCAGAACCTCTTTGATGTGCCCTCTTTTGGCCACCTGACCACAGAAGGGGTATGAGACACAGTTTTGTTAATTACATTTTTATTATATACAGTAATTGAAATAAGGTGTATGTAAATGATAATTGTTTTCCATTTTTTCCAATCTTTTCCCACTTTATTTACTTTCTCTGGTGTGCCCAAGCATCAGACTTTTCACCTGCAACATCCAATCTTACTATTGATTTTATATACTTTTTGAACATCTCCTACTCTTGCTTTGAACAAAACCGAGAAGCAGTGGTGGAAAGAGTACTGAAAAAGCATACTCAAGTAAAAGTACTGTTACTTGTCAAAAAATGTAGTGCAAGTAGAGTAAAAGTACCTGTCCTAAATACTACTCAAAGTTGGAGTAAAAAGTAGCCCTTGTAAAAGTACTCAAGACTAATGAGTAGTGAGTATTATGCTATGAATGTTATTCCACCTTATACCCTGTAAATTAAAAATGTAGCTTACTCTTTTATGGATGATTCTCAGTAAGAACAAAAAAACATGAGATCAACAGTTTTTCAATATTTCTCCAAGTTTTATTTCTGACTGCTAGCACTAAAAATACAGCCATGTAATATTTGAGAAAGCAACCAATAATCTGGTTACATTTATGACAAACATTCTGTAGAGGTTTTCTTGCGGTTAGTTAAAAAAGGTTGCAAAGCGTTGTACATTAACAATTTAATGTTAAAAAAGCAGTTCTTTCTTTTCAAGGCGCATTCATTGTACTGCTTTAATTTCAATGGAAGAATAGGCTACACTTCAGAAATCAGAATCGAGTAACTCACAATTTTCACCACTGATTATTTTTTGCTTGTAATTAAAAACATAAACCTGATGTTTTATGAAAGTTATTTGCTATGTAGGGATTATGAATCAGATCAAATAATAACTCAAAGGGGAATTGAATTAAAATGAAAGTTACTCGAATTACATTGTCAATCATTCGCCTTGGCCAATCACATAAAAATAAACATAATGTAGCGACTGCAGGTTTAGGGAAAATAGCGCAGTAAAAGTACCGATACAGCACTTAAAATGTACTCAAGTAAAAGTACACTGTTTTTAAACTACTTAATAAAGTACAATTCCTGAGAAAAACTACTCAATTACAGTAACGAGAGTATTTGTAATTTGTTACTTTACACCACTGCCGACAAGTTTCAAATCTCTTAATGGAACAAATCGGACAATATTTAAATCTCTTAATAAAACAATACAGACTGATATTTAAATCTCTTAAAGGTGCACTGAGTAAATTTTAGCGGCGTCTAGTGGTGAGGTTGCGAATTGCAACTGCCCTCCGCTCACCCCTCCCTTTCGAAGCACATAGAGAAGCTACGGTGGCGACACAGGACAAAAATGTTGTCGTCGGAGAGAGCAGAGAGTAGCTCGCGTTCTGTATAGCAGTTTGTCCGTTTAGGGCTACTGTAGAAACATGGCGGTGCAAAATGGCGACTTCACTGTATGGGGACCTGCGGTGCATGTAGATAGAAACGGCTCATTCTAAGGTAATAAAAGCATAACGGTTCATTATGGAAGGTCTTTATACACCACTGAAAACATAGTTATGTATATTACATTGCATTTCTGTCAATAGATCCTCATAAATACTACACACTGCACCTTTTAATAGAACCAAACCGACTGATATTTAAATCTCTTAATATCTCTTAAATCTATTGTGTAGGCAACTAAGTTTACTCTATTCTTCTCCCAGTTCACCGGCCACTTATTTTTATGTATTTTGGGAGAAGTGAGAAATTTACGTGTTGTAATTCCGACAGATATGATTCTCAAACATGGCGGCACCCATCTCACATTACAGATCAACTAACAAGATCATTATAGAAGGTGTTTAAACAAACATTAATGCGATACGTCAGTCATGGAGCGCTATTGTGGCTGCGTTGTTTTAAATTAAGAATGAAGCAATGATGTGTTCGGGTTAATATAACGAAACCGGAAAATATTGAAGGCTCTGTTTACACCTGTTATTAATATGCGTTTAGGTCGATCAGATCACAAGTAGACGAGGGAGACATACCTGTTTACACCTGGGCCTGTATTCATAAAGAATCTTAATGCAAAGAGTAGCTCCTAGTGACAAAATTCTAAGAAAATTCTTAGAAATGTGGGCATTTACTCTTAAAATTAACTAAAAAATCCTAGTGAAGAAAAAAGTAATTCAGAAAGCATCTTAACCCTTAAAAGAGGTCTTAAGGTCAAATTTGTTAGGAGCATGGACGAGGCTTAAGAGTTTCTTTAGCAGCGGAGAAAATGGCAGAATGACAAAGATGGAGAAGAAATGTGTTGCAGACAATGGATGACAGTGACTTAATAAGCCGCTATAGATTGTGCAGGGATCATGTTTGTTGCATTAAACCCAACTTTCAAACCACCAATTAAATAGACATGCCAGCAATCAGTGTAATTGGAAAGAGTGGAACAATTTCTGAAAAATTAACAGCATGGTAAATAATACAAGGATTTATATTAGTGGTGGGCCGTTATCGGCGTTAACGTGCTTCGTTAACGTGAGACTCTTATCGGGCGATAAAAAAAATATCGCCGTTAATCTATTCTCAAAGTTGGGTTGGGAGCTAGGTCTATACTATGCAAGCTATGATGACTTTCACCTTGATATTTTACCGCGGATGTACACCTAGCCGAATTGCACTGTAGGGGCAAGAGAATGAGTCTTCGAACCTGTGTGTATGCCTACTAGTGTTGTCAAAAATATCCATATTTCGCTATGTATCGATACTGAAATATCTGAAACAACACTACTCATTTTCTACAATATCGATATCAGCTGCGCTCTCCTCTCCGACCGACAGCGAGTGACACGCACCCGCCTCCTCTCAT
The DNA here is from genome assembly GCA_023566225.1 of Romanogobio albipinnatus. NCBI lineage: Eukaryota > Metazoa > Chordata > Actinopteri > Cypriniformes > Gobionidae > Romanogobio > Romanogobio albipinnatus. The sequence goes on along the minus strand of CM042239.1, from coordinate 66,565,084 downwards.
TCAGTCCGTTTAATCCTCTGAACATTGCGAACGGGTGTTCTGCTGGACTTTTGGTAGTGTTGGTGTGACCGGTCTGACCGGGTTGCACATAATGTTAATTCTACTAATTCCCGCAGATTTCGCGCTCGCATCTGAAGCGCACACACGTACCGTAATAAAGGTCGCCGCTCTGACATACCGCCTCTGACATACAAGTGCAAAAATGAGCTCCCTTTTCCAGCTTATTAATGGTCAAATACACTCAACAACCCATCTTGGTGATTTTGTTTTAATGTAAACACAGTCGTAACCAGCTCACAGGAACAGTGTTTGGATATGCGTGCGTCAGGTCTTAAAGGGACAGAAGTTATTTATTATTCAAACTATAAAAAGACAAACAATCACTTATGAGCACACATATTCGGAATGCCTTCATCAGAATTCAAATGAGCCATTTTAATCTAGATTCATCTAGATTAATTTTGGAATTAATCTAGATTAAAAAAATGGATCTATGCCCACCACTAATGTATATACATATATATAATGTGTGTGTGTGAGAGAGAATGGTAAAATAGGACAATTTGCTCTTGTAATTTCAACCCTTGTAACTTAGAATAGACCCTATACTTAAAAGCGCTCCTTTTTCCCCTTTTTGGACAACCAACCAATCACAGTCTTCAAAAGACTGTGTCATACGTTGCAACGGGGTCAGCCCCGCCTCTTCACTAAGCTAAAAGTTTTTGTATTTTCCTTGCTCAGAGTTGCTCTCAGATCGGTCCCGAAAAGCTCTTAAACTAATACTCCTACGTAAAAGTTTTTAAGCTAAATTAGGAATTTTCTGAGAGGACTCTTAGACTTTTAATCCGTCTCTTTTGTCCACTTTTGGACCACTTCTGTCCTGATTTCTATGAGGGGAGGGTTCACGGGTGGGTAAATGTATGGGTTTTTCAGGTCTTCCGATCGAATAACGAAATAAGCTCACGCAATTTACATATGAACACAAAAGGAGATGATGGAAAACCACACATGTTAGAGCTGAAACAAAAGCTGCTGCTCTCTCTGCAAGACCACACCAAACGCAATGAGTGCGTGTTAGAATTCTGGAATGTTAAGAGAGCATTGTGCTTTACGTTTTTCGTCGTTTTTCAACAAAGTTCAAATCCTGTCTGGCTAGCAGACGTCCCATAATGTTTATGCATTAGGTCAGTCGGCGCAGAGTAGGCGGTGAATGTTTGAACAGATTCGACCACATGAGCGTTTACACTACAAAATCAATCCAGTCAAATGCAAAAAGAAGAAATAATTTATCCTATACAGAAGTTTGGAACAACATGTAGGAGAATAATGACATTTCGGGCAACTGTTATTTAACTTGCTTGTACTGTGTACTTATCTTTGCTTGGTTGGATTCTATCCAAACAATAAGATTTTTCCTCTTTGCACTATTGGTCTCACTACTTGTGTTGCTTTAATCAAGGAACTGCTCTTTTAGTTCTTCTCATTATGGAAATCAACGTCAGAGCTGCAGTGATAACTGTAGAGGTATAATTGTGTTTCAGCAGACGTCATTACCTGTGCTGGATAATGCTCATTCCAGGAAACTCCATTCAATCATCTCCCGAATTTCACAGCAGAGGGCCACATCCATGAAGGTACAGCTCACTCCCACCATTTCCTCTCTCTTGCATGCGGTTTCAGCATCCGTCTCCGTCTCCGTCTTTTGATTGTTATAAGAGGCTTGGTGCTAATTTAGATTTCAACTTGTAATGTGCATAATGTGATTGTGAGGCAGTATTAATATAACTAATATATATTTTGGTATAATAAAAATAATTTAATACTTAATACTTGTAGTAGTTTCTTATATATATGATATGACTAGCGATCAAACGTTTGGAATAAATACTTTCTCATTAAAGTCTCACCAAGGCTGTATTTATGATCATTAAAAACATTAATTTTGTAAAATATGATTTCAAATTAAAATAACTGTTTTATCTTGTAATATGTTTTAAAATGTAATTTATTCCTGCTGAATTTTGAGCAGTCTTCAGTGTCACATGATCCTTCAGAAATCATCCTAATTTGAGGATCTGCAGCTCAAGACGCATTTCTTAATATTAATGTTGAGAACAGTTTTTGCTGCTTAATATTTTTGTAGAAAAAAACGATACACTCCCTTTCAAAAGTTTGGGGTAAGTCAGCAAGGACGATTTAAATTGGTCACCAGTGACAGTGAAGACATGTTACAAAAGATTTCAAATAAATGCTTGAATCCTGAAAAAATTTAGTAATAATATGTAATAAGACCGTTATTAATAATTGATCACCAAGGAGAATTGATGATAATTGAGCAGCAAATCTGCAGATTAGAATGATTTCTGAAGGATCATATGACACTGAAGACTGGAGAAATGATGCTGAAAATTCAGCTGTACCATCACATGAATAATTTTTTGAAGTATATCAAAATAGAAAAAATTGTTATAATATTTCACAATATTACTGATCAAATAAATGCAGCCTTGTTGAGCATAAGAAACTTCTTTCAAAAACAAAAGAAATCTTACTGACCACAAACTTTTGAGCAGTAGTGTACCTAAAAGTTATTTTCTGTTATCTGTGATCAGCGGTGTAATTTAATGTGTGTGTGTGTGTATCTGTGTGTGCAGCTGCTGATAATAAAGCAGAAGGACAGAGCAGAGATGTTGTTCCGTCAGCACCTGGTGGAGGATAAGGGTCTTCACGGAGGGGCGTCTTACATGGATTTCCTGTGCTACGTCCACCGCGAGATCAGGCAGCTGCTTACTTAACTCTCTCTCTCACACACGCACACACACAGTTAAGAGTGTTATAGCGCACAGCCATCTTCTCTTATAATCTCTACAGCTGCCTATGATATAGGACCAAACTCTTTTTGCAGTTGAGTATGATCTTTGTGCTTGATTCCTTTCTGTTTCGCATGAGGGAGGCTGGTAAGTGGGTGTTTAGATTGAACACCTTCAAATGCGCCACATCTCCCTGTTCTGAGAAGCCATTATGTTGAGATCCTCTCAATGAGTTTATCAAATCATCCCTCCAGATTTATTTTACCAAAGGGAAACATTTCTTTGAATCCTTCACACAGTCGACACACAGCAAAATGAACAAAACAGGCTCGTAATGTGTGGATTTGAGTGGAACATCTGTGCTGTGTCTATTAAATTAATAGACGACATATTTGTGACTGAAACTATACAGTACATAACTTGCGATTTTTTTTTCTTTCTTTGTATGACTTCAGGGACGAAACCATCTCGCACAACTGAAATCTAGTCATGTACAAAAATTAAATCCAATTTTTTTAAAGAACATCTTTGTCTTAATTTTTTTTTTTTACTCAATGTTATTTTGCGCATCATATGTTTACGTTTTGTTTGTATGTTTCCAAAATGTGTCAAGAGACTGGGCTTTCCTGTTTAACCATTATACATTTAAAGAAACATATCAGAACACGTTCTTCAATCAAAAGAACTGAACGTCCCTTTTATTTTGTCATTTATACAGTTTTGCTCTTTGAAACATTTCCAAAGTGGGGTTGAGATGTTTTATAAAGTGAGCAATTATTATACTAAATTTGCCTTATTTTTTTCTGACTTCTAATGGTACATCTCTGGACCAATACTGTATATTTTATTACAGTTTGAGATGGATTTTAAAGACTCGTAAGCAACTATACCTCAGGTCACATGCATCTAGCCTTTGTACCTGCTCATTAATGCTTCGGATCGGACACACGTGCGCTTATTTGTATTCAACACAGAAAAAGATTCATATCTGTAAGCCGAAGGCAGCCTGTCATGTACATTTCAAGTTAAAGCCTTTATACAGCTGTTTTTGAATAAAGGTGTAGTCCCTGTTAACCTTGAAATCGTGTTTTGTGTTTATCTGAACTCAAATGAATGGCTTAACCCTCATCCTACCCTCGGGTCATTTTGACCCGGAACTCATTTTTTTCCCATTGGAGTGGTGCAAGACCATAGAACTTTCGTCGCAGTTGAACCACAAATACACACAATTTCTTTTTATTGGATTTGAGGAGTGGATTTCATGTGGTTGAAACTTAAAATAACAAATCCTTCCCTCGCGGGTCAATTTGACCCTCTTAGGAATGAATGTAATGCTTCAGTACACATAGAAAAACCAAAAAATGCTCCAAATTCAAACTAAAAATGCTAAAACTTTACCAATTAAAAAAAAAAATTGTCTACATGTACATATCTGAATGCATACTGAGGAAAAAACTGACTTTAGGACCCAGGGGAACTGCTCATTGTCTCCATATAGAGATATTCGGCCATCTAGTGGCAAGAGTCATGAAATATCTTTTTTTTTTTCACAAGACATCGGCAAAGACACCCAATGTAAGATATTTTGTGCTGAATTAAAAGGGTTATGCATGAAATTGTGAGTTATTTTGAATTTAAGTTGAATGTGAATAAATTATTATTTCTTGATAAAATATAGTAATTTAAAGGTAAATAAAATAAGAAAAAATCTCCAAAAAATAGCGTTACAAAATAGAAAAAATTATCAAAATGAAAAGCTTTCTGGGCCAAAAAAAAAAAGAAGTATAATTTTAGGGCTTCGGGTCATTTTGACCCGTGAGGGAAGGATTTCCTACAAAGTGCAAGGGAAGGATGAAGGTTAATCATAGCTATTTTGTAGGCATCAGATTACCAATGATCCGATATACAATGAACCAGCCGTGCAATGTACATTCTGAGCGGTTTATTGACTATGTTACAAAATGCACTCATCTAATTCCACAGAGAAGCTTGGGATAGGCACACAGAGCACTAGATCTGCTCCAGACAGCTCTACCCATCACTAAGGGCCAATCGCAAACACCGTAAAGCAGGAACTCTGGCCCTCCAGATCCATTTTCCTGCAGAGTTTAACTCAAACCCTAATCGAACACACCTGAACAAGCTAATAAAGGTCTTCAGGATTACTAAAATTACTAAAAATGCTGCCTTTGGAGGAAGCAATACTTATATATTTGCTTAGTTATCACCAAAGCTCTCCTTGTTTTCTTGTAGATCATTAAACCTGTATGCATGTCATTGGATGAGATGTTAAACCGAGGTCCTAACTCTCTGTGGTGATTAAAATCCACAAAAAAGAGTAGGGGTTTAACCCCGGCATCCTGGCCAAATTTGCCCATTGGCCTCTGTCCATCATGGCCTCCTAATCATCCCCATAAACTGATTGGCTTCATCACTCTGTCTCTTCTCCACCAATAAGCTGGTGTGTGGTGGGCGTTCTGGCACAATACGGCTGCCGTTGCATCTTCCAGGTGGATGAGGAGATTATCCCCTTCCATATAAAGGTAAAGCGCTTTGAGTGCAGAGAAAAGCGCTATATATATGTAACAAATTATTATTAATTGCCTGATAGAACAGCGAGACGCTTTCAGATGCAGCCCTAGAAAGGTACAGGCAGGTGAGTTTGATCAGGTTTTGGAGCTAAACTCTGCAGGAAAGTGGATCTCGATGGCCAGAGTTGCCCACCCCTGCCGTAAAGCCTTCTTCACTCTTCACACATGCAGCTGGTTCTCTCGTCGCTTGCAAGAAATTGTGCATTTCAATGTCAATGGGAAACCTCAAATACAGCAATCAATGACATAGCAGATTTCAGAAAAGGACTAAAAAAGGACCATGTTCTATGCTGTAACTCAATTACAAGTCAAACAGAAAATACAGTTTGGGATGAGCGTTAACAAAGAAAGGCACTGATTTCTAGAGTTGGGAAAAGCTCATGCACTCTTCTCCTGGAAAAGCTAATGTCAATCAGGCATGCAGGCATCGCATAACTATTAAAAAAAAAAGACAGACAATCAAGTGTTCTTATTAGACAGTATATAGAACCCAAAACAATAAACATTATTTGCATATTCTGAATAAATAAGCAAAATGTAGGATCTGAAAAAAAGAGAGGCTTAAAAAATTCTCATTTGTATGGAGGCCCTAAAGGGATAAGGTGAAGGAAATAAATATGAGATGGAGGAAAAATATTTGTTAATGTTTTTGCGTTTGTGTTCCGCCGAGAAACTTTTCGTTCACTCGCAAAGAGCAAAAAGGTTTCTCAAAACATTTGTGAGAGAACACTAAAGCATTGACTTGTTATTTTTCCTCCCATCTAATTTTTTTTTCACACCACCATGTCCTTTTAGGGGCTCTGTGCCTTATGAAATATCTACATACATTTTCAATACAAATCAGTGTAATCATTTATTTTCTACGGAGCCCCTAAAGGGACATGGTGGTGGGGGAAAAATGAAGATGGGAGGAAAAACAATAAGTCAATGCTTTTGCGTTCCCCTGAGAAACTTTGTTTTCATTTTGCAAAACCTTTGCATTCACCCGACAAATTGTTTTCATTTGCAAAACTTTGCGTTCCCCTGAGAAACTTTGTTTGCTCGCAAAACATTTGCGTTCCCCTCGAGAAACTGTGCGTTCCATGTCAAATCATTTGCGTTCCTCCCGAGAAACTCTGCGTTCGCTCGCAAAACATTTGCGTTCCCCCGAGAAACTTTTTCATTTTGCATAACCTTTGCTTTCCCCCGACAAACAGTTTTTCTTTGCAAACCTTTGCGTTCCCCCGAGAAACTTTGTTTGCTCGCAAATCCTTTGCGTTCCCCGAGAAACTGTGCGTTCGCTCGCAAAACATTTGCGTTCCCCAGAGAAATTTTGCACGTGCTCACAAAAACTTTGCGTTCCCCATAGAAACTTTGTTTTCAATTGCAAAACCTTTGCTTTCCCCTGAGAAACCGTTTTCACTCGCAAAACCTTTGCGTTCCCCCAAGAAATTGTGTTCACTCGCATAACATTTGTGTTCCCCCGAGAAACGTGTTTGCTCGCAAAAACTTTGTTCCCCTGAGAACAGCGTTCGCTTGCAAAACATTTGCGTTCACCCAAGAAACTTTGTTTTCATTCGCAAACCTTTGCGTTCCCCCGTGAAACGTTGTGTTTGCTCGCAAAACCTTTGCGTTCCCCCGAGAAACTGTGCGTTCGCTCGCGAAACATTTGCGTTCACCCAAGAGACTTTGCGTGCACTTGCAAAACCTTTGCGTTCCCCCGAGAAACTTTGCGCGTGCTCGTAAAACCTTTGCGTCCCCCCTAGAAACTTTGTTTTCATTCGCAAAACCTTTGCGTTCCCCCGAGAAATGTTGTTTTCATTTGCAAACCTTTGCGTTCCCCCTAGACACTTTGCGTGCGCTCGCAAACCTTTGCGCGTTCCCCCGAGAAACTGTGCGTTTGCTCGCGAAACATTTGCGTTCACCCAAGAGACTTTGCGTGCGCTTGCAAAACCTTTGCTTTCCCCCGAGAAACTTTGATTTCATTTGCAAAACTTTTGTGTTCCTCCAAGAAACTTTGTTTTCATTCGCAAACCTTTGCGTTCCCCCGAGAAACGTTGTTTGCTCTCAAAACCTTTGCGTTCCCCCGAGAAACTTTGCGCGCGCTCGCAAAACTTTTGCGTCCCCCCTAGAAACTTTGTTTTCATTCGCAAAACTTTTGCGTTCCTCCGAGAAATGTTGTTTTCATTTGCAAACCTTTGTGTTCCCCCTAGAAACTTTGCGTGCGCTCGCAAACCTTTGCTTTCCCCGAGAAACGTTGTTTTCACTCGCAAAACATTTTGAGCACTTTGACAACAAACATTAAAGAACGCAAAGTTTCTCGCCGGAACTCGAGCATTTTTCAAACGGAACGCAAAGTTTCTCGGGGAATGCGAAACATTTGCGAGAAAACTAAATTTTAAATATTGACTTACTATTTTTCCTCTCATCTCATATTCCTTCACCATGTCCCTTTTGGTGCGCTGTACTTTTCAACCCGATGTCTGGCCTGTATATTTATACACAGTTATAAAACTCTTCTTATAATCTCTCTTGTTTTCTGGTACACAGGTTATCTTTAGACTTCCATTAAAGCCGCGTGATCACTTGTCAAGCTTTGAGAAATATTGTTGTGTGGTAACCGCTCCACGCAACCAAAATGCATGTTGAAGGGACATGATTTGCACTCAGGGATTCAGCTAAGATTCGTATGCGAGTTATGATTATGATTGAAATGGAAGCCCAAAAGACTTTGCGTGCGCTTGCAAAACCTTTGCGTCCCCCCTAGAAACTTTGTTTTCATTCGCAAAACCTTTGCATTCCCCCGAGAAATGTTGTTTTCATTTGCAAACCTTTGCGTTCCCCCTAGACACTTTGCGTGCGCTTGCAAACCTTTGCGCGTTCCCCCGAGAAATGTTGTATTTGCTTGCAAAACCTTTACGTTCCCCCGAGAAACTGTGCGTTCGCTCGCGAAACATTTGCGTTCACCCAAGAGACTTTGCGTGCGCTTGCAAAACCTTTGCGTTCCCCCGAGAAACTTTGTTTTCATTCACAAAACTTGTGCGTTTCTCCGAGAAACTTTGTTTTCATTCGCAAACCTTTGCGTTCCCCCGTGAAACGTTGTGTTTGCTCGCAAAACCTTTGCGTTCACCCAAGAGACTTTGCGTGCGCTTGCAAAACCTTTGCGTTCCCCCAAAAAAACTTTGCGCGCGCTCGCAAAACTTTTGCGTCCCCCCTAGAAACTTTGTTTTCATTCGCAAAACTTTTGCGTTCCTCTGAGAAATGTTGTTTTCATTTGCAAACCTTTGTGTTCCCCCAAGAAACTTTGCGTGCGCTCGCAAACCTTTGCTTTCCCCGAGAAACTTTGTTTTCACTCGCAAAACATTTTGAGCACTTTGACAACAAACATTAAAGAACGCAAACTCGAGCATTTTTCAAACGGAACTCAAAGTTTCTCGGGGAATGCGAAACATTTGCGAGAAAACAAAATTTTAAATATTGACTATTTTTCCTCTCATCTCATATTCCTTCACCATGTCCCTTTTGGTGCTTTGTACTTTTCAACCCGATGTCTGGCCTGTATATTTATACACAGTTATAAAACTCTTCTTATAATCTCTCTTGTTTTCTGGTACACAGGTTATCTTTAGACTTCCATTAAAGCCGCGTGATCACTTGTCAAGCTTTGAGAAATATTGTTGTGTGGTAACCGCTCTGCGCGACCAAAATGCATGTTGAAGGGACATGATTTGCACTCAGGGATTCAGCTAAGATTCGTATGTGAGTTATGATTATGATTGAAATGGAAGCTTGTTGCAACTGGACCCGTGTGTTTCTAAAGACAGCTAAAATATTAGAACATTACTGGAAAATCTAAATTTTGATCGTGTTATCGTGTAATTTTCCAATTTTTCTCTACAAAGTCTGTCGTCAGCCACATTGTGCTGTAAGTTAATTCATTTACCACTAGGTGGCAACAGTGGAGAACATTCTAACTCTCTTGGTGAACCGCATTTGTTATTGTTTTGTTTTCATGATTTGCCCACAGTTAAAAAATATTCTATATGTGAAGGTGATGTTTAATGCCAAATTAAGTAAAATACTTCTAAATCAATGTAAACCAATATTCAGTGAGGGGTACCAAGTTGAAATATCCTCAAATCAATTAAAGACGTTATAAAACAGAGGTTTGAACAATGCACTGAAAGACACAAGATACATTTCTTTGACGTTAACAGAGCTCTTTTGCAGACACAAATACTGATGGTCAAACAGAATAAAAACCTCTGAGTGGAAACATAGGCTACTGTACGACAACAGGCAGCCTGATGCTCTCATAAACAAACCCACACAGCAAGATGCTTTGAGAACAGCGATACAATGTTGGAAACATGTAAACATAATGTGACATTTTTCACAAGGACTTCATAACTAAGATACATATAAGCAGCATTACTTTGTAACAGTGTTTCCTAAGACAGATACAACATGTGTGCTTTGAGTCGCTACCTGTAGCTTCCAAATCTATAATATAACATCTTGTTCTAGTTGGCAAATGATTCTGAACAAATAAAAAAAGAAACTGTAAAGATCTAGTTTAAATATATTTTAGAAAACATACATCTTTATTTGAATCTTTCCACCTGTTTTGGCTGGACCTGCTGTTGTAGTAAGAAGAACATTCTGGAATGATTCTGTAGAAATTTAAAGGCTGCAGATTCACGTTTGTACTTATGGAAAGAAGGCAAGAAGTATGAATTATTACTGATTGTTATGCTTAAAAACACCATGAATCTGTGTCATGTGACACATTATTAACAAATGAGTTGATGCGATGATGAGTGTTTAATCATGAGGGCCAACTGGTTGTTCAATCCATGAGCAATCCTTGTAAATTGTCTGTCAAATATTCTTTGTATATTTGGTGCTATTTATGAATAGAGGGCAAATGTTTGAAACGTACGTTTAGATGTAAAATGGCTTCTTGTCATTTCAATTTGAAGAAAAATCGGATTTATGCATCTATGGAATTGTATGGAATGTAAATGTATTTCCATCAGGGAATTATTTTTTTTTAACGAAAAGACTTTCGTTCTAGCAATTGTTTATACCTTTAAGTTTGAAATTTATAATTTGCAATTGCTGGTCTATATCTCACAATTCTGACTTTATTATATTGACAATAGAGTGCAACTGTTGGTGTCCGTAAGTAAAAACTCATTCATTTTCTCCATATGGAAACGGATTTTTAATGATAACTTACTTACTACTGTGATCTACGAGGTTGTTAATCGATAGTCGGCCTGCTTTATTGTAAATTGTATTAAATAATAGTGTTTAACAGCGGAATTTGAGGTGAAAAACTACATTATCCATGATGCTGTACAGAAAATCCACCAATCAGAGATCAAAACAAGCAAAATGTACCAGAAGACCTCTTTAGCTCCGCTCACTCCCATGAAGCACTGCAAATCGAATCTGCCTCTCAAAATACTTAAATTTTTATATATACTATATATATATATATATATATATATATATATATATATATATATATATATATATATATATATATATATATATATATATATATATATATATTAGGGCTGTCAAAAGATTAATCACGATTAATCACATCCAAAATAAAAGTTTGTGTTTACATAATATATTTGTGTGTACTCTGTATAATTATGTTTATATAAATATTCATGTATATATTTAAGAAATATTTGCATGTATATACTGTATACATTTATATAATTTATATATAAATATAAATATTTTATATATAAATATAATACATTTTTCTTAAATATATACATGCTTGTGTGTGTTTTTATATATAAATAATAATTATACACAGTTCACACACATATATTATGTAAACACAAACTTTTATTTTGGATGTGATTAATCGTGATTAATCTTTTGACAGTCCTAATATATATATATATATATATATATATATATATATATATATATATATATATATATATATATATATATATATATATATATATATATATATATATATATACACACACACACACACACACACTACCATTCAAAAGTTTGGAATAATTAATATTTTTTAATGTTATTAAAGAAGTCTCTTCTGCTCACCAAGGCTGCATTTATGTTAGTAAATTAAAAAAAAGCTGTAATATTGTGAAATATTATTACAATTTTAAATAACTGTTTTCTATTTGAATATATTTTAAAATATAATTTATTCCTGTGATGCAAAGCTGCATTTTGAGCATCATTAATCCAGTCTTCAGTGTCACATGATCCTTCAGAAATCATTCTAATATGAGGATTTGCTGCTCAAGAAACATTTATGATTATTGACATTTATGACAATGTTTAAAGCAGTGTGTAAAAAAAATGTTTTTTGGATTCTTTGATGAATAGAAAATTCAAAAGAACAGTATTTATCTGAAATAGAAAGCTTTTGTAACATTGTACTACAGTTCAAAAGTTTGGGGTTGGTAAGCATTATTATTTTTTATTTTTTTTGGGAAATAACTTTTTTTTAAAAATTCAGCAAAGATGCATTAAATTGATCAAGTGACAGTAAAGACATTTATAATGTTGCAAAAGCTTTATATTTCAGATAAATGCTGTTCTTTTGAACTTTCTATTCATCATAGAAAGTCCTGAAAAAAATGTATACACAACTGTTTTCAACATTAATATTAATAAATGTTTCTTGAGCAGATCCTCATATTAGAATGATTTCTGAAGGATCATGTGACACTAAAGACTGGAGTAATGCGGCTGAAAATTCAGCTTTGAATCACAGAAATTAAATTGCATTTTAACTGTGTACTTACTGGCTTTAGTGAGGGAAAGAACTACAATCCCATGAAGCATTGCTAACAGCAAAATATGCATACTATTGCAAATATATATATACTACCAGTCAAAAATTTGGAATCATTAAGATTTTTTAATGGTTTTGAAAGAAATGTGAGAATACATTTTATTAAAAATAGAAAATAAAAGTTATTTTAAATTGTAAAAATAATTCACAATAATACAGTTTTGCTGTATTTTTGATCAAATAAATGCAGCCTTGGTGAGCAGAAGAGACTTCTTTCAAAACCATTAAAAAATCTTAATGATTCCAAATTTTTGACTGGTAGTATATATATATTTGCAATAGTATGCATATTTTGCTGTTAGCAATGCTTCATGCGATTGTAGTTCTTTCCCTCACTAAAGCCAGTAAGTACACAGTTTCCGTCTTGTACCTTTGTATTTGTGTCTGATTTTCGAATACTTTTTGCTTCAAATCAAAGTTTGTAATGTTGTGATTCACCTCGTAGCTGATTGGCTTGGTTCATGGCTTATAACACTTTAACAAAGACTTTTTATATACTTCCGGAACCAATGCCACTGAAAAAGGGGACGGGCACTGTTGCACTCTATTACAAGTTTATATCTCACTATTCTGAGAAGAAGAAAAAAATCTGATTTGTGTGATAAAATGTCACAAGTACCTTTTTTTATTCTATGGTGGAAACAAGCTTCCATAAATTGCTGTACTTTAAATAAAGCATTGATAAAACTTTCAAAGTAATCAGACGTGTCTCATCGAGGACTTCAGGGTTTGTGGAGTATAAAGGTGGTTATATGAGCTGGCCCGCCAACAGAGTCCATTCAGACGTTAAATGACGTTCTCAAAAAGCTGCATTGATCTCATGATGTTCTCATCCTGTGGGGAGCAAACGGACACAGGTAAACACTTTAATAATGGACAGTCCTCAGGCTCAATGAACATTATGTAAAGAGCTTTTCTCTCTACTCAAGAAAACCCTATTGTAAGTGTTTTCAAAAAAGACATTCATGCAGAACATCACATTCATATCAAAAATAGGCTTACATTTTGACAGCAGTCTATAAATTCATCTATAGTGACCACTCCATCCCTGTTTTTGTCCATTTTCTGCCAAGACACAAAAGTCACAAGGTCAATGTGTTCATTTGAGGTTGCTCGTAGATATTTTTCTTGCTTAGAATTACATCTAGACAATCTCTGATAACATCAGCAGAAAATAGATCAGTAAGATCACAGTGATTTATAACAAGACATAGATGGGAACATTCTGGCAATTTACTTGCTTAACCAATGTACCATCCAGTAAAAACTGAGGTGAAGTTTGATACAAATCCCTTATTGTGTACATACATGTACTTGTATTTAATAACAGCTGTAATTACATGCAATATTTTTTATTTATCCTGTAATTACATCTATTATTATACTTCACTTACCTTAACCCATCTACCCACACCACCAAACCTATCCTTAACCTTACCCGTATCCCACCTCAATAGCAGCACAAGTGTTTTGCAATACAACACTATAAGAGCATTGTGTGTGTGTGTAGTAGTAGTATCATTTGAAAAACAATCAATATGGAATACATTAGATATGGGATATACTGAAAAGATTCAATCTCACCTGGAAAAATATCTCCACATGCTGTCGTGGAGTTTCCTCTTTAAGTGTAGGATATGTGCATCTCCCCATCATGTCATAGATAGACTTTATGATATCTAACATTTCCTGTTAATCCCAAACAAAAGATAGACATGTTGTTTGTTTTTACATACTTGCTTGTCATACAAGTGTAACACTTTGTTATAAGATTGAAATAGTTCATGCACCTTCATGAGCAGACCATTAATACACTGGAAAAACAGTTTTCACTCAGAAATTGATAGTACATTTCACAAACAATTACAAAGAAATTGCAAGAAAAACTGAATTAGTTTTGAAAAAATAAATTAGGATTTTCTTGTAAAATGTACTACAATTATGTATAAAAATATTTTTTTACATAATTTATTAATCTAGGTAATAGTTCCCTTTTTGTCGCTCACTTCAACGTTGTCAAATGAGAGACACTAGGGGTTGCACTTGGGAGCCACAAACACCATTAGCCCTGTTTCCACCGAAATTACCCGGAACAATTTGTACCAGGAACTTTTTTTACAGTAACTTTTTCCCCCCAGTCCTGCTACTGTCTATGTATACAATACAATAATGTCTGCAAGACTGATATTAACTGAAGGCAGAACGAACCTCGCAAGACTTTTAAAAATGCCGGTTGAAATAAAATGCTGCATGAGCTTAACCAATCAGCATGTTCAGCGCCCAAGTCCCACCCCCGAACGTTCCGGAACTTTAAAAAAATACTACCTCGCGAGCAGGGCAGTTTGGAGGGGGAAATATTTACCCGGAATGTCATTTACACCCCTGTTCCTGCGGTCGAAACACACCGAGTACCAGCCCAAAGTTCCTAGTTCCTGGGGAAAGTTCCTGCGGTGGAAACGCGGCTATAGACGTTTTCTGAAAAGGCCAATGGAATTGGCATGAGGAATTTGCATGACTGGCCACGCCCCCGGACATACGTGTATATAAGGCGGCCAGCGTGCATCACAAACTTCAGCTTTGTCCTAGGCACAGTGTTTCTTCAAGTAAGAAAGAGAAGAGAATTTCCATTCATCTCTGAAGAGCATCTCTCTTCCAGCGTTGCGCAGATAAGTGCAGAGAGTTACCTTGGGTGCATCTGAAAGAGGCAATTTTCTATTAAAAGAGCAAATTCCTCTAAAAGAACTACACCACACATTGCATCTTTTTAAAGATTCAAGTTCTCTCTTCCTTGGACGTGCATGGTCCACGCTCATGCTGAAACAGCGTTTGTGGATGGGTCATGCGCTCATTGTGAGAGCATGCCTGTGGGAACGATGTGGTTATGACTCTCAAACTTTTACAAAAGTAAAAGTCCTGGTCCTTCTACCTCTGGATATGAGGCCTCAGTGGCAAGCGTTAAGGGTGATTTAGGGGTTACACTGAGAGAGCTTCCACCAGGTAAATCCCTGCAGGCCTCTCATTCCTCAGCAAGCTCAATTCCCCAGGTCAAGTTTCTGGATGAGTTAGGTGGCTCGCCATCATGGGGCTTGAGTGGACTCCTCTGTTCGCATTTTGATGATTGGTTCCTGGGGTCCGGGTCCATTTGGGTAAAAAATCTCAAAGTCTTTAAAGGCACATTTCTCTGCCTGGACTGGCTCTTCCGTCCTCCCAACCCTCTATGGTGGGGCAGTGCAGGGGGACTCAAGAGTTTTCCCAGTTTATGCCCGCAAAACTCTGCCAACTGGCAGACTCGTCCAAGGCTCCTGTCCAAAGCAGGCATGTTTCGTCTCTCACGGCAAGGGCTTACAATGCTACTGGCCAGGCTGCCTCTGCCCTGCATGCAATGGCCATCCTGCAAGTCTATGAGGCCAAAGCATTGAGAGATCTGCTCAAAGGCAGTCCTGACCCAGAGGTAATGCAGGAACTTGAGCATTAACACCAGAACCACGGTTGATGCAAACATTTCTCCTCTCTGCGTTCTCTTGCAACGAGTCTGCACAGAGCAGGTAAGTGTGACGAGTATCGACGGGAGCAAGGTAGGTGTTTTGACACATCATTCACCATGAGTAACAAGGGACACAAAGGCTCTGACGTAGCTTCTCCTGCTCCCCCTCGCCGCGACCTACCCACCTTGGGTACACCGGGCATCATTCCGTTGGTTCCGCACCCATCCAGGTACTGCGGAGTGCTCAGGGTAGTGCTCCGTGTGGTGTGTAACTGTGACCTCATACGATGTATTCTTCCACTGTTCAGTTTCTCTGTCGGTGAACCCAGTGTCTTCCTGTCAAACAGAGCTAGCTCCATCACCAGTCTCTGTGGCCGGTGGTCTCCCCCTCATCAGGTGGAGCCCACCACAGAGACTCTTCCCTATGTAGTACTCCCCACTGGTGAGCCTATAGGATGTATTCTACATACTATCCTCCCCCTTTTGGGTAGAATGTCGTCTCCATAGTGTTCCTGTCTTAATGAAAAGGGGAAGGCTTTCCAACGTTAACAACCAGGTGTACTCAGCCTTTTAAATCAGAAGAGGCTCTACGGCTGAAGTGACCTCTTCCTAGAAGTGAGGTCATTTACCCTGGGCGTTGATAGGTTGCGGGATAACACAGTTGCACTGGCTGTTGGCACCTGAAGGCTTGCCTGCATCTGCACTGCCATGTCTCGTGACACATTTCAGTTGTAGCATTTAGCATAGGGACCCCTAGTGTCTCTCATTTGACACAACGTTGAAGTGAGCGACAGAAAGGGAACACCACAGGTCATGACATTTCGGCATGCCGAAATACACTGATGGGGTAACCCACACCATACATTATTAAATTATTGAAAACAAACCTCTCGTTTACTGGTGTAACCTCCAATCCCTGGTGGAGGGAATGAGACATTTTGTCCCACCTGTCACAACTTGAACTATCACTGAGGGGTTGAGACACCATCTCGGCTCCTCAGAACAAACCTAATGTGTGTGATGCACGCTGCCTGCCTTGTACCTGTATGTCCGGGGAGTGGCCAGACATGCAAATTCCACAAGACAATTCCATTGGCCTTTTCTGAAAATGTCAGAGGTGTTTGGGGCTTCCCTCCAATGCTCCATTAGTTCCCTAAACTCCATCAGGGAATGGAGGTTACACCAGTAATGAGAGTTTTTTTTTTTGAGTGATTTAATAATGAATGGTGTGGGCTACCCCATCAGTGTATTTCGGCATTTCGAAATGACGTGACCTGCGGTGTTTCACTAAATGTTGGAGGGAATCCTGTAGCTCTAATATTAATTTATCAAAATGTTAAAACTATTTTTTATGTTGAAGGAAAAACACTAAACTAGAATAATAAATGCTGTTCATTGTTAGTTGAATTGTTGAATTGTTAGTCAAATCAATTCGTTAATAAACTGATTTACCTCTTTTGTAATATATCCATCTTTATTAATATCGTACAGGTTAAATGCCCAGTTAAGCTTCTCTTGAACGGTGCCTCGTAAGAGAATGGAAAGGCCCATCACAAAATCCTGTGATGAAATGAAAGACATTGAGAAATCAGTCAGACAGAATATTGTTGCATAACCACATAAATGTGTAATTTACAGCTAGAAAATGATTCATTATTATTCTGCTAAACAAACTGCTTCATATCATGAGATGATATTATACCTCATGGTATTTTAATGGTTGTATTATGGATCAAACTAATTCAGCCAGCACGCAAAGGGCATAATGTTGGTTTGAGTTCACATTTCTCTTATGTGAATGGAAATAAATGTCTTTAATAACCACATATGCATTTTTCTCCAAATGATGAGAGGAATTCTTTCTCAGAGAGGAACTTTTCACATGAGGAATCTTTTAATGACCAAATATGACAAAATAAGTCGTGGTGGGAGCTAAATGGCTAAAGGACAAGCCAAGCGTTGTTATTAAAAAACAAGATGAGGATATTCTCATTTAGTTTAATTACTGTATCTCTGAGGACCAGCAATGTTTGTTTATAGCCAAAGAATGAAATCCTTGTTATGTGTAAATTGAAGGTTCATTGGTGTTTAAAATGTTTCCTAATGTCTCAATAAGATACAAATTGCACAATATATTGTAAGTCAAAACATTGATGCAACCGCATAAAACTTAAACAAATCATTTATTTCTGTAATAGCTCCAATTGTGTTTATGGGTAGTTGATGCATAACATACCACTGAGATTTTGTTTTTCAGGTTTTTTGGTTTAAATAAATATGGGAAAGAGTATTTTAGGTGTTGCGTCTGGTAGAGCTGCATAATTTTTGATTGAGAAATGATATTGAAAATTATTTCACATTTTAAAATACAGATCACGATTCTCCCACAATTCTGAATATACAACGGAACAAAATAACATAGTGTATGTATGTATATATATATATATATATATATATATATATATATATATATATATATATATATATATATATATATATATATATATATATATATATATATATATATATACAGTGAGGAAAATACGTATTTGAACACCCTGCTAAGTTCTCCCACTTGGAAATCATGGAGGGGTCTGAAATTGTCATCGTAGGTGCATGTCCACAGTGAGAGACATAATCTAAAAAGAAAATCCAGAAATCACAATATATGATTTTTTAACTATTCGTTTGTATGATACAGCTGCAAATAAGTATTTGAACACCTGTCTATAAGCTAGAATTCTGACCCTGTTAGTCTGCCTTTAAAATGTCCACCTCCACTCCATTTATTATCCTAAATTAGAGGCACCTGTTGAGGTTGTTAGCTGCATAAAGACACCTGTCCACCCCATACAATCAGTAAGAATCCAACTACTAACATGGCCAAGACCAAAGAGCTGTCCAAAGACAATAGAGACAAAATTGTACACCTCCACAAGGCTGGAAAGGGCTACAGGGAAATTGCCAAGCAGCTTGGTGAAAAAAGGTCCACTGTTGGAGCAATCATTAGAAAATGGAAGAAGCTTAACATGACTGTCAATCTCCCTCGGACTGGGGTTCCATGCAAGATCTCACCTCGTGGGGTCTCAATGATCCTAAGAAAGGTGAGAAATCAGCCCAGAACCACACGGGAGGAGCTGGTCAATGACCTGAAAAGAGCTGGGACCACCGTTTCCAAGGTTACTGTTGGTAATACACTAAGACGTCATGGTTTGAAATCATGCATGGCACGGAAGATTCCCCTGCTTAAACCAGCACATGTCAAGGCCCGTCTTAAGTTTGCCAATGACCATTTGGATGATCCAGAGGAGTCATGGGAGAAAGTCATGTGGTCAGACCAAAATAGAACTTTTTGGTCATAATTCCACTAAACGTGTTTGGAGGAAGAAGAATGATGATTACCATCCCCAGAACACCATCCCTACTGTGAAGCATGGGGCTTTGGGGGTGTTTTTCTGCACAAGGGCGACTGCACTGTATTAAGGAGAGGATGACCGGGGCCATGTATTGCGAGATTTTGGGGAACAACCTCCTTCCCTCAGTTAGAGCATTGAAGATGGGTCGAGGCTGGGTCTTCCAACATGACAATGACCCGAAGCACACAGCCAGGATAACCAAGGAGTGGCTCTGTAAGAAGCATATCAAGGTTCTGGCGTGGCCTAGCCAGTCTCCAGACCTAAACCCAATAGAGAATCTTTGGAGGGAGCTCAAACTCCATGTTTCTCAGCGACAGGCCAGAAACCTGACTGATCTAGAGAAGATCTGTGTGGAGGAGTGGGCCAAAATCCCTCCTGCAGTGTGTGCAAACCTGGTGAAAAACTACAGGAAACGTTTGACCTCTGTAATTGCAAACAAAGGCTACTGTACCAAATATTAACATTGATTTTCTCAGGTGTTCAAATACTTATTTGAAGCTGTATCATACAAATAAATATTTAAAAAATCATACATTGTGATTTCTGGATTTTTTGTTTTTTAGATTATGTCTCTCACAGTGGACATGCACCTACGATGACAATTTCAGACCCCTCCATGATTTCTAAGTGGGAGAACTTGCAAAATAGCAGGGTGTTCAAATACTTATTTTCCTCACTGTGTGTATATATATATATATATATATATATATATATATATATATATATATATATATATATATATATATATATATATATATATATATATATATATATATATATATATATATATATATATATATATATATATATATATATATATATATTAGGGGTGGCACGGTACATGGAAAAAAACCGAACCGTTCGGTTCGCTTGTCTCGGTTCGGAGTGTGTGCGTCGCACGGTTCGCACATGCGCAATGTATCCCCGTGTCCGTATGTTAAAAGTGGAGTGCTGCAGGTCACGTCACATGTAGAAATTAAAGTGGGAGAGGTAAGGAAGGCTGCCCGGAGTTGGAGGATGCGCTAGCATCGTATAGCAGGGCAGATGCAGTGCGGAGAGCGGGAGCCGCGCCGCGCGTGCCCGTTGCGCATACACGGACTGGCAGTGTTTGTCTCGCGAGTCGCGCAGCTGAACCGCGGCTGGTGGATTGCAAATACAGGCAAATATTGTCCATTCTGTCACATTTTCCGGTGTTCTCCTCCGACCCCTGTCTGTCTCGTGCTTTGATTTATGATGGGCAACATATCTGCTGCAAATGCGACCGTGTTCCCCACTGTCTCATACACACATGCATATATAACATGTTGTATATAAGTAGTTCACATGATAAATGTAACATTTAAAAGTTAAGATATGCTTCTAGTTCTAATAATTTAAACATGCCTTTGAAGTTTGGGCAAAAACATCTGGCAGTGTTGTGTTTTCGTGTATTTTATTTTATTTTTTCACAGCACTGGATGGTTCACTTCATGGTGAAATTTGTTAATCAGGTTAGCTGAATTAAAGCCACAGTGCATTGTTCTGATCAAAATTGATATGATTAACATGAAAAATGTTACGCCAATGTGTCGGACTCGGTAGACAGGCAGTTAGGAAACAACTTGATATAACAATTTTTAATACTGTATCCTAAATTGTGGATGATTAAGCCATATATACCATATGCTGAAGTAAATTTCTGGAGTGGTAACGATTAAAAAAAACAACAAGAACCGTACAGAACCGAAAACCGTGACCCTAAAACCGTGATACGAACCGAACCGTGGGTTTTGTGAACCGTGCCACCCCTAATATATATATATATATATATATATATATATATATATATATATATATATATATATATATATATATACATGTGTATATATATATATATATATATATATATATATATATACATGTGTGTGTGTGTGTGTGTGTGTGTGTGTCCAAATGTGAAACTGCAATTCAGTATAAATGCAGTATTATTAGGTTTACTATGTAAGAGAGATTGCATTCAGTTAGAATGCTCCATTAGTATTATTACTTACCTCAAAACTGACAGAGCCATTGTGGTCGGTGTCGAATGCATCGAACAGAAAATGTGCATACGTTGATGCATCTGAAAAAATAAAACAGGAAACTGATCAGCTTCAGTCACAGCAATGTCATTAACTCATTGCACAGCTTTTTCTGTTCAACAACCAAGGGGATGCATATGCTTGCACAAGCTATGATCCATTATACTATAAATAATACAAATAGTGTGTGTATGAGAAAGGACTGGAAATGAGTAGGGTCACATGAGAGAGATTTGTCACAAACCCTGACAAATGATGTAGAGAAGCTTAAACCCATAATTATAAAACTATTCCTTTGACTGCACAGTGGCGCACATCATGTGACTCAAAGAAGAGAATCACTTCAACAGCAATTTCCTCTGAGATACCTCCATTCAGATCAGTGTTGTGTGTGGTGGACTCCTGAAATGAGGGCTTTTTAGCCCTATAAATTCATGTTTGATTTCTATTTGATGTTATACAGTTTCTAGGCTGAAGACAAAAACGAACATCTTTAACAAAGCAATATATTATATTATGTAAGGAATAATCCACAGCTAACTATGCATTAAATGATTTAATGCACAACATGGAGGCAAAGAACCTCCCAACATGAAACAAAATGTGCATTCAGCTGGCCGTGAATTATCCCACTTATATCATGGTAATTTGCCAGCAGTGACAAGTAAAAATCTGTTTTTGATGTTTCCAGCTCAATATTTGACTGAAGGGTTACGTCTTGTTAGATCTAGCATTCTGCCTGATTTGAATCAGACAGCAATAAAGTAGTGTAGTAAAATGATTTATTGGAATAAATGAATTATAACATTTAGTTGAATTAATAATTGATAGAGAGAGAGATGCGTCTGTGAATTACCTGCGTCTGTGCAGCATCTTTCTACAAACAAGCTGCAAGGTTCAAAAACAGCGATGTTACCCCCTCTCTGCTAAGAAATATAATATAGCGATTCAGTAGCGAAGATATTTTATCAATAATAGTCACTGGGCAGCATTGAGAAGTTTCTGTGCCCCTGAATGTTTCCGTGTTTGCGTAACAAGATCTCCGATCTCTGAGTGAAAGTGATGTGTGTGTGCAGGGCATTATTATAGAATGGTGATTCAACTGACTGGAGACAACTGTGCATTAAAACCGTTTAATGCACAAGAACTTCCAAGAATTTAATTCAATGTTATTTGCCATTTCATTGTAATAATTTATGAAATGTACCAATCCTGAAAGGGGATGTCTAATGCTATTTCATGCATTCTGACTTATTTACACTGTTAAAGAATTGGATTCTCATGTAAAACATGGCCAAAGTTGCAAAAAATGAGTTGGACGTATGACAGAGTATTTCTGTGCCAAATACACTCCTTCAGGGTTTGTATAAGTTTCTGAAAGTTTTTTTTTTTTTTTTGAGTATGACATGATAAAGGGCGGAATTCCTTCTATGGGCACTTCTCCCTGATGAGTGCGTGCACACATAAACCAGAGCGAGAACAAGAGCACGTCCATCAACCAGAGCAAGAGCAAGAGCAAGAGCACACCCATCAACCAGAGCGAGAGCAAGAGCAAGAGCACACCCATCAACCAGAGCGAGAGCAAGAGCACACCCATCAACCAGAGCAAAAGCACACCATCAACCAGAACGAGAGCAAGAGCACACCCATCAACCAGAGCGAGAGCAAGAGCACACCCATCAACCAGAGTGAGAGCAAGAGCAAGAGCACACCCATCAACCAGAGCAAGAGCAAGGGCACACCCATCAACGAGCTTCACTCGGGTTTCAGAAGTCATCGGTAGCACTGCACAGGACTTGCTCGAGATAGATTTGTCATGTTTTTAGACCACAAAATCAACAATGTCACCAAAGAAGTGTGTTTTTGGTTGAGAGGGAAAGCTAAACTTGTTCAGCTTCCCAAAGAACCCAGCATTAAGGGAACAGTACGCAGTTTGTACGCAGTGAGAGTATAGTTCCTAGCCATATCGCTCTAAAAGGCTCTGTGCCATATCGCTCTCGCAACTTTTCATTTTCCGTCGGTCTTAGAACACGATGTAACTATACACATCACAACATGCAAATAGGAAAATGGGGCCGTTATTTTGTCACTTATTGACCAGCAGCCATATCACCCTGTAGCCAAAGACTGGTTTCCCACTGAAGCCAAGCAGGGCTGAGCCTGGTCAGTACTTGGATGGGAGACTAACTGGGAAAACTAGGTTGCTGCTGGTAGAGGTGTTAGTGAGACCAGCAGGGGGTGCTCACCCTGTGGTCTGTGTGGGTCCTAAAACCCCAGTATAGTGATGGGGGCACCATACTGTCAATAAGCACCGTCCTTTGGATGAGACGTTAAACTGAGGTCCTGACTCTCTGTGTGGTCATTAAAAATCCCAGGATGTCCTTCGATAAAGAGTAGGGGTGTGACCCCGGCATCCTGGCCAATTTTGCCCATTGGCCCCTGTCCATCATGGCCTCCTAATAATCCCCATATAGATATAAGATTTGCTTCATCCCTTTCTCCTCTCCACCAACAAGCTGGTGTATGGTGGGCGTTCTGGCACAATATGGCCTCCGTCGCATCATCCAGGTGGATGCTGCACATTGGCTGTGGTTGAGGAGATCCCCCTCTTGTATTTAAAGCGCTTTGAGTACCCAGAAAAGTGCTATATAAATGTAACAAATTATTAATTATTATTATTAGGCTAGATGGAGCCGTTTCCCTCCAATCTTTGTGCATAGCTAGGCTAGCGGTGGGTGCGTCAGAGTTATGGCATGCACGGAGATGAGAATGGTATGAAAGGACTTATCTAACTCTGGGGGATATGGTGAATAAGCTAAAGTCCCAAAAAGTAATTTCACTTGGCGGCCATCTTTGAAATGCCTCTTGGCCATGCGAGTGCAGCTCCTATCTCTTTGAATGTGGAAACATCAAATTCTCCAAAACTGTTCACCAAGCTTACAATTAAATTTCATATTTGAGGTCACCAATGAAATCTGACAACAACTGTCTCGTACAATTTGTTTCTAAACACTTGAATCATGATAAAAAACCTGCATTTTTCAGTCTGGACAAAGCTAATGCGAATGCGCAATCCTAAACACGCTCAAAAAACTGCCTGTTTCTATAGCAAGCGGAGCTTATAACGGCAGCTGCAGTGACACGATGACTTTACTAATCAACTATTGGCCCTTTCATTTAGTAGGGGGCGCTTATTCGCCATATTAGGTGTTGCACTTTCTCCCATTCATAAGTAATTGGAGTGCACCGTCTTCCTATATATAAAGTCTTTGATAAGGCCCAGTTCAACGCTGGATTTGCATATAGTTTGAAACTGAAAGATGGAGCGGTCCCAGCGATAAAAGGAACTCCAGGCGGTAAGTAAAACTGCATCAAATGTTTGTGTTTTGTTGGCAATCGGCAGGTAAATGCATATAATGTAAACAACATGAATGTTTAGTGAATCAAAAGTTAATCAAGGATAATGCAATGATATAGTGTGTGTGCGTGCTCTTGACTCTTTAGCTCCGCCCACGGCACGCCTCCAGGAGCTCAACTGTTTTCGGAAAGAATTGGTACAGCGTATCTGTCTTTTATAAATCTGATAAAAAAGACGGAGATATTAAAGATGCAGTACTACTCTATAGGTACTCAAGATTAACATGAGATTGGCAGAAACTGTGTGTTATGTCCCTTTAAGAGAAAGTACGGATGGTCAATCCTGTCAAAGTAAATCCTACACCAAATATTTTTGAGAGTACACCAGGTTACGCCAACAAAATATTATAAAAGGTCAGATGAGGTTGTATTAAAAATCACCCATTATGTGGTATAACTAAAAGAAATAGTACGACTTAAAACACACTCACCTCCCTGTGGAAAGAACTGAGCGTAAATTTCCTTAAATGTGTCTTCATTGACCACACCACTGGGGCATTCCTGCAAACACAGATACAGGCAATTTTATTGAGATAATATTGTGGAGTGATTTCAGCAAGAGAACCATTATGCGCATACATATACAAATAAGAAATGACATCATTCCTGAGCAATAAACACTTTATCCACTGTCCATTCTCGCCGTTGTGATGCATTCTAATGTGTATCATAAATGAAAATGAGAAGCATTAGGCAAACACATTGAAGTGCATTTGCTGCATTGAACATATATTACTACTCTCCATTTAGAATAAATGAGCTCAGAGAGATAGCAAATGCTTGTCAGACTTGACATTGTTCCACACTGTAGTATCACTTAGATAGCGATAAACCTCATATATGATCTGTCTAGCATTCAACATTGAAGTTTGCATGTTGCCTCACTAATAAGTTGTGATAATTGTGCAATCTTAATGCTTGAAATTGCATTTGATTTTTGTTGATGACTGAAAATGATGCTCTGAAAATGAGATCGACCCTCTCAAGATAACTAATAGTTTAAGTTGCCATGTTTGTCTGATGAAACGGTATCACATGTTTCAGTTAAAGGGGTTATGAACTGACTTATTTAATTTTTTTATACTATGTCTGAGGTCAACTTATGACATACGTGTTGTTTTTACATTCATAAACATCATAATGAATAAGTAATAGGCAATCTGCCCTGGTTTGGAGCCTAGCTCCAGGAACACTTGGTTTTTATGGGCGTGCTGCACTGAAGACTTGGAAGTAAATGCCCACTGCTATGATTGGATAAGCTTTGCATATTATAATGAGCTCTGTCTCCCCCGTGAGTACACATGGGGAATTGTTTTGAAAGCGCGTGGGAAACGGCAACCGTAATGATTCGTTCCCACAGGGCTCGCAAAATTTTTATCAAACAAACTTTTTATCAAACAAACTTTTTTATCTCTCATCCACCCGCAATATAACCGCAAACCGTGCATCACTAACACACACACACACACACACACACACACACACACACACACACACACACACACACACACACACACACACACACACACACACACACACACACACACACACACACACACACACACACACACACACACACACACACACACACACACACACACACACACACACACACACACACACACACACAAACAAGCCTAACTGCAGAGCCATACAAATCAGCATGATCAAAACTTCCACAATTGTATTTTCCTTCAAATATCAAGTCAAGAGAGTGAACAACGCAAATCAAGAAAGGAATGTTATTTAACTATTTAAGATAGCCCGTCTGGAAAACAGTCCGGGACGTACATGTCTGAGTCTGATCACGAATCGCAGCACAATGACCCAACAACACCTCAAATAAAGGATTCTCCAGCCTGTGCCAGCGTGCTTAGTTATGTTCAGTTAGACACGTACACATAATCAATAGATATCAAACGATCTGTAACAATGCAATACTATCAAACACATTTTTTACTCACATTAGTGTGTTGCTTCATTCATTCATGTAATCTCATCCTGTCTGCAAATCCAGTCTCTTGTTTACAAACGAATCTGTGGTTAAATGAAGCGAACAAACGCGCAATGTCTTACCCACGTGAGCTGGATATTTATTAAAAATAAAGTTCATCCATGCATTCATAATATTGGCATCCGAATGAAACTTATGGAGCAGTTCGATCCGGTTTAGCTCCACGTAGGCCTATGTTATTTATCTATAACATCTCATGCACAAATCGGTGGGCGGGGCTACAGAATCAGGCATTCGTCTTCTTCGGTTAAAGCGGTGTTTCACCACACTCTGACGTCACAGGAAGGCACATTCCTTCCCAGATCAAGCTTGTCAATAAAAGCTTTTCTTTGACTAACAAGGAAGTTTTCAGCTCTGAAACGCACAGGGTATTCTTATATTACCATGACCTTTTATATATCAAAAGCTCAAGGGAAAGTTGATTTCTCAATTCATGACCCCTTTAAGAAACACGTCTATGAGTGGCTCTTCTGAAATGATCCTTTCAAGCCTGAGAATGCACTGAACATGCATTACGAGAGGATTGCTGGCGCCTCAGAACATCAGCAATGCAGTTTCTTTATTATTCTTGTTAAGGGAATTGCGATGGCTGTTATCCAAGATGTTTGTTGAAGCCAAAAACGTATTTGCAGCAGATATAACAGATGTACATTAGTGTTGTTATTCAAATGTCTTAAACAAGTGATAGTGTGAAAGTTAAAGCGATTACAGACTGAACTTTATAAGACCTGTATTTAGAAAACCTTTATTAGCCTTACATCATTACTCGTGTGCTTCCGTTGATATGATAAACCAGCTAAAACAAAGTGAAATCACTTTTTTAACAATACATCTCCCTTGACGACAGACATAAAAGTAATTTAAAAGGAATACATGTCTTTTTCTTGTGGAAGATGCCACTCCTTTCTAATTCAAAGTGTTAGATGCATTGTTTTAATTCACATGTTTATACCAAAAGAACTGATGACTCTAATGTTCTTTTAACTAGTTTATAGAAAGCACAATGCAGGATTTTGACATCTATATAACATTTAGCTTTATAAGGAGAAACAGACGAGTAAAGTAGCAAACAAAATGTAGCCACAAAGTAGCTTTAATATTCAATTTGAAGTCATGTATTCATTCTGCCTGTTGCAATTTAAAGTGAGTAATAGAGGTGTCATTTTTGCTGACAATCTGTGCATTTATATGATGAAGACAAAACATCCCACACCCATAGTACAAAACAAAGTCAAATCTGATGCTTATGTCCGTTTGTGCTTATTTTGAGCATCATCAGCTGATTTAACCGGGCTGTTATGCCTTGTGTCCTCTGTATTTTGCCCTTTAAAAACATATTTAGTTGTTCCATAGATGGCATAATTGAAGCATTCTGTCAATACTGCACTCCTGCAGTGATAAACACATGATTCTGTACATATAAAGAACAAATGATCAATCCAAAGGCACTATCCATTTTTAAAATGGCTGGAACTGTGTTATTTGGACCCCAGGTATTAGATTATAGTTTTTTCAAGATGATTGCTGTGGCAAACAAATGGTTTGGCAATTGCAGCAATTATGCGCTTTTAAAGTAAAACTATTTCAAGCAAGGTAATTGCGGAAAATTGCTTAGACGTCCTTTATCCACATACTGTATAAAGACAGTTATTTTCTAAGATCATAAGGGACTAAATAATCTAAATCATCCACTTCATTTGAGTTAAAGAAACACGCCGACTTTTTGGAACTTTAGCTAATTCACCGTATCCCCCAGAGTTAGATAAGTCCATACATACCATTCTCATCTCTGTGCGTGCCATAGCTCTGTCTGACGCCCCCACCGCTAGCCTAGCTTAGCACAAAGACTGAAGATAAATGGCTCCAGCTAGCCTACCGCTCAATAAGTGACAAAATAACGCCAACATTTTCCAATTTTACATATTGTAAAGTGTACAGTTACATCATGTACTAAGACCGACGGAAAATGAAAAGTTGCGATTTTCTAGGCCGATATGGCTTGGAACTATTCTCTCATTTAATGTATTGTATTGTCACACAGAGATATCCAATTTTTCGGAAATCATCCGTCCACAAATCCAGCGTCACAGCCCCGTTGCTCTCGGTCAATTGTTCCCTCAGCTCCGGAATTATGTCTTGTCTTTTATCCTCGGCATATTTAGTGATCCTACGGGAGACAGTAGTTGGATCGGGCAGAAGCTGACGCGCGTCCACAAGGCCAGCTCGTGCCCCAATGTCAATTAAACCCTGTGCCAGTTCCAAAAATCCATCGCCGCACACAGTCTCAAATGATCTAATGTCTCGGCACACAAATTGCACAGCCAATTGTGTTATCGTCTCTTTGTCTTCCCCTCTTGCAGGTTTGTAGCCTTTGGCAAAGTACCTGTCAATTGTCGCACTGGCAACCCCTGCTGTGCTCCTGCAAGTCTCGACATGCTTCCTAAGAGAAGACATGCCCAGCTTACGGCTATCAAATGCCAAAACTTTATGGCATGTTTTGCAAGCCGCAAAGCCGCTTATGATGTTATTTTCCTGATCTCTTATTACACCACACTTTCTCCACACATCCGATTTTGCCTTTAAAGACTCGTTGTCAACTATTTTATATTCTCCACTCGCCACCTTTACTTTTACTTCATCCATACTCCTGCAACGCTCGCTCCAACTAGGCTACGGGAAGCATCAACAAAAGTCTCACTGTCGCAGTGGTGGTGACGTGATGGGTCAAATGTCATATCGTTGTTGCGTATGTGTAATGGTAATTTAGACATACAAATATTGCACATATTTTTAATCCGCTCTACTACCCGCCCGCAAGGAGTTAATTACCCATTAAAAACCCATTCCATGGAGTTCTCTACACACTGTTCTTGAGCTAATCTGAAGGCCACACAAAGTTTGGAGGTCTGTAGCTATTGAGACTGCAGAAAGTTGGCGACCCATTCTTTCACAAATGTTTGTAGAAGCGTCTACATGCCTAGGTGATTGATTTTATACACCTGTGGCCATGGAAGTGATTGGAACACCTATTAAATTATTTGGAGGGGTGTCCCAATACTTTTGGCAATATAGTGTATATCCGTTGCATTCGTTGTAACAAGAAGATATGACACATGACGTATGGTATCATGTGTATCTGTGATACTTTTGCATCTTTTTAAAAAAGCTTGATGCTGGTCGCTATTCACTGCCATTATATGAATGAGTGCGAGTGGGACTTTTTTTTAAATTCTCCTTTGTGGTATAATAAAAAAGGGGATAGAGCAGGGGTCTCAAACTAATTTTACCTGGGGGTCGCTGGAGGTAGACTCTGGGTCAGGCTGGGCCGCATCAAGTATTACAAATAAAAAGTGTTTCAAGTATTCCAAAAAAAAAGAAGCACAACTGATCCAATCTTCTCAATCTTTATTATTAACAGTTCTTCAACATGAATGTTTCTTCTGAACATGAACTGTTCCTCTGAATTTGAACTAAATATAGCCTATAGAAAATAAATAATGTAATATGAAGTAATACAATTAAAATCATTCAATTTAAATAATAGACTAATTCACAGCAAGGCCGTAACCAGGTCAAACAGAACAGTGAGCGAAATTCTAGGTCTAATTCTAGTTGGGAAATTATCTTTTTGGGACTATTTGTAAACAATATTTGCATTAATTTGCGTCAAATATATTATTAGTCCCGATATTCTTCGCATGAGTGAGTGAGTGAATAAATACATAGATCCGCGAAAGATTTTCGAATTCTCTAGTGGTCTGGTGGTAGAATTTTTGTCAACCGTGGTTCTGGGTTCTAATCCGCTCTCATATAGTTGTAACACAAAGATGTTCATCAATGATTGTATAATAATACCATGGACACGTTTGCATTTTGTTTTGTGATTTCACCGGAAAGAATAGAGTCTCTCTCAGCAACGGCATTAAGCGATAGATTGGCGCACTCGTCTGTGTGTGAAGACTGTGCAGTGTGCACAAGCCAAAAGAGAACGTAAACCCGCCTACTTTGATTTAATTGGCCATCTCAATCATTTTGACATTGACGAGCGCTGTTAGACCACATTCGTTTCAACTGTCTGATCAGCTTCATTCGTCTGTTCCTGTCAATCACGCATAGCTGTCAACATTGAACATTGAAAATAAGGGAGATTTACCGGAATCCATCCACAAAATAAGGGATTTTTTTTTACACAATTCTTACCCACAAACTTTTTTTCAAAAAGCACTAACCATTAACAGTCTAAAGAGTTTATAACTACACAATATATTTTGATTTTGGCCGTCAGCGTCCTGATCCATCATCGCACATCTCATCTACTCTACTCTCCTTGAAGTTCATTTCCCGCTACTTTTTAACCTCTTCCTCCCGCCTGCCGCTGCTCTTCGATAGTAGCCTAAGCCAGTGTTTCCCAACCTTTTTTCAGTCATGGCACCCTTTGAATGTTCTCCATTTTGTGGCATCCCCTCGCATGCGTTACGCTATAGGGGTGTAACGGTACAGATTGCTCACGGTTTGGTTTGTATCACTGTTTTAGGTTCACGGTTTCAGTAGGGTTCAGTATTTGCTATGTTCAGGGAAAAAAGGACTACTGTCAAATAAAAATAAAGAAAATAATAAGAACAAATAATTTAAATACAAGCAGTAGCACAAATAAATACAATTGAGCAAAGATAGGCCTACTAATAAAATAAACTATGCTTTTCAGGTTTTTCAGGTACGTCTAACATTAGTTTTCAGGTACAGAAATTCATCAAATGTAAAATAACATTGCATGTTTGACTTTTTAAAAAATAAAAAAATAATCCTATTAAGCTTACAAAAGCTTTTCAATCAAGAGCAGTGAGTGATGTCCTTGTCTTTTGTTGTTTGACATTAAACAGACAGCAGTAAACGCTACTGCCCCTTTAAGACCTAATGCTCGGATATGCGTCGTCTTTCTCGACTGTATAAAGTTTACTTAAGGCATATTCAGACTATGTCTGGTAGAATACTCATCAAGATTGACATGTTGACATACTTTTTGCGTTTGTCCGTTCAAGAGCAAGACTTGAAAGAGAACTCAA
Source organism: Romanogobio albipinnatus (assembly GCA_023566225.1). Taxonomy (NCBI): domain Eukaryota; kingdom Metazoa; phylum Chordata; class Actinopteri; order Cypriniformes; family Gobionidae; genus Romanogobio; species Romanogobio albipinnatus. The sequence continues at coordinate 66,533,385 of CM042239.1, read as the reverse complement.
TATTTGACCGCTGTGAGACGTGTGTGCACTTTCGGATGAGTGCACAGAGACACATTTTCTCACAGCGCGCGCGCGACTTCTCATTTGCGTCTTCTGGCACTACTACACCCGGGTGATGACGGCGAAAATGACTGGTCATATTCGAACATACGGCATGCAATGAACAAAGTTTACAAAGATAGAATTATTTGAAAAATTTGAACAAAAAAAAAATATTTTAAGGACTTTTACATGGCACCCCTGCTCTAGTCAGACGGCACCCTGGTGGGGAAACACTGGCCTAAGCTACTGTCTGTGTACTGCCACCTGCTTGACTGGAGGTCTAGCAACCCAAGTGCAAGCCACTTCACAGACACAGATAGTTGCGTGTTCTGAGTTAACACAATCAGAGCGTAAAAATACGGGATATTTTACGGGAAAATACTAAAACGGGAAGACAGCGGGAAAAGAGCTAAAATACGTGAGAAACACGGAAAAAACGGGAGGGTTGACAGCTATGCAATCACAAGTGGCCCGCGGTCCGCGAGTTTGAGACCCCTGGCATACAGCATTTGAACAACACCAGGGTGAGTAAATGATGACTTAATTTTCATTTTAGGGTGAACTATCCCTTTAAGGACATCACAATGGAAGACACATTGTAATGACATATGAAGCTGATAAACTAATTGAAGTTTATAAAGTGGGCACATGTAACAGTACATGGCAAAACTCTCAGCAATAAAATGACATGTAAATCAAATAATCAGAAACCAGCCTCAGGCATTCAGAGCCAGATATGAAACCTCATTACAGTATTCCCTTTGCTCTGTATTGTGCAACTAGAGGAGGACTGAGAGGTGGTGTGTGCTGAGCTGGAAAAAAACGTGCACAGTACAGAAGGGATTTGTTCTTTGATCATTCTTCAACAAAAGATATTGTACAACCGTCTGTAACACTTTCAGAAAACAGTTGGAATCTACTGGCCTGGTTAAAAGGATTCAGTCATGCTTAAATGGATTTATATCTTTAAAATACAGTATGACGCCTTTGTGGAAGCTTGACCTCATGATGAACTTCCACTGTCCCTTTGTGCATTTCATCCAAGTACAGTGATGAAGCCAATGTAATCTCTGCTGTGTGCTCTTAAAATAAGTGTTTAGGACCCACAAAAAATCTGTATTTTTCAACTTTTCTGGAACAAATCTGACTCAGTTGATGTCTCTTAACACATTCAGTTCATCCTCATCTTCCCTTGAGACATACATTTGGGATATAAAAAGGCTATAGAAGATAAACTTCACCTTTCTGTTACAAAAATGTTAAAGAGATGGACTGACTGAATACCAGTATAATACTATCACACAAATGTTTTCAGTTATCTTTCTAAAAGACAAGATAAGTACCACAAGGCCTAACCATGTATTGAATGTTATTTTGTTTCTTTTTTTTTTTGGAGAGTGAATTTATTGTAAAGTAATCAAATTTGAACTATTTGCAAATATCATTTTTAATGCTTTTTAGAATATTACCTTTCATGTACCTTTTAAGCAGTTGCGTCGCTTTATTGCCATTCATAACTCCTCCCTTGTGGCCTCATGGGATAGTAAAGTGTCCATCATATGCACACTTCAGAATCTCGCTGGAAGAAGTCATTTTTGCCTACTCTTTTATGAGTACTGTGAATTCGGACATACTTCTTTTGTCACATAGGGTACAACGGGGCTAAAGACATACCTTAAGAAAAATGTGCTTTTCACTACTCCTATTATGTATGATATACAGAAAAATATATATGTTTGTATTGAACATTTATGGAGCAACAGATTTTGTGTGAAAATAAATCTTAAAAGTGGTTTATTTGATTTAAAAATCTGAAAAATGTATAGGGTGTCGAGGGGAGCTTTTTACCCCACACATGGTCACGCTGGTCTTACCAGACTGTCATAAATTTCATTTGTACAGAGTCTCTGTCCACTCTCCATTGACAAGCGTTAACTTCCTTGAAGGCGGGTACTCTGTTGAAGTTTAAAACTATTGGATTTGCACAGAGCCACTCTGGATCTGCCATAACCAATCGCTAACGTTTGGTCGTGATGTATGTCATGCACCGTTCACCTCTGTTTCTCCCATGGAAGTCCATAAAAATAACCACCTCAGTGATAAAACCTAAAACTTGTGCATTCGGATTGTGATTTATTCACGGTGGAGGGGAGCGTTTTTGATCGGAAACGCGGTGCTCACGTGGTCTGTAACTTGATTGTATGCTGTAAATAAAATGCCATATGCTTGGTATGATAAGAATAAATGCTGCCGTAAATAACGGCCCAATTCAAATGTGTACGTGCTTTTCTTCTTTTTCTTTTTTGAGCGGTGATGAAATCCTTGTAAATACTTGCCAGCATTTAAAGAAATACAAGTCTAGAAATGAATCCAAATTACAGCGAAGCGCAACCACACGGTGCTCTGCAGTGGTCAAAAAAGAAATAAACAGTGAATTTTGAGATGTGGATTCGGACAGCAATTCAATTACCACACGACCTTGGTGTTTGTCTAAAACAGTAGGTAATTCGGCTAGGGATTTTTATGTGAGTGGTGGAAGACGTACGGCAACAAAATCACTGACTAGCCCCTGTAAATGATGACAATACCTTCCGACCCCACGAGAAACAATTACCTTCCGAATAGGGCTTCAGCGAACTCCTTCACCACTAACGGAGCGAGCTGGAAAATCAAACTTTTCCCGACCCCGCGGGGAGGAGGGCCACAACATCATGGCCACCAACAAAACTCAGCAAAGATTGTTCTTGTTCTGGCTTTAACTTCTGGATATTCGGCAGCGAAGCCACAACGGAATGAATCCTTTTGCTCGCATCTTTCTCCGCCACCATTACTGAACTACAACTCAAACTAGCGCATGATATCAACATCATCGCTCAACGTCATCGCTCTCAGCCACTCCCTCTGTTCGCTGATTGGACCGGTAAAAATTTGTTCGGAGAAAACCTAAGATTATACCGCAGTCCCAGATGGAGTACTGAAGGAAAATGAAAACTGAGCGGACAACAGACTGAGCCAGCTGACCGATCAGAGCAGAGTAGTCTCACAGAAAGAAGGGGTTCAGAGAGGCTGAATCTTTGAACACACCGTTTTCAGACTCTTTGAGAAATTTGGTAATATGAAATACAGTGAGGAAAATATTTGTATTTGAACAAATATTTGTATGAGAAAAGTATTTGAACACCCTGCTATTTTGCAAGTTCTCCCACTTAGAAATCATGGAGGGGTCTGAAATTGTCATCGTAGGTGCATGTCCACTGTGACATAATCTAAAAAACAAAAAATCCAGAAATCACAATGTATGATTTTTTAACTATTTATTTGTATGATACAGCTGCAAATAAGTATTTGAACACCTTAGAAAATCAATGTTAATATTTGGTACAGTAGCCTTTGTTTGCAATTACAGAGGTCAAACGTTTCTTGTAGTTTTTCACCAGGTTTGCACACACTGCAGGAGGGATTTTGGCCCACTCCTCCACACAGATCTTCTCTAGATCAGTCAGGTTTCTGGCCTATCGCTGAGAAACACGGAGTTTGAGCTCCCTCCAAAGATTCTCTATTGGGTTTAGGTCTGGAGACTGGCTAGTCCACGCCAGAACCTTGATATGCTTCTTACAGAGCCACTCCTTGGTTATCCATCCAAATGGTCATTGGAAAACTTAAGACGGGCCTTGACATGTGCTGGTTTAAGCAGGGGAACCTTCCGTGCCATGCATGAGTTCAAACCATGACGTCTTAGTGTATTACCAACAGTAACCTTGGAAACGGTGGTCCCAGCTCTTTTCAGGTCATTGACCAGCTCCTCCCGTGTAGTTCTGGGCTGATTTCTCACCTTTCTTAGGATCATTGAGACCCCACGAGGTGAGATCTTGCATGGAACCCCTGTCCGAGGGGGATTGACAGTCATGTTTAGCTTCTTCCATTTTCTAATGATTGCTCCAACAGTGGACCTTTTTTGTCTCTAGTGTCTTTGGACAGCTCTTTGGTCTTGGCCATGTCAGTAGTTTGATTCTTACTGATTGTATGGGGTGGACAGGTGTCAGGTGCATCTAATTTAGGATAATAAATGGAGTGGAGGTGGACATTTTAAAGGCAGACTAACAGGTCTTTGAGGGTCAGAATTCTAGCTGATAGACAGGTGTTCAAATACTTATTTGCAGCTGTTTCATACAAATAAGTAGTTAAAAAATCATACATTGTGATTTCTGGATTTTTTTTTTTAGATTATGTCTCTCACAGTGGACATCATGCACCTACGATGACAATTTCAGACCCCTCCATGATTTCTAAGTGGGAGAACTTGCAAAATAGCAGGGTGTTCAAATCCTTATTTTCCTCACTGTATATATTATGAGAAAATGTATGCGTTTTTTTTTTTAATTACCTTTGATGAATGTAAATCTATTGTAGGAGACCTCCAGCACAAAATTAGGAACCTTTAAAATAGAATAATAGGGACACTTTAAAATATACACCTTTATTTTAATCATATACCTAATATGTTAAAAACTGGTCTGCTAATGTTTCTGGTTTTGTCCCATTTAGTTATGAATTGTCTGATTTACTGTATGCAAATTATAGTCTATATTTTTAATTCAAAATGGCAAAAAGTCGCTTATTAATCGGATATTACTGTCCATAATATTTTTTATCGTAAACAGTTGTCAAATATTAAATATTTTGCTACTTACATCTTACCTCACACCTTTTCAAGGCCACATTATTTTATTTTATTCTTTTATTTTAACTGAACAATTGAACATGACAGCTAGTGATCACCATGAATATTGTGCATTTTCTTTAAAGCAGCACTAGGTAACTTTTCAACCTTCATAATATATTTTCAAGACTCTTGTGATGATACATCGACTTACAATAGGTTGAATGACACGTCTGCCATAGCCTGACAGGGTCTGTATCGTTTTTAATCGTACTTTTAAACTTCGGGTTTCGGGTAGTAACCCGAGAAAAAAAAGCACTACAAAATTCGACTGCTTTACGGCATATACGTCACTTCCACCATCACCCCCACTTCCTTAAATTCGGACGTGCGATGGTTAGGGTTAGCCTATGTCTAAACGCCGTGTACACGTTTGGTAGGGGCTACATTCTTGCAAGTAAATACATAAGACGTACAAAAGTAGAGCATGGCGCTAGCAACGCCAAGGTCATGGGTTCGATTCCCAGGGAAAGCAAGAACTGACAAAATGTAAAAAATGTGTACCTTAAATGCAATGTAAGTCGCTTTGGATAAAAGCGTCTGCCAAATGCATAAATGTAAATGTAAAATCATATTTTAGGATACCTAACATGTCTGTGATATTTGTTTATTTGTCTTGCCTCAAGCTATAATGCAAATCGATTTTTCAAATTTGAAGATTCATCTATGGTAGCTTGATATTATATTGACGATATATGGTTATTACCTACCACTCAAACATTGAATTGAAGTATCATTTGGATTCTGTAAAACGGTAACCAATAGACTAGACTACTATAATGACGCTGGCTTGTAAATGTGAGCATCGCGATCATTTGGCGTTTGAAAAAAAAATAAAACCCATGAAATGATATTCATATGACATGCTGAAACATATGCCACTGTACCTGGGATGAAGACATTTCACACGCGACGCAAGCAGAACACCTGCATGTGAACTCCTCCTGCAGTGTTCAGGGCTATCATAGTTGTCATGTCAACAAATGCACGTGCGATGCATCCCCTGATGTAGGATGACAGAGTTTACGACAGTAGTAGAGGACAATACTGTTTCCCAACTTTAGGGGGACCCCGAGAGCAAAACCTATCTAGTGCTGCTTTAATAGAAAAAGGCAGCTTTATGACGCAAATTTCCTTTGAAATGATGAAGATTAGACTGACCCAATTAACCGTAATGCTTACTGTATATTGTCATGATATGCATGTTTTACCCAAGATTCTGCATTCAGAATTTTTTATTTTATTGTTTATGAATAACAACAACAATAGTCGGAAATGTGTCCTCTGCACCACCAATTATCTTGTGCTCTGGTACATGGAAGAAGCCCTACAGTAAGTTCACTTCACATCTTTGACATAAAAAGGCAGTGTCTGAGAAAGTTCTATGTTGTTACAGTGAGCTCTGGTTAATTAAAAGGGATTGTTTTGTGTTGCTGTCATCCACTGTCTCTAGTGCACGCAGCGTGAGAGAGACCCCGTGTAATTACCTTTTAAGAGACACGCCGCTCTCATCAGAAACCATCACTGCCACAGTCTTCTCAACATTATCAAAACTCCAGGAGCCATACAAGGTTCATTAACACCGTTAAGATACACAGAGAGTAATTAAACGATTTTTTCAGCTTACTGAACCATGATCATTCACTGACTGCATGCAGAGGATCAGAGACAGGTTATCTGGCATATTTTGGTTTCAGTTTACCACTAATTCATGGGAGTCACAGGATAATACACAGGAAATAACACACAGGAATAGCACACAGGAAAAGTCTGAATGGAATGGAGGCGAGACGATTCTGAAATACTTTGTTAGAAGCACTTTTCCAGCTTATTTGCAGATAATAAAGTTTAATTTATCCTGATCATTTGTAGTGTAATTAACCTAGAAAGTAAAAAGTATGACCACCTCGTCTGTAAAATCCACATAAACTGATTATTTTGCATGATCTACAAGTTGAAATTCTCCCAAACAAATGGCCTATGTATTATATATCATTATTTTTTATATATAATTTATTTTCTTTTATCATTTTATTTATGCATTTCTGAACAACTGACCTTGACAGTCAGTGATCACCATGAATTTCTTGTATGGAAAAGAGCAGATCTGATATTTTTATATTTCATCTGCAAACATGAGGATTGGTAGATATTGACATACATTTCCATTTAAAAGGGTTAAGATCTGCACAGTTTGTGGTTTTTGAAAAAAGACTCTTTTGCTCACCAAGGCTGAATTTATTTGATCAACAAAAAAAACCCTACAGTACAGTAATATTGTGAAATACAGGGAGTGCAGAATTATTAGGCAAATGAGTATTTTGACCACATCATCCTCGTTATGCATGTTGTCTTACTCCAAGCTGTATAGGCTGGAAAGCCTACTACCAATTAAGCATATTAGGTGATGTGCATCTCTGTAATGAGAAGGGGTGTGGTCTAATGACATCAACACCCTATATCAGGTGTGCATAATTATTAGGCAACTTCCTTTCCTTTGGCAAAATGGGTCAAAAGAAGGACTTGACAGGCTCAGAAAAGTCAAAAATAGTGAGATATATTGCAGAGGGATGCAGCAGTCTTAAAATAGCCAAGCTTCTGAAGCGTGATCATCGAACAATCAAGCGTTTCATTCAAAATAGTCAACAGGGTCGCAAGAAGCGTGTGGAAAAACCAAGGCGCAAAATAACTGCCCGTGAACTGAGAAAAGTCAAGCGTGCAGCTGCCAAGATGACACTTGCCAGCAGTTTGGCCATATTTCAGAGCTGCAACATCACTGGAGTGCCCAAAAGCACAAGGTGTGCAATACTCAGAGACATGGCCAAGGTAAGAAAGGCAGAAAGTCGACCACCACTGAACAAGACACACAAGCTGAAACGTCAAGACTGGGCCAAGAAATATCTCAAGACTGATTTTTCTAAGGTTTTATGGACTGATGAAATGAGAGTGAGTCTTGATGGGCCAGATGGATGGGCCCGTGGCTGGATTGGTAAAGGGCAGAGAGCTCCAGTCCGACTCAGACGCCAGCAAGGTGAAGGTGGAGTACTGGTTTGGGCTGGTATCATCAAAGATGAGCTTGTGGGGCCTTTTCGGGTTGAGGATGGAGTCAAGCTCAACTCCCAGTCCTACTGCCAGTTTCTGGAAGACACCTTCTTCAAGCAGTGGTACAGGAAGAAGTCTGCATCCTTCAAGAAAAACATGATTTTCATGCAGGACAATGCTCCATCACACGCGTCCAAGTACTCCACAGCGTGGCTGGCAAGAAAGGGTATAAAAGAAGAAAATCTAATGATATGGCCTCCTTGTTCACCTGATCTGAACCCCATTGAGAACCTGTGGTCCATCATCAAATGTGCGATTTACAAGGAGGGAAAACAGTACACCTCTCTGAACAGTGTCTGGGAGGCTGTGGTTGCTGCTGCACGCAATGTTGATGGTGAACAGATCAAAACACTGACAGAATCCATGGATGGCAGGCTTTTGAGTGTCCTTGCAAAGAAAGGTGGCTATATTGGTCACTGATTTGTTTTTGTTTGGTTTTTGAATGTCAGAAATGTATATTTGTGAATGTTGAGATGTTATATTGGTTTCACTGGTAAAAATAAATAATTGAAATGGGTATAAATTTGTTTTTTGTTAAGTTGCCTAATAATTATGCACAGTAATAGTCACCTGCACACACAGATATCCCCCTAAAATAGCTAAAACTAAAAACCACTTCCAAAAATATTCAGCTTTAATATTAATGAGTTTTTTTGTGTTCATTGACAACATGGTTGTTGTTTAATTATTAATGTTGTAAAATTAATCCTCAAAAATACAACTTGCCTAATAATTCTGCACTCCCTGTATTAGTATCATTATACATTATTATAAAATAACTGTTTTTTATTTGAATATATTTTAAACTGTATTTTATTCCTGTGGTCTCAATTTCAAAGCTGAATTTTCAGCACCATTACTCCAGTCTTCAGTGTCACATGAAATCTTTGTGCGCACGCTTCGGATCTGTCCGTCAGCAAGAGTAAGATAATTTTTCATGGACAAGGGAAAGGTACTCCTCTAAGAAAACATACAAATAAAAATACTTTTAGATGTTTATTTGCTATTTGGAGCATTGGGGCCGCTAGACGAAGGATTAATGTGCTGATTTTTGTGAAAACCCCAACAACGACATTGACATTTTTCACTTGTTTTGCCTGTAGCTCGTAATTAGCCTTTGCGCATTCCGACTCATTTTGCCTGCACCGGTCACATTTTTGAGGAAACCATGACACTTTTTATTCAGGATTATTTCATGAATGGAAAGTTCAAAAATAGAAATCTTTTGTAACATATATATATATATATATATATATATATATATATATATATATATATATATATATATATATATATATATATATATATATATATATATATATATATATATATTACCGTCATTTGTGGTCAATTTATTGCATCCTTGTAAAAGTAAAAGTATATATAATGGCATAACATTATGACCACTGACAGGTTAAGTGAATAACACTGATTGCCTGTTCATCATGGCACCTGTTAGTCGGTGGGATATATTAGGCAGCAAGTGAACATTTTGTCCTCAAAGTTGATGTGTTAGAAGCAGGAAAAATGGGCAAGTGTATGGATTTGACTCGTTTCACAAGGGCCAAATTGTGATGCTAGACGACTGAGTCAGAGCATCTCCAAAACTGCAGCTCTTGTGGGGTGTTCCCGGTCTGCAGTGGTCAGTATCTATCAAAAGTGGTTCAAGGAAGGAACAGTGGTGAACCGGCGACAGGGTCATGGGCAGCCAAGGCTCATTGATGCAACGTGGGGAGCGAAGGCTGGTCCGTGTGGTCCGATCAAACAGACGAGCTACTGTAGCTCAAATTGCTCAAGAAGTGAATGCTGATTCTGATAGAAAGGTGTCAGAATACACAGCGTATCGCAGTTTGTTGCGTATGGGGCTGCATAGCCGCAGACCAGTCAGGGTGCACATTCCCTGTCCACCACCGAAAGAGCCAACAGTGGCACGTGAGCATCAGAACTGGACCACGGAGCAATGGAAGAAGGTGGCCTGGTCTGATGAATCACGTTTTCTTTTACATCACGTTGGTGGCCGGGTGCGTGTGCGTTGATTATCTGGGGAACACATGGCACCAGGATGCACAATGGGAAGAAGGCAAGCTGGTGGAGGCAGTGTGATGCTTTGGCCAATGTTCTGCTGGGAAACCTTGGGTCCTGCCATCCATGTGGATGTTACTTTGACACGTACCACCTACCTAAGCATTGTTGCAGACCATGCACACCCTTTCATGGAAACAGTATTCCCTGGTGGCTGTGGCCTCTTTCAGCAGCATAATCGGCCCTGCCACAAAGCAAAAATGCTTCAGGAATGGTTTGAGGAGGAGTTTGAGGTGTTTACTTGGCCTCCAAATTCCCCAGATATCAATCCATTCGAGCATCTGTAGGATGTGCTGAACAAACAAGTCAGATCCATGGAGGCCCCACTTCGCAACTTTCATGACTTAAGTATCTGCTGCTAACATCTTGGTGCCAGATACCACAGCACACCTTCAGGGGTCTAGTGGAGTCCATGCCTCGACGGGTCAAGGTTGTTTTGGCAGAAAAAGGGCGACCAACACAATATTAGGAAGGCGGTCATAATGTAATGCCTGATCGGTGTATATACATATACAAATCTTACTGACCCCAAACTTTTCCACCACAGTTCTTAAACAAATGCCTTTTTTAAGTTCTCTCCAGAAGCTCAAATCAACATGCTCTCAATCAGTGTTTAATATTTCTCTGTCTGTTATGAACAAAAGTGATAGTGAGAAATAAGGAGTAATAAATACATGAAAAAAACATTAACCCGTTTCTCTTTGACTAACACTGAAATACTGACTAACACTGAAATACATACCTTGAAATAGGCCTACAGAAAAAGATGTTAACAGATGAAGAGAAAATGATGTACTGTTCAAGGGCTGTTATCGTGGACACAAGTGCCAATTATTCATTCACTTTGTATATATCCTCTGTAATCAGGATGACTGCGAAACCAGCATGGATCAACAAAGCAATTTATCAACACAAGAATCACAAGGTGTAGTGAGCCAGGCCTTTCCCACATGACACACTCTTGATGTGGAGTTGCAGACTTGCAATAGCTGTTGCGTGTGCGTGTCTGTGAATTTCACGAGACTGTAGGGTGGACAATTCAATATTTTAGGTTTCAGAAGGGGGCTCATGTGCCCCTGATGTGCTCTTTTGCTCAGCCCTACAATTACATCATCAAAGTGTGCAGTCAGAGGAGGAACGTGAGGGCTTGGGGCAGCATTTGGGACAGGACCCTTGACAATGATTTACTAATTAAATCTATTTTGAAGGATTTTAGCACTTCACAGTCAAAAATCAAACAAGTAGAAACGTGAAGTGGAAATTGCAGGTATATTAAATGGGAAATAATAAAAAAAACAAACAGATTTAACATTTACAATAAAGGACACAACATGGGAAAATGAACACGGGGGCGCTGTTACACGCAATGTACACGGGGGCGCTGTTACGCATCTTCAAAATGAGTACAGAATCTCCTGATCCAAACACAGGCGAAGAAGACGCAAAAAACAAGTGATTGTATGTAAGCAGATATGTAAAATAATGTGCTCATCAACATTAAACATCATATAAATCAAAACTGCTTGTTTTGTAAACTGTTACTGAATGAAATGTTGACTAGAGGACTGTGCAAGCATTAGGGGTGTTGATTGACTCGATCTACTCCATCTGTGTTTGATCATCACTCTGAATCTGATCTGGATGTAGTCTTTGACAAAAACGTGATTTTCTCAGCTTTTTGTTCAAAATGTAGCTTTTTTTAATGAAACTTACCAATATTTAAATGTTGATAAAGAGGAATGCATGAAGCTACAATTAAACAGGTATTGTGTTTAAAAGCAGAGGGTCTGCTCTTTCTTTTGATATATTGCATGCTCAGATATTCATACAACAAAATATTCTATGGGCCATTACACTTTTGTGAAAATGATCAAAAACCCTGGCGGTGGCAGCGTTTTAAAAATGCTGGCGGGGAAAGAGTTAAGGAAACAAAGGTGACGAAATGTCCAGATGTCTCTAGCTATTCAATCAACATTAAACTTTGCCAGGTATCGCATTTCTCACGAGATTACAGCTCCTGTGGGAGTGTGAATGTGTTGCCGTCAGTACAACTGTGGCACTTAAATGTTTACATTGTGACTCAGCTGAAAACACAGCTGCTCTGAATCGATTGGTTTCCTGAAGTTTGTGGTTTGTCTCGTCAGATGCGGTGCCTCTGTCTGGAGCAGCTCCTCAAATTGTCCCAAGGACATTTGAAAGTAAGTGCGGAACCGGCCATGATAAATTTTAGCTCCTGTACAAGATTAGCATACTCCCCTCCAAACTCTCTGTTCTTTTAAGACTGGGTGCACCTAAAACCTTCTTTTCGGTCTTTTAAAGAAAATGAAAAGCTCGACTTCACTGGATGATGAAGTGTCCATGTTTTCTCAGCTGTCGCCACTAATGTTTTGGAATGTTGGAGCACTGAAACGCCACAGACGTCGCAAATTCCCAAGTAGTGCGTTGCGGCTGATGTGAATGGTTTTGAGGCGAACTATTACCATGCAAAATATTCGCCTTTTACATACATTGTAAAGTTCAGACTCTAAGCTTTCAAATGACACCTTATTTGTGTTGATCAAGGCAGTAGTTTTGAAAAATATGATTATTAATTTTTTCGTCGCTAGGTGGAGCCTGCCGGAAAACACTTTTTTTAGAGAGTGACTCAGCACTCATTAAGAGTTGATGGTTAGATTCATTAAAAAGCTGAGTTTCTAAGTAAAGCTTTTTTTTTTTTGTCCATTCAGTGGTTGCTTAGTAATTTGATTATGACCTTCATGGGTGGGGTGGGGGGTGGGGGGGGAGACCACCGACAGTACACTTCGGGTTTAAAGGGTTAATTCAATTGTTGGGCGTATTTTGTTTGTTTTAAGGAGAGCTTTGTTTATCAGAATAATCCGGACCTGGGGCCTGTACCATGATGGTAGTTTAACAAACACAGGGTTACAGGATTAGTTTTGAGTTGACAAAACCAAACCAATTTATTCAGGTCCCACGATGCTGATCATCAGCTTTCTCTGTCAACTCAGGCTTTGATCCTGAGTTTATGAGTTTAGCTGACATCAGTAGTGAACAGCCAATCACACGCTGGATCAGTGGAACTGAGATTCACTTCTCGCGAGAGAAGCAGTGAGATTAAATTCTCTCTTCTGCAGAATATTACATGATTGAAAAGTATTAAGAATTTAAACAAATTTTGCAGCGAGAAGAAGAGCTATCTATGAAAGAGGACAACTTAAAGAAAGTTAAAGTTATGAAGTTGGTTTAGTTGATATATAGAGAGAATTGAACATTTAAGCTCAAATGCAGTAATTTTTATAGCTTTATTTATTGATTTTAAAGCTGTTTTTGTATGACCTGTATATAGGCGATTTATATATATATATATATATATATTATTATATAATAACTAAGTGCCTATTAATGATTGATTAACTAAAATGACACGTGTAATTTATTAATGGTATAATAATAACATAAATTATATCTAAATCATTCAACATTATTATCATTATAAATAAGCATTGTTAAAAGCTAGACGCTTTAGTCTTTAAAAACCATTTGCTATGTAGTGACCTTTAATTTGGAGTAGAAACAGGGGGAGTGACTTTATTGCATCAGAGGTGTGTCACTTTGCTCACAGCTGATTGGTCCAATTTCAGTTTGAGATCTCTTATCCAGAACATACCTTGCCCTTGAGCAGGCTAGCCGTGGAGAATAAGTTACTATGGAGATGAACACTGCTAAAAGCCAAACCACTTTAATGGTACCTAAAACCCAGGATTAGCACAAACGAAGCTTAAACATATCTGGCTAGCCAGCTAAACCGGCTTTATGGTATAGGCCCCGGGATTGAAACCCACTGCTATAGACATTATGACATAACAAAGCCTCATTTACTGATATCATGTGATTTTGGCCCCGAATTACGGGTTTGAAACAATTGATTGGCAGGTTTTAAAGCTTCACAAAGCAGTTTTTCAAAAAAGCCCATCACTATAAGACAGGGTGCTAGCAAAACAGTGCAGTCATCAGCTGTCAGTGGTGTGTGTGTGTGTGTGGTCTTAAGGAAGGATTCTGATTTCCCCTCTTGAGAGTCTGATAATAAAGGACCATTGTGCCACTCTCATGCTTTGTCACCTGACAATTTGGGTCGAGTTAATTCGGTGTTGTCTCATTACATTGTGCACCAGAGGTAACAAAGGACATTTATGCCTCAGGGACACTCTAGAGACCTTTCCTGACCTGATTATTGTAGCAAGCGTGACTGATTTTCTGCAAAATTTGCCATGTTCCACATCAAACCAACATTCAAAAGGAAAACTTTTAACTAAATACAATACTTTTTTTTTTTTCTTCTTCTTCTTAAATATAAGATATGTAGTTAGAAGCATTAACTCACATTCTTGAAACCCCGGTAGAGGATTTGAAGCTCTTTGCGTGAGAAACGTGTTTGAGCCTCCAGCAGCTCCAAAGCTTCTGGTCGATGCCGTACAGCAGAAAGCTCCAGTTCATCCTCAACACTATCTGTAGAGAAACACAAAACATCTGGGTTAGGATTCAACTACTCGGCTTAACAGCGTTAATATAATTTTTTTGATGAATAATTTGTGTACCAAATAATGACAAAACATATAAACATTGAGGACTTTATATTTCACAGGGAATATTAGATGTACAACATTTAATGAGATACAAAATGTTTTTTTTTCCTTCATGAGTACTTAAAAAACTATTTTGATACAAATGATAGTTACATGGTTACACCACTATATGGCCACAAGTGTTAACAATCTAAGCACATGGTCTGACGCGCATGGCGCAGGTGCACTTAGGGCGTGTCTGAATCCACTTTTGCAAGTTTAACGACGAAAAAAAGGGTCGGCACGCCAGGCGCATGATCCAAAAGGGCTGTACTTAGTCTCTTAATGAGTCATGAGTGTGTTTTGGGCATAATGTGCATTAAACCAATCAGAGTCTTATCTCCCATTCCCTTTAAAAGCCAGTTGCGCTTGCACCATGGTGGATTCGCTATTTACATGGCGGAATTTGCGAGTGGAGAGACTGAACGCTTCTCCAGAAAGGAATTATTTTTATTTTTCATATTTAAAAAATGTTTGTGTGCTGCTGCGCGTCCCTGTGTGTGTAATAAGCAGAGTGTACGTGCATCGTGCACCCATCTTTAGGTGCGTATTTCTAACACGCTCTTTAAATAACACAAAAAACCATGGCAAAACTGTGAAAACGAGGAGTGTTCAGGCACATTTTTGGCTTGTTGCTATTTTGAGGCAACTGAAAACGACGAAGTGGCAAAATAGCAACGCGCCAATGATGCGCCTGAACACCCAAAGACCAGCACACCCATGGGCAAACAGATGGGCACAAGTGCATTTGCTATTTAAACAACGTGGCGCTGGTTGTTATCATGAAAATGATAACTGCGTTGGGCTGAAACTAGCAAAAAATACTTGCGGCGCGCCTGCCGTTGCATTGCACCGGGTGTATGATAGGGATATCATTGAATCATTCACTTCAAAATTGTTCCAAAAACACAGATTAATTCATGAACAAAACAAGAGACTGGGTGCGTCCGAAATTGCATACTATCTGAGTTGGTACTTTGTTTTAAAAATAAGTAGGCCTACTTTTTTTTGCGACTGTTAAAAAGTATATAGTATAAGTGAGTTTAGTATGAATGTAATCCACTTGATGCAAACTTTAAAAATCTCAGTGCTAGTGGTACTTTTTGCACACTGTTTTATGAATACTGGGAATTCGTACATGTTATTTGCCTACTATATAGTAGGCAAGTATGCATATTCAGATACAGCCACTGTCTTATAAGTGAGTCACTGAAACATTAATTTCAACTGATTTGTTAAATAAAACACTGATTCATTCATGAATGAAACAAGTGAATGGCTGCGTCCGAAAACCTAGGCAGCTGACTTGTCTCGCTGCCTTATCAGACAATGACTTGTAAGTATGCATGTGCCGGTATCAAATTTTCATGTTGCGATTAATTGCTGAAGCTTTTATCACGGTATACAGTATTATCACGGTATTGAAAGTTAAGGCAGTGTAACAGTTTAATGATCTACAGCAAAATAATGCAAACTTTAGTGAGAACTAAACAAATATATTATTACTACATTAGTCTCAGTCATATATATTGTGTCTAAAATGTAATTCACTTGATATTTACTTATTTAACTGCTGTATAAAAGAATTTGAAAAAATCTGGAAAAAAATTTTTGCGTGCGTTTATTGCCAACGTTTAACGCCTCATGACTAAACAAAGGGCGCCAATGTTAGTGTGCATACCGACGCCCAAAACGGCAGACATAAAAGCAACAAAAAAAAACGGCCTGGGTTCGTTTTTTTATTTTGACGCAGTGCGTTAAAAACTGGCCAACCAATGAGTTCGCCACTTTTGTTCGCGTTCCTGGAGCTGCCGAAGTTACAGTAAAACACGACTCAAGGCGTTCAAGCACACAACGGTCTTGCCAAGCACACGCTGATACGACGAAGAAGAAGTAAGTAGACAAAGCTTGCCAGTTATCAAAAATTGTGTGCATGGTTTTGGCCATAGACATAATATGTCTATGGTTTTGGCAAGCATGTAAATACTGTTTCTCTTCTTCTGTGTGACAAGCGAGTGTCAGAAGCGTAAAGTGCCGCAGCACCACCTTGTGTACCGGGAGTACCATCTACTGAATTCGCACGTTCACTCTGCGCATCGCCAGTGAAAATCGCTTGGGTGTGAACACAAAGATGTGCCGAAAAACGTCAAGAAAAACGCTGGCGATAAGCGCACGCGATATTCGCCCCGGTGTGTACAGGCATTTACATATTAAATATTGCAAATATGTTCCATTCAGAGGTTCTAGATTAAATCTCAAATATCCAAAGCATGTTCTAAACTCTGTTCTAAGATTTTCAATCTGTAGTATCAGCTTTATTAGCCTTAAATCTAAAAAAGCTTTCAGCTCATATTTGAACCCTGAATAAATTGCAGTTTCAGACATTGCTTAGATAGCAATCCGATATGACCTGTGTCTGAGATTTACACATTATTTACACCCCTAAAGGCTAAATAATCTTTAAAAAATAATGACTGCGGAGCAGGAGTCAATAAAACATATATCAATGGGAGGTGATGGTGGCTATGGGAGGCACAGTGATTACTTTGACACCTGAAGCGTGGAAGACTAATGGCAGACATATGACCCTGTGATCCACAGAAGACGACTTGTCAACCGTTTGGCAAAAAGAACTGACATATATAAACATGATTTTCTCCTCCCAGAAGCGGCCCTCTGGGTGTATAGCGATCAAATGTGACAGACTAATTGTAGCATCATTGCCGCTTCATGCCGACAGCCCCATTTCATAACATGACGCATATGTATTTCAATAATAGCATTCTTTGGCATCTAAATGTATTTGTTAAAAACACAAAATAGAGCATTTTAACAATCAGCAGTAAATATGACAATTCATCATTTGCTAGTCTACTTCAAGAATTCAATACAATTGCTATTTAGAATTTGCCGCAATGTTGCAGAGGGTATAGAGTTTATAACATTCACAGCTTCACAGCTAGAAAAGTAAAAGAAAGGACTGACAATACCCTTGTGAAAAAAGAAGTACACTTTTAAGAGACTAGAAATAATAGACCTAAAGTCTACTTAAAGGGATAGTTCACCCAAAAATGAAAATGTTGTCATTAATTGCTCATGTCGTTCCAAACCTGTAAGACTTTCATTCATCTTGAGAACACAAATGAAGATCTTTTTGATGAAGAGAGATTTCTGTCTCTCCGTTGACAGCCTATGTAACTACCACTTTTATGCTTCAAAAAGTTCATAAAGAGAACTTAAATTATCCATATGAATTGAGCGGTTTAGTCCACATTTTCTGAAGAGACTTAATCGTTTTATATTTTGAACAGATTGAATTTAGGCTTTTATTCACATATAAACATTGATGATCAGCGGATATAAACACGCTCAACCAAACGTGCTTAATATGTTGGAACAAACCTCATTGGTTCTTGCGGAAGCTCAAACGTGCTGTGTAACACGAGAATAAACCTCATTGTTTTTTGCAGAAGCTCAAACGTGTTGCGTAACATGAGAATGAACCTCCTTGGTTCTTGTGGAAGCTCAAATGTGCTGCATAACACACGAGAAAGAACCTCATTGGTTCTGCATAACACGAGAATGAACCTCATTGGTTCTGCATAACACGAGAATGAACCTCATTGATTCTGCATTACACGAGAATGAACCTCATTGGTTCTGCGTAACACAAGAATGAACCTCATTGGTTTTTGTGGAAGCTCAAACGTGCTGCATAATACGCAAATTAACCTCCATGGTTCTTGGGGAAGCTCAAACGTGCTGTGTAACCATGGGCGTCGGAACCATTGTATGTGGGTGGGAGAAGACCCACCCACTTTTTACGATCAATGATATTGGACCCACTCACTTTTATCGTCTCTAACATTCAGCACGTGTCTGTTTACCTACCCCTAATCGATAAACACTTATTATTAAACACATGTTAGACACTTTATTTCCACTTTTCTATTATTTTCTTCATTTTTATTGAAAGTGAATGCCTTTCCGATCTGATATGTGATAGGAAAAGGGAGAAGATTGACCTTGGCGAAAGGCGGACTCGAACCGCGGGTCGATTTGTGTCAAAACTAGATGCCGTGCGTCTTACCCCTACACTACTACTGCTCTCAATGATATGGCGATTTCCGTAATTTTGTCTTTCCGAACTATACGCTTAGCAAGCAAAGTGGTATATTTGTACTTAATGTAATTGGCATCTACTCCAGTAAAAAAATTCTGAGGACCCACCCACAATTTTTTTTGCTTCCGACGCCCATGTGCGTAACACACGACAATGAACCTCATTGGTTCTTGTGGAAGTTCAAACGTGCTGCGTAACACAAGAATGAACCTTATTGGTTCTTGCAGAAGCTCAAATGGGCTGCGTAACATGAAAATGAACTTCATTGGTTCTTGTGGAAGCTCAAACGTGCTGCATAACACAAGAATGAACCTCATTGGTTTATGCTGAAGCTCAAATGGGCTGCGTAACATGAAAATGAACCTCATTGGTTCTTGCAGAAGCTCAAATGGGCTGCATAACACAAGAATGAACCTCATTGGTTCTTGCTGAAGCTCAAACGTGCTGCGTAAATTGGAGGGACAAAAATCTAAGATTTCATCTAAAAAGATCTTCATCTGTGTTCCGAAGATGAATGAAAGTCTTACAAGTTTGGACTTGAGGGTTAGTAATTAATGACATTTTGGGTCATTGTCATTCAATAAATCAAGTGCACTTTTTTTTTTTTTTGCAAGAGTATGGACAACACCCTGTTTGAGGAAAGATTCTGGAGTCTTGTGTTGAAAGAGAACTTGCTTTGTGTACTGGTGGATGGTGCTTTGGTAGAAGAAGAGCATAGGAACAGTTTCTTGAGCCGTGCAGTAATACCACGCCTGCTGCCGTTCTGAAGGCAAGCGTTACCTAGGAGATACAGTGTGAGTGTCACCACAGTAACCATGGTCGACCGGAGCATCGGGCGGCATGCTGACATGAGTTCATGAAGCAAAGGAGGCATGGATGTGTAGTTTTGTGCAGATCCAGGATCAGTTTTTAGCTTTGTCTTTCTGTGAAGTCTCTTAGAATGACTTGATGACTTGTTCTTTTTTATGCTGCTGAGCGAATTATATTTTCTAATCTCTAAACCTCAAGCTAACCATCACAATAATCTTTCTAGATGTTTGATTTTCATAAAGACTCGGCTCATTAAGCTAGTTTCCTCTTGGGTACACTTTTCTGGTTCTCGTGAAGTAGAGATTTGATTTGAGGTTTTTACTGTCTTTGTGGAGGCATTAGATGCCTGCAGTGTAGGCAAAACGTGCACATCTCCACATTGAACCAGTTCACTTACCTTAAAGAGAACCTATTATGCCCTTTTACAAAGTCTTGATTCAGTTTTTGGGGTCTACTAGAACAGGCTTTCATGCTTAAATGTTAAAAAACACATTATTTTTCAGATATTTGACATTGATGCAAGACCTGTCTTCCCAGTCTGTCAGTATTGATCTGGGGTGTATAAGAAAATAACCAACTAGTCATGACTGTTTCCCGAAACTGTAGTAACATGGTCACTTGTTTGAACCACATTGGTTCAGCAATATATGAATGTTGTTAATGACGTCAAACATAGGTGGAGGAGTAATAACTTCTGATTAATCTTTTCAATATCTCTGAGATGCTTTTGTAAAGATCATGGCACACATAATGACTACTTCACTAGCCTGACAAGCCAGACCCACATCAAGATGTTGGGTCTGGGAACACACCGTTGGCAGGACTCAATCCGAGGGGCGGGATAAACAGTTGTCTTTCAAATTCCCTCTGCACGCAAAAGGATAGCGCTACAAACAACCAGAGCGCTATCAGTGGTGAGACAACAATCACAAGGGGCGGGGGTTGTGGCTGAGTCCCATGCGTTTTCCCACCAGCGGAGCTAGTTGATAGATTAAACTTTTGCCGTATCCGGTCGGCAAAACTCCGAACACATCTTCCTTTTTTAAGAATGACTTCAGTGCCATTCTTTGGTAGCAAGGGAATTCACGCAAACCGTCGCAACTCTGTTGTCATTATGTTAAGCCCGCCCACCGACTCTATCCACGATGTGATTGGCCTGACTACAGTTTGGTTTTTCAAGCTCGTAAGCCAACGGAGAGTTGCTAGAGTACCCTGGCTGCAAATTACATTCGCTGCCGCCAGGGTGAATCTAGATTTCTAGGCTACTACTTCACTGTTTTCTTCCATCTCATTTAGCTTTATTTGATGTTTGATTCATCGTACGTAATACTCCGAAGATCCCTTGTGCATTTTATGCAGATGCGCACTCTTCAAAAACGGCGCTAACTGTTGACGCCAAAATATATATCTTAAAATGTATATACAAATATATATATATATATATATATATATATATATATATATATATATATATATATATATATATATATATATATATATATATATACTCACCTAAAGGATTATTAGAAACACCATACTAATACTGTGTTTGACCCCCTTTCTCCTAATTCTACGTGGCATTGATTCAACAAGGTGCTGAAAGCATTCTTTAGAAATGTTGGCCCATATTGATAGGATAGCATCTTGCAGTTGATGGAGATTGGAGCACATCCAGGGCACGAAGCCGTTCCACCACATCCCAAAGATGCTCTATTGGGTTGAGATCTGGTGACTGTGGGGGCCATTTTAGTACAGTGAACTCCTTGTCATGTTCAAGAAACCAATTTGAAATGATTCGAGCTTTGTGACATAGTGCATTATCCTGCTGGAAGTAGCCATCAGAGGATGGTCATAAAGGGATGGTGGTCATAAAGGGATGGACATGGTCAGAAACAATGCTCAGGTAGGCCGTGGCATTTAAACAATGCCCAATTGGCACTAAGGGGCCTAAAGTGTGCCAAGAAAACATCCCCCACACCATTACACCACCACCACCAGCCTGCACAGTGGTAACAAGGCATGATGGGTCCATGTTCTCATTCTGTTTACGCCAAATTCTGACTCTACCATCTGAATGTCTCAACAGAAATCGAGACTCATCAGACCAGGCAACATTTTTCCAGTCTTCAACTGTCCAATTTTGGTGAGCTTGTGCAAATTGTAGCCTCTTTTTCCTATTTGTAGTGGAGATGAGTGGTACCCGCTGGGGTCTTCTGCTGTTATAGCCCATCCGCCTCAAGGTTGTGCGTGTTGTGGCTTCACAAATGCTTTGCTGCATACCTCGGTTGTAACGAGTGGTTATTTCAGTCAAAGTTGCTCTTCTATCAGCTTGAATCAGTCGGCCCATTCTCCTCTGACCTCTAGCATCAACAAGGCATTTTCGCCCACAGGACTGTCGCATACTGGATGGTTTTCCCTTTTCACACCAATCTTTGTAAACCCTAGAAATGGTTGTGCGTGAAAATCCCAGTAACTGAGCAGATTGGCTGAGCTCAAAATGGCTTAAATCACCCTTCTTTCCCATTCTGACATTCAGTTTGGAGTTCAGGAGATTGTCTTGACCAGGACCACACCCCTAAATGCATTGAAGCAACTGCCATGTGATTGGTTGATTAGATAATTGCATTAATGAGAAATTGAACAGGTGTTCCTAATAATCCTTTAGGTGAGTGTATATATATATATATATATATATATATATATAGAGAGAGAGAGAGAGAGAGAGAGAGAGAGAGAGAGAGAGAAGAGAGAGCATGACCTATTTACTTAGCTGTAGTTCCAACCACGTAATTTTGCGAATGTTTGTTGGAACTATGGATCCCTTTCAGACAGTCACGTTCAATGTTATGTCAACTGACATTAGGGGTCTCACTTGGGAGACCCAATCACCTCTGAGTTTTAGAAAAACGGCCAATGAAATTGGCGAGTGGAATTGGCATGCCAAGCCACTCCTCCGTACATAAAGGTATACGAGATGGCGGCATGCATCCACTCATTAGGTTTGTGCTGAGGAGCCGAGATGTTGTCCCGGCCATACAGTGGGAAGTTCAAGTGTGTGACAGGAGGGACATAATGTCTCTGTTTCCTCCATCAGGGAACGAGGGTTATGACAGTAACTGAGATGTTTCGAGAAAAACGCTAAATCACTGAACTATGTTGGGTGACGACGGAACTTGCGACCATAGTTGTCTAACAATGCTTTTGGGAAATGTATTCCTGTTTAGTTGCTCTATGAAGCCCCTCTTTCCGAAAAGCTCAATGTGCTCTGATTGGCCAGCTGGGCAAGTGTGATGTGATTGGTCAATCACTTCAGCCTTTATAATAATAATCATTTGTTACATTTATATAGCGCTTTTCTGGGTACTCAAAGCGCTTAACATGGAAGGGCGTTTCAGGGAGTTTAGAAACAGTCCTTAATGATATAGAGAATAACTCCCTTTGTAATGACGTTGTGCTTTGTAACTTTGCAGATCTTTTTCATGCTCAAACAGCAACATTACACACTAGAGAATGTTGAAAATGTAAAAAAGCATAATAGGTCAAAAGCAATACACAAAAGCAATTTAAAAAGTATCTCAAGGTCCAATAATCAATTAGTAACTATCTGCTTTTTTATGGCATGTTTCCTCATTAAGGACAAAACATGCTTATTTCTGCACTACAGATAATGAATGTGGCCTTCGCTTCAACACGCGTACGCTTATGTAGCAAGATTGAATTTCCTGTGGGGAGCTTCTGAGGTGTTCTCGAGGGCTGCAGATGAGGTCAATGCAGCGGATCTGAATTCAGCACCATGATAAAGGCTACACACTCTGTGCTTTATCTGTATGGCAACAGAGTGACAGTGTGTATAGCAGTTTGTTTATGATGCTGAATGAGATAAACAGAGCAATCATCAAATTAACTAAATATAGTTAAACCACATGTACATTCAACCTTTTTTCTTATTTGCACTTGTTGAAATGTATAAATCATTAATATCCCATCCATTTATTGAATGCAAATAAGTATTTTGATATTTATGAATGCTTTATAGTCTTGCACTACTAGACAAAACTTTGAGTAAAAGTGTTTTTATTATTTAAAAAATATTTTGATCTAAATGTCTATGCTTAAATTCTTGAAAATAGTTTTGTAGTCAATGCTTTGTATTCATTTCTTGAAGAAACAAAATTAAAACTATAAAAAATTATTTTTTGAAAAGCTTGGACAAAAATGTAAATTTTTATAAAATGATTTATTATTACTATTATTATTGTTAAAAACCTTTTGATCTAAATGTTAATGCATAAATGCTTGAAATTAGTTAGGCAATAGCATTGTATTCATTTCTTAAACAAAAATAAAAAATGCAAAAATAAAATAATTTTATATATTTTTTAAATGGATGTTAAATCAAATAGAAGCTTGTTTCCACCACAGAACAAAACAATTTAAAAGATAATTGTGACTTTTTATCTTAAAATTGCGAGTTTACATCTCGCAATTCTGACTTTTTTTCTCACAATTGTGAATTTACACTCACCTAAAGGATTATTAGGAAAACCATATTAATACTGTGTTTGACCCCCTTTCGCCTTCAGAACTGCCTTAATTCTACGTGGCATTGATTCAACAAGGTGCTGAAAGCATTCTTTAGAAATGTTGGCCCATATTGATAGGATAGCATCTTGCAGTTGATGTAGATTTGTGAGATGCACATCCAGGGCACGAAGCTCTCGTTCCACCACATCCCAAAGATGCTCTATTGGGTTGAGATCTGGTGACTGTGGGGGCCATTTTAGTACAGTGAACTCATTGTCATGTTCAAGAAACCAATTTGAAATGATTCAAGCTTTGTGACATAGTGCATTATCCTGCTGGATGTAGCCATCAGAGGATGGGTACATGGTGGTCATAAAGGGATGGACATGGTCAGAAACAATGCTCAGGTAGGCCGTGGCATTTAAATGATGCCCAATTGGCACTAAGGGGCCTAAAGTGTGCCAAGAAAACATCCCCCACACTATTACACCACCACCACCAGCCTGCACAGTGGTAACAAGGCATGATGGATCCATGTTCTCATTCTGTTTACGCCAAATTCTGACTATCATCTGAATGTCTGAACAGAAATCGAGACTCATCAAACCAGGCAACATTTTTACAGTCTTCAACTGTCCAATTTTGGTGAGCTTGTGC
Organism: Romanogobio albipinnatus; assembly: GCA_023566225.1. Lineage (NCBI taxonomy): Eukaryota > Metazoa > Chordata > Actinopteri > Cypriniformes > Gobionidae > Romanogobio > Romanogobio albipinnatus. Next base: position 66,508,703 of record CM042239.1, on the reverse strand, counting down.
AAATTGTAGCCTCTTTTTCCTATTTGTAGTGGAGATGAGTGGTACCCGGTGGGGTCTTCTGCTGTTGTAGCCCATCCGCCTCAAGGTTGTGCGTGTTGTGGCTTCACAAATGCTTTGCTGAATACCTCGGTTGAAACGAGTGGTTATTTCAGTCAAAGTTGCTCTTCTATCAGCTTGAATCAGTCGGCCCATTCTCCTCTGACCTCTAGCATCAACAAGGTATTTTCGCCCACAGGACTGCCGCATACTGGATGTTTTTCCCTTTTCACACCATTCTTTGTAAACCCTAGAAATGGTTGTGCGTGAAAATCCCAGTAACTGAGCAGATTGTGAAATACTCAGACCGGCCCGTCTGGCACCAACAACCATGCCACGCTCAAAATTGCTTAAATCACCTTTCTTTCCCATTCTGACATTCAGTTTGGAGTTCAGGAGATTGTCTTGACCAGGACCACACCCCTAAATGCACTGAAGCAACTGCCATGTGATTGGTTGATTAGATAATTGCATTAATGAGAAATTGAACAAGTGTTCCTAATAATCCTTTAGGTGAGTGTATATCTCACAATTCAGACTTTTTATTACTCGCAATAAAAAAAAACTTTACAATACGCAATTCTGACTTTATAACTCACAATTGCAAGTTCATATCACCTAATTCTGAGGAAAAAAAGGTCAGAATTGCGAGATAAAAGGCAGAAATGAGCTTCCATAAAATATAATTTCTTTCAATATGGTTTAAAAAGCATCCTACGCTCAAAAAATTATTCTAGCTATTTGCTCAGATTATTAAAATAAAATAAGCTGAAACAACACAAACCTTTAGTTTTTTACTTAATCTTACTTAATTTTTTACCCCCATTTGGGATAGGGATAGATAAGGAGAGCAAATGTTGAAATTGAGTGCTGTTTAATGTGTTTTTTAGTTTGTTTAGTGTTTTTTAGTTTTTTAGTTTAAGTTTGGTGTTCAGTTATATTTAACATTTAAAAGAGTTTGTTTTGTTGATTTTTGAGGTTACCATTGTCGTGAAGTGTAGACCTTGTGGTTAGGCTGTGGGTGGCTACATGAAATAAGTCTGTTCTCAATGAGCTGTAACTGTGCTAATGCCAGAGGATAAGTGTTTTACTTGATCATTACTTGCATGCTACAAAAGCTACACTTGGGCGGCTGTGGTTCATGTAGGTTGTCTACAAACCGGAAGGTTGGTGGTTCAATCCCTGGGTTCCAAGTGCCGAGGTGTCTATGAGCAAGACACCTAACCCCAGCTGCTCCCGACGAGCTGGATGGTGCCTTGCATGGCTGACACCGCCGTCGGTGTGTGAATGAGTGTATGAATGGGTGAATGTGAGGCAAATGTAAAGCGCTTCGGATGGCTGTAGGTCTGTTAAAAGCGCTATATAAATGCAGTCCATTTACCATTTACACTTCACTTAGTGAACAAGTGGTTATTCGTTTTTATAGAAATAATTAAAAAAATTAGTTTGATTCAGTTCCCGCAGTCTACATAAGGTCATCAGTTCTACCCCTCTCAAACAATCTTGGAACATGAATGTGTGTGTACGGCAGCTAAGCACAAGCTCACCTCTTCACCACAATGGTAACCAAAAAGAAAAACTTTCTCTATTAGGCATGGCAAAACTTTTTCTAGTTGGAATGACAATTTTTGTTTAGTAGTCTTGACCAAATTAATTTAAGTTCATACAACAAGATTACAACAAATCATTTCAAACTAATTCGATTTTGTTGGAAAAATGTAATTCAGTTTTATGGAAAAGTTTTCCTTAATTTAATTAAAGGAACACGACGACTTATTGGGACTTTAGCTTATTCACCGTATCAGAGTTTGATATGTCCATACATACCATTCTCATCTCCGTGCGTGCCATAACTCTGTCTGACGCACCCACCGCTAGCCTAGCTTAGCACAAGACTGCCTGAAAATAGTCCCCAGCACGCTCTCTGTGCAAGCAGGTTGTCTCGTTGGTTATGTTGACGGATGTTAGCCTATTTCCAGGCGCTGCGTAATATCATTGCACCGCTGCACCCATGGTATGGCAGCAAAGTTCCTTGATCATTACACATGAATGAGAGAATAGTTCCTAAGCATATCGGTCTAGAAAATCGCAACTTTTCATTTTCTGTACACATCACAACATGTAAATAGGAAAATGTTGGCGTTATTTTGTCACTTATTGAGCGGGAGGCTAGCTGGAGCCATTCACCTCCAGTCTTTGTGCTAAGCTAGGCTAGCGGTGGGTGCGTCAGACAGAGTTATGGCACGCACGGAGATGAGAATGGTATGTATGGACTTATCTAACTCTGGGGAATACGGTGAATAAGCTAAAGTCCCAAAAAGTCGACGTGTTCCTTTAAGTTTGTTCAACAGGTTTTTTTTTTTGTTGAGTGTATGATGCACTTCATTAAGCTGGATGATGAATTAAAAATGTAAGCTGGAAAGTTTGCTGGCATTGAAGATGATTTTTAACATAATTGTTCAATCTTTTGATCGGAAGTTCTTGGTGACTATCGGTGCTGACTTATGAAAGAACAGAATCATTATTTCAGTTATTTCAAAAGAAGACCTTGATACTCAGCAAGAGAGGAAGTGATTGCGAGGAGAAAACGCTACTTTTGGAAAATGGTGTGAGACCCTTGACAATCATTTGAGGTGGCTTGAGTTTCTATCTGGCTGCAGCACAGGGCAGTAATCGCAGAACGATTTGTCTGGGTGGTAACAGCAGTGATCCCCGTGAGGGCTGTCTGGGCAATCATGGTACTTTTAATAAAGACCTCTAAAGATCCACCCAAAAATAACATTAGCAGCTTATTCACCTGATATCATGCTGCATGTTGCCACTACCATGAGAAATACAGTATGTGCAGGGTTGCATAATCATTCAGCATGCACATAATAAATGCAATGATGTCTCAGGTCTCATTCATAAAGTCTTGGAATTTCTTTCTTGACTATTAATATATGCATAGATTCACATGGGATATAGTGTAACTATTAAACATGCCATGCAGGGAAAATGTCCAAATCTAACACTGGAGGAGTCCCATAGTAGTAAGTTTAGTTAGAACATATATTCAAATGTAATGTAAAACTTAAAATGTTAAGGTGAGATTATTAATAAATAAGGATGCTTTATGCCTGATATCATTCCATCAATGCAAGAACAAGGCGAGTCGGTCATGATGCATTTTTGCCATTCTCAGGAAAATTCTTGCTGAGATCAACAAAACTCTGATATGTGCAGCGAGTGACAGTGGGCTCATATAGCCATCAAATATGAGATATCTATCCCGAAAACATGCCTTCAAGTCATTTCACATATAAAGCCCGTAGAGTCTCTGGAGTGCAACAAAGGTTTCAGCACATGATTACCACAAGAAAGACATGTAACAAGACTTATGAACCAATGCAGCGTGTTTGTGCTTCAGGGGCATTCCTATAATCCCTATACACCTTTTAAGTCTTCAGTTGTGGCATTCATAAATGTTGAATTTCAACTGATCATTACAATTTTGATCATATGCAGTTAAAAATAATAGAAGTTCTATTAATAACTAAGCACTAACAATAATAACTGATCTGCAAATCAGCATATTAGAATGATTTCTGAAGGATCATGTGACTCTGAATACTTCTAGTAATAATGCTGAAAATTCCGTTTTGCATCACAGGAATAAATTACATTTTCAAATATATTCAAATAGAAAACAGTTCTTTTTGATTGTAATACTATTTCACAATATTTTATTCCAAACGTTTGACCAGTAGGGTAGGCTAATCCAAGAGCATTTGATATTCAATTGAATTATCACTGAATAAAGAAATAGATCAATTAAAAAAGGCTTAAGGAAAAAGAAAAAACTCCTTAATACCAACTGAGACATTAATCAAGTTTCTGTACAAAAATACATCAGTAAAACACAGGACGTATGCTACTATGCTGCAGTGGGCACACAGTCAATTCCCAAATGAACTGAATGTTCATTGGTTTCTAATACAGGGCTTGAACTTGGTACAATACAGAACTGGTTCATTTCAGAGTGATGAAGATTGATTATTGGCAGAGATGTGGGGCCATAAAGCTAATTCTGCCTTTTTGTTTTTGGTGTCTGGAAATAGCAAAGATGCTCCCTCTACCATAGGATTTCCAGTATTACTATTGCTCAAAATAAGGGCTAATCGACAGCTTTGGTGCATTTGGGGCAGTTTTGGCCTAATGGTTGGAGACTCAGACTTGTAACCTGAAGGTTGCTGGTTCGATTCTCAATACCTACAGGAAATGTAGGTGGGGGAGTGAATGAACAGCGCCCTTAATACCCATGACTAGGTGCCCTTGAGCAAGGCACTTAACCCCCAATCACTCCCTGGCTGCTACAGCAAAACGGCTGCCCGCACTGCTCCAAGTGTGTGTGTCCACGGTTTGCAGTGTGTGTGTGTGTGTGTGTGTGTTCTCTACTCGCTGCTCCTAATGTGTGTGCACTAACTTGGATGGGTTAAATGCAAAGGACAAATTACGAGTATGGGTTACTAGGGGTTTAACGACATCTCTTGGCAATATCTTGCGATATTAAAATGTGACGAGAATTCTTGTCGAGAGAAAAATTGTCTTGCGATATCGCCACGATGGAGCATGAGGGTGAAATTAGCTTAGAATATGCCACCGCTATGTTTACATTACATTATGGAGGGCACCGCCTCCACTGTCATTTAGCTTTTTTTAATAAAAAACTTTTACTTCAGTTGGCTAACGATCGCTTCAATTGTTCAACATGAGCTGCAGAGTTTCGTTGCGCAACAGAGCCTAAGCATCTTGTAGAATGCGCGCTTAGCACCGCCGCTCGCTATACACAGACGATCGCGAATTCCAAAGCAAAAGTAAAACGTGAACTCCCTGATGCACGCAAATTAGGCTACATACAATAGCCTGTCTCCAAATATCAAAGCTATCTTATGGTAAATGGTAAATGGACTGCACTTATATAGCGCTTTTAACAGACCAATGGCCATCCAAAGCGCTTTACACATTGCCTCACATTCACCCATTCACACACCGATGGCGGTGTCAGCCATGCAAGGTGCCATCCAGCTCATCGGGAGCAGCTGGGGTTAGGTGTCTTGCTCATGGACACCTCGAAACTTGGTCAGGTGGAACCGGGGATCGAACCACCAACCTTCTGGTTTGTAGACAACCTACATGAACCACTGAGCCACTGCCGCCCACCACTGAGCCACTGTCTTACACCGTGTCTACACTGTACGCGACTGTTGATGGCTAGAAGATGTCTACACTGGATGTGACAAAGCGACCGTTGCAAAACATTTGTCCATCATGTCAGTACGTCATAAATAGAACGAGGCATCAGTTTACTGTCTGGGATTTGTCGTGTCGCATATCGTCGCATCCAGTGTAGACAACATCACGGATTATAATGGGTTACAGGGCCGTCGCAAGGGGGGTGCGAGGCCCTGTGCGAAGTTGACATGCGAGGCCCTCTATACAATTGATTTGCGCGCGTGTATGCGGCCGGGTATTGCTATAGTAACGAACCGAACTTTCGCATATCTGATCAAAAGTGGTTTGACCTATTTCAGATGCTGCAATTAGAATTTAAAACGGACTGAGTAAAACTCTATACAATCTTGACGTGTGTGATAGGCTATTGTGCTCACTGCATGGTCACTCACACGCTCATAACAATTGTAAGATCTACTGCATAATGATAACCTAAGAACAACAACAACAATAATAATAAAGCAATTAAAGGATTAAAAGCGATCTAAGGGAATAACTAGCCTAAATATGAACGGTATGAAGAAACGTGCAAACATTCACTCTAATTCGTCTAATAGTGAAAACGCAAACGTTTCTTGTCACATTAATTCATTTCAAGACGGCTAAATTTCATAGAAAGTTGAGTAGTTTGCATCACTAGATAGTCTATTACTGTTGGTCGCTGAACATTTCTATCGTAAAACAGTTGTCAGCTCAGCTGTACAGTACAAGCATCTCTTCTCCACGAACTCTCGTTGCGTTGTGGTTATGACTGACAGCAAGACCCGCCTTCTTTGATTTGATTGGCCACCTCACTCATTCTGTCACTGACGAGCGCTGTTAGAACGGTGAAGCGGACTAGACTAAAAATTTTTAATCATTCTAACAAACAGATTTACTCATTCAGCACTAAAACGGGAGCTCGTCTCTCAGCTCTCAGAAACAGTCTCTCTGACAGCGCGCAGAGTTGGCTGTCTCTGCTTACTGTGCTTTAACGCTTAACATCACCTGTGTTTAAACTACAATGCTAAAAAACGCATGAAAACGACAAAAGCTTTCGTGACCGCGCAGCACAGCCCGACACGTCACATGAGCGTAACTGCAATAGAGACATATTAACGTTAGTCCAAAATTGTTACCTACGTCGTGTCTACCGCCATATCGCTCACCCCATACGCCGGATTATATATATATATATATATTATATATATTTAGTCCACGACCACTTGTTATATTTATGCCTCACCTTGAACTTCATCTTGTTGTTGCAACCCGGCAGCCTGATTATTATCCGTGATTGTGTTGGTTGTGCTGCTTGTAGTCGCAATATTGGCATTGACAAATTTATCCAGCGATCCTCTCAGTGACTTCTGAAATTCTTCTTTCTTTTTAATTCTTTTCCTTTTCTCACCACCCGACTCGTGTTTACGAAATCGGTCGCGCTCTCGTGCAGCACCCGACATTTTTTCCTCAGAGTGAGCGGCTCAAAGTGGCGCGACCACGCAGAACGTCATATCGAAATTTGAAAAATAACAATAATAATTTGCTGATTTTTTTTCACATGGCCTTGATTATGCATTATTGAGAGACAGTAGGAATTGTATTTATTATCGATGTTGGGTGGAAAAACTGTAATAAAAAATAGACAAACTTCATAAAATGCAGGCCAGGCGCGAGGCCCTCTAGAGGCGCGAGGCCCAGTGCGGTCGCACACTTGGCACAGCCCTTGCGACGGTACTGATGGGTTATATTGTCTTTTGATGCTCATGTCCAGTGTATACACGGTCTTAGGCTGGGCTGTGCAGTTATAACCACCTCTTAGCTCTGCTCTCTGTTTGCACTTTGAATATTGAGAGAGTACTTTGATTTTCCAGGTTTCTGTGTTTTCATTGTTATACGCTAGGGGGGCACTATTACGCATCTTCTGAATGAGTACAGAATCTCCTGATCAAAACACAGGCGAAGAAGTCGCAAAAAAACAAGTGATTGTATGTAAGCAGATGCATATGTAAAATAACGTGATCATCAACATTAAACATCATATAAATCAAAACTGCCTAAAGTTACTGAATGCAATGTCGACCCAGGGCGAGCTATAGGACTGTGTGAGCATTAGGGGTGTTGATGGACTCCATCTACTCCATCTGTGCTTGATCATCGCTCTGAATCTGATCTGGATGTTGTCTTTCTTTTTGTTCAAAATGTTTCTTTTTTTTTAATGAAACTTACCCATATTTAAGTGTAGATAAAAAAGGAATGCATGAAGCTAGAACAAAACTTGTTTTTTTTAAAAGCAGAGGGTCTGCTCTCTCTTTTGATATATTGCATGATCAGATATTCATACAACAAAATTTTTTATGGGCCATTACATTTTAGTGAAAATGATCAAAAACCCTGGCAGTGGCTGGCAACTTTTTTTTTTTAAATGCTGGCGGGGAAAGAGTTAATAAGACTAAAAATGTTTTGTTGTTGTTGTTATTTCTATGTTCTATTTGTGGAAAGGAGTTCAATTAGGAGGTCACAAACAGCCTCAAAATGAGAAGTTCTGGAAGCTCATAATTCATGTACAGTAAGGTCTGACAAGACTCATGTGAAATCATACCTTTTACCTTCAAACCTTTTACAGTGCTTGTATATATTTGTCTTTCAATGCATTTGATCATTCATACTCAGTAGAACTGAAATGACATTCATTACAAGATGATTAGTTAAAACAAAATGGACCTGCAGACTATTTTTCCCGTCATGAATTTTGTCATTGAGGATTTCTTAAAAACACTCTGCAAAAATCTCATCTCATCTCATTCTCGTGAACCCAATCTCGTGCCTTGTGCGCTATAGTGTCTCGTCACACTCCTATGGGTTACCAATACAATACTTGGCCTTCACGTCACTTTCATAACTCATAGCAACCACCCAGAACAGCCTAACTACCGCATAGAGACACCCTAGTAACAACCTCCAAATCATCAGTCCTCGTCCTGCTCGATCTATCTGCGGCCTTTGACACGGTCAATCATCAGATTCTTCTGTCCACCCTCTCATCACTGGGCATCACAGGGACTCCACTCCTTTGGTTTGAGTCCTATCTCACAGGTAGGTCTTTCAAGGTTGCCTAGAGAGGAGAGGAATCCCAAGCACATCAACTGACCACTGGGGTTCCCCAGGGCTCAGTGCTTGGTCCTCTCCTCTTCTCCATCTACACTACTTCATTGGGACCCATCATTCAGGCACATGGCTTCTCATACTACTGCTATGCTGATGACACTCAGCTCTACCTTTCATTTCACCCAGACGACCCCACAGTAGCTGCACAAATCTCCAGCTGTCTGGCTGACATCTCTGCATGGATGAGAAAACATCACCTGCAGCTCAACCTGGCAAAGACTGAGTTTCTCATCTTCCCCGCCAGTCCCACCATACAACATGACTTCACCATCCAGTTAGGTACATCCTTGATTTCCCCATCAAAGTCAGTCAGAAATATTGGAGTAACATTTGATGACCAGCTGTCCTTCAGAGAACACATTTCTAAGACAGCTCGCTCATGCCGGTTTGCGCTCCACAACATCAGGATGATTAGACCGTTCCTAACAGAGCACGCAACACAGCTTCTTGTCCAGGCCCTGGTTATTTCTAGACTTGACTACTGCAATGCGCTTCTGGTTGGACTCCCCTCTTGTGCGATCCAAACACTTCGAATGATCCAGAATGCAGCAGCGCGTCTTGTCTTCAACGAGCCCAAAAGGACCCATGTCACACCTCTCTTCATCTCCCTACACTGGCTACCACTCGCATCAAGTTTAAGGCGCTGACGCTTGCATACAGAGCAACCACGCGCTCAGCTCCTGCATACTTTGAATCCATTCTGCAAATCCACACCCCCACCAGAAGTCTTCACTCAGCAAAGGAACGACGGCTTGTGGTACCATCACAGAGGGGGAAAAAATCCCTTTCCAGAACATTTTCATTCAACGTTCCCAGCTGGTGGAACGATCTTCCCAACGCCATCCGAAACGCAGAATCATTGACATCATTCAAAAATCAACTTAAAACTCAGCTCTTCCGTGAGCACTTAACCTCATAATAAAAAAATAAAAAAATAAAAAATAACCCCTTTCCTTTCCTCTTCCTTCTTCCCTTCCTACTCTAGCCTGTGCTACACTGAGCAATGTACATGGTCTCAGTATTTCAGGCTCTTATTGCGCTTCTCAACTCTTCATGACCAATCGCTTAATGTACCCCCAAGTTGTAAGTCACTTTGGATAAAAGCGTCTGCTAAATGCATAAATGTAAATGTAACCTACAACACCTTAGCAACATGGCGGTAAGTTTTGGCAGAAAAGGACCACTCGAGTCTTTAGAAAATGTAAAACTCCGAAATTGCTAGTACATTTCACAAAAAAATTACAAGAACACACTGAATTAAATTCAGCAAGCAATCAAAATTGACCATTCTTATGCACATCATTATTTCTTAAAATTCATGTGCCCTTGTAATCTTTAATAAAAAAATCTCTCTCTTCGCTTCTGATCGCTTCTTTCCAATGATGACTTCTTTCCTTTGTGTTTACTGGCGGGACAACCTGTCACTCACACAAGATCGACCAATAGCAATCCACAACCATCCAAACAATACCCCACGGACAAAGCCCCGCCTAGATTTTTTCTTGTTCAAGAAGCTGTTTCACTCAGATATACGTCACAATAGGGAAGACATTAGAAAGACTGAAATAGTATTTCTTGTAAAACATATACTTTTTTTTTTTACCGTGTAATTAGTGTTATTAATGGAAATGGAACACTTCAACACTTCAAAATCTATATAATATCCCTCATGTGCAACAAAAGTCTAGAATTATATAACACTGTATCAATTTTTCTAAAAATATAGCACATTCATGTGGATCAGTATATTACGAAGTCTGGATAGTTTCATTGTTTCAAAATTGTCCTCAGAGTCCAGCATAATTTTACAACTCATTTTATGACTTCCTCCTTCCTGCTGCCACCCATCACATTACTCGTTGTTTCTCCACATCTATAATGTATATGCACCTCAGCCCGGACAAGTGCGGTTTTATGAGCCTGGACACTTCACAGCTTTCTGTCCCTCAGAGAATCAATACCTTACAACTTTCCAGTCTGCTCCCAGACATGACCACCCGCTTGTGGCGTCAAAAAATGAGCCTCAGAAACGAAAGGAAAAAAAAACAGGTTATTGGCCAGAGAGGCCACAACTTTCTAAGTTACACATAAAATAGCACGCCCGATAGCTCGGTTAGACACTACTTAAATCTGTTTTATTATGGATTTTGACAAGGTCAAAATAGTAGAGGCAATCCAAGCTCCCACATGCAGAGACATGAATAAAATGATCTGTCTTGAAGGTGTATTATTTACTATAAGTACTACTAAAGTGTAAAAGGATGTTGACTGCAGCGGGTCACTTGCACAGTAATAAAATGGTACACGTTGGTTCACTGTGGGTGTGACATTACGAAATAGAGGAATATTTTGTGTTCAAATTTAAGCTCAATTGACCTTGACTTGTCCTTAATTTTCTTTAAAAAAAAAACAGATCTGTTACAGTGAGTGAGTGAGCGACAAGACATAAAACAAAATGTGCGTTAAAGGGTTAGTTCACCCCAAAATTAAAATTCTGTCATCATTTACTCACCTTCAAGTTGCTTCAAACTTGCATGAGTTTATTTCTTCTGCTGAACACAAAAGAAGATATTTTTGATATTTAACAGTTGATGGGCCCCATTGACTCCCATACTATAGAAGTCAATGGGGCCTATCAACTGTTTGGTTACCCACATCAAATACTGAAGAAATTCATATCATTTATAACAAATTGAGGGTGAGCAAATGATGCCAGAATTTTTACCTTTAACCCGATTTTAATGTGAAAAAATTGCTTATTAACCCTTTCTGTTACTTTATGTCTATTTTTCAAGTTTGTTGACATGACAACATAACACCTGAAACGCTAAAATGACCATAAAAATGACCAGAACAACTTTACAGCTCAAGTAATACACGTTTTAACAAAAGTTAGTGTAAGTTTCATTTTACTGCTTTTACATTTTCCAGAGCCTCAGTTACCTTGATTTTTTTGGTTGTTGAAGAAAATGACGGAATTTTGAAGAACTGAACCAAAGAAAATGGCTGAGGCCAAGGTTCCTCCTAATCTCCAACAGTTTCTCCTCCAGATCGCTTTAAAATATAGCATTCTGTGCAGAATTCAAATGGGTCTGAAACATTTTGACCAGACTTCATTCGCCTCAATGGAAAGCATCTTTAAAAAAAAAACATTTTGATTTCATGGGGGCTTTAACTTCTTTGAACCTGGAATCTTCCATTAAACTATATCACGGAAAATAGTAACTGATTCATCGTTCAGTTTGCAGAAATGTGACAAATTCACTTACGCATTTGTTCTGTACAAAAATTTATGTTATTTGAGCTATAAAGTTGTCAAAATGATCTTTTTAGTGGTGGGACTTCTGTTACTCTAGTAATATACTTCTCTAATTCCAGTGGGCGGATATTTCTTCATGTACATTCTTTCTGGAATCCTTGTGTGTGTTGTGCAAGATTTAAAGTTGCACTGTGTAAATTTTAGCGGCATCTAGCAGTGAGGTTGTGAATTGCAACCACCCGCCGCTCACCCCTCCCTTTTGAAGCACATAGAGAAGCTACAGTGGCTGAAACAGGACAAAGATGTCGTCTGAGACAACAGAGAGTGACTAGCGCTCTGTAGAGAAGTTTGTCCGTTTAGGGCTACTGTAGAAACATGGCGGCGCAAAATGGCGACTTCACTGTACGAGTAGGCCTGTCGCAATTGTCAATAAATCGAACAATAAAAAAAATGAGCTCGATAATTTTTCCGGCCACGATCATTTCCAGCATCCGTTTTTTTAATCCATTTTTGCAGAGCGTTACATTATATAATCACGCTCTTATAGCCTACATGTAAATGCTTCTAAGCGTAACAAGACACAAAAGATTGCGCTGTATGTCAATGTCCTGTCTGTGTGGCTGCGTCTCATGTCAGCTAATCGAGGGACACTCTGACACACACACACTCGTAAAACTACCCCGATACAACCGCACCCGATACCACTTTATGGCAACGCATCTTCGGATGCGGAGCCGCGCGGAGAGTTACGTAATTCGGCGTGCACACCGCGGCGCCAAGTGCAAAGAGGTCTCGCGCTCTCAAAGCGCACGACTGCCATAGTATGGCGTCATTTTTGCCGCGCGCTATTGCGGACGCGGCGAGTATAAACCAAGCTTAACCGCTCGTGAGGCAGATACCGCTCGGTAGTGACTGCCGAAAGTTAAAGGCTGTTTAGTAGGGATGTGCGCAATGACTAGCCAAACCCCGGTAGTATAAAAAGCCTAAGCAAGCTTAATTGTTATACTAGTTTGACATGACATGGAAGAAAATGGAAAAGTTTTGTGTAAGCTTTCAAAATCTTTCTCCTTCACCCGAGTGGAGATTTATCTGAAGCCTCCGCAAGCGCCAGAGAAAACCAACGCATGCAAAACCTGAGGTAAAATTAAATGATTTTGTTTTGCTGCAGATATACACTTTTCAAAATAATATATTCATTTCAAGATATAACATTAACACGACAGTAATTTAAACATAGCCTTTGTAAAAAAATATATATTTAAAGCTAAACCTTAAATGTGCCAAAAAAATGTAAACGACTGGTATTTTCCAAGTCGTCTTGCAGCACTAACGTTTAATCGACTAGTCTCGCACATCCCTAAGTTAGCTCAGTGTCACACATTGTAGATGAAAACAGAAACAGGCTCATAGCTGATAATGCAGAGAAGCTTCTTTTCATCTCCAAAAAGGGCTGTATGGCTATGGTAACATATAATAATTTAATTCAGTTGTTCTGCTACTATGTTGTGTGGTACTGGAGTCCACTGAATGTTACAGTTTACATTTATGTGAAATGGGCAGCAGTGTTTAGTTTGTTTAGGAAAACACCAAGTTGAATGTTAAAATGTCAGCAACAGCATCAATTTGTGTATTTACTTTGTTACAGTCGGAAAGTGAAAAACATCTGATGAAAATAAAACATTGTTAGAAGAACTGTAATGGTATTAAGTACTCGTATCAGTACTCTGTATCGGCAAGTACCCAAATGTAAGTACTTGTACTTGGTCTGAAAAAAAGTGGTATCGGTGCATCCCTAGTTCTTGGTATGAACGGGCCTTTACAGGTTTACATGGTCATGACGACAAGAGTTGAAACACTAGATAACTAACTTTGTACGTATAAGGTCAGTAAGCAATTCTATCACAATTTTCTCTTTTTCACTCAAAAGTCACTGGCATTTGCTCAGTTCTCATTATGCCTGGCATGCAGACAACCAGAAAAGCAGAAAGTTTGAAGGACTCCGGCAACAAATGCTTCTGAAGGCCAATGAAATGCTCAGCAGCATATTTCATTGGTTTTGGCAGTGCTGATTTAAAAGCTGTTATGTGAGCACATTTCCCCTCCCATCACATCCACCTGCTGAACTTCACTGGGGAGTAATGGACAGCATGTGCAGATGTGCTGTAATGAACCACTCAGAAACGCATCTGCTCCTGCTCAAAGATGGACTTGAATTTGTTTCTGCACATTTAGCAACACAAATGACATCAGACACCTTAGCAGGTAATGGCGCAGAAAACGGCAAACATGATGGTGATAGATGGACAACGACACTTACGGTTCAATTTCAGCGCTTTAACTCAACTGTAACCAAAAGCATTTTATTTTCTGAAATCTATTTAAAGGTGAAGTGTGTCATTTTTTTCTCGTCTTACTTTACACCATCTCTGGTTAATATGCAGAATCAACTATCAATATAAGTTGATTTCCCCTACATAGTATAACAATTGTGACTCGTTTGCTTGAACATCCTGACCAGGACAACATTATTTCATGAGTTTGGGGCGCGACTATCTGTTTAACCAACCAATGGCAGATGCGTATCATTATTTTTATGATTCTATTGGATGCCGCAGAAATATATTTCAGCTCAAGTATAACATATTTAACCATGTAAAGCCTGACATATAAAATAATAGTTCGAAAACAGTTTAAAGCTTTTAACTTTTGTTTACTGAACCCTAAATTTGCATGTGTTTTTTTGTTTGTTGAGTATCATATTTGAAACATGTCTCATATAGTATGATATAGAAGAATATGGAGCTCATACTAGAGGAGAAAAAAACGAATGCACGAATTTGGTGCAGACAGTGATATTTAAGCCATCAAGATGAAATTCTGATAGCCTGTAATGTAAATCAATGAGAACAGTATAGCGGACTACTCGCATAAAATGCACATAAATATTAGTTGTCACTCTATATCTGCCAAAAATATGTCTTAGTAAGATGATATTTTAATGCTTTTTATGATTTAAAAGCTCTGTGGTTTTTGTTGTGGAGGCAAAAAAGCCGGATGTATCTTATTTGATACATCTAAATATGATTTTTCTAAACAATGATACATGGATAATCAAGTAAATGTAAGTTGCTTTAGTCAGTAAGTGTTCATCTTGAAATATTACTAACAATATAAAAGTTATTCTTATGTTTACTTTATAAAAATCAGCAAAGATTTCACAACAAAAATACACATGTACCACGTTTTTAGAATGATACTAAAGGCTTTTTATTTGCTAAAAAACTTTAAACCATCCACGTTTTGATCATGTTGATATTTTAGAGACCTTGGAATTCATTTGCGTATTGAATATGATACAGTAGCCTTCACAGGATTAAGTAATAAATGTATATTTTCATGCTAAAATGAGCAGATAAGAGAATGAAACCTTAAAAGAATATTTCTTTCAAATTACCAGTGAAAAGTTCATGTGACGTTTCCAAAGATGACAATATTCTATAAGTAGACAGCTAACAGCCGGTTTCGTGCTTACATTACGAGGTCAGCACTTGACACGTTGACTTAAAGAAGAACATACAGAACATATACGGCACTAGGCACATCCTGAGTTTAGTCTGTTTTAAAGGGATAGTTCACCCAGAAATGTCAAATGAAAGTCTTCATTTACTTCATTTACAAAAACTCTGTGCTCAAAAACGGTGTATTTCTTACAAAGAAGAAAGAAAGTTTGGAACGACATGAGGGTGAAATGATGACAGAATTTTCATTTTGGAATAAACAATCCCTTTAACTGACAGCCCTAATATCTACATATCCTCCAAACCCATTTGTATGCCTGTTCTGTTTTCTTATTTTGCACATGGCAATATTGTGTGGAAATAGCTGTCCCTTTTCATCTGTAATGGCACTAACTATTAACGTCAACACCTATTTCAGAGGCATTCGGTCTCTATTATAGGTCAGTGCTGTGAGGCGTATGTTTAAATGGTAATAAAATGAAGCTTCGAATATCGTCTTTGTCTGCTTTTCAGCCAGAAACATTGGATCAAGCTTCAACTCCAACCAAACCTGACATCACATTTCCCATGCACATCTCTTGCTTGCTTCCTGTTTGGTTGACTCTACCCAAGACAATTGGTGACTGAATTTATACTATTTCACATGTATGTTTGTGTTGTTTGCCTATGTTTACAAGCAGAATGAGGCTGCCACAGTTGTCCATTGCACCAATAGCGTCGCCGTGATTTGTCCAAGTAAGACATGTTCCAGGGTCAACACATTTTGTTGATCCTGGAACAACATTCCTGTCCGAAAAATATGTCCTAACTCTATCCCTACCCCTAAACCTAACTTATCCCTAAAATTAGAGGGAAGTGATAGGTTAACACTGATGTAGAAGCCTAAACTTGACCAACTGTAACCCTGTCCCTCAAATCTGATTGGTTGATTGGAATGTTGTCCCAGGATTTTGGAGTATCACATAAAAAAAAAAAAAAAAAAAACGCCAAGATACGCACAAATTCTAAAAATATGCATAATAAACTTGCATGCTCAAAGAAGACGTGCATACCCTATAGTGAAAAAAACCTATACCAAAATGTATGTAAAAGAAAGTATCAGTCCTTCCAGAAAAATGCGCTTTTTTTTTGTGATTGTTGCGGGCAAAAATCCTTGATTATGCGGCACGTTTTCTAAAAAAATTTGATGTAAAATGCGGGATATTTATGCAATTTTATGCGATAAAACTTGCAAAAACTGCGGTTTGATGAAAAAGAGAAAAAAAGCAAATATTTTTAATTGAATATTTAAGTTCTCATCTTGTTTTTATTGAAGACCTTAATAAACACATGGCTCAATTTGGACCGATTTCAAAACAATGCATCATGAAGCTTCGAAGCGTTATGAATCAGTGAGTCGATACACGATTCGTGTCCGAACCGCTGAATCGACTCACTGATTCACGATTCGTGATCCGAACCGCTGAATCGACTCACTGATTCATAAAGCTTCGAAGCTTCATGATGCTGTTTTTTTAAATTGGTCAGCACACCGGGAAACTGCTTTGGGCGGTCTTTTGCTGTTATTTTTGTTGGCAAATGGGAATTTGCGTGCTTCATCATGGTTTCACCGATATCTATGGTTTCAACACAGGGTTTGCAGCTTTTCGATGACGTTCACGTCACTTCAAAGCGTTCCCATGGCAATAGGGGAAATGGCGGCTCTTGTGTGAAGTAAACAAACATTTTTCAACTTTCTGCTAATATATATGACTTTTTTGCAACGAAAATGTGGGGATTATGAAATCATGCTAGCCCCGCATATTTTGCATGCGGAAATAGACAATTTACGCGGTGAAAGTGCGGCGTATTTGAAAAAATACGGTCCTTGAAAAAATATGCGGACTTTGGCTGATTATGCATTAAATCATGCGATCGCATAATCGCGTTTTTCTGGAGGGACTGAAGTATGCTACAAATCCATTAACATACTGAATTTACTGACATATCGCTTGGGACTTACTGATATAAATATTAGAATCGAATTTATTTGGGGTACTTCTTTATTGCGCAATGCACTATATATAGTGTATATTTATCACTAGTAATGATAGCATGATCTCTCTATAATATAGCCTAAGTCTTTAAATGCAAAGTAAATAAGTGTACCTAAAGTATACTTGCAATAGTCCACTTAGGGCTGCACGATATTGAAGAAAAATGTGATATGCAATACCTTGTTAAATTATGCGATATTCGATATGCGATACGATATTGCTTTAAGTGTGTAAAATCTAAAATCTAAAAAAATATTAAAAAACTGAGAATGATACCATTTATGTGTTTCACATTCTTCCAGTATCGATACAACTTCTGAAAGTGACCAGCAGTGTTTTAGCAAAAATTCATGTCACAAATCTGACAATATAATTTTAACATCAATGTAAACAAACAAAAAATGTTATGGCAATATTTAAATACAAAAAAAACTCTTTGCTTGACTTGGTAATATATAGTTATATCAACCTAAAACTTAACATCAAGAACATCCAGGTAAACAAAGACACCTGAACTAGGGGTGGATGATTATATTTGTTATATTTTAATGTATCTTTGTTATTAAAAATAAGAACTAAAAACAGTAGTCTTCACATTAATTAAACATACAATATACATCATAAAGCTACAAAGGTTATTCAGCCAAGAGAGTGATTTTCTCTTTTTCTTTTGTTGTTTACTGTATTAGCAGGCTGTCACTTTAAGACCTAATGCACGGATCCTATAGACACGCATTCGGTTTCTTTCCCCAATTGATATTGTTCACTTAAAGCATAACCGACTGTGTTAACATGAATACTCATCAAGACAGCCATTTTGACATAACTGTGAGACAGTTCGAGTGTGTAACAAAACGTGAAACAGAACTGAAGGGATCACACGCTTTCAGAGGGGGCGGCTTGTGTGCACGTTTTGGTCTGTCAGATAGCAGACAGCAAGGAGTTGTTTTTCGCAAGTTATTGCGTTTAATAACTCTTTTTAACGTCAAGCAAGTCATATGAGTAACAGTTGTGTGCCCAGTCTATTCTCTGCTATATGTGTCGACCTAAAACATACACTTTTCACAGTGTTGAAGTAGTCTATTAAAATCATTCAGATATTGCGTGCCGTTGCGATATGCATATCGCGATATGTACATTTGCGATATTTCGATATATTGTGCAGCCCTAGTTCCACTTTAGCAAAAAGTACATTTAGTAAACCAAAACTACAACCGCAGGTTTTACAACCAAAACTAATTTATATTAATACCTGTCATGATCCCAGCCTGCGTTTCCCTGTCTTGTGAGGACTTTTGTTATTTCCTATCCTGTGCCATGTTTTGTAGTTTGTAGTTTTTCATATTGATTAGTCTCCCCAGGTGTGTCTTTTTAATTTGTTAAGCTTGTTTGCCCCTGTGTATTTAAACCTCAGTGCTTCAGTTGTTGGGGGTTGGCCGTAGCTTCCTGTATGTGTGTTCCTGTTGTTGCGCTCCTGCCTGTTTGTGGATACTCGTGTTCTTGGATTTTCTGTTGATGTTGTTTGTTATTAAATCGTGCATGCTGCATTTGGATTCTCACTCAGCTTCATCCCTGCTCACACATCACAATACCTATGTAAATGCATTTGTAGTATACTTAGCATAAAATAAATCTATTTATTTTTCACTAGGGTAAAGTATGATGGAAACACATATACTAATGTACGAAGCCCAACAAAAAACTCACGTGCCTCAACAGTGGATGTGATTGGATAACTGAACTACCCACTGGACCAATCACATTGGTGTGAATTTTCCCCCCAAATCAGTTCAGCAGAATTCCCGCCTTGCAGCTTATTTCATTGGTTAAGGTTAGGATGAAGTTAGTGTTAGTGTTTTGTGTAGGCAATCAGCACTGTGAACTGTGATTGACATGACCATTGAAATCTTTAGAATCGGCTTTGGGGCGGAGTTTCAGACGAACTGGTTTGGGTGGAAAATCAGGCAAAGGATTGCTCAAATGTTGGTTTGGTCATTCTGAAATGCCTGAGCCAAAGTCTGTCATCAAAATGATTTGGTTTAATTCCCTCAGAAGTGTCTCACACAAGTGTGTTCCCAAACACCAGGCATCCAAAAGCAAGAGAACATGACAGCGTTTATTGTTTTGTCAAAGTCATTTATGATGTATGGGAAAAAGAGCCACAATGGCTTCCTTGATTGCAGCACCTTTCATTTCTATTCAATATTTTGGGTCAGTTTCCCAGGAAGTGACATTTTTATTCTCTTGGACACATGCCAATTCCAATTTTGCACATAAGTTACATTCGCAACTGTGGCGAGGTTGGCGGGGGACATCACACCGGTCTCGAATCCTCTCATGAGGGAGCCTGGAGAAAGCATGATCAGGCGACATTCGTCCGTGAGAGGCTGCCGCCGATTATTTTATTTTGTTGAGTTATTTTATAAAAAGTTGTAAAACGTTCGCCGGTTCCCACCTCCTCCTTCCCACACGAAAAACATTACTACGTTGGTGCCGAAGCCTGGGGGGAGGAGAGAAATGCTGTCGAAGATGCTGCGGTGCTGAGGAGTTCGGGCAGCGTGGAAGAGAGAAGACCACAAGTGGCTGCCCGAGGCGGTGGTGCTGGAAAGAGTGAAGAGAGATCTGGTGGGACAGAGAGCTCGCTGCCGTGCCCCTGGGTAGGGATGGGCAACAGTGATCGAGTAGTCGAGTTCTCGAATGTGACAGCGACGATCGATCATGAAAACGATGATCGCCCTGACTTTAAAAAATATATTGGTCTATTTTTCTGATTGGTTATTGCGGCATTTTGGCGGTAACTGAGGTTTGATTGGTTAGCGTTAGACAGCACGCCTTCCAGACCGGCGAAATAAAGTGAAACTGAAGCGCGCACTGCAGTGTTGCCTGGAATCACTGTGATCATGAAATACAGTTAAGTGCAAGATGTACAGCGCTAATCTGTCATATACATCGCATTATAATGAAAACAAGATTGTAATAGAATGTTGTAAATTATCTGTGCTTTAGTTCCCCGTGTATCAACTGTTAAAGGAAATCCACAAGCGCGGTGAGGTTCATATGCGCGTTCACGTCCTTTTCTGCAGATGCAAGCAGTAAGTTTACTTTTATGTTGTTTATATCTGATTAATCTAATATGGACACGTTTGGTTGAGTTTAATAACCAGCTAGTAAAGCGCTGCCGTTACCAACTGGTGTTCATTCTCTTCAGTTTCAGCTCACATGCAATGCCCGACATTATCGACTTAGTTCGTTCTCATATTTTTAAACAGTAGACCTATGTTTTATTTAAAGTTGTTTCTCATTATGCCTTTGAAAATGCGCAGTGATGTCTGTCACTTTGATAAGGAAAAATAAAATTAAGTGCAAGATATGCAGAGCCAATCTGTCATGTACATAACATTATAATGAGAACACAATTGTAATAGTTTTGTAAATTATTTGTGCTTTAGTTTCCCGTTTATCTGCGTTGTTGTTAAGGGAAGAGCGCATTCAAAATGTGTAAAAACTAGCACGGCCAAGTTCATGTGCGCATTCGCGTCCTTTTGTGCTGATGTAGGTACACTGATTAATCTAATATAGGATGCGTTTGGTTGAGTTTATTAACCTGCTAGCAAAGCTATGTAGGGTGCTGTTTATTTACAATTTCAGTTCAATTACAATGATAAGATTGACTGGGTTATTTGATACGTTTTTTTTTTTTTAAACTAAAAACAAAATAACCATTTGCATCATAATCTAGCAGTTATTTTTTCTAGTCATGTGTTCATGTTTTCATAGACATGTGATGTTTGTATTTGTCAACATTAATTTTCGTAACACTCTTAAAATAGTTTCATATCTCCATGACGGAGACGCCCCGCCCCCCACACAAGCCCCACCCCCAATTACTTGAGTACTTGTTTTTGAGACCTATTGATGATCGAAATGAGAAATTGACAAAAATTCCCATCCCTACCCTTGGGTCGAGGTGGGGTGGCTGCCTTCCTAGAGGGAGCGGAGGAGTCGCCGGCGTTCGCCATGGGCCGGAGCCTGCTTCCATCCACCATGTTGGGGAGGAGCAGGGAGTGCAGGACTCGCTGCCCTCGACAAGAGGTGCCACTGCCGGCGGCCAGGGGGCGAAGGAGGATCGAGCTGTCCACCGGGCATCTAGTACCATCGCATGGCACCTCGAGGAAGAGCCTCTCAGCGGGCTGAGGACCGAGCAGCAGTGTGTCAAGGAACCGGACCGAAGATTTTTTTTTCCTCTCTTCACTCTCTCGTCCGGTCGCTCTGGGGTCTCTGTCTCCCGTTCTCTCGTCTCGCCAGCCCATATCCCTGGACGCAGAGATTGGGCTCCTCCTCGCGGGGTACTCCCCGGCCTACGAGGAGTGTTGGGGGTGTATGGCGAGGTTGGTGAGGGACATGGGTGAGTGATTGAGAATGAGCACCACATGTGAGTCACACTGGTCTCGAGTCCTCTCATGAGGGAGCCCGGAGACATCTAAGGAGGAGCGACATCAGTGGAGGACGAAAGAGGGCCAGGCCTGGAATTTTATGTTGTGTTTTGTTTGCTTGTTTTGTACGTAGGCGACAGTCGTCCGTGAGGGGCTGCCACCGATTATTTTATTTTGTTGATTTATTTTATTAAAGTTGTTAAACGTTCACCGGTTCCCGCCTCCTTCTTCCCACACGCACAAACATTACAACAGTAACTTTGGATGGAAACAGCTAATGTTACTGTAAGTACTGGTTAGACCATCAGAATAGATCTAAATATCCAATGTATTGAGTTTAATGAGATACACACAATAAAAAAATCCCAGTAAACCCACCAAAAAATTACTTTCCTTCCCCACATTTATATTCAGGGTGTTTTATGAAAGGCTTTCAGTTGAAAAGTTGAAATAGCAGCCAAATAGGAAACTAATGAAGCACAGATGGCCAGTAGAAACAAAGGACAGGTCTTTCTTCCCTCAGCATTATCCAGGACAAACCACACTCGCACAAACACACTCAACACCAGAGTTTTGTCTAAACAACAGTGAGTGAATAGCTCCTGAATGACCTTCATTGTGATTTGGTCAACGACATGAAAAGAAGACATGAAACGACAGCCTTTTTTGAAAAATAATGACAACGAAAAGCCAACACAAATACATTTATCTATGTCCAGATCATTTCTGGTCATTTTGTTTGAAGAGTTCAGCTGGAGATGGATAGGAGCTCTAAAGCAATTCTTTGCAATCATGTGCTTAGAAAGACTGGATTCTGACACAGGCTATTCTGCTGTAATACAGAGCCACCGGAGAGTCTGACTAAACATGTCTCCTTTTGCCATTATTCAGTCTGCTTTTCTCTGAGAGCAGTCTAAGAGACTGTCCTAAAAGAGATGCTTTGTTTGTAATGGAACAAGCCTAGTGATGGACTATAGCCGCTCAAAAATGTAGCCACCCGCTGCTCTACAGAAAATGAGCTAAGCTAAATTGAACTGAAAGTAGCTTTTTACATTTAAGCATCATTTAGGGTAGATTAGATGGTAAGCAATTATATTAGTTCTCGTAATCAACGTGTTGGATGCAGGAGAAACGGGCAGGAATAAAGATCTGAGCGACTTTGAAAAGGGCCAAATTGTTATTGCCTTTGCATGTGTGTTGCTCCCGGTCAGCAGTGGTGAGAATTTACCAACAGTGGTCTGATAGCGTTAAACCACAAACCGGCGACAGGGTGTTGGGCTCCCAATGCTCATTGATGCACAAGGTCAACGAAGACTATTCCATCTGGTCTGAGCCAACACTGTCTACTTTGTCACAAGTCACACAACATTTTCATGATGGTTATGGGAGGAATATGTCAAAACCAGGGTTTGAAATTAACACCTGCCAACCCACCAAATACGGGTGAAATCGACCGTGGCGGGTGAAGAATATCAACTCACTAGCCAATTTGGTGGGATATGATTCATAATGATCTAAATCATCTATCCCTAGCCCTTCCCTTAAAAGTAGCCTCAAACATGGCAATCTTTAAAATTTGAACATACTTTGACCGTACTCACACCGGCAGCCCCACTCAGCGTCTGTTCGCTGCGTCCATCTACGAGACTTGGGCTGTTCAAAGTCACTCACAATGTTTTCCATTAAAATAAGAAGATTTGTGACAGATGTTTGTACGTACTGATACCACCCTAGGCTGGAAGATTATGTATCATGCATTCTTGTGTCATTACTTGTTTGTGGCATGAATAAAGTCTATGCTTCATGTAGAGAAATAATATCACCCTTTCTCTTTCCGATGCATTGTTTTTTTTCCTTAAAGGGTTAGTTCACCCAAAAATTAAAATTAGCCCATGATTTACTCACCCTCAAGTCATCCTACGTGTACATGACATTCTTCTTAACCCCCCGGAGCCGTGTGGAGCAGTTATATGATGGATAGATGCACTTTTATGGACTTTTCCAATTCACTGCCATTATAAAGCTTGGAAGAGCCAGGACTTTTTTAATACAACTCCAATTTTATGCGTCTGAAAGAAGAATGTCATATACACCTAGGATGGCTTGAGGGTGAGTAAATCATGGGCTAATTTCCATTTTTGGGTGAACTAACCCTTTAATTATAAATCATTGATTCCACTTTGTTTATTCGTGAACTGAACTTTTGTCTGTATTGGTTGTTAGATTCCCTGTTTCGAACTTGAGAACTTGA
Organism: Romanogobio albipinnatus; assembly: GCA_023566225.1. Taxonomy (NCBI): domain Eukaryota; kingdom Metazoa; phylum Chordata; class Actinopteri; order Cypriniformes; family Gobionidae; genus Romanogobio; species Romanogobio albipinnatus. The sequence continues at coordinate 66,484,749 of CM042239.1, read as the reverse complement.
GAACTTGAGAAAGAGGCTAGTACATTGACTTCTGTGAAGAAACAGCTGACACTTGACGAGCCTGTTTGATAATCTTCAACATGTCTATTAAACATTCCTTTTGGAGTGAGCTATATTTAGATTTTACAAAAACAATTAAATTATAAATTAAACTCCCCCTGAAATTGCCTCGTCGACACGGCATCCTCAATAAACCCGTCTCCGGCGTGATGACTCCGATTGTTCGAATATTGCACTTTAATAATTATTTAATCAACATCATCCTCAATAAACCCGTCTCCAGCATGTTGCCTCCGATCTATTATGACCTCTGACCTGTAAAGTTGCCAGTATAATAATCATACGCTGCTTGTTAATTGGCCAGAGGAGAACTGGCACCCTGACTGAGCCTGGTTTCTCCCAAGGTTTATTTTTCTCCATTAGGTCACCTGATGGGGTTTTGGTTTCCTTGCCACTGTTGCCTCTGGCTTGGCTTGCTCAGTTGGGGACAATTTTTCTACATTTTTCAACTAAATATCCAAATAAATCTAATTATTAAACTAAATTAACCATATAAACTAAATTACTGATCTAATTACTGATCTAAATCCCACACTGTCACTGTATGATAATTGAAATTAACTGATGACATCACCGTTTTCTCCGGAATGGCTATACAGCTGAATAATTAATAATCATTTTGCTGTGTAACACTGTAAAGCTGCTTTGAAACAATCTGCATTGTTAAAAGCGCTATATAAATAAAGTTGACGACTTGTATTTTTGATTGAGTAATCTTATCTGAAAGTGATTCAATGATTCATAATCAGATATAAATAGATATAAATAATAATAAATAGATTTAAATCTAAGTTGGGACTTTGATAATCTTTTTTTTTCCTGTTATTTTTGTTTTGGCTAGTAGAAGTTCTGAATGGCCGGTAACTTAAGAATTTAGTAGCCAAATTGGCTGATGAGTAAAAAAGTTCATTTCAAACCCTGGTCACAGCCATAGACTGCAAAAAGATGGACAGCACTGGCAAAATAGTACCCCCCCCCCCCCTTAGTTACTGTTGCTAACTGTCTTACAATGACACCTGTCACCTTTAAAACCTTGTCCCAAGTTGTTTTTGGACACAGAATGTAACAGACCCCGTCCCGATTGATAGTCAAACTTTACTGATGGTTTGTGAAGTTCATCGCGTCCTTTTTCACTCTAAAAAAATCACAGTAAAAGCTGAACAAACAAAGCATAAGAAGTGCGCATTAACGTCTCACTCACACACTGTCTCTCTGTTGTATTATCATTAACATACACAGCAAATTATACAAAAACACTCATACAACTAACAGTAAACAAACATATACAGACCGTATGTCTTTTCGGGGGTGCTAATAAACTGTAAACTTTGTATCTGAAAACAACTCCGATAAACTGCGAGTGCGAGCTCTCCCTTTCACTACTCGCATTTCTCCATAGACTATAATACCCATCGAAATAGGAGTCCCTCCTTAGTAAAACAGATAATGTAGACCTTAAACATATCTAAGCTCTCAGAAATATCAAAAATGTATACAAAAACTAATTAGACGATACATCACAATAAAGTCTGTTACACAGAAGGACCAAAGAGCATTCAAGTGGGACTTAAATATGCCATGGAGGGATATATAAAAGATTTTAAAACAAATATGGTGGGAGATTAATTTGGAAGCGATGGTTTACAGATCTCAATGCAAACAGGAGAAGCCTCATCCAGGATCAACACTGTTCATTACCACAGGGTAAGATTAAATTAATTTATATTTAACCAGTTTAATATGGAGAGGCACTGAAATATAAACCTTTGTTTATGTGTTTTTGACCTACACTGTTAACGTCACATGGCATGAGAACAGTTAGTTATTTAGGTTCGTACGTTAGATTTGTAATCACTAACTTTAATGGTAACTTAATGAGAGTATGACAACCAGAAATTCCTCTCAAGATACCTGGAATCGGTGTTACAGTACCCCAGGCACATCGTTTTACCATTTTTGTAGCATAAACACCATCAAACCGATGAGAGCTTCAGATTTTCCGAACCTAAAGATGTCCGAGTTCCCTGTGCAACTGATACTCAACTGCCATTGGCTCATTTGCATTCGAGGGGAGGGGCTTACCGATAGGTCAATTACATCATTCGTAGCCTGAAGCCTAAAGTATACTTTGTTTTTCACACGTACGCAAGTATGTGCATAGTCGATCGCACAGCCTTGCAGAGTATAATTCTTTTGATGCGTACACAGGCGTTCAACGCATACATAATTTTGAGTAATCTCTCTCCGTGAGTTACAACCCATTTAAAAAGTGGCAAAAAAATCAGCATCAAATAACTAAAACCAAACTTATTGGGAAAATGAACACTTGAACATACCACTACATGATGAGAACTACCTAAAATGACAGAATCCATCTTTGGAAAAAAAAAAATATATTTGAAGTGTGATTGGATTTTTTTAATTTGGCTTGCGTCCCATTCGATTACATGGAGAGGGTGGGGTTTAAGACCTAAACTGCAGCTGGCCACACTCTAAAACAAAAAGGTTCTATATGGCACCAAAAATGGTTCTTGGCTCGTAATCATAGGGGAACCTTTTTTAGTGCTATATAGCACCAATTTTGGTGCTTCAGTGGTTCTTCAGCGGTTCTTCAGAGGTGCTATATAGCACCTTAGTCAAAGAACCGGTGAAGAACCTCTGAAGAACCACTGAAGAACCACTGAAGCACCAAAATTGGTGCTATATAGCACTAAAAAAGGTTCCCCTATGATTACGAGCCAAGAACCATTTTTGGTGCCATATAGAACCTTTTTTTTTTAGAGTGCACCACTAGGGGGCGAAAATGCTTTGGCTTCCCTTTTAAGGACTTGTGCAGCACACATGGTCAAAACTTGTCTGGCTATCACCAGACCAAGCTCAATTTAAGATTGAAAATTGGTCTGGGGAGTCTGCTATGTATTTTCTACTGCACAAGACGTGTGATAAACGAGCATAAATTAAATGACTCTGTACGCAATTGATAGTCCTTCAACCAATCAGACCACAACAGGCGTGATCAACGGGCAACGACCCATTGCTTCTCTATCCGTCATCACGTTAAACCCGCCAATAGCGCACCAGGTGGATAAGCCAGTCTGTGACTGGTTCCCCCAAAAGTGTAACAAGCAGTATAAATTAATGTACAGGTTTCCAGACTGAGTTGCAGGGCGAAATCAAATCGTCGGCAGATCAGGCTGGGTTTACCCAGTCTAGGTCAAAACACTGTATTGCAGATATGAAGTAGCAGATTTGATATAGAATATTGCACAGTGCAGTTACACTTGATTCATCCTGGGTTATGCACTTTGGATTACCATTATAAGCAATCACACCCAAGCAAACTGTTAGTAATTTAAAGAAAGGCAAGTCACTGTGGTTATATCTCCCAGTAACTTTATTTTAGACTTGCCCTGTGGCATTAATTAATGAATATAATGTTTAAAGTGATATTTTGTTACCCTGAATGAAACCGTATTGATTTATTAGAGTGGATAATTAGCCTTACAATTGGCCCCACAGTTACAGCCAATCCCCTGACATCTGAAACACCGCCAGCACAATTTCCCCATCCAGCTCTACATAATGGCGAACATGCTTTAATTAAAGAGTTTGCTCTCTTTGTACCGCGTCAAGTGTGACAATATGATTTATGTGCTCCTCGCTGGAAAAACCTGATAAGCAATTATGAAGGAAAAGGTTATTCTGTGTAAGTTCTGGGCGGATACAATTGTTGAAATCGTGTTGAGGCTAAAGCCAGTCAGATGAATGAGGAACACTTGACTATCAGTGATCTCTTTGTCTGTGACCAAACACATTATCAGCTTGTCTTTGTGCCACTGATAGTCTCCATGTACCTCATCTATCATTTAAGATAGAAAGTCTGACGTTTGGCGACACCCCCTTTAATGAAGCCGCCGCTAACAAGAAGAGGTCAAGCTTCCACCGGCAGATCCAGGAAGCTCCTGGAACTTACCTAAGCTAAGCTAGGATAAATTTAGACTTGCTTTTCCCGAGCATCTTTAAATGGAGAATTAGTTACAGCTAAATAGAACAAACATGCAAAGAATTATAACCACATTGCAGAAAAAACATTTGTACAAAAATGCGAGCTCATAAATATTGGATGCCGTGCATCTTCGTGTTATGAATAATCATACAGTACGCTGGTGCAGGATTAGTTGGCATCGTTTTCCCACATTCAGTTCATTAATTAAAGTCATGAAAATGCTGATTGAGGATATTTGCCTGCATTGTTTGGATGAAAAATAATGAATTAAAAAGCCTTTGCGCCTGTAATCATCTGCATGCACCACATCATCTCCAAAGCTGTGAAGTGAAAATGGGATTTTAGAAGAGAAAAAAAAATTTGAGAAACAGTATCACCAATTACAACGTCTTTTAACAAAACTTCCCACATCAGAAGAGTTTTGTGTTTGCTAAAAAAACAAATGATTAACCAAATGTGAGATTTAGTCGCATCAAACAGATCCAGAAGTTTACATACTCTTAAAAATATAGGTTCTTAAATGGTTCTTTGGCGGGGTGTATGGTTCCATGAAGAACCTTTAATATCCAAAGAACCTTTCCATTGCACTATAAAATGGTTAGAAAAAAATGCCCCCTTGCACAAAACGGTTCTTCAGGGAACCAAAAATGGTTCTTCTATGGCCTCACTGTGAAAACCTCTTTTTGGTTCTTCCTGGCACCTTTATTTTTAAGGGTGTAAACAAAGGAAAAAGAGATCCCACTTTATATTAGGTGGCCTTAACTACTATGTACTTATTTTTTGATGTAAATACAATGTACTTATTGTGTTGCTATTGTATTGCAAAACACTTTTGCTGATATTGAGGTGTGATATGGGTATAGTTAGGGACTGGTGTGGTGTTATGGGTAAGTTTAAGGGCAGGGTTTGGTGCAGGGGCGTAAATCGCGGGGGGGGGGGACAGGGGGGACAGGACCCCCCCAATCTGAGGGCTGTCCCCCCCTAAAAACCATGCTGAGTATTGTAAATAATATAACAATATATACTTAAAATAAATGTGTAAGTAGTAAAACAATACAAGAGCAACGGGACAAAAAATGCGTTTTAAGAAACATTTTGAGTCCCCCCTCCCCTTTTGCCTCACAGTGGTTTGATCCACCGTGCACCTCAACTAACGTAACCCATAGAACGTAGAAAAACTACCACACAAGTTTGGGGAGAGAACAAGGCTCTTCAGACAGCAGTTGTGAAACACCAGTAGTAGCTGTCAAGGCTATTTTATTCACTTTAAACATCAGATGAAGTGATTCTTTTCTCTTTAATACAGATTAGGCAAAACACTGTTAACATCACTTGCCCACCGCCGCACCGCTCCGCTGTATAGTAATAAAATCATTTAGTTCAGTTAGAGAACTGACAAAACAATTAAAAACTGAACGTGTCTGCTCAATACAGCACGAGCCGAACGGGCAAACAGCTGACAGACAAGATTATCGAAGATTGGGTTTCAAAGCGTAAAAGCGCCTATTTAAGGGAGTGTGTCATTGTACTGTTTTGTTGTTGTGTTTTTTTTATTACGAATAATAGGCTAATGAACCCAAAATTCAAGCAAACCGCCCCCAAATTCCAAAAATTGTTGTTGGTCAGATAAAATGACAGAGAAAAGAAAAACGGACATTAGATAATTTTTCAGTACACCAAAACGCCAAATAAGTACGAAATGTTTTTTTGTTTTTTTTGTGGTACACATATCCTTACAAGTACGATTTTGGCTGTATTATTTGTGTCCCCTTCAAAAATTGCTCTTGAGAAATTTCATGTTTATTGTCCCCCCCAACTTTTAGATGAAATTTACGCCCCTGGTTAGGTGTACGGGAAGTGTCAAAAGTGTAATTATTAGGGTTCGACCAATACAGATTTTTTAGTGCCGATGCTGATACCGATATCTATTTTTTTTCATCAGCCTTAGCCGATGACCGATACGGGCTGCCGATTTTCTTGAGCCGATATTTGATCACTAGTAATTATAAATGTAACTACAGTACATATAAATGTAATTATAAATGTAACTATAAATGTAACTACAGTTAAAAGATGCTTTGAAAGTTTAAAACGAATTGTTGTCTTTTTTTTTTTCTCAGAATTTGATGAGAAGACTCCAGCTCTCTGCTAGTGGGGGAGTGGCGGTGCATGAACTGCTGCGTGCGTCTCCAGCAACACAGCTAGAGCTGCCTGTGGACGCCTGTCTGTAAATAATGCCGGGAAACAAAATATCGGCGAACGCAGCAGCCTTGTATCGGCCGATGCCGATACACGTAAAAAAACGCAAATATCGGCCCAATATATCGGCCGTAATGTGGACACAAAATAGCAAACGGACATTCAGAAACAATCCATTTCCACTCTCTAAACATCTACATATTGTTGGTGAAAAACACCAAACAGTCAACTTGACCTGCAGCGAGTGCTGAGCGTTTTTTGGTGAGGTATGATTAAGTATGTCTTTGCCAGCTGCGCAATATGTGGATACATATATACCGCATGATTTTTGCCACCAACTGAGAGGATTTTCGTCAGCTGGTAGCGAATCTATCTTCTCTTTCATGTATATCCATCTCATGCTCCTAAGCCCTGATTGCCTTCTTCTGCTCTGCTCTGTGTCTGACTGAACACGCCGTTGAACAGGCTGCCCATTTTTAGGCCTTTTTACAGCCGCACCGCTGTACTGGATAAACAAACCGCGTCCGTTACGTCATCATCATGTCTCGCGTGCCTCTACCAAAAATTCGAATGCAGTTTTTTCATTCGAATGTGCTTTTTATTTTTTTTTTGTAAATTCGGCGAATATTCGAAATTCGAATTTTGTTTTGACAGCCCTAATATTTTGTAAAAAATATTGTTTTTTTTTGGTTTTTTTACATGCAGGTAATTTTTAAGTACAATGTAAAAACATGTATGTACACAATACGTGCAATGTATCAAATGATTAATTAAAATGTTAGTACATAGTAGTTAAGGCCACCTAATATAAAGTAGATCCGAAAAAGAAATCCTCATATTTTAAAAAAAGCATGCACAAGCAAATTAATGTTATTGTAAATATGAGCCATTTATGCAATTGTACTGCAGCAAAATGATGAGCATATACATAATCTGTAGATATTTGAATAAAGGAACTCTATATCTAACCAGAGACACACAGATATGGAAATACAAGCAACGCATCCCAAAAAGAACACTTACTGTTGAATTATAACTTAATATTGAATTAAGTTGAAATTTTAAGTGATCAGTATTAAAAGCATTTCAAAGCATGACGGCACAGTGATTTAAAATGCATAATTGAATACAAAACATTTAATCATTAATATTATATTATCTCCTAGTACAGGTGCACATTCAATACAATTAAGTGCACTTCCTTTTCACAAGGGATAAGTGACCTTATGTGATGTTCCCTTTCACTCTAAACCCTCAATAAGGTTATAATGCCAAAACTCTGTTCAGCAAAGTAATGCATTTTCAAGACTTCTTAACAGAGATAGAGGAAGAAAAATCATCATGACATATCCTCCTGTTTACACCTCTGTGTGATCACTATGGGCACTTAAGAGAAAAGGTCAGACGTATAACCGTCCTCTTGAAATAGAAGCTGGTAAAAGCATTTAGTCCTTTCTGCTGTGTGACCTTGGACAAATGAGTAAATATAGGCAGCTCAGACATATACAAGGTCAAAACATGAACTGAGATTCTCAGACCATCCAAACATCCTACAGGTGCGAGCATCTTCTGTCTACTTTCAGTTCAACTTCATATTGCATAAAGGGTAAATAAGTTAAGTAATAATCTAAAATAACACACTTTTTTTATTTGAAAATAATGGTATCACTTTATATTAAGTGTCTTTAACTACTACATACTAACATTTAAATGAATCATTTGATGCAATGCACTTATTGTTTACATAGATGTTTTACATTGTACTTGTTTTTAAAAATACCTACATTTCTGTCATTACATCTACACTGTTAACCCACCCTTAAACATACTCATAACAACAAACCTTAATTGTATATATATATATATATAAACACCTAATATAAAAACGGACAAAAATGACAAATCGTTTTTCGTCATTTGGTGTGAGCTTTGGTTTTCTTCCCTTTTTGCTATATGCCCCACAAAAATGCTCTATCACTCACTCTGACAATTCATTTTACGCATCAAATTCAAAATAAGTGCAAATTTAGCTTTTTAAAGTTATTATTAGCCAACTAAGCTTAACTTTTACCACAAAGCATTTTGCCAAATAGTGGTCGCGTTAAAGGTCCCGTTCTTCGTGTCTTTTTGAAGCTTTGATTGTGTTTACAGTGTGCAATATAACATGTGTTCATGTTTCGCGTGTAAAAAAAAACAGTATTTTATAACACAATTTACTTATCTGTATACCGCTGTTTTCACTGTCATAAAAACGGCTGATGACTTCCTTTATTCTATGAAGTCCCTCCTTCAGAAATACGTAACGACTTCTGATTGTGCCAGCGGTTCCTGTGTTGTGATTCGACAGCAGCTTAGCGCGCGTGGAAAGGTCACGCCTCTTAACGGGAGATATATGCGCTTAATGATCTCTACAGCGTCCCTGGGAAAGCCAAACAAAGGTGATTTGACTCCGGGATGAAAATAACAGGGTCTCGACGACATGGTGACAAACACACTCAAACGCAACAATTCCTTTTCTCCACGCGACACGTCCTCTTCTCCACGTGGGACAGCAACAAGACCACGCCCCCTTTTTTCGCGTAGTCTTGTGGGCGGAGGTTAGTCTGTTCTACTGACGTCATTTATGTAGGAAGTACCAGGATGTAGTCCAAGCCAGCCGTTCGCTGTAGGCTTTGAAAGGGAACTTCTGTTAAATAAAATATCTCGCTTGGCATTGAACTTTGAGCTTTATAATTTTACAGGTATTATTTATGCTCTAACAGCAACATTACACACTAACTAAAGTTTGAACAGTGGGATCACGAAGAACGGGACCTTTAATAAAGAACTAAGGGTTGTTTGTATTATAATAATGTTATAATGTTTGTATTATATAAATGCAAAATAACAATATACACTATATTGCCAAAAGTTTTGGGACGCCTGCCTTTACATACTCATGAACTTGAATGACTTTTCAAGTTCATGTGTATGTGGCCCACCTTTTGCAGCTAACTCTTCTGTGAAGGTTTTCCACAAGGTTTAGGAGTGTGTTTTTGGGAATTTTTGACCATTCCTCTAGAAGCGCATTTGTGAGGTCAGGCACTGATGTTGGACTAGAAGGCCTGGCTCGCAGTCTCCGCTCTAATTCATCACAAAGGTGTTCTATCGGGTTGAGGTCAGGAGTCAAGTTCCTCCACACCAAACTCGCTCATCCGTGTCTTTATGGATCTTGCTTTGTGCACTGGAGCGCAGTCATGTTTGAACAGGAAGGGGCCATCCCCAAACTGTTCCCACAAAGTTGGGAGCATGAAATTGTCCAAAATGTCTTGGTATGCTGAAGCATTAGGAGTTCCTTTCACTGGAACTAAGGGGCCAAGCCCAACTCCTGAAAAACAACCCCACACCATAATCCCCTCTCCACCAAACTTTACACTTGGCACAATGCAGTCAGGCAAGAACCGTTCTCCTGGCAACTGCCAAACCCAGACCTGTCCATCGGATTGCCATTTGTCACTCCAGAGAACACGTCTCCACTGCTCTAGAGTCCGTGGGATATTTAGTAGTGAGGGAATTTCACAAATGGACTTATTGCACAGCAGGCAACCTATCACTGTACCACACTTGAATTCACTGAACTCCTGAGAGCGACCCATTCTTTCACAAATGTTTGTAGAAGCGTCTGCATGCCTAGGTGTTCGATTTTAAACACCTGTGGCCATGGACGTGATTGGAACACCTGAATTAACTGAATGAGGGGTGTCCCTATACTTTTGGCAATATAGTGTATTTATTTTGCATATTATATAGACAAGCAAGTATAAATACTTCATATTAATGTCTCACACACAGATACTGTTACATGTTCAATGGTGTGGTGTTTCCTTTATTAGGACCCAAAACTCTTGAAACTTTGCACACACATCGGAATCTGCGGCCATCAGGGCCGGACAAAGCTGGTACCCGGGCGTGGCAGGGGGGCTCGACAACGAATTTATGGCGAGAAAAGTGAAACAGGAAGTGTGTTATAAATTCTGCAAACATTGACTAAGTTGGATGAAACTTCAGCTGTGTGTTCGTTTTAAGAGGCCGATCACATGGGTCTCACTATTGTGAGTCAAAGTTATAGCGCCACCAACTGGCAGCAGGAAGTGTGTCATTTTCAAAATGCTTTATTATCATCATCTTTTTTTTTATATCTTACCCGATTTACTTCAAACTTCATCAGTATGATGTCAAAACATAGCAGATGTAAACCTGGTAAGCACTTCTTGATAAATAAATAAATATTGTTGCCATGGCAACACATCAAACTACATTTTCTTTTTTGATGCTTTTGAGACTCTTACAATGCTTCAAATTACATGAAACTCGACACACACATCAGACATGCTATCCAGTAGATTTGGGCAAAGACTTAAAAACGGGTGTGGTTCAGGGGCTCAGTTGCGCCATCTTTTGAAAAAAGTAGCGCCACCTTTTGACAAAAGTGGGGGGTTAGTTTTATCTACAGTCACCAAACTCTGTATATATATATTGTTCTCTTTGTTCTAATTGCTCAGCCCATCATTCTTCTTATCCCAAGGGAATTGCATTTTTGAGGGCCTAAACATGCTCGAAAACTCATGAAACTTTGCACACACATCAGAAGCGGTGAAAATGTACATCTGATATAGGTTTCAGAATTAGGTGTGGCAAAATGGCTCTATAGCGCCACCTACAAAATTTCAACTAAGAGCCATTCATGCTACGTTTCATATATGAGTATGAAAATTCGATAGACGCATTCAACAGCCCAATACCTACAAAAAAGTCTTCGGGCGTAAAATCTGAAAAACCAACAGGAAGTGAGATATTTTGAATTTTCTTTCCTACATTGGTGCAGATTTTGCCATTATCAGACGTTGTACTTTAACAAATTCCTCCTAGAGATTTAATCAGATCAACATCACATTTACACTGTCTAATCTAAAGGCCTTTGCGAAGTTAAATTGCAAAGATCTTGGGTTTTCGCTGAAGGGCGTGTCCGCGGCGGCCTCACAAAATTTGATGTTTTGTCATGACACAGGAAGTTGTTGTAACTCGAGCATACAATGTCCGATCTGCCCCAAACTTCATGCCAATATTCAAAGTTATAGTGCCACCAACTGGCAGCAGGAAGTGTGTCACTTTCAAAAATTTCACCCAATTTATTTAAAACTTCATCAGTATAATGTCAAAACATGGCAGATAAAGACATATGAATGGATTCCTGATATTTTAAATACTGTTGCCATGGCAACATGTCAAAGTTTAATAATCTTTTTGGGTGTTTTTGACACTGTTAGCATGCTTGAAATTGCACGAAACTCGACAGACACATCAGAGATGCCATCCAGAAGATGCGGGCAAAGACTTAGAAACGGGTGTGGTGGAGGGGCTCAGTAGCGCCATCTTTTGACAAAAGTGGGGGGGTTAGTTTTATCTACAGTCACCAAACTGTATATATATTGTAGGGGAGAGCGGGGCACAACTTAACGCTTTTTGACTTTCTCAGTTTGTGTAAATCCACTTGGGGTTCAGAGTATTTATTTTTTCCCCACATTAATTGCACACGTCTAGTACAATTATGTGGTTTTGTTTCATTAATACAGTGTATTCTTTTTTCTTTATTTACCCCGAAAGAATGGAAGTGAAATGTGACAACATGCCCCATAGGTGGGTACATTGCAACATGTGGTGGGGCACAATGTAACATGATCAAATAACAGCTTAAAATCTTACCTGATATAATCGAAAAAATATACAAGACAAACTAAAATATTTTGTCAACAAAATACAATTATTAACTTTTTAAAATAAAATAATGGCATTTTTTAATCATTAAAAATATAGGCATTTTTGAGTTTGACTACAAACACATCGCTAAATACACGGCATAGTTCAAAACATAATAATAATTAATCATTTCTGAACCTTGTCTCTCAGTCATTATTCACCCTTTTCTTGTGGTTTCTCAAAAGAATTCATAAAAGTATAGAATATAATGGCATATTTCTAATAGGGGCTCATTGTAACGCAGTGTTAAACGCGCACCATCTGCACAACTGGGATTTAAACCGCGGCTCGTGTCTTCTGCTGGTTAGATCAGTATTAAAGAACCATCTCAACTGTTAAATAACAGATATAAGATTATAATAATATAGGATTTGTCTTATTTTAAATAAACACAAAAAACAGAGATTAAAACTAAACTTAAGTAAGAAATTTACTTTTGCTATGGTTAAAAACATGTTCAGAGATGAGATATTTTAATTTTGGCGCTGTTTTTTCTCTAAATAATGTTGATATGGCAACTAGTAAATACACTAAGTTTCGTCATTCTGGCATGTGTGGAAAGGGTTAAAACATGCGCGTTACAACTAACCCAGCGTTAGGTTGTGCCCCGCGCTCCCCTACTATTTTCTAATTTACAGTCATTAGCTCCGACCAACAGGAAGTGAGCTATTTTGCTTTAAACTTTTGAATAAAAAGGTTTGAATAAAAAGGAGTTTTTATAAACTCCTCGTAGGAGATGCATGGAATCGATACCAAACTCGGTCAACATGAAACAAAGACACTGAAGATGCTATATTGATAACGATTATAGAATATCTCAAACAGTGCAGCTATGGCGAGGGATTAAATAAGAACAAAAAAGGGAAACAGAAATTGTCTCATATTTTGTAAAATCATAGTTCGATTTAAATTAAATTAAGATGTATGTTCGTGATGAATTTAAAATGAATGTACTATTTTTCATATCAATATATTTATTTCTTTAAAATATTTCTTCTGCATTTCACCGTGCCTCTCTCTGTCTGTCCTTCTCCTCCCCCTCACTCTCTCAGGCTCACTGTGTGTGTGTGTGTGTGTGTGTGTGGGGGGGGTCCTCTCTCTCTCTCTCTCTCTCTCTCTCTCTCTCCCTCCGACTATGTGTGTGTGTGTGTGTGTGTGTGTGTGTCACTTTCTCTCTTGATGGTGATAATTCAACCCTTTCATATCATAGGCTATCACACATAACTATCACTTTAGTGTGAATTAGTACAAAAATAAAAATAACAAAAAACTATACAAACACCTTGAATTAAATACTCGCCTTCTGGACTTACAAAATTTTGAGCCGCAAAAGATAACTTTGCACATATTTGAAAGTGACCTATTAGATCCTATGACATTAAAATTCATCTATATTTAAATTACATCATGGGTGTGGCTTATTGTCATAATGGCACCAGCTGCTGCAGTAAATGTGGCATATTCGAGTGATTTTAAAATACTCTCCTTTTTAAATGCCTATTGCGTGCCATGCACAGTTAAGCTGATGCCACCGGGGTGGCGATGCCACTGGCTTGGGCCCGTCATCGCTGCTCGCAGCTTTAATTTTGAAGTGTACTTTCTGTTCCCCTTGTTCCAGTGTTTCACTGCCTGTGTTTTGTTACTGTTTGCCTTTGTTTCCTTAGCCTCATTAGTTTCCATAGTGATTTTTTGTTCACACCTGTTACTTGTTAGCCCCTATTTACACCCCTGTGTTCCAATGTTAGCGTCACTTCCTGCCTCCTGAGAGACCTTCATCTGAGCGATTTTGGAGGCTACATAGATGTATCCTTCACTGCCTTTGATATCCCACAATCATATGCGTTCCATTTAGGGCTGTAATCAAATTTTCAAATAAAATCGGCTAAAAATGACGTTAGGAACAAAAACGTTAAATTAATTAGCTGCACACTGTGCGCAGTACTTGGTAGCCTTGTTGTCTGCCTAAATGAATTATAAATAAACATAAAAAACTAGTAGGCTATTTGCAGTATATTAAATCGTTTTTGACCTGATTATTTTGCACTGAAATGAGTCTAACACACGAGTCTTTCGGTGCTGCATCACGTGCACCATCATAGCCTATGATTTCCGAAAATATAGTACTATGTTGTCAACTAGTGATATCATCACAAGAACTTTTGAGGAATATGCAACATAATTTAGACAATTGTTTTTGTCATATGTATTATAATAACTGACAGACACTATAATTTCAGCCGCTCTGTGCAGCTCGAACATAGGATCAGCTCAGCTTCGCGGCTGAGACCCGAATAGACTATTATTAACTTAAAGCTTTTACTCTTAAACACAAAAGGCACGTCCACTTTAATAAAAAAGGAATATTTATTAAACAAGCCAGATCAAGAGCAGAAAAAACGCTCTCACAATTAAATAAATAATATACAGCAAACTAGCCTTCTTCAATCTGTCTCTCTTCTCCAGTGGGTTGGGCTAATCCAAAAGAAGTGGAAACAAGGGGGTGTTCTGAAGACAGACTGTTACCTGTGAAACAGGGGTGCTCTAAAAACACCCCCATTAGCAATTAGTGCTCTCCACCTGATGAAATGAACGCAGCAAAACTGATGAAGTGAACGCGGCAAAACTAATGAAATGAACGCTGCAAAAAATCAAATTTTCACAGAATTTTGGTCGAGCCAGAACGTATCGACTGATAATCGACTGATCGACTATTACAGCCCTAGTTCCATTCGGTGACAGTTGATCTAGAAAAAGAAAGATGACATCTGAAAATTGCTGGTCAGTTTGTGTAAATGTACATTTTTGACCAACGTTTTCCACTTCTGATGTAATTTTTAGCGAGAAATCACTACTGTAGTAATTAAATATTAGTTTAGTTCTCACAAAAGCGTGCGCTATTTTGCTGTAGATCATTGAACCATTACACTGACTCAGAAGTGTGTCCGCAATCAGTTTCATGAGGTGCCTTTGTGCGCAAACGCTGCCTTACAAGTCGTTGCCTGATAAGGCAGCGAGGCAACAAGTCAGCTGCCTAGGTTTTCGGATGCAGCCAAAGGCAAACAAACTAGAACAAGGGGAACAGAAAATGCACATCAAAACAAAAGTCCACACCAAAACCAGTAACACAAAACCAGGGAATACGTAACACAGACACCCTTCTTTAATTGCTGCACTCTTTTGTTTCCTCATTAGACAGTTGTTTTAGAAGACTGCAAATGATTCATTGCAAAAAGCATTAACTTGTCTATTGGTAAGCATGCAAATTCACCCTTGTGTTTATAGCTATAATACTAAAGCAAGTTAATAAGCTAATGTTTCCAGCAGCAGACATGAAGTGCTTACACACTCATGGATAATCAAAGGATGCAAAACCTTCTTAAAGTCCCTGACTGGGACTAAACTACAGGATGACTGGAATATGACAAGCAGCTGCTGCTTTCATATGGGAGTCTAGAGTCTAGAAAGTTTGGCACATGCTTACTGTATTGTCTACTTATTATACCAGAACACATTTGTCACCAGCATGATGTATTTTGATTAAATGAATGCATAAAACCCTCTGGAGTCCTATGTCTTGGCTCAACTGCAACCATGTAACCAGAGGTGCAAGTCAACAAGTTTTGATCATGACTTGAGATTTGACTGACTTGATAAACAACATCTTTGGATCCAAGTTTCAATAGCATATGTGCTGAATCAGAGCCAATGGCTGACAGGAACTCCCTGCACTGGGATCAGACCACACTGAATCATACAACAAAACTTGTGAAGCAAGTAGCAGTACATGAACTCTGATCAGAGCAAACAGAATTATCATGTTGTCTTGCATCTTAATTGGGACATAAAAACAAACAAACAACAAACATAAACCTTGATGTTCAGTATCTGTAGCCACAGCAGAGAAAGGTGTATATATATATATATATATATATATATATATATATATATATATATATATATATATATATATATATATATATATATATATATATATATATATATATATATATATATATATATTCACAAACATGAGCAAATAAACTGTCCCACACTCAAACTCTGAGAACACAGACACTAAACCAGAGTCATAACCTTCTGCTTTTATCCAACTCTCAAGAGATGGAGGGTGAAAGAGAGATTCTGAACATTCTGGCATTCTGAAGTTTGAGAGTTCAGACATATTTGAAGATCACTGCACTCTTATTTGACTTTCGCTGCCTGCAGCAAAACAGATCTAAATTGAAGAGCTGTCACTCAAGATTTATAGGGGTAAGCGTGGGTAAGCACTCCTGTTTTTCCATTATTATCATTATATGAAAGCATTATTTAGCTAAAGTAATAAATAAATGTTTAAATAAATCAATGTTTAAATAAATAAATGAATGAATAAATAAACAAATGTTTGTTTGCAAACATGCAGCTGTTTTTGTAGTCTTCGATTACTGAGTGGGTAAGCACTCCTGTTTTTCATCATTTTATGAAAGCAGTATTTAGCAAAACAAACAAACAAACAAACGTGTATGTGCACCCATGTAGGTGTTTTGATAGTGTTCAGTTACTGAGTGAATAAGCACTCCTGTGTTTCATCATTATATGAAAGCAGTATTTAGCAAAGCAAACAAACAAATGTGTGTTTGCAAACATGCAGCTGTTTTGGTAGTCTTCGATTACTGAGTGGGTAAGCACTCCTGTTTTTCACCATTTTATGAAAGCAGTATTTAGCAAAACAAAAAACAAACAAACAAATGTGTGTGTGCACACATGTAGGTGTTTTGGTAGTGTTCAGTTACTGAGTGGGTAAGCACTCCTGTTTTTTATCATTATATGAAAGTAGTATTTAGCAAAACAAATAAACAATCAAACAAATAAACAAGCAAACAAACAAACAAACAAACAAATGTGTGTAACCATGTTTTAGTAGTCTTCAGTTACTAAGTGGGAAAGCACTCCTGTTTTTTAATCATTATATTAAAGCATTTAGAAAAAAAAATTGATCAAATAAACAAGGAAACGAACAAACATGTGTGCAACCATGTTTTAGTAGTCTTCGATTACTGAGTGGGAAAGCACTCCTGTTCCCTTTCGTTCAGTCACTACGACGTACGTTAGTGACTAACGAATGGGGGTTTCGCATTCGTTAGTCACTAACGTACGTCTCCGTTCCCTCCTCAGGGAACGAGGGTTACATACGTAACCGAGATGTTCCCTTTCGTTCAGTCACTACGACGTACGTTAGTGACTAACGAATGCGAAACCCCCATTCGTTAGTCACTAACGTACGTCTCCGTTCCCTCCTCAGGGAACGAGGGTTACATACGTAACCGAGACGTTTTTAATCATTATATGAAAGCATTTAGCAAAAACAAATAAATGATCAAACAAACAAACAAACCAAACAAACAAATCTGTGTTTGCAACCATGTTGGTGTTTTGGTAGCCTTTGATTACTTAGTGGGTAAGCGCTCCTGTTTTTAATCATTATATGAAAGCATTTGGCAAAAAAAAAAAAAAAAAACATCAAACAAACAAATAAACAAACAAACAAACAAACATGTGTGCAACCATGTTTTAGTAGTCTTTGATTACTGAGTGGGAAAGCACTCCTGTTTTTAATCATTATATGAAAGCATTTAGCAAAAAAAAAATTATCGATCAAACAAACAAATAAACAATTAAACAAACAAACGTGTGTGCAAACATGTTTTAGTAGTCTTCGATTACTGAGTGGGAAAGCACTCCTGTTTTTAATCATTATATGAAAGCATTTAGCAAAAACAAATAATCGATCAAACAAACAAACCAAACAAACAAATCTGTGTTTGCAACCATGTTGGTGTTTTGGTAGCCTTTGATTACTTAGTGGGTAAGCGCTCCTGTTTTTAATCATTATATGAAAGCATTTAGCAAAAAAAAAAAAAAAAACGATCAAACAAACAAATCAACAAACAAACATGTGTGTAACCATGTTTTAGTAGTCTTTGATTACTGAGTGGGAAAGCACTCCTGTTTTTAATCATTATATGAAAGCAGTATTTAGCTAAACAAACAATCAAAACAAACAAACAAATGTGTTTGTGCAACCATGTAGGTGTTTTGGTAGCCTTTGACTACTGAGTGGTTAAGCACTCCTGTTTTTCATCATTATATGAAAGCAGTATTTAGCTAAACAAACAAAAGTGTGTGCAACCAACATTTTAGTAGTCTTTGATTACTGACTGGGTAGGCGCTCCTGTTTTTCATCATTATATGAAAGCAGTATTTAGCTAAACAAAAACAAGCAAGCAGGCAAACAAACAAATAAATAAAGTTGATTGTGCAAATGTGTAAGTGGCCAAAATAAATACATTAATTAATTAATTAAAAAATACAATCAACAAATGAAAACATCCCAAAAAATTACTTAAAAGATAATTATCACAGAACTTCAGCCCTGTCCTTCTGAACTAAATTTTATTCTCAGACCTGTTATAAACTTGTAAATCTCTTACAAAGGTCAGAAGTGAGGGCACCGCACCGCTGTGGCTGCAATGTTCTCAGTGTTATTGGTTGGCGCCGCTGTTAATTTGACACAGGGACTTTATGAGTCCCTGAGTCACACTCGTCGAGTGCATGTGCACCTGTGTGAGTGCAGGTCAACTGGACAATATTTATCTTCACTGACACACTGATTGGGTGTGACCTCTTGTTGTCTGTGCTTTTGTTCCAGTGCTTACAGCCTTAATGATTAAATGACCCCTGATCTAGGGTCAGTAACACCTGTGAGCTCATAACTGAGATCAGGGCTAAAACATTTACTGAGAGTAGCTGTCTGTGACTGGGGTTAATGGCAAATATCAACTATGTTAAAGAGGGATGGAAGTTCAGACTAAGCCGGGAAAAGATGTTGGCATTTAGAGTATTAGATAGGCAGGGTGATAAAATCCTAAAACGCTTCTAGTTTCTGACATTTCATAAACGGAAAAAAAACCACTCTGGTAATAAGATCCATTGTTCGGCCGATATCCTATTAGCTCTAATACTGACAGTAAATGAGCCATTGAAATAAACCCACAGAGACATGGAAAAATACAACCTGGAAAAAATGAACAGTTTTAAAAGCAAACCAGGTGGATCGCAAGGCGTACGACTGTTGGACAGAGTCTGTGATCGCAGAAGTGCATTTAATCACCAGAGCAAGCAAGCCACACAGAAAGTAATGATCTCCGGTCTCTGATCTGATGTCTGAAGACTCCCATGGTAATGGAACAGCATGATATCAGACAGTGGAAGGGGGAATCTGTAAGACTGAGTACACACTGCATCTAAATTCGGTTTTGTCAATTCATCTTTTAGTGCTTAATCCCCTTCTGTACGCTCACCGAGTTCAGTAATCTACAACAGAATTAACTCCGGAAAAAATGCATTCACTGCATGTACAACAATTTCCCTGCAGTGTGTATGGAACCAAACCGAGCAACTAGTTGTTAATGACGTATATTAATTTGCATCAGAGTTGTCTCTTCTGTGCGTGTGTGGTGCAAGAAAAATCAAAGGATATAGGGGCGAAGCCATCTCTGAAAGAGGTACGAGTCACCGGCTGCATCCGAAATCGCATACTTCCCTACTATATAGTAAGCGAAAAACAGTATGCGACAAAAGTATGTCCGAATTCACAGTACTCATAAAAGAGTAGGCAAAAATTACCCGGGTGCTTACGATGGACACTTCACTCTCCCATGAGTCTACAGGAGTATTTGTGAATGGCGGTGAAGAGACACAATACACTGGTATGTCACGTGAAACATGGCGAATGTAGTACGTACAGATTACATTCATACAATGTAGAACATACTTTTTTAGAGGTTGTGACGTAATTACTTATTCAAAATAAGTACCAAATCAAGAGAGTATGCGATTTCGGACAGTATCATCGACTCATTTGTGTTACTAGAACTTCCTAGAAAAAAAACAGCGAAAAAGAACAAGGCCATATAAACCGAGATAAATCCAAATGCTTTATATTGAAAATGAGACCAAAATATTGCGACCTGCACCTTCCTACTTTATCAACTCCAAAAACTGGATCACTTTATGAGCCAAGCTCAAACAAAAAGCCCAAAAAACGCTCAATAATAAGTGGCAACACTTCAAGTGCGCGCTCTGCAAGGCAGCCATACAAACATAAATAAAATGTAATTTAGTTAAAACTGCGATTTAGTTAAAACGGCAGAACATTATGAGTCTTTGGTTGCTGTAATATTACTTGGTCAAAAATAGCGGATACCAAACACACAAGACGAAACATTACAGTGTGTACATGGGCTAAATCTCTATGGGCCCTATCATACACCCGGCGCAATGCGACGGCAGGCATGTTTTTTGCTAGTTTCAACCCGACGCAGTTATAATTTTCACACATTGTTTAAATAGCAAATGGAAATTCCATCTATTCCCCCATAAGCGTGCTGGTCTGAAAACGAGGTGTGTCCAGGCCCATTGTTGACGTGTTGCTATTTTGGGGCAACTGAAAACCTGGTCTAAAGCCAAAGACGCAGTATTTTTGGTGTTATTTAAAGGGTACGTTAATAATATGCGCCTATAGGCAGGTGCAAAACGCACGTACACTCAGCTTATTATACACACAGGGATGCGCAGCAGCACACACACGTTTTTAAATATTAAAAATAAAAGGATTCCTCTCTGGAGAAGCGTTCAGTCTTTCCGCTCGCAAATTCCGCCATGTAAATAGCGAATCCACCATGGTGCAAGCGCAAGTGGCTTTTAAAGGGAATGGGAGATGAGACTTTGATTAGTTTATTGCACGTTACACCCAAAACACACCCATGACTCATTAAGAGACTAGACTACAACCCTTTTGGACCATGTCATTTATCGTTTTTAGCAAAAGTGGTTTCGGACATGCCCTAAGTGCACCTGCACCATGCGCTTCAGACCATGCACACTGATTGTTAAAATAGGGCCCTATGTGTGGATGCTTACAGCATACATTAAAAATCCAGAAATCAAGCGTAGCATTAGTTCTGGCAGGTCACATTAGTCAAGCTTGCATCAGCTCACTCTCAACTGATCTACATCTACCTAAAGCCGGGTGCACACTGTGCGATTTTAGCCACGATTTGGCCATCTGTGACAAATTTTAAAATCCTAAAAGATTTCTCTGATCCTAGGCTAAAATCTGAAGTCTTTGATCCTTAGTTTGACATGTGCACCGACAACCGATTAATGACCGTTGTTATCAAATTTTACCTCGGACAAAATTCTGTCAGTGTCAGAAGATTTGAGGCGCAATCCTGCAGTGTGACTTCTCCTAGGACGACCGTCAAATCAAGAACCAATAGGAGCGCAGAACCTGATGACGCATTTCGTGCGACAACATCAAATCACAACAGGGAACATGTCGAAAAGAGTCAGGTGAATGAAAAATGCCACCGCTTGTTTTTGTTGTTTGCTGAACGCTACCATTGTGTCTGTGAATGCGGCTCACCGTTACCGAACGTGTCACGGATTGATGACGTAAAACTCAGTCCGTACGAGTCTCTTGCTTGACTCCGTTTTTCACGTCATGACAACTGAGATCCTACAGTGTGACATGTATTACATCGGGTATCATGTTCGTACAGTCTGACAAGCAACATTCGCAGAGGATTTAGAAAAATCGCACAGTGTGCAGGACCCTTAAAGGACACCTATCAGCATCTCTACATCCAGTATACGGTCCATTCAGTATTATCAGCAGCTTTATCGCGTTGCTTAGGAGCCAGTTACCCTCCTCCATCCCCAGCTCCTCCTCTCATCCTGTCAGGACCGAGCGTCAACCTCCCGCAGTTTCTCTTGAAGCCAATACGGCAGTGACTTAAACTGCAATTCATCGACTGACCGCTAGGGACAGGCTCCAGAAGGGAGCAGAATATCATTGTGCCCCATGTTAAAATGCCCAACTTTACAGCAGAAAAAAACATGTTTACAGTCTGGTACAAATTGTGATTTGGTCTACACGGCTAATTTTGCCCTTCATGACAACTGTGAGGGGGGTGATTTTTTTTAGAACTCATTCATTTACATTATATAAAGCCTTAAAGTTCTGCATAATTAAGGGAGTGGCCACGTTGAGTGACAGGTGGATAGCCATTTGTCTGCTGTCTGTCAGTCGTCACGCCACCTCAGCTCCACCCACGTCCCGCCTCTTTGCCCATTTTCTGTTATCCGGGAGTGATGCGCGATGACACGCTGCCAAGATTACAACGGCCAGCTCGTCCCTACTTTACGCTTCAAAACTGCTCTTCAGAATCCTATGGGTGACGTCACGGATACTATGTCTATGGTTTATGGTCAGGACTTGGCCTTTTGTATACCTCTTCAAATCAGACCAATTTTTCTTGAATTACTTGAAAAATGTAGAACATTAATGATGTCACATACATTTATGTTGGTTCTGTTCTGTTATCTATCCATCCATCCATCCATCTATCCATCTACATGCTTTAACTGATTACAAATTCAACATATACAAATATGAAAGAGACAACATTTAGACATTTATTTTAAGATTTTTACATTCCACCTAAATGCGTTTAAAAAAAATTTTTTTCAAGGGAAACACATCGGCTCTTGAACAACTGTAAACATGAAATTTAGATACACCACTTACTCAAAAACAGTTTCTTGACAGCCTTAAAGGTCCTGTTCTTCGTTTTTTTTTTTAAGCTTTGATTGTGTTTACAGTGTGCAATATAACATGTGTTCATGTTTCGCGTGTAAAAAAACACAGTATTTTTCACACAATTTACTTATCTGTATACCGCTGTTTTCACTGTCCTAAAAACGGCTGATGAGTTCCTTGATCTATGAAGTCCCTCCTTCAGAAATACGTAACGAGTTCTGATTGTGCCAGCGGTTCCCGTGTTTTGATTTGACAGCAGCTTAGCGCACATGGCACGGTTCCTGTGTTGTGATTTGACCGCAGCTTAGCGAACGTGGCACGGTTCCTGTGTTGTGATTCGACAGCAGCTTAGCGCACGTAACTTGCACGGAAAGGTCACGCCTCTTAACGGGAGATGTATGCGCTTAATGATCTCTACAGCGTCCCTGGGAAAGCCAAACAAAGGTGATTTGACTCCGGGATGAAAATAACAGCGTCTCGACAACATGGCGACAAACACACTCAAACGCAACAATTCCTTTTCTCCACGCGACACGTCCTCTTCTCCACGTGGGACAGCAACAAGACCACGCCCCCTTTTTTCACGTATTCTTGTGGGCGGAGGTTAGTCTGTTCTACTGTTCTACTGACGTCATTTATGAAGGAAGTACCAGGATGTAGTCCAAGCCGGCCGTTCGCTGTAGGCTTTGAAAGGGAACTTCTGTTAAATAAAATATCTCGCTTGGCATTGAACTTTGAGCTTTATAATTTTACAGGTATTATTTATGCTCTAACAGCAACATTACACACTAACTAAAGTTTGATCAATGGGATCATGAAGAACGGGACCTTTAAGAACTTGACTTAGTATAAAGCTGTTTACTGGAGTCTTTAAAACATTAAAGGCATTAATGTATAGCCTAACTTTACAAAGCTGCTGTTTTTCTATACTGTTTCCTATTTTATTTTATTGATTGAATGGCATCTTCTTTACCTGATCACCTGCTCCTCCTCTCCCTCTGCTGACTTTTCTACGCTGCTGCTATATTAACCTCGAATCTGTTATAAAAACATGTTAAGAGATTATACACCAATACCGTTATGAAATTAATGTGTATAATCATCATTCATAAAATTCTAACATAGTAGAGATTATAAAAAGAAAGAAATTAAGTATTGAAACAGCCAGTAGGCGGCAGCGATTCACTGTTTTAATGAGTGAGCCACAAATCGCTCATTCATCCAATTCGTTCAAAAGTCCGATTCATTTAGGAAGAAAACAAACACCGATGTGAATACTTTTGTCATTGATAATTATAGACACTATTAAAAAATGAACTAGCAAAACAGACGGCTGCTTTGGTAACTTGCACTGATAGTTATAGCTAAATACATTGCCCAGATAGCACACATACATCTCGGAGACGTCTATTTGATGTGCGTGTTTACATCTGGAAGACGTATTTTTTAGAGTGTTTGCTCATCTGCAATACGTCTATTGGACGTTTCCTGTCAGATGTCAAATAGACGTTTAAACAATGTTTTTAAGATGTTTATGATTTAGAATGTATGAAAAACTGACATCTTAAAGACGTCTATCAGATGTTTGTAAACAGCAGCTGCTTTCCAGATTAAGTGATCTTTAACAGACATCTTGCAGACGTACGTGTGCTATCTGGGGGATAAGCTAGCTAAAATATATGTGGTGTGTACTTAGCCATTACACAATATTCTCATACCACATTCTCAGTACATGCTTTATTTATTTTTCGCATCCCTCTCTGACCAGCAGTTAAATATAGTCCGTTCATTTTTGGCGCTAACGTTACCCGTGTGCTCTCGCGTTGTTTTGGTGAAAAGTGCGACTCATTGGTTGGGCGCTGCCAATCGGTTCAATGGAGGGGGAGTATTTTTTGTCTGTTTTATTATGACAAACTCATATTTGATTAGGAACAAAACTATTGTTACAAAATAAATTAATTCTACATATTGTTCATTTGATCTACTGTGATTTTCATGTTGAAATATTGGGGGGGGGGGGCAATGGGGGTTGTAACTGATGGATTTGAATATTGGGGGGGTTACCTCCCCCCCATCCCCCCCATAAACTACGCCCCTGGTACCAGCTATACCAGCTCAGTTTTGCTTGAGAACAGCAGCATGACTATGCTGGTCCACCAGCTAGAACTCCACTATATCAGCTCTACCCAGAATAAACCAGCCTGGACCAGCATTGAATTCATCATACAAGTTTCAGCAGGTATGACAAACCTCTGTACAAAACACAAAATGTTACTCTCATTGAGACAAACCAATAAACAAACACAATTTCATATCAAAACAATACAAAAAAAGAATTTCCTGTAAATTAAGTGTACAACTATAGCTTGCTATCCAATACTGGATAAGGTTGTGGACAGTTATGCAATACAGAAATATGTCAATACCCTCATTATACTCTTATCACTTTTTTCATATTTCAGTTTAATTGCACTAGGACTTTATTTTTTACCAAATCATGCATGCCCACTCAACAACGGAAACTGTCATCCCTTAATTTCCCTTCTTTTCATCTGTGCAAGACAAAAGCAGATATATGCTGTATAACAAGACCTCTGGAAAGGCTTTCAGATTTTCACATTCAAATTTCCTGTTTTGGTGAAGTTTATGTATTTTTTTCTCCTCCAGTGAGCAGGGTTTATTCTCTGCAAGTTCTCTAGTTTTGTGTCATAAGCGTGCCGGATTTGAATATAAGATTTTGTATGACTTCAGACTTATAGTGCATAAATCACATGGTTACTCTTGTTGTACATTTGTGTCAAGAACACCTCAGTTCTTATTCAGTGTTTTATGGAAAAGAGCATCTTGCAGATGAGTAAATTATGACAGAATTTTCATTACATGACAACTATAACTATTTAATTCTATAACTATGTTTATAATTTGACACTAGAAAACAAAACATAGTTAAAAGAGAAGAAACATCTTTTATGGTTAATTCAAGCAAATAATACCATACTGTATGTTTGTACTGTATGCAAATGTGTTCTGCTTGACAACAACATTTTCATAGCAAAAATTAATATCATTGAAAATTATAGAAAGCATAAGGAAAAAACTGATCAAGAATTTCTGAACAGTAAACTTGTTGGGGGTTTTTTAATCAGAAGTGGATTATTTTGGTTTATTATGGTTTTTAAAGGTGCAGTTTGTAGTATTTATGAGGATATATTGACAGAAATGCAATATAATATACATAACTATGTTTTCAGTGGTGTATAAAGACCTTACATAATGAACCGTTATGTGTTTATTACCTTAGGATGAGCCGTTTCTATCGACATACACCGCGGGTCCTCTTACAGTGAAGTCGCCATTTTGCGCTGTCGTGTTTCTACAGTAGCCCTAAACGGACAAACTTCTCTACAGAGCGCGAGCTACTCTCTGCTGTCTCAGACAACATTTTTGTCCTGTGTCGGCCACCGTAACTTCTCATTGTGCTTCGAAAGGGAGGGGTGAGCGCACAAATGTACACACTGCCCCAACAAGCAATATATTTTGTTACAGTATTTATGAATCTTTTTTTAATAAAAATACAACTGTTCATTGTTAGTTCAGCTCAGCTCAGATTAATTTCTTATATATAACAATGATGCAACTTTAGTAATACTAAAAATAAATAAATTAACATTTGATCTAATAATGCATTAGTAAATGTTAAAATTAACAAACTAGGTGACACTTTATTTTAAGGTGACATAGTTACACATTAGTACTTATAGTAATAACAGTAAATTATGCATAATTACAAGTAACCAAACCCTAATCCTAACTTTAACTCTATAGTAAGTACATGTAGGCTAGTCAGTTTGACTTAAAATGACTTAATATTGAAATGACTTAATATTATAAAATGACTAATAATATATAATAATATAAAATGACTTAATATTCGTCAGTTTGATAACACTTTATTTGACGGTGTCCTTGTTATATGTTACTTGTATTTAACATAGTAATAGTAATAACAGTAAATTGTGCCTAATTAAATGCAACTAATATTAATAATTCATTTGTTAAATTTTTATAGCGCTTTTCTAGGCACTCAAAGCGCTTTACATAGAAGGGGGGAATCTCCTCAACCACCACCAACTGACCCTCAAGCAAACCATAATCCTACCCTAACCCTATAGTAAGTAGGGGAGAACCGGGCGAAAGTAACACGGGACAAAAGTAACAAAGCGATTTTCTCAGAACCCTGACTACATTTGCATTCCAAGCTATGACAGCACATTCAGCACACAACCCTTGACAGATCTGCCAAATATTCATGTGATTTTCAAGTACGGCAAGTAAATTAATGAAGCGGCACTTTTTTTCTAATTACAAGATGATGTGTCACAGTATTGATCAATCTACGGGTTATTTAGTGCTGTTACACACCCTGAAGGTTTGTCTTTTCAGAGTTTTTCAGTATAAAAGTAAATCGTGTTTAAATGTCACGACTTCCTGTCGGGACGAAAGTAACACTTTTGTCCCACTATTATATATATATATAATGCATATTATGCTAATTTAATTTAATTTTCATATTGTTCATACTGTTGAAGAAAAAAACGTATCAAATAGATTGACATTGCAAATAAAAAAATATTCTAAACAATTTAAGTTTGTACTGTCAGGTTACATTTGAAACATTTGATGATAAAGGTGTAAAATATGATAAAGGACAAAATATGTTTGGAGTTACATATTAACAAGGTCATAGACAGGTATGTTTAATAAAAACAGGAGTAACACAAAAAAATCTAGCTTGTATTGTTGTGTTACTTTCGTCCTACCTGATGGGGTCAAAAGTAACAAGGTGCAGCTTATGTTCAAAGTGAAATTATACTGTAGTCGTTCTACATTTGTACAAAATACCACCTGCTATCGATAGACCACACTTGTGAGTTATTGACCACAGCAAAAAATATATATCTCGGTCTAAAACATTATCTTTTCAAATTACGTTTTTCTGAAAAATGGTACTTTCGTCCCTGCTCTCCCCTACATGTAGTTAATTAATATTACTCAGTACTTAAATATATAATTACACAGTAACAATGACACCTTAAAATAAAGTGTAACCCTCAATTTTTATTTGAGGAAATACAATGTAACTACGTCACCTTAAAGGTGCCCTAGAATGAAAAATTTAATGAACCTTGCCATAGTTAAATAACAGGAGTTCAGTGCATGTAAGTCACATACAGTGAGTCTCAAACACCATTGCCTCCTCCTTCATATGTAAATCTTGTTTGTGAAAAACACCACGGAAAAATAGGCGAATCTCAACATAACACCAGCAGTGATGCAATCGATGGGGTCATTAATATGTACAACATTTTCATAAGCAAGCACATGTTCACTGTCAGGCCGAACTGCGCAGCCGCCGTATCAACTGGAGTTCTGCAGCAGTAAGCCTGACGCGAGGATAGCGAACATGGCAGATCATGGAAACAAATGTTATGTTCCAGGCTGTGCAGGGGATGTGCAGACGTTTCATACTCTTCCCACAGATAAAACATGTCAACAGGCATGGTTGATGTTTATTTATAATCGGATACCGCAACAATTTAATTCAAAGTTGTTAGTTTGCTCAGCCCATTTCACCACGGACAGTTTTCAAACCTGGGACAATATCAAGCAGGCTTTGCTCAGTGTCTGATACTGAAGAAAGGGGCAATTCCAACCATATTCCTGCAACCAGTAAGTGATTTTATCCACTTCTTGACTGTCTAAACCATTTCTGATTAAATCGAAAGTTTCTTAGAGAGACAACATTAACGATAATATTCCTGTTGTTGTCTATATCCAACGCAAGATGCTATACGGTAAGAATAGGATAATCCAAGTGGCTTACATAACTAAATAGTATGTCTAATGACAAAGGTTAATATTATGTCATGCCAGTGTTGTCATAAATTAGTAAATGCAACCATAGATACGTAACATACTATGTTAGTTTAGTTGCTTACACATAGCTCACTCGATCCTTCTAGCTAACGTCAACACCTCCACCATTTAAATTGAAACTAGTAATTTGATATTTATTTATTTATATTTTTGACAACTGAAGTATGATTATATACTGATTGATATATATAAGGTTGAATGCCTAATCTCTCCATCGTCAAGACGGTCAGTAAAGTTGTGCCTGCTATCATTGAGCCGCAGTGAAACAGCCAATCAGAGCAGAACTCTGCATTAATATTCATGACCCTTCCAAATAAGGCAAAAACAGACCATTTCATCCTGGGGATGATTTCTAGAGTTGAAAATGGACCTGTAAAACCGTATCTGGACAATTATTGACCTTAAATAAGCCATATACCCTCTATGTAGATACCAGAGAACAATTTAAAATGTTGTTTCAAATCATTCTAGGGCACCTTTAAAATAAAGAATAACCACAAACTAAGATTAATAAAGTGCTTTAGAAGTATTTTTTAGTTCATGATAACTAATGTAATTAACTAATGTTAATAAAGGGAACAGTGAAAATTAAGGGTTACCGATTTGTCATACCATTTGTCTGGCATTTCATTTAAATAAATCCTAATAGCCTACGAGAGAAAGACCTAATACATCTGGCTCTCAAAAGACGCACTGCTCCTGACGTATTCACATAAATAGTAAACACTTAGCCTACAACTCGTCTCCAAAGCCATAATTCTATTGCATTTACAACCCTAGCAGCATTTGCCCTTTCATATCTTTCCATGTATATTTCCACTCTTTTAAAACTTCTGAACAGTTGCTTTATAGATCTGGTAACATTATGTGCCAAGGTCATTCTGACAGGACATCAAATCAAATGAAGCCCATCTCAGTCTCTGTCTTACCCTCTGAGAAGTTGATAAGCCCGAGCAGATGAAGCAGCTTGAGCGACGCGCACACGATCACCACAATGCCGAGCGTCTGCAGACCCTCCGTTTCCCACATGGCGTTTACCGCGACCCCCTGCTCATGCCACCTGCCTGACTCTCCTGACCCCGCGCCAAACTCCTCGCTCCAGTTCCTTCCAGCCGCCAGCTTGCACTGGCCCGGCCGCCCGAGGCACCCACGTGGTGCAGCGCCCCACTCCTGCTCCAAATCCAGCCTGGGAGGCTGAGGTTCAACTCTCAGGATCTGAGTCTCCCGAGTCCCAACACAGAAGAGTTAGAGACGAGAACGTGAGTTTGAATTGTGTGCCGATGTGCGAGAGGTCTCGGAGTATGTGCGGGGTGGGGAGGAGAGATGGAGAGAGAGAGAGAGAGAGAGAGAGAGAGAGAGAGAGAGAGAGAGAGAGAGAGAGAGAGAGAGAGAGAGAGAGAGAGAGAGAGAGAGAGAGATGAGGGGAGGGGAAGCATATGAGATGCGATGAAGAGAGCAAAATCATAGAGGGAATGTGTGAAAAATAAGGATGAGAAAGTAATATTCAACCGCTCTCTCTCTCTCTTCCTGTCCTCACTTCCTTCACTTAAAACCAGTTTAATCTAATTATCACCTAATTTACATCATTTCCTATATGGATATAGGCCAGCATGACAGATGACCTGTAATTCAGCACAACATGCTGTGCAGAAATCAATGCATAATGAACTTTAAACAGTTTGACTGTGCATTTATTTTCAAGATGTCTATATACTCTAAGGAATTACATGACTGAAGAGGAAAGTCTGTCTCGTTCAATAAAGTCCACTCACTAAATTACCCTTTAAGGGACATTTCACCCCCACATTCAAAATATATAATAATTTATTAACTCACCTGCTTTTATGGTTTTCAGTATAAAGGCAAAAGGCGAATTTTGATCAATACATTGCTTTTTTCCATACAAGTTTAGTAATCACAGGCTATTATTTTCATGATTTATCACAACTTTTTATCTTTTGTCAAATCAGCTTAATTAATGTGGTTATAACATTATATTTTGAGTTTCTATTTATCAAACCAATTTCCTTCATTGTATTAAGGGTTACTTCAGCGATTTAGTATCAGTAGAAACCCGGTAGTATATTAAAATTATGGTACTTTCCCCCCTCATGTCCCCCTGAGACAAGAGAATTATGCATTTTATTTCTGGAAAAAATTCTCTGATGACGAAAATGTGTTATCGGAGGATATTTTGGCCAGAGGCTAAAGACTACAGCCAGTAGAGGGAGCTGTTCCGCATGTTTTCAACCCGCCCATAGGGGAGGGATCTCACTCACAGAGTGTAAATTGGATTGGGCATTAATAACGGAGCGGTGCGGAGCAAAGTGAGTGTTTCAACTTTTCAATGAATTCCTATGGAAGTTTAGCTTCCGTATGCGATCAGAAAATGCGCCAGAC
Organism: Romanogobio albipinnatus; assembly: GCA_023566225.1. Taxonomy (NCBI): domain Eukaryota; kingdom Metazoa; phylum Chordata; class Actinopteri; order Cypriniformes; family Gobionidae; genus Romanogobio; species Romanogobio albipinnatus. The sequence continues at coordinate 66,453,691 of CM042239.1, read as the reverse complement.
TGGACACGCGCAGTGAATGACAGCCGCGCTTACCTCAGCTCAGCTTAGCTCTTCGCTCTCGTGATGAATGAAATCTGACTCCTGCAGCTGCGTTTGTCCCGTGACTTTCGTTCGGCTCACTCACACGTTATTGAAAAGACGCGTTCAGTTTTTAATTGTAGTGTTTATTCTCTAATTGAACGAAATTATTGTATTATTATGAAGATCAAAACGATGGTGGGGCGGCATTATAGTGGGCATGTGATAACCAATAGCCGTGGCTTTGGGAATGGCCTCGTAGGGCAACGAAGCAAGTGCATTCTGGGAGTTGTTGTCTTTCATCCACATGTCTTTTCTCAGTCTAGAAGGCACCAAATGCAAAAATAATTTCACATTTCTACGCCTTTAACTCAAATGTTTTATTTCTTTTTTAATTTCAATGAACTCAACTTATTTTAAAGTCCCTGTAAAGACAATTGTGAGATTTGTTTCTGAACACATTATAAATGTCAGAAATGTATTGCTGAAACACATTACAAAGACTGTGAACTGAGTAGTACTGAATTGTGGAGTTAGACCATTAAACAGTTTTTCATCATTGCTGTGTTCAGGATTTTTTAGGCGGGGCTAAAACGGTGGCTCGATGACACAATGGAGCCACTGAGAATTTGGCCCCTCCCCCAACACTATCATAACTGTCCATGACGCACTGGATCCACTGAGCCTGGCCCCTCCCCTAACACGATCAACTAGAGCACATTCGCATCAGTTCGCCCGCTTGATCGCAAGTTACTGTCAGTAGACTCAGTACCGTTAGTTACTACAGCCTACAACTTAAAAAACAAAAACGATGATGTCAAGAAGAGGTGGATTCATTGTGTGGGGTACTTTCAACTGGGTACTGGGATTCACTGATAATCAGCTGTTTAAGATTCAAATTTGGCTGGGTGGTTAATAACACATTTGTTTGTGGTGTGACAAACTCAGAACACATATTTCATTTTGACTTTACAGGGACTTTAAGTTAAAGTTGCACTGTGTAAATTTTAGCTGCATCTAGTGGTGAGGTTGCGAATTGCAACCACCCTCCGCTCACCCCTCCCTTGCGAAGCACAATGAGAAGCTACGGTGGCCGACACAGGACAAAAATGTCGTGTCTGAGACAGCAGAGAGTAGCTCGCGCTCTGTAGAGAAGTTTGTCCGTTTAGGGCTACTGTAGAAACACGACAGCGCAAAATGGCGACTTCACTGTAAGAGGACCCGCGGTGTATGTCGATAGAAACGGCTCATTCTAAGGTAATAAAAACATAACGGTTCATTATGTGAGGTCTTTATCTTTTTTTACAGTGAAGTCAGTAGTTTTGAGTGAGGAACAGTTATTCGCTCTCAAAACAAAATATTCATACAAATCCTTATGAAAAAGAAGTGTGCTTAACTGTATTGAATGTATTTGTAGTATAGCCTATTTCAAATCTTAAAAGTATATATATATATTTTTTTTTTGAATGTACTTGTAGATAATATAATTTTTATGAAATAAAACACTTAAGTGCACTTAAATAGAGTACACTTTCTTAGCACATTTAAAAAGTGCACTTTGTAAAAATGTCAAATTAAAAGCTTTAAAAAATAAATTTTAAATCATTATGCTTTTATAATATTTTGTTGTGCTTTAAAATACACTTATTTTCATGTGCTAACTAACATACTAAAGCACACGTAAAGTGCTTGATTATAATTGTAATGTGTTATTTAATATTACTTTCAAAGTTAATATATTTTAAATGCACTAGCTTCATCATTACAAATGTTTCATTAAATAATAATACATTAAAGTTTCAATAGAAATCTAAAGCACAATAAAGTTCAGCTAACTGAATTTAATATACATTTAAACTATAACACATTTTCATTCATTTACAGTTTACATTAAATTCAGTTGCACTTAATTATACTCTTTTAAAGTATATTATTTTGTAAAAAGTGTATTTAAAAAAAAAAAAAAGTATGTTAGTTCTTTGTCCACAAGACCTGTGTTTAGATTCTATACAATTACAAAAACAGCAGCATAAAGGTTTGGGATGAGGGTGAGTAAATAATGACACATCACTTTCAACTACTACTTTTGTGCTTACAAGAGTGTGATGTAGATTTACTACAGTACATTCTAGCATCCCAAAAACTACTACTAATGCTTCCTCCCTAAAAGTGCATAACTACTGCCACCTTCTGGTACAAAATATCTGCCATCAGTTGTGAGATGTCAAAGGATTGTAACATTACACTAACACGTCTTACAAGATTGATTGCACATGATTCATAAACAGTGCCATTTGCATGTATTACAGTTAATTCAGCAATTACCCATATCTCGAACTGCTTAAAAGTCTCGTAGCAAATGATTTTATTCCTTTTTTGGAGCAAATCATTTAGTGTGGGGTTATTAATGTGGCTAATGTAATTATTCAGATTATGCCTTCAGCCATTTTTAAATTTGCTCATTGTGTTTTCCCCCCTCCATCTGCCTATAATAGCTTGGTTTTAATAAAACTATGACACTAGCCTTTGGGAATCAGAAGGAATAATTAGCCGCTCATAGTTTCTGCCGGAAGGTTAAACAAATTGCATATATTATCAAAAATCACAGTAAACGACAAACATAAATCCAGACACCAGCATTCACTCCATCGACAGCTCCAGCAAGTGTCATAATGACACTCGTCTCCTGTTCTGTGTTGTCTTTCTGTGAAATCTTAAAGGTGACGTAAATGTCGGAGAGTGTTGATGGAGAACCTTTAGTGGGGTCGATTTCTTATCTCTCTCAAGCATAGGATGTGCCTCAGATGTGAATGTTCTTTGTTCTTCGATTTCTGTTGGTTATGAAATCGATTTTGGCGAGAGATTACATATTTCATTTTACGGTCAAAGCCTCCCTGTCCTGTGGGGACTCTTATCAATTCTGGGCTGTCCAGCGGAGGGTTATGTGAGGAAAGCCTGTCCTGATTTATGCAGCTACACAAACACTGCTCGCAATCCAGCTTTTTAACTATATCCTCATTTAAAGTGTCAGAGGTGTGATGTAGCGATGATGACCTGTAGCTAAAGACTCTGTCAGAGAGAAAGCACGCAAATCCGTCACACATTCACATTGTACAAAGGAACATTTGTGATCATTGCAACATTATGTGCAGAAATACCAGCCTATGACCACGCCTTCGCATGAATAATATAGGAAGAACTCACCAGAAAGAAAGAAAAAAAAAATCACCAGATGACTTGCCCTATTTGGGAAAAAAATCAATCATTTTAGGGTTTTTTTTGAGTGCAAGCCATGCTTTTAGAGCAACTCAAACCTCTTTCTAACCTGGATGCCAGCCAAACTTAGCCCCGCCCACAACATGTGAAATGAAGTGACGTGTGGCCAAGTATGGTGACCCATACTTGGAATTTGTGCTCTGCATTTAACCCATCCAAGTGCACACACACAGTAGTGAACACACACACACACCTAGAGCAGTGGGCAGCCATATTGCTGCGGCGCCCGGGGAGCAGTTGGGGGTTCGGTGCCTTGCTCAAGGGTCTCACCTCAGTCGTGGTGTTGAGGGTGGAGGAGGGCGCTGGTTATTCACTCCCCCCACCGACAATTCCTGCCGGACCTGAGACTCGAACCTGCAACCTTCTGGTTACAAGTCTGACTCTCTGACCATTAGGCCACGACTGCCCCATTTGAGGTCGGGAAGTTCGGTCTGGACTTGATCCGTTGTGGAGCAACTATGCTCGAACCAGAGCTGTTCGGACCAATCAAATTGTCAGGGCGGGCTTTATACAAAGATGGACAGATGATCAACAGTAACGTAATCATGCACGTCACCAAAGAGTGTATGGGTTGAATATGTTTACTAAACGGAGAACTTTTCGTATATGCCTTCACCTTTACTATTTCTCTCAAAAATGATGATCGTGTTGGTAAGTACTGTGTATCCGTAAATTCTCTTTACAACATCGGCAAAGATCGTTTACTCATGTTCTGTTGAAAACTATGCATCGTTCTGATTGGTTGTAGGTCTATCCAATTGAGTGCAGAGGCATTTTCGCCCCATAATCACAGCCCAATGGAGCAGTATCAGACTCATATTCTGACTAGAATCTGAGTATGACAACGTCAGGCTAACCTCTTTCAGTAACCATACAATAGAAAACTGTTTCTAAATTAGGGAAAGAGATTTATTATAGGCCACGGTTTTTGCAACACATGCTCACACCCAACTTGTCACATATTGAAGGCATCTTTATTTTTCTAGCTCAACTGTCACAGACTGGAAAGCACTGGATTGTTGGATATCAACGGCAGTGAAGGAAACATCTATGCTGCCTTCAAAAATGGATCAGATGAAGGTCTCTCAGGAGACAGGAAGTGAAGGTAAAATTGGATTCGGATGTGCCTTGATGCCTTTTTTATCTTGGAATGCATCCTCCAAAGGCAGCATTTTTACGTTTTCGGACACAGCCGGGGTCTTCCACTTTTTGCTACTGTTCATAAATGCTTCCACTTTCCAATAATACCAGTAGAAAGCAGGGATGAAATTTCATGAACTGACCTTATATCCTATCACAGTACTGTAGTGACTTCTTTGTTTCTCTCTTTCAAGAAGGAGCGAGAAACAGCTTGTTCCTTCATCTTATTGCATCTTGGAACTAGAAACACTTGGGACTGGAACCAGGAACTGGAGCTGGAACAACCCATAAACTGTAACCCTGGAACCAGAATCCTGGAACAATCCTGAAAACTAGAACAACACTCTGTGCTTCAGGAGGTCAACGTTCACAAGCACTTCGTGTTCAAGGCTTTGAAGCAGAATCCAACTCCTTTCATCCCACAGCTTCGCGGCCCAGCTTAGCAAGTGGAAGACGTCGCCGCTTGGACTCAGTACGTCACCAGGCGGAACGTCAATATATCACTTCACCAAACCTCTTAGAGACTTTGGCATTAGTGTATATATTGTTAGTATATGGATATCTAATTTGCTTTAGATTTTGCATAGCTGATGTCAGTTAATAACAAATAATCTCTCGATTTATTTGTTGAATTCCGAATAAGGTTTACCTTATTACTGTTTATCTTTCCATAAGATAACTTCCATAGTAACATCCAACTCAACTCCAGTAGTTGTTAGTTACTCTTGTCTATCCTTTTGTTAATAAAATCCTTTCATTACACTTGTGTCTTCCTTGTTGATAATACAGTAAGAGGCTCTACAAGTTAACGATATCCCACAAATCCTTCAGATTGGTCAGATGATAAACTTCCTACAATTTATAATTCTAATTAATTCAACGATCTTTCATGATTGTTATTTATTGTCTAGGAGAAAATCCTTGGCTGGTCCCCCATAATATAGGAAGGAACCTTCTAACACTCTCACACTCACCTTAGGTGACGTGTGACCCAAATCTCAATATTAATATGAATAATAAATATTAATATTTAAGACCATAAATCACTACAGTATCATGCTTGAAATCCCTGAGCTCCTCAGAACGACCCTTTTTTCACAAATGTTTGTGCAGATGGCTAGATGCTTGATTTTATACACCTGTGGCTATTTTGCAAGTTCTCCCACTTGGAAATCATGGAGGGGTCTGAAATTGTCATCGTAGGTGCATGTCCACTGTGAGAGACATAATCTAAAAAAAGAAATCCAGAAATCACAATGTATGATTTTTTAACTATTTATTTGTATGATACAGCTGCAAATAAGTATTTGAACACCTGAGAAAATCAATGTTAATATTTGGTACAGTAGCCTTTGTTTGCAATTACAGAGGTCAAACGTTTCCTGTAGTTTTTCACCAGGTTTGCACACACTGCAGGAGGGATTTTGGCCCACTCCTCCACACAGATCTTCTCTAGATCAGTCAGGTTTCTGGCCTGTCACTGAGAAACACGGAGTTTGAGCTCCCTCCAAAGATTCTCTATTGGGTTTAGGTCTGGAGACTGGCTAGGCCACGCCAGAACCTTGATATGCTTCTTACAGAGCCACTCCTTGGTTATCCTGACTGTGTGCTTCGGGTCATTGTCATGTTGGAAGACCCAGCCTCGACCCATCTTCAATGCTCTAACTGAGGGAAGGAGGTTGTTCCCCAAAATCTCGCAATACATGGCCCAGGTCATCCTCTCCTTAATACAGTGCAGTCGCCCTGTCCCATGTGCAGAAAAATAATACCAGCGCTCTCCTCCACCCACAATACCACGACTGAGGTGACTTGAGCAAGGCACCAAACCCCCAATGCTCCCCGGGTGCCGCAGCAATATGGTTGCCCACTACTCCGGGTGTGTGTTCACGGTGTGTGTGTGTTCACTACTGTGTGTGTGTGTGCACTTGGATGGGTTAAATGCAGAGCACAAATTCCAAGTATGGGTCACCATACTTGGCCACACGTCACTTCACTACTCACTAATTAATTGAATGCAGATCCATGTGTGAGATGACAATAAAATAAATAATAAATATATTTGAATTGAACTAACATTTAAACATTACCTTGTTATAGAGCTTTAGAATTAATATATAATATTGTATATTATAACTGTAACTATATAACACATTTAGTTAAATTAATATAACTCTAATATTAATTATATTACATGCATCTGAATACCTCTTAAGCAAACTAACCCTGGAACATGAGCTGCTCCGGAGCAGGCTCAATTGTCTTTCAAATGTATGACTTATTTAAACCAGGGCTTTCAAATGCTTCAGATGTTCACTAAAATGACATAAAATACACCACAACAGGGGTTTGTGCCACAAGTGGGGGTCTGATCAAGGTGTTTGAAACAGCCATGCAATGCCTCAGGTAGGCTATATTACATGCTTTATAGCAATATCCACTATACCACGTGAAGCAATGTTTGTTTATGTAGAAAGCAGTGAAATTAGCCCATCATATCCTCAAATCCCCAAAAGCACTGAGTGTGAAATGTAAGCAATTAAAGCTTGTGAAGCGTGGCTGCCCTGAGAATTGCTAAATACACAACTGAGGGTGAAATAACAGTTGCTGCACACAGAACACAAACCTTGAGAAAAGTTGTCTGGTGTCTCTATACCTGCAATCTAAAGTGTGCAATTCTCTGCTATATTTTTTAATGGTTCAAACACGTCTGGCTGAAGGAACGAGACGTTTGTCTGAAAACATTGACCTGCGCTTCTGTCACGTACAGAAAAACATGGCAGTTTGCTTGCTGCACATGTTGTAGGTTTACAGAGTAAATCACAAGGATTATCTTGCAAGGAATTTAAAGTAATATTACAGTCACAATTCACCAGTGTGAGTGCCCGTGATCACCACCCACCGGACTGTCATTCTATCATAGACTACATTACCCATAATCCTTTTCCCAGACTCATTAGCACTGACTGTTTACACCTGTGTCTCATTACCTCATTACCTCTGCCTATATACCAAATTCACTCTGTCATTTACTGTGAAGTCTAGTGTAACACTGCAATTCTGAGCGTTTCATCTTTTGGTTTTTGGATTTCTTGCTTGTTTCTGCTACCCTTTGCCCGTGTTCCCGCTACCCTTTGCCCGTGTTCCCGCTACCCTTTGCCCGTGTTCCCTGCCTTGTTGTGTTTGTTTGTTTGTTTGGACTGCCTGCCTGTGTTTTGACCTTGCCTGTACTTTTGACTACGATTGTGGTTTACTCTCTGTAACGCTTTATTAAGAGGTTAATCCACAATCGTAGTCAAAAGTACATGCTAGGGATGGGGAAATGAAGCCTCATGAAGCATTGAGGCTTTCCCCAGACTGTTCCGGGAAAAGATTCGAAGCTTCAAGAGTGTCGAGAACAGCGCCATCTGGTGCTTATTTAAAATAAAGCAGCCAGAAGCCTGTGGAAGAAGCTCTGTCAGATCAAGCAACCACAACACACTCCCATAGTTTCAGTGTTATGTGTACAAATAAAAGCCTCACGCGTTTGTTTAATTTGTTCATTAAATAAATTAATTTACTCATTAAAGTGTGACAATAAAATAGGCTATAATATGAGCTTATATGATTCAATAAGATCTAATATAGTCTCTCTCTCACACATAGTGAATAAGGACATTGTGTGATAGGATCATTAAATGTGCTAATGACACTTGGCAGTGATAGTGCTTGTGCAACTGTAGGAATAACAAAAGTGATAAAGTTTTTAATTATTTTTATTAAGAAAAAAAAAGTTTCACAGTGTTGGGGCTGAGTCTATTTCATATCTTAGACAGTAGAAAAGCATGCATACATTGGAAGCTATAAACTCAAAATAATTCCCAGATAGGGCAAGTCTTTCTTTTTTTCTTTTTTGCCGTTGCTCTAAATACAAACCCTTCACCAAACACCAACACCCTATCCCCTAATCCCACCCTAACCCCAAATTACCTAGAAAACAACAAAAGTGCAAAGATTTTACCAAAATAAAAAAGACACAACAACAAAAACAATACATTTTGGTTATCTAAATGTAATGTATTGATTAACTTTCAAAGTACAGCACTCTCCTCACAAACCCATCAACCAGACTGACTGAGCCAACAAGGACTCTGGGGTTCGAACCTTTGACACGCAAAGCGAAACGCACACGGAAAGTGAGGCTTCATTTGTCATCGATCACGTGACTCTGGAAAACCAATACACACCCCGAAACGGAGCTTCTCTAGAAATTGTCTCGCATGCGCGATACGCGCATCGAAGCTTCAGTGTCATACATAACATCACTAGTACATGCATATAGTCATGTTATCTATGTGAACATGTTCTGCATTTATTTTCCCCAGGTTTTTTTTTCTTTTTTCTTCTTGAAAATCGTATTTGAATGTGCGGGCAAATATGTTGTATATGCACCCCTTCAATGTCAAATTTGAATAGGAGGAGAACATTTGGCATCTAACTCAAAATAACTGCTTTCAACAGATCAATCCTTATTCATAAACAAATGTATTATGCATTGAAGAACATTCAATGCAAACTCAAAAAAGCTGCATCTATCTTATAATCTTTTGAATATGAAAACGCAACAAATCCATTTTCCTTAAAGTGGTGGAACATAGTGCAGAAAAAAGTATAGCCATTAAGTTGCCCTTAAAAGTGAAATTAAAATAAATAAATAGAATGACGAAAATATTACATCAACATCATATATAAATATATATATATATACATACTTACCTAAAGGATTATTAGGGACACCATACTAATACTGTGTTTGACCCCCTTTCGCCTTCAGAACTGCCTTAATTCTACGTGGCATTGATTCAACAAGCTGCTGAAAGCATTCTTTAGAAATGTTGGCCCATATTGATAGGATAGCATCTTGCAGTTGATGGAGATTTGTGGGATGCACATCCAGGGCACGAAGCGGTTCCACCACATCCCAAAGATGCTCTATTGGGTTGAGATCTGGTGACTGTGGGGGCCATTTTAGTACAGTGAACTCATTGTCATGTTCAAGAAACCAATTTGAAATGATTCGAGCTTTGTGACAGTGCATTATCCTGCTGGAAGTTGCCATCAGAGAATGGGTACATGGTGGTCATAAAGGGATGGACATGGTCAGAAACAATGCTCAGGTAGGCCGTGGCATTTAAACGATGCCCAATTGGCACTAAGGGGCCTAAAGTGTGCCAAGAAAACATCCCCCACACCATTACACCACCACCACCAGCCTGCACAGTGGTAACAAGGCATGATGGATCCATGTTCTCATTCTGTTTACGCCAAATTCTGACTCTACCATCTGAATGTCTCAACAGAAATCAAGACTCATCAGACCAGGCAACATTTTTCCAGTCTTCAACTGTCCAATTTTGGTGAGCTTGTGCAAATTGTAGCCTCTTTTTCCTATTTGTAGTGGAGATGAGTGGTACCCGGTGGGGTCTTCTGCTGTTGTAGCCCATCCGCCTTAAGGTTGTGCGTGTTGTGGCTTCACAAATGCTTTGCTGCATACCTCGGTTGTAACGAGTGGTTATTTCAGTCAAAGTTGCTCTTCTATCAGCTTGAATCAGTCGGCCCATTCTCCTCTGACCTCTAGCATCAACAAGGCATTTTTGCCCACAGGACTGCTGCATACTGGAACCCTTTTCACACCATTCTTTGTAAACCCTAGAAATGGTTGTGCATGAAAATCCCAGTAACTGAGCAGATTGTGAAATACTCAGACCGGCCCGTCTGGCATCAACAACCATGCCACGCTCAAAATTGCTTAAATCACCTTTCTTTCCCATTCTGACATTCAGTTTGAAGTTCAGGAGATGACCAGGACCACACCCCTAAATGCATTGAAGCAACTGCCATGTGATTGGTTGATTAGATAATTGCATTAATGAGAAATTGAACACTCCTCCATGAACTGCCACCTTAACGTGGTGGAGGGGTTTGAGTACCCGAATGACCCTAGGAGCTATGTTGTCCGGGGCTATATGCCCCTGGTAGGGTCTCCCAAGGCAAACAGGTCCTAGGTGATGGGTCAGACTAAGAGCAGTTCAACAACCCTTATGCAACCCTTAGCCCAAAGGAGCGACGTGGGGACACCTTCCCGTGGGCTCACCACTCACAGGAGGGACCGTAAGGGGCCGGTGCAAAGCGAATCGGGCAGCAGTCGAGGCCGGGGGCCTAGACGACCCGATCCCTGGACACGGAAACTGGCTCTTGGGACATGGAATGTCACCTCGCTGGCGGGGAAAGAGCCTGAGATTGTGCGTGAGGTTGAGAGGTTCCGACTAGAGATAGTCGGAATCACCTCCACGCACGGCTTGGGCTCTGGAACCACACTCCTCGAGAGGGGATGGACTCTTCACCACTCTGGAGTTGCCCATGGTGAGAGGCGGCGGGCTGGTGTGGGTTTGCTTATAGCCCCCCAGCTCTGCCGCCATGTTTTGGAGTTTACCCCAGTGAACGAGAGGGTTGTTTCCCTGCGGCTTCGGCTCGGGGATAGGTCTCTCACTGTTGTGTGTGCCTACGGGCCAAACAGCAGTGCAGAGTACCCAACCTTCTTGGTGTCCCTGGGAGGGGTGCTGGAGAGTGCTCCGACTGGGGACTCCGTCGTTCTACTGGGGGACTTCAACGCCCACGTGGGCAATGACAGTGAAACCTGGAGGGGCGTGATTGGGAGGAACGGCCCCCCTGATCTGAACCCGAGTGGTGTTCAGTTATTGGACTTCTGTGCTAGTTACAGTTTGTCCATAACGAACACCATGTTCAAGCATAAGGGTGTCCATCAGTGCACATGGCACCAGGACACCCTAGGTCGTAGGTCAATGATCGACTTTGTGGTCGTTTCATCTGACCTGCGGCCGTATGTCTTGGACACTCGGGTGAAGAGAGGGGCGGAGCTGTCAACTGATCACCACCTGGTGGTGAGTTGGATCCGATGGCGGGGGAGGAAGCTGGATAGACTCGGTAGACCCAAACGTACTGTGAGGGTCTGCTGGGAACGTTTGGCCGAGTCTCCTGTCAGAGAGATCTTCAACTCCTGCCTCCGGCAGAGCTTCGACCGGATCCCGAGGGAGGCTGGAGATATTGAGTCCGAGTGGACCATGTTCTCCACCTCCATTGTCAAAGCGGCTGCTCGGAGCTGTGGACGCAAGGTCTCCGGTGCCTGTCGAGGCGGCAATCCCCGAACCCGGTGGTGGACACCGGAAGTAAGGGATGCCGTCAAGCTGAAGAAGGAGTCCTATCGGGCCTGGTTGGCTTGTGGGACTCCTGAGGCAGCTGACGGGTACCGGCAGGCTAAACGGACTGCAGCCCGGATGGTTGTGGAGGCAAAAACTCGGGCCTGGGAGGAGTTCGGTGAGGCCATGGAAAAGGACTATCGGCTGGCCTCGAAGAGATTCTGGCAAACCGTCCGGCGCCTCAGGAGGGGGAAGCAGTGCCCTACCAACGCTGTTTACAGTGGCGATGGGCGGCTGTTGACCTCAACTGGGGATGTTGTCGGACGGTGGAAGGAATACTTCGAGGATCTCCTCAATCCCGCCGTCACGTCTTCCATTGAGGAAGCAGAGGTTGGGGGCTCAGAGGAGGACTCGTCCATCACCCAAGCTGAAGTCACCGAGGTGGTCAAGAAATTCCTCGGTGGCAAGGCACCGGGGGTGGATGAGATCCGCCCTGAGTACCTCAAGTCTCTGGATGTTGTGGGGCTGTCTTGGCTGACACGCCTCTGCAGCATCGTGTGGCGGTTGGGGACAGTGCCTCTGGGATGGCAGACCGGGGTGGTGGTCCCTCTTTTTAAGAAGGGGGACCGGAGGGTGTGTTCCAACTATAGGGGGATCACACTTCTCAGCATCCCCGGGAAAGTCTATGCCAGGGTACTGGAGAGGAGAATTCGGCCGATAGTGGAACCTCGGATTCAGGAGGAACAGTGTGGTTTTCGTCCTGGTCGTGGAATACTGGACCAGCTCTATACCCTCTACAGGGTGCTGGAGGGTTCATGGGAGTTTGCCCAACCAGTCCACATTTGTTTTGTGGATTTGGAGAAGGCATTCGACTGTGTCCCTCGCGGCGTCCTGTGGAGGGTGCTGGGGGAATATGGGGTCCGGGGTCCTTTGCTGAGGGCTGTCCGGTCCCTGTATGACCGAAGCAGGAGTTTGGTCCGCATTGCCGGCAGTAAGTCAGACTTGTTCCCGGTGCATGTTGGACTCCGGCAGGGCTGCCCTTTGTCGCCGGTTCTGTTCATAATTTTTATGGACAGAATTTCTAGGCGCAGCCAAGGGCCGGAGGGTGTCAGGTTTGGGGACCACACGGTTTCGTCTCTGCTCTTTGCGGATGACGTTGTCGTGTTGGCCCCTTCTAACCAGGACCTCCAGCATGCACTGGGACGGTTTGCAGCCGAGTGTGAAGCGGCTGGGATGGGAATCAGCACCTCCAAATCCGAGGCCATGGTCCTCAGTCGGAAAAGGGTGGCTTGCCCACTTCAGGTTGGTGGAGAGTTCCTGCCCCAAGTGGAGGAGTTCAAGTATCTAGGGGTCTTGTTCACGAGTGAGGGGAGGATGGAACGGGAGATTGACAGACGGATCGGTGCAGCTTCTGCAGTAATGCGGTCGATGTACCGGTCTGTCGTGGTGAAGAAAGAGCTAAGCCGTAAGGCGAAGCTCTCGATTTACCGGTCAATCTACGTTCCTACTCTCACCTATGGTCATGAGCTTTGGGTCATGACCGAAAGGACAAGATCCCGGATACAGGCGGCCGAAATGAGCTTTCTCCGCAGGGTGGCTGGGCGCTCCCTTAGAGATAGGGTGAAAAGCTCAGTCACTCGGGAGGAACTCGGAGTAGAGCCGCTGCTCCTCCACATCGAGAGGGGACAGCTGAGGTGGCTCGGGCATCTGTTCCGGATGCCTCCTGAACGCCTTCCCGGGAAGGTGTTTCGGGCATGTCCAACCGGGAGGAGGCCCCGGGGAAGACCAAGGACACGCTGGAGGGACTATGTCTCCCGGCTGGCCTTGGAACGCCTCGGTGTCCCCCCGGAAGAGCTAGAGGAAGTGTCTAGGGAGAGGGAAGTCTGGGCATCTCTGCTTAGACTGCTGCCCCCGTGACCCGGCCCCGGATAAAGCGGAAGAAGATGGATGGATGGATGGAGAAATTGAACAGGTGTTCCTAATAATCCTTTAGGTGAGTGTATATTAGTCCCATTGTATTCAATGCTGACTGTGGTAGGTGATTTCATATAATAATGTAAATGTAAACTCATTACTTGTCTTAATTTCCACATTATAATGGAATTGTAAGCTACTAGTCATAAATTGATTTGGGGTCCTTGACCGATTAGAATGAAACACATCCAAACTGGATGAAGGGTCCTCAATATTTTAAAATATGATTTTTTCCCCTATCGAATTAAGGTCTGTACAGTAGAGATGTCAGTTAAAGGGTTAAGTTTTGCTTTAGGTGGGATATTATGAAACCAAAAAGCACTAAACAATATCAAAATTCTTGATTTATTAACCTATTAACACAATATACCCCATTTAACCCTGATATACAGTATGCACTTACAAGTCATTTGCCCACTGGCAACTATAGATGCTGCTTGGACTTTTGACTAAGTATACACAAAACTATAGATCTCTTGTAAGATTTGTTTTGTTTGGATGTTTCTAGAGACCTTCATGATTATGTAGAACAAAAAATACTTAATTAGTAACATGAAAATGGCCTTTCTTTGGGAGGGTTTGCCTTCGCCATGCTTCCTGGAAGTAGGGGTAGGAAGTTGGCAGCCTCGTGTGACAGGAAGGAAGTTAATACCTTTTTTTCTTCATCTTGAAATCCTATATGGGTTGTTTGCTTGCATGTCATTGAGACATAAAACATGGATAACATCTAGAAAGATACTTACAAAGGGAAAATGACAACTATACTGTACACTGCAGCCACTATAGTTGCCAGTGGGCTTAAATTATTTGTTGTTTATTTTACTAGAAAAGAAAGACTGCAAATATGAAATGTATATATTTGGTAATGGTTCCACTTTTTTTTTAACAAAATATTTTTTTCTCCCACAGATTTTTTTAAACAAAATACGTTCTTATTGGCACACAAATTACTTGAAATCACTAAAAAATGTTGTGCTGCCCCTGTTAGGACACTGCGTTTTTGACATTCCTAAGACAGGAACATTTGAAGAAAATTGCTTGGCATTTTATTGTTGTGTTGTCAGCACAGATACATGGGTAGCTTTTAAATGTCAAAAGAATTTATGTCACCTGTGAAGAATAATTGGTCAAAAATACTCTGGACTGAAGATGAATGACCTATCAAATTACTATAATTTTCTTCAAGATGAAAGCAACAACCTAGTGCAAGGTGGAATATAAAACACACCTTTAGACAAAAGGATTGAAAAAGATGAACTAATAATGAAACCCAAACAGAGAATCAGAAAGATTGAACATATTACCAACTGGCAGCATTTCCAGCCAGAAAACTGTTTTATCAGTCAAAATGACATCAAATAATGAGTGTGTGTTTTCAGTGCAACTATTCAGACTATTCTTTGACACTGTCAAAGGTATTAGATGTAACTGAACATGAAAAAATAATACATTAATAAAATAAAAGTAATTGAAATTCAATGCGAAAAAGAAACCATAAAAACATGTCCAAAACGTTTCTATCAATATCGATAATTTTCCCCGCACATTTAAGAATAATCTGGTAGTTGGAATGAGTGCACTGTTCATTTCGCAAGATTATTACAGCAAATGCAGAAGAAAGAGACTAAAGAGTCTTTGAAATATAACTCTAAAACACCAGTATTATAAAGCAGATTTCAGTGTTTAAGATGATGGTGTGCATTGCATGTCTCATATATACTGTATATATAATATACACACACCGATCAGGCATTATAACCTGATCCTAATATTGTGTTGGTCCCACTTTTGCTGCCAAAACAGCCCTGACCCGACGAGGCATGGACTCCACTAGACCCCTGATGGTGTGCTGTGGTATCTGGTACCAAGATGTTAGCAGCAGATCCTTTAAGTCCTGTAAGTTGCGAGGTGGGGCCTCCATGGATCTGACCTGTTTGTTCAGCACATCCCACAGATGCTTGATTGGATTGAGATCTGGGGAATTTGGAGGCCAGTCACCACCTCAAACTCATTGTTGTGCTCCTCAAACCATTCCTGAACCATTTTTGCTTTGTGGCAGGGCGGATTATCCTGCTGAAAGAGGACACAGCCACCAGGGAATACTGTTTCCATGAAAGGGTGTACATGGTCTGCAACAATGCTTAGGTGATACATATTAAAGTAACATCCACATGGATGGCAGGACCCAACATGACAGGACCCAAAGCATCACACTGTCTCCGCTGGCTTGCCTTTTTCCCATAGTACATCCTGGTACCATGTGTTCCCCAGGTAAGTGACACACACGACCATCCATGTAAAAGAAAACGTGATTCATCAGACCAGGCCACCTTCTTCCATTGCTCCGTGGTCCAGTTCTGATGCTCACGTGCCCACTGTTGGCGATGGACAGGGGTCAGCATGGGCACCCTGACTGGTCTGCGGCTATGGAGCCCCAAACACAACAAACTGCGATGCACTGTTTATTCTGACACCTTTCTATCAGAACCAACTTGTCTCCAGTTCACCACTGTTTTATATATAAATATATATGAGACATGCAATGCACACCATTAGGAATGCGTTATGGATAAAATTTGAATTTCCATCTGGACATTGCTTTTCAACATGTCATTACTTAGGCTTTTGTAATGTCATTATCCACTAGAGCCAGAAATATATTGCAAACCTATATAGAACCAAATGTAATAGGTTTTGATTTGGTCTGACAGCATACAAATGACCTACCAATATCCACTCCAAAATGATTTGTTATTTAACAGGATTCTAATGGAAAGGACAGTCATCCAGGTTCAACCTGAGATTAAATGCATTGCTGAAGATATCAGTGACCACAGGAATGATGCCTTCCGGCATGCACTATCAAACCCTTGCAACTGATCCAGAATGCAGCAGAAAGGGTGGTCTTTAACAGGCCAAAGAGAGCGCACGTCACGCCTCTCTTCATCAGTTTAAATGCCAGTATATACCTAAACTCGCTTACACAGACTTACACACCCTCCAGAAGCTTGCGTTCTGCAAGTGAACGATGCAAGTGAACACAAACTTTTTCCTGGACCATTGGTGGAACGGCCTGCCTATCTCAATTCGAGCAGCCGAGTCAAGTCAAGTCAAGTCAACTTTATTTATATAGCGCTTTTAACAATGAAAAGTGTTTCAAAGCAGCTTTACAGTGTTAAACAGGAAAATAATGCAGCATAATTTTATTTAACTGTATAGCCATTTGATGTCATCAGTTCATTTCAATTACCATACGGTGACAGTGTGGGCTTTAGATCAATAATTAGATCAGTAATTTAGTTTATATGTTTAATTTAGTTTATTAATTAGATTTATTTCGATGTTTAGTTGAAAAATTTAGTCCCCAACTGAGCACGCCAAGCCAGAGGCAACAGTGGCAAGGAAACCAAAACCCCATCAGGTGACCTAATGGAGAAAAATAAACCTTGGGAGAAACCAGGCTCAGTCGGGGTGTCAGTTCTCCTCTGGCCAATTAACAAACAGCGTATTATTATTATTATTCTGGCAGCTTTACAGGTCAGAGGTCATAATAGATCGGAATATTCGAAGGACCGGAGGCAACACGCTGGAGACGGGTTTATTGAGGATGATGTTGATTAAATAATTATTAAAGTGCAATATTCGAATGATCGGAGGCAACACGCTGGAGACGGGTTTATTGAGGATGATGTTGATTAAATAATTATTAAAGTGCAATATTCGAATGATTGGGGGCAACACGCTGGAGACGGGTTTATTGAGGATGATGTTGATTAAATAATTATTAAAGTGCAATATTCGAATGATCGGAGGCAACACGCTGGAGACGGGTTTATTGAGGATGATGTTGATTAAATAATTATTAAAGTGCAATATTCGAATGATTGGGGGCAACACGTTTGAGACGGGTTTATTGCGGATGACATATCGATGATATTAAGTATTATTTAATGGTAATATTAAAAAACAGTCTGTAGCCATTTTCAAAAAACATTTAAAGACACATCTTTTCCAGCAGCACCTGACCAATAAAGACCAGCACTTAACTATTCTATTCTTTTTGTTTCTGTTTGTGTTTAAAAAAATATGTACTGTACTATGTGTACTCCACTAGATTAACGGAGACTTGTAACAGCACTTGCATGCTGTTGCTCCTTGTTTGTTTAGTTGCTTCTATTGCTCTCCTCATTTGTAAGTTGCTTTGGATAAAAGCGTCTGCTAAATGATTAAATGAAAATGGAATGACAACAACATTTTCTATTCTGTTGACATTTAAGTGCATGAGAGCATTGTCACTTGTGCTATCATTTGGCCAAATCAAATTCAAATAATTAAAACATGAATGATAAAAGCACAATTCCATGGTTTTGCTTTTAAAACCGCAATTATGCTCAATATGTGAAACTAAACTTCCTTCCTGTTAACAGGATTATTTTTTCTCATTTCAGTTATCTCGCTTTCATTTGGTTTCAGTCACAGCATCCAACTTGGACAGAAACGCACACCTGTGTCCTTATTCTCTCTCTCTCTCTCTCTCTCTCTCTCTCTCTCTCTCTCTCTCTCTCTCTCTCTCTCTCTCTCTCTCTCTCTCTCTCTCTCTCTCTCTCTCACACACGGTTTATTATTGTCACAGAATCTGTTTGAGCACAAACGAATGGAATACGATATAGAAGTGTTTTTCGGACAGCAACATTGTGGTTGAAAAACTGATTACTTGCCTAATTTAAAATCCTAGTCTGGAAGTCAAAATCAGGATCCTAAAATGCAATTTTATGCTGTGAAATTGTACATTTATAACACATTATATATGCCAAGACATCATTATCTTCTACCTATTTTCCTTAATGCGTGTATTATTTCTGGCTTTAGGACATGTTGTGAAATAATATTAGAAATGAATAGATAAATAGATGAGGAGTGACTGCCATGATTATAGTATTAATGCATTAAATTAATATTTTAACAAAACCTGTATTGCCACCAAGTGGCAGAAATTAATTACTGCAATACAGTCTCACTGAATTGTCTATAACTCTAACAAAATGTGTGGAGATAAAATATCAGATAATGTTATCTTCATTTTCAATCTCAAACATAGATCAGCCATAGCCATAGCAATATACTTCTGAAAGCATAATGTACATTACACACAGAAGGACAGCAGATGGCCATGAGAGCACTGGTCTTGGGCCTGACGGGTGACTGATTGGTTTCAGTGTGTGAGCATTTGGTTTCACACTGATTTACACATGGACTAACACCCCTCTTCTCAATACCCTCCTGTACGCATCCTTCACTTCACTACCATGACTTGACTTGTTTGATCCTCCCTATTGAAAGAGTGTCACCAAAGTATCGATCTGACAAAATAGTCTGTTTTCAGTGATCAAGATTTGATTTTCCTTACTTTACCTAAGTAACCTAGAAGTACACTTTAGCATATGTATAAAAAAAGAGTACTTATGCCTGAAATAATACACTTCAAAGGAATACACGTAAAGCTGCACTATGTAACATTTTTGCAGTAAAATATCCAAAAACCACTAGGCCAGTGTTATATATTTTGTTCAGTTGAGTACTTACAATATCCCAAATGTTTCCAACTATTTGTAAATCTTGAGAAAATTGCTATTTTAACCAAGGAACCGGGACGTGCGAGGAAGTCGCCTGTCAATGGTGTCATATCTGCGTTCCCCTCGGTTTCCGGTTTTATTTTGCAGAAATGCTTTACTCTTACTGCAGTGTGAACAAGTGTCATAGCAGCCGCTGAGCGAATGCACATAGTAACGTCATAACATCATTTTCAACACACTCAGATGTGTCTAATATTATAAACAGAGCTGCGTTACCTCATACTCATGACCGGAAAAGCCGAAATGGCGCCGGCGACTGTGGCATAATAAAAGTCCTGCTGCTCGCGAGGCGTGTGTTGCGTTCATCTTATTAACAATCGCTCCAGCGGCCTTGCTCTGCTCCACAACACTCGGTCCTGCTCTGCTTCATATTACAGTAACGTTAATGATCGCATCCATGAACATGATTTCAGCCCGAGTCCTATCACGATTCTTTTCCACCGACTGTGAGGTGAAGACCACATGTCCCAAGATTCTGTGCTCAAACTTGGCGTCATCAAGCTACGCCTTTTGAATAGGCAACCTCTAGCCGACGTAAAAGTTACATAGTGCACCTTTAAGTGTGAACTGCCTGTGATGTTTTGTGCTTGAATGTTAATTGCAATTACATGAAAATGATTTATTGTTTTAATTAATGTTAAATGCAATTAGTTGAACTTTAGAGTGTTTATTTTGACCAACTTAAGTAGGACTTAAGTGCATCTTTATATGTAATTTCATATTTACTTCTATTGTCTTTAAAATATGGTTACTGTTTATTATCGTTTACAGTAAAAAGTACTGACAAGTATTTATGGTAAACTAAAATATACTTAATATTTTAATATAATGTAATTTCTGTTGAAACTTGTATGTCAATTACATATTTGTAATTATGAAATTGCAATTTAGTAAATTTAATTTATTAGTCAAGCTAAAATGTGCTTTAAAATGTGCTTTGAAGTCAAACTTTTAATTTGACATCAGTACAAAGTGTTTAAAGGGTTAGTTCAACCAAAAAATGAAATTTCTGTCATTCATTTCTCATCCTCATGTCGTTCCAAACCCATAAGACCTTTGTTCATGTTCGGAACACAAAGTAAGATATTTTTGATGAAATCCGAGAGCTCTCTGACCCCCACATAGAGTGCAATTTCAGTGGTTCAACCTTAATGTTATTAAGTGATGAGAATACTTTTTGTGCACAAAAACAACCAAAAATAATGACTTTATTCAACAATCTCTTTTCTTCCATGCCAGTCTCCTACGCGATTCACGAAAGCACCACAACGCATGCATGTGATCATGGGATCGAGCTCGGCCAATAGCGAGCTGGTGTTTTGCCGTAAAACCCAGAAGCGCTGTACTTTGTGAATAGCCCAACAAAGTCAATAGCGTAAGAGAGTCACACTGAAGAGAAGAGATTGTTTAAAGGTGTCATGAACTGGCTTTTTAAATGTTTTTATACTTTTGTCTGAGGTCAACTTATTACATTTGCGGGGTTTTTACATTCAAAAACATCATAATGAAATTAATAAGTAATAGGCTATTTTCTACCCTGGTTTTGAGGCTCTCTCCTGGAACGCTCAGTTTTTATGGGTGTGCCACACTGAAGACTTGAAAGTAAATGGCTATGATTGGATAACAGTTTTGCATAATAATGAGTTTCGGCTCACAGTCAGTACATGTGGGGAATTGTTTAGATAACTTCCAATGTGGAGAAACGGCAAACAGAATCTGCCCACAGGGCTCGCAAAATTTCTTTATCAAACAAACACAATTATTTATCTCTCATCCACCCGCGATTAATATGAATGTTATTTTTTATTACTTGGCCCGTCTGATCGTATTCGTGAACCGCGCATCACTAACATACACACACACACGCCAAGTACGTGCATCAGCAAAACTTCACTGCAGACAAATCAGCATGTTCAAAACTTCTGCAACATAATCAGTAGATATCAAACGATCTGTAACAATGCAATACTTGGTACTTGGTGCTTGGTGCAATACGCGGTGAAATGAAGCGAACAAACGCGCAATGTCTTACGCATGTGTACTGGAACTTCATTAAAAATAAAGTTCAACCTCACATTCCTAATATTAGAATCCGAAGGAAGCTTATGCAGCGACCGTGTTCTTCCACAACCAGGCACAGCGCAATATCTTGCAATCTTCGGAATGGTTATTGCTCGGAAGCGCGATCCATTTAGCTCCACGAGTTGGTAGGAGGGGATACAGAAGCAGGCGTACTTATTCTTCTGTTGAGGCGGCGTTTCACCACACGCTGACGTCAAGGGTCGACATATTCTGAGATCGAGCGTTTTCTGGGCGAGGTGTCAATAAAAGCTTTTCTTTTACTAACAAGGACGTTTTCAGCTCCGAAACTTACAGAATATTATTATATAATGATGAACTTTTATATATCAAAGCCTGAATGAAAAGTTGATTTCTCAATTCATGACCCCTTTAATAAAGCCGTTATTTTTGTTTGTTTTTTGAGCTCAAAAAGTATTCTTGTCACTTCATAACATTAAGGTTGAACCACTGGAGTCACATGGACTATTTTAACGAGTCTATGTGGGGTCAGAAACCTCTCAGATTTCATCAAAAAGATCTTAATTTGTGTTCCGAAGATGAGCGAAGGTCTTACGTGTTTGGAACGACAATGAGCGCGAGTAATTAATGCCAGTTTAATTTTCATTTTTAGGTGAACTAACCCTTTAAGTGTGTTAAGAAACAGTCATGAAAGTGTACTCTGTTTAAGTACACTTTTTTAAATACACTTTCAAGATTTGAATGACTCTACAAGTGCACAATTAAAACAATAAAGTGCACTTCTTTTTCACAAGGGTTATCAAAGCTGTCAAGTTCAATTTACTGCACAATGACGGCTCTTACTTCCCTTTCTGCTTGAATCTGCTGCAATCACAAAAGTGAATCTAGCTTCTGTTTCCTCAGTTTGAGATCCTGTCAGAGCCGTCATCTCTGCTCTCATGTCATCTGATATCATGCCTGTGTCATTTGGTGGCACGCTGCCGTCACTCACTGTCACTCCAGCAGAGACGAGGTGACTTGGGTGTAAGAAGCCATTTGCATCTGACTGTGCAAAGCATCTATTTTTAACTACAATATAAGATTCAAATTAAAATAACTGGTAATAAAAGCAAACTGGTAACACTTTATTTTGATGGTCCCCTGTTGACTATAAATAACTTTGCACCTACAAAGTAACTCTCAAATAACTCTCATTATTAGTAGACCGTCTGCTTAATATCTGATAAAACTTTATTTTGATCCTCCCCAACAGACATTCTACTGAATATAAGCAACTTTGCAAGTACATGTCAACTTATTCTACTAACCCTTAACCCCTTCTTTTACTAACCCTAATCCTACCGCTTAAAGTCTACTACTCAATACTCAAACCTAAAATCTCTTGGCCAGTTAAATACTGTGTCCAAAAGAGCATCTCTTAAAGGGACAGCTCGCCCACATATGCAGCCTAAAACGTTGTTCACGTGAGCACAACGATGCATGCATGTGATGCTGACGCAGGAGCTGGCCAATAGCGAGCCGTCTTTCTGACGTAAAACCCAGAAGTGCTGCAATGTGTTTACTATATCAACAGTGAAGGAGACTGACATGGAAGAGAAGAAATTGTTGAATAAAGTCGTTATTTTTGTTTTTTTGAGCACAAAACGTATTCTTGTCACTTCATAACATAAGGCTGAACCACTGTAATCACGTTAACGATGTCTTCACTACCTTTCTGGGCCTTGAAAGTGGTAATAAAGAGTCCGAAAGCTCTCGGATTTAATCAAAAATACACTATTTGCCAAAAGTATTGGGACACCCCTCCGAATCATTGAATTCAGGTGTTCCAATCACTTCCATGGCCACAGGTGTATAAAATCAAGCACCTAGGCATGTAGACGCTTCTACAAACATTTGAGAAAGAATGAGTCGCTCTCAGGAGCTCAGTGAATTCAAGCGTGGTACCGTAATAGGTTGCCACCTGTGCAATAAGAATTTAATATTTTAAATGTAAAAAATAAAATGTCCTCACTACTAAATATTCTACGGTCAACTGTTAGTGGTATTATAACAAAGTGGAACAAATTGGGAACAACAGCAACTCAGCCATGAAGTGGTAGGCCACATAACATCACAGCGGGGTCAGTGCATGCTGAGGCGCACAGTACACAGAAGTCGGCAACTTTCTGCAGTCAATAGCTACAGACCTCCAAACTTTGTGTGGCCTTCAGATTAGCTCAAGAACAGTGCGTAGAGAGCAGCTTCATGGAATGGGTTTCCATGGTCGAGCAGCTGCATCCAAGCCTTACATCACCAAGTGCAATGCAAAGTGTCGGATGCAGTGGGGTAAAGCACGCCGCCACTGGAATCTAGAGCAGTGGAGACATGTTCTCTGGAGTGACGAATCACGCTTCTCTGTCTGGCAATCCGATGGACGATTCTGGGTTTGGAGGTTGCCAGGAGAACGGTTCTTGTCTGAATGCATTGTGCCAAGTGTAAAGTTTGGTGGAGGGGGGGGGGGGGGGGTTATGGTGTGGGGGTTGTTTTTCAGGGGTTGGGCTTGGCCCTTTAGTTCCAGTGAAAGGAACACTTTATGCTTCAGCATACCAAGACATTTTGGACAATTTCATCCTCCAAACTTTGTGGGAACAGTTTGGGGATGGCCCCTTCTTGTTCCAACATGACTGAGCACCAGTGCACAAAGCAAGGTCCATAAAGACGTGTTTTCCGAAGATGAACGAAGGTCTTATGGGCTTGGAACGACATGAGGGTGAGTAATTAATGACATAATTTTCATTTTTGGGTGCACTAAAACTTGAAAGATTAGGTCATTATTTACTCACCCTCATGTCGATTTTAGTTCTCTCATGGAACATAAAAGGACAGAAAAGAATTAAATTTAAGATGTTATTCACCGATGATCTTTCCTTCTAGTGAACTATTAACCACTGAGAATCATTGAGTTGAATTTATTCAGTCTGATTAAATCGTTCAGACTGGTTTTGCAAACTGGATAACCTGAATCACTGAAAAGATCTGTCTCTGCGTTCACTAATCAGACATCGCCATTTCTCTCAATTACTTTCATTAATGTGCTATAGTGAGTTTGGACAAATTCATATTTTTGGTAACACTATTTTACTGTGTCCTTGTTACACGCTACATGTATTTACTATAGTAATAACTATAAATTAGGCATAATTACATGTAACTAACACTAAACCAAACTCTAATCCTACCCTAACCCTACATGTACAGGGACACAATAAAATAAAGTGTAACCATATTTTTTTTTTTTATTGAATAACAACATACAAGTTTTGTTCTGTTTATTTTAGAAGACTTGGTCTACTTCTATGGAGCTTTTGTGTCTGTTGTGAAAAAAGGAAACAATTTATTTGATTTCTTTCGACAAAAGATGCGAACATGAGAGTGAGTAAATTATTTTATGTCTCTAATATGTAATTGCATTGGTCATAAAGGGCCGTGTGTTACAATGGTGTTCACAATGATCTGCTCTAAAATAAATCAAATCCAATCTTTACAAGGTAACCGCACACCATGGCTTTGAGTATAGATATAGAAAGAGGAAATGTGGTTTCAACACTGTAATAAATATTAATGATAAATCAGCGGAAATGCCAGTGGCTTTAGCAGACTGATGCATTCGGTTTGGGAACGCTGCCATCGTTGCATTGATTTGAATAATGCACTGCAACTGCAACCGTCCAATTAGCTTGATCCACATTCAACAGACTATAAATCAAAGTATTATTGCTAATGTTTCCATTGTTTGTTCAAGCTGTTTCACCACACTTTTGTGATTGATTATTAGTGATGTAATTTGGTTTATGTCTGGTGTGTACAACATTAATCTTTATCCTAAAAATAAAAAAAGATTTTCTTTATAAAATCCATCTTGGGAGTGACTGAACTTCTTTAAAGTACATTGTCATCTATAATTAAGAATTTGTATGTCAAACCAGTAATTCCACTCATAATACAACACAATAACCAATCACCCACTCATATGCACGTGTTGATTAATAATAGAGCTGCCATGTGCTTCTCCTATAACTTACAAGACAATGTTTGTGGAAATAAAGAATTCTACAAGCTCACAGCAAAAACAGATCTTGAGTTAACAGACTGATCTAATATTCTCTTAAAAAACTTTTAGGCTATAACAAACTGAATCACACGGAAAGTGATACTAAACCCAAAAAGAGCTCAAATGAGCCCAGCCGCAGTCCATGACAAAGCAACTGCATGACAAACACTATAAACCTTAGTCAGGTCAGGTTAGATGCCATATAGAATTTTTTAATTCACATTGTTAAACAACAGTACAATTCATTGAATGCACTGTATTCTATTTCTCACAGCCCTGTTTTAATTTCTGTCAAAAATTGAATATGGCACTGCCCTGACAATACATGCCAAAATAATACATGCTCACCTGTAAAAGGTCACCTTTTGAAAGTCTCAGCAGCATTTTCAAAATGACAGGAAACAAGCTGCCTTTTAGTTTGGTGGCATTTTGCTGAACATGGAAATTAAACTTACAGTACAACAGTTTTTTTTTTTTTCAACAGGTCAAATCCAGAAGGTTTTATTTTGTTGTGCAATATTATAACATTTATTCATCAGTATAGTGTAATACTATACTAACACTTATAATTCTCAATGAGATATGCATCATTTATCGAAAACTCTTCAGTGCACTAACTTGGAACTTCAGTGCACTAAACTTTCTCCATATTCCTCTTATGAAAAAGAAGCGGGCTTAATTATTGAAAGTACACTTGTATGTATTCAATACACTAACGTACTTAAAATAAAAAGCCACTTAAAGGGTTTCTTCAGCGATTAGCATTAAGCTTTGTATCAGTAGAAACCTGGTAGTATGATTGTGCTTCCCTCCCTCATGTCCCCCTGAGACAAGAGAGATTTATGTATTTTACGTCTGGAAAAAAGCCTCTGATGACGCAAATATCGTAATTTTGCGTCATCGGAGGCTTTTTTTGGTCAGAGGCTAGAGAGACTACAGCCAGTAGGAGCTAGTTCTGCATGTGTTCAACCCGCCCATAGGGGTGGGAACTCACTCACAGAATGTAAGACACAGACGGCCGCACGGACATTCATAACGGGCGGTGTGGAGCAAAGTGAGTGTTCTTCCATAGGCATGAACTGAAAACGCAACTGGACACGTACCGTGAATGAATGAACGACAATGTGACCGTGAATGAATGCCGGGCGGCCGTGCTCATTTTAGTTTCGATTTTGAATTAGCACCAATTCGGGGGGCGGGTTGCTTGATTTGTGGGTTCATTAGCCATATTCTTAATGAAAAACAACAACAAAACAGTACAATGACAAACTCACTTAAATAGGCGCTTTTACATTTTGCTTTGAAACCAAATCCTCCGCGATCATCTGGTCTGTCAGCTCCTCACTCTCTGAGGAATGAAATCTGACTCCTGCTGCGTTTGTGCTGCGACTCTCGTTCGGCTCGTGCTGTATTGAGCAGACACGTTCAGTTTTTAATTGAAGTTTCTGTTCTCTAACTGAAATAAATTATTTTATTACTATAAAAATCTAAACGACGGTGGGGGTTGTGCCGCGGTGGGCAAGTGATGTAACCGGTGGGAGTGGCCTCGTAGGGCAGCGAAGCAAGTGCATTCTGGGAGCTGTTGTCTTTCATCCATATGAGCCAAAAATACATTTTCTGGCTTTTCTCAGTCTAGAAGGCACCAACATCTAAAATAATTTCACATTTCTACTACATAAATTACCAAATTTAAATACATATTCATCTTTCCAGTGGTGAAGTATCCCTTTAAGTGTTCTTTAAGAGAGTACACTTTCATGACTGTTTCTTAACACACTTAAGTACACATTTAAAAAGTGCTGTTTTTAATAATATCAAATTAATAGTCGTAATGTAAATAATATTTTGAATTTAGTCGTAATGTAAAGTACATTTTTTAATTTATTATAAAGTATATTTCAGTTAACATAATTGCTTGTCGGTACATTCAGCAATACCATTTAACCATATTTCAAGACAATAGAAGTAATTCTGAAATTACATATAAATATGTATTTAATTCCTATTCAAGTGGGTACTCAATTTCAGCTAATTGTATTTTCAGCAAAATATATTTTCATTTATTTGCAACTGATGTGCAAATATATAAAAACATTACATTTAGTTCACACTTAAGTACATTATTTGAAAGTACATTATTTCCATAATAACTGTACTTTTTCACAAGGGTAAACAAGGGTCACACAAACTCACAGGAGCACCAAATAATAATTTTAGGTAACACTTTATTTTACAGTGACCTTGTTACATATGTTACATGTAGTTACTATAGTAATTACTATAATCCAAACCCTATAGTAAGTACATGTAGTTAATTAATATTACTCAGTACTTAATGTATAATTACACTGTAACACTGACACTGTACAAGTTACAAGACACTATAACTTAAAATAAAGTGTAATCCTAATTTTATATTATTGCAGGCTAGAGAATGAATGAATGAATGAATGAATGAATGGATGAATGAATGAATGAATGAATGAAGGAAGGAATGAATGGATGGATGGATGAATGAATGAATGAATGAATGAATGAATGAATGAATGAATGAATGAATGAATGAATGAATGGATGAATGAATGAATGAATGAATGAATGAATGAATGAATGAATGAATGAATGAATGAATGAATGAATGAATGAATGAATGAATGAATGAATGAATGAATGAAAACTATATGGACAAACATGCAGGCTAAAACTGTTTAGAATCCTGCAAGTCTCTAAACTGAACTTACAGTGCAAATTCAAGAGAACCAATAAGCCCCAGATCTACATTATACTGAACATATGGAAACAGAAACTACAAATGATTCAGACCTTACAAAATACTGTGAAATTAAGCATAAAGAAAGCTTCTTTGTGCTTACCATCATAGTTTGTCTCTAAAAGTCCAAACTGCTCCAGAACCTTAACAAAGGCAACAACCACAACCAGGACCGCAATCATCTCTAGTCCCTCCAAGTTCATCATGCTGACTGGGTCAGGTCATGTTCTGACCGTTGCACTGGACAGAGAGCTCTGCCTTTAACATCATTCAAAGTGTCTGCATCTTCTCACTGAGAACAGATGAGAGGAGAGCGGAGGGGGCGGAGAGCCAAATTAAAGATGGGGGGGAATAACAGAGCAGAAGGAGGGACCACGAAAGGGAATCGATGAATAATGGCAATAAAAGAAAACGTGGAGAAAAAAAAAAAAAACAGATATTGAGGAGATCTGGAGAGAAGCAAAGCCTGATCTTAAGCCCTAAAGCAGGTGAAATCCACAGCAGATCTCTCTGAAACATCACTCTCTAGTTATCTTCCTCCTACAGACACGCATTGTGCTGATAACACCTGACGTGCATGTAGCGAACTGTCATAGCCTGGCCCGTGAAACTCTTCTTCACACAAAAACAGCATGTGTCCGTCAGAGGCAACACCTCGAGGCTCTGCCACGTAGACCATATGTTGTCAAGGAAACAGGTTTTGTATCAAATCATGAAGAACAAACCCAAAAGGACACAGTGACTGTATTTCTGGCAAAAAGCAGGTGTGTGCGGAAGAATTGACCATAATGTTTACTTCCTGGTTTTCGATAAGCCAGCTTGGGCATTTCTGGTGAACTGTTAGCTGTCATTCTACTCGCTGTACATGGACAAAAAAACCCATCAATGGTTGATTTTTTAAAGGGATAGTTCACCCAAAAATGAAAATTAGCCCATGATTTACTCTGCTCATTTACTCATGATTTACCTACAATCGGAGTTATATTAAAAATGTCCTGGCTCTTCAAAGTTTTATAATGGTAGTGAATTGCTGTTTCTGTTTTGAAGTCCATGAAAGTGCATCCATCCATCATAAAAGTAATCCACACGGCTCGGGGGGTTAATAAAAGTCCTTCTGAAGCAAAGCGATGTGCTTATGTAAGAAAAATATCCATATTTAAAACTTTACAAACTCTAATCTCTAACTTCCGCTAACTGTCGCACACGTGTTGATGAGAGACTGGCTTTCCAGCGTATGACGCAGATAATTAGTTCTCACAGAACCAAGTTTTGTTTTGCTCTATCCTCTGCGATTTCGCGTTCATTCCCGGAATTTACGCTATGCCTGTGTCTTACGTGATGTGCTGAAACGGCATGAACACGCGTACGACAGTTTGCGGAAGTTAGAGATTACAGTTTGTAAAGTTTGAAATATTAATAATTTTCTTACACAAACGCATCGCTTCAGAAGGCCTTTATTAACCCCCGGAGCCGTGTGGATATATTTTTTATGATGGATAGATGCACTTTTATGGACTTCAAAACAGAAACTTCCATTTACTGCCATTATAAAGCTTGAAAGGGCCATTTTTAACATAACTCCGATTGTATTCGTCTGAAAGAAGAATGTCATATACACTTAGGATGGCTTGAGGGTGAGTAAATCATGGGCCAATTTTCATTTTTGGGTGAACTAACCCTTTAATGTTGTGTTTATTTTAATGCAGTTATCACACTTACCTAATTTTGCCAATAAACCAGTTTTAATGATTCCAATAAAGACGAAGCTAATGGGAACGTTAGAATAAGAAACGCACAATCTGAACATTTTTCCAGGACTTTAAATTAGATTTGTAATGTGACGATGACCAAAAACATTATTTGTTCACCCTTCTGAGATTGTCCCCATTTGCAAAACCAAACATTTCAAGATGTATGAAATACAATATTTGATAGAAAGAAAAAAAAAACAATTTTTTTTTTAATTATCACTATAACCATGAGATGGCGGCAGAGGAGCATTTATTGGCTCCTATTAGCCAATCCAATCCAATCCACCTTAATTTATAAAGCACCTTAAAAACAACACTGTTGACCATGTGCTGAACAATAATAAACAAATAAACAATAACATACAACAAAGGCACAACAAAAAATAATAAAACAATCAATAGCAATAAAAGTAAATACAACAGTAATATAAAACTAAAAAGTCAACCCTCAGACTGAGTTAAAAGCCAAAGAAAATAAATGAGTTTTAAGACGGGATTTAAAAACAGGAAGAGACTCAGTCAGTCTGATGTGCAGAGGCAGCTCATTACAGAGTCTCGGAGCTGCCACGGCAAACGCACGGTCACCTCTGAATTTACGTTTGGTCTTCAGGACGACCAGCAGAGTCTGGTCAGCCGACCGGAGCGAACGTAAGTGGGTGTAGGGCACGAGCAGATCAGATAGGTACTGGGGGGCCAGGCCATGCAGACATTTAAAAACAAGTAAAATAATTTTTTAAATCAGTGCGAAAATGCACAGGGAGCCAGTGGAGGGATTGGAGGATTGGAGGTGAGATATGGTCAAATTTTCGAGTTACAGTTAAAAGACGAGCAGCTGCATTTTGGACTAGTTGTAATCTTGCCATAAGTGATTTGCTAAAACCAGTGTAAAGTGCATTGCAATAATCTAAACGAGTGGTGATAAAAGCATGGATTAAAATTTCAAAATCATGTTGAGATAAAAACGGTTTTACTTTGGCTAGTTGCCTCAGCTGGAAGAAGCTGGTCTTCACCACTGCACTAATCTGTGCATCAAGTTTTAAACGACCGTCCAACTTGACTCCCAGGTTTGTAACCACAGGGCTAATGGCTCGGGTTAGACAACCCTGGTCAACAGGAACCGCAGCAGGAGAGTCGCTAGGAGCAAATAACACAAACTCAGTTTTGCTCTCATATGTCCAGTAATATTTTTTCCACACTTTTAGATTTTGAATAAATATTAACCATAAAATCACTAGGTTTAAAAATAAATTTTGTCAAGGTGAAGTATGAAGTACTCACAAAGTCTCATGAAAAACAATAACTTTTATTTTGAATGAATTACACTGAAAGTTGGCTTTATAATCCCTTTATAATTACAGAAGTGATTACAGAGACTGATTTTGGCACACTTCCCATTTTTTCCAATTAATCTAACCAAAGTGCACAATAAATCTTTAATATACAGTGTGTTGATGCTTTTTTTCACATGAAAGTGAAAACTGATGGTCAAATGTTATTTTGCTGAGGAGGAACACAGAGGGGTGAGTCGTTTCACGTTTGTATGACTAAATTAATGCTATTTGAGTGACTATATTCTGATTATAAACTAAGTATTACACTATTGATGCTGTTAAAGCTACCTCAGGACATTGAAGATACCAACACACCAACAAGTGACATTTCACCGGAAGTTTTCCAGCTATTCTAAAGAACATTCCGTGCATATGGTCAATTGTGCACCGTTCAGAACGGCAACAAGACCTTGTAAATTCCAACCCGATCTCAAGAGAATGTAACTACGAGTGTTGGGGAAAGTTACCCGCAATGTGTTACAATAATGCATTACTCCCTAAAAACGAACTAATTGTGTTACATAGTTACTTTTTATGGAATGTAATTTGGTATGTTACTTCTGTGTTACTTTTTCTCTTCAAAATGTTCTATTGTTGGCAAATGTAAAGGTTAAAGTCCCAGTGAACCGGAAGTTGCAACTGATTTTATTTCAGTGCTGTGACGTATTTTCAAGTGAAACAGAATATTGAATAGAGGGCAGGGTTTTACTTCAGCGCTCCTAACTGTCTAACGGTTGAAGGGGAGTGATAAGGATATTCAAACCCAAGCCGTCAAACTGCCGTCATCGGAAAGGGAACGCCATTCCAGACCGGAAGTTACTTTTCAGATTTTGATTAGAGATTACCACGGCAAACTATTTTTTTCTGTGTATTAACTTGCACTGATTAATTGTTCACCCTAAGACCTGTAATGTGTGCATTTCATGAGGACTTTAACGAATAAGCCTCAGGCTGCAGGAAATGCAACTTCACGGCTGTACAGTAGAGGGCGCATCTCAAACAAACCTTTCAGCAGCTGCCATTCTGAACAGCAGAGGAATAGGATGCAGGAGAAGAAAGTTCAACACTCTTACTTCATCAATACATTTAAATTATTATTTAAAGCAGCACTAGGTAACTTTTCAACCTTCATAATATATTTTCAAGACTCTTGTGATGATACATCGGACTTACAATAGGTTGAATGGCACGTCTGCCATAGCCTGACCGGATCTGTATCGTTTTTAATCGTACTTTTAAACTTCGGGTTTCGGGTAGTAACCCGAGAAAAAAAAGAACTACAAAATTCGACTGCTTTACGGCATATACGTCACTTCCACCATCACCCCCACTTCCTTAAAGCGTTAGTTCACCCAAAAATGAAAATTATGTCATTAATTACTCACCCTCATGTCGTTCGCCACCCGTAAGACCTCCGTTCATCTTCGGAACACAAATGAAGATATTTTTGATGAAAGCTGTTGGCTGAGAAAGGCCTCAGCAAGCCCTCCATAGGGATTCAGTACATTTACACTCACAAGACCCATAAAAGGCACTAAACACGTCATTACAAAGTCCATCTCACTACAGTGGCTCTACAATAATTTTACAAAGCGACGACAATAGTTTTTGTGCGCAAAAAAAATCAAAATAACGACTTTATTCAACACGAACTTTGGCCTCTGCCGTGAACTCATGAAGCACCATGACGCATGCGCGAGAATATTACGCAGTTCCGGCGTTCGGACACATAACCCAGAAGCAAGGAGGAGATGTGTTTACAAGCAGAGGAAGACGCGCCGTATCTAAGCTGTTGAATTCTACATTGATCGTGCTTTAGGTCTCAGCGTAGTGCTGAAAATGGGACTAAAGTGTGCATTTCATGGATTCCCGAACGCCGGCGCTACGTCATATTCTCGCGCATGCGTCATGTCAACAAATGCACGTGCGATGCATCCCCTGATGCAGGATGACAGAGTTTACGACAGTAGTAGAGGACAATACTGTTTCCCAACTGTAGGGGGACCCCGAGAGCAAAACCTACCTAGTGCTGCTTTAACATATTTAACTATTGAGGGTTTGTGTAATATTCTAAGTTTGCTTTTTTTATTCATTTTGATAAATACTGAATCTGTATTTGTGCAAGTGAGCTGAGTAAATACATGCTCACATTTAGTCTACAACGACAATAACCATCATGTTCGCACAGCGCACACAACACCTCTGCACTAACTCACGATTTCTCTCATCAGGGGCAGGAGAGCTGTCAGTCAATAAATAGAAAAACAAAAAGTAACTTGCATTACTTATTTGAAAGAGTAAAACTTGATACATACTCCGCAAGAACAAAGAAATTTGTTCGTTTTCTCGAGGTGGCAAGAACAAAGTTCGTTCTGGCCAGGACATTCCATAGGCCTACTTCACGAGAAAAGCAGGTGCCAATCATTTCCGTTTCTCCGCATTAACCCTGTCCACTATACATTTCTGACCAATCACACAATAGTTCTCGGACACCACAAGAAAAAAAGTTCTGCGCAGACTATGTGTCGAGAATGAGCTGCAAGAACTCCCAAACCAGGGCTGCAAGAACAAAATGACGTAATTTTCTTCTCGCAGCCCTGGGAGCTGGACTTTTTGTCTGGACTTTTATTGAGTTTTAAGATTTAATTTTTAAACCTTTTTAAAATTTTGTCAATTCAAATATATTGGACAAATCAATTGGATAAACAGTAAAAAAATGTGTTTACTATGAATCAAATAAATCAAATCACAACGAATCAACCAGTGTATTTTATGAGGTGGTGATTTTGTATGAATTATAATGATTTGATTAGTACAAAAAACATATGATGTAAACCTAACCATCAGCGGGGACTAAACAGATAATATGAAAATGTACAAATAGAATTACAAATGAATATGGATTAGCCAACAATTGGTCAAAACATAAAATAGTTAAGAATTGCCAAAAGATTTAAATGGAAATAAATAATTTCATATAAGAGCTATTAATTGTAGCATTAATTACAATTATCAATGTTATGGTACAGGTTGGTCCTGCCATTACTGCAAGTAATTTCCAATTAATAAATGAAATAAAAAGTGAACCAAATCTTAAATTCAGAATTTTGTCAAACAAAACATTGTTATGCAAAGCTTAGCATGTTTTCTTAGTGTCATCGTTCACCAAGCTGATTACTACTGATGGTTGAGGAGTTTCCCCGCTTCTATATGTAAAGCACTTTGAGTGCCTAGAAAAGCGCTATATAAATGTAACAAATTATTATTATTAATTATTACTGCGGACATATCAATCGTCTTACCATATGGCCTTTTCAAAGCTACAAAATGTTTCTATTGTTTAGCTGTTGCTTTCTGACTTTACAGATATCCCCTTATCCGTATGAATGATTTGAACCAGTTGCTCTAGTCTAGTGGGTAAGTGATTGTTGTTAATGGCTTCTTTTTTCTTCTTTAGAATGGCCCTAATCACATTATTGTGGAGGATTTGATTAGAACAAGAGGCCTTTTGATTCGTCTGCTAATGAAGGTGTATTGTTTCAATTAAATTAGGCTTGCCGTCTAGCGCATAATTGCCAGAAATGGCAAGGTCACAATGTCAGTAAACAGTGATTTATTCATCTTTTTTCTTTTGTACGTTACGTCCTGAACAAAGGGCTTGTAACATAGACCAGAACTTTAAACGGCTGAAATGCCTAAAAATGAAAACATTCGCCTCTATTTTTAACATCTTGCCATGTTAAAATATCTACATTTTACATTAAAAGTCACTAAGATTGGTTTGCCCACAAACCACCAGTTTCACAGACAAGGCTTAAGCCTAGCCACAGACTAAACAGACTGCATGTTTGAGGGGTTTTAATTGAAAGCATATCTTAAAATATGTCAGTGCCATTGTTTTGTCTCAAGATGCACAACAGTGCAACCCGTTCTCACTCCCAAGGCGTCAAAATCTGAAGCCTGGTCAAGTGCCTTCCTTGTCACAATGAAGGCGCTAAAAGTACCCCTAGGCATCACTATATCGACGCGCAGGGGTACTCTATTGATTTCAATGAGAAACCTTTGCCGTCATACACACGCCATACACGTTGGGGATGGGAACATTACCGACATGATAAAATTATATATTGGGTTATGATTTTGCCATTATGAAATGTTGGAGTGTGAATCTCAATTTAATCAGCCAGCATAATTTAATTTACATTTATTTTATTTACGCTCTTCAGACTCGTTTGAACATGTAACCCAACCCCATCCCATCCCTAAACCTACCCATGTGTGTATTATATGATATAAAACACAGGAAATAACAGGCAGATGCGACTGCAGGCACAATTTATTCAAAAAGTACAAATATTTCAAGTGTTCCAACTCCGGAGGCCAAACGATTGATTTGTGTGAAGAAAATCCCCAAAAGCAATCAGCATCTCCATTCGCCGAAGATCATGCACACATTCGAATTTCAAAAATTGCCGCCCAAAGAAACGTTACGTCAGATTTCATAGTGACATTGCATTGGCTCTCATATGTCTCGTGACCAATTGCATCAATACGTCAGCTTTGATTGTATAATGTCATTGGCCCTTGTGTGTCTTGTGACCGATTGCGTCATGCTAAAGAGCCGTTTATCTTTTGAATGAGATATGACTGAGTGCCTGCGTGCGTTCGTTCACGGAGCGGCGGGATCATCATTTCCGCGATTAAAACATTAAGATCAACTCTGTTCTTTACATGAAGATATCGTAGGACTTCAGAAGACTTGGAATGCAACATGAGTTAATACTTTTATACTGTTTTTGCGATAAATACCTTTTATTTGCCTGTTACATGTTTTATATTGTTTAGAAGTAGGTTTAGGGTAGGAGTTGGGTTAGTTGATCCAAAATATAAAATAAGCCTATACCTGTCTGCTTTTACAAATGCAAAGAATGAAATGCGTCTTGATCTGACGCATTGGGAAAACAACTGAAATCTATGGAGCACCCTGCACGTCAATATAGTGACGCCTAGGGGTACCTTTAGCGTCTTCATTGTGATGTGGAAGGCACTTGACCATGCTTCAGATTTTCACGCCTTGGGAGTGAGAATGGGTTGAACAGTAATGTTTTTTTTATTTTTATCTAAGGCACGTTTATAAAAGCTACTTGTCCTAATTGAACTAAGGCCAAATCCTGGTTTAATCTAAACCCTGTCTGTGAAACCAGGCCTAAATGCAATAAAATGGAGGAACAGTGACGTTTCTGGGCATGTTAAGACATGATTTCTCTTATGCAAGCAATAGCATTGTTATTTAATATCAAATGGCTCATATCATGAGGAATCAAAATCATCTTTCGAGATAAACCCCTGGTTTCACAGACTAGGTTTAAGCTAGTCCCAGACTAAAATGCAAGTTTGAACTGTTTTACCTGAAAGTAACTTGCACTGACATATCTTGTCAGTGCCATTGTTTTGTAAGGTTTTTTTCTGTTTATAAAAGGTATGTCCTAAATTGAACTAAGGCCTAATCCAGGCTTAATCTAAACCCTGGCTGTGGAACCAGGCCAAATACTCATTGTACTTTGACACTAAAACAGCTGCAAAAGGAGTTCTTGGATGTTTTCTAAGGCAAAGAGGGAATGTTGGTCATCTGAATTATGAATAAAAATGTATAATATAACTCCCTTAACTCTTTAAAATAAAGCATATCATTTTAAGAACACAGACCGAACTTAATGATCCTTTACCAGTGAGAACCTGGAATACGTGCCATACGGAAGATTGCGTCTGTAGGAGAGAATGATGGAATCGCCTGGATTTGGTATCTCTGAACCCAACAAAGAATCGAAGGGTCATTTTAAAGTCAAGACTTCTTGTGGTTCACCTTCCTGTGCTGTTTAAATGTTTATGAAGGTGCTGAGCACAGATCTCCAACCACATTGAAACTCTTCACCTCGATTAAACAATGACAAGATAATATAAACATACTATTTTATTATTCTCATGATATCATAATATTTGTATAGGATTCATGAAAAATTAATTAAGCTCTTGAAATAATTCTGTAGTGAAAATAAATTTTTCGCTCTACTCTAAAATATTTAATCGGCTAGATATTGCTCTTGTGAAGAGTGAAACGTGCTAGAAAGCTTCTTCGTAATTGGCTATTTCCAGTGTTGTTATTGTTAACTAAAACTATAACAAAGTAAAATAAAATACAAATACTTAACATAAAAACTTAAACATTTTGGCAACTGTTTAAGTTGAAGTACTAAAATTACTATATAAAACACACAATTACTAAAACTTATAACGTACTCTTGGTTCTTTTGGTCTGGACCAAAAAAGAAAATGATGCATTTAGTCCTGGTTCAGTCAGCATTCACACTGTCATTTTTAAGACCTAACCTAAAGATACAAAACAAAAACAAATATATTTTGCGATGAAAGTTCACAGAACAATGCTGTGTGCTGGGCTAAATGAGCTTATTGTATGTGCTTACATATGATTTTACCAGCTGAGAACTCATGAAGAGCTTCTGAAATATGCAAAGGTGTCAAAACAGCAGCAGGAATCCCTCCGTTACACACACAAACAAAAATCTGCTGCGAGGAGACACGGTTCGGACGCATGTACTGAACTGTAATGGGCAACGTAGCTCCTCTGTGTTCAGAGCGGCTTGATCACTGTAAATGCTGCTCCAAACACACTGTGAGTTTGAGCAAAGTCCCTTTAAGATAAGTCATTTCACTCAGCGGCCATCTATGAAACGCCTCACGGGCAGCTATTTCAGTCATCAGCTCCTATCTCTTTGAATGGGGAATTCTCCAAAGCTGCTCATCAAGCTTAAGATTAAATTTCATATTTGAAGTCACCAATATAATCTGACTTGAACTACCTCATAAATACTGTGCAAATGGTGTTCTGAACCTGTAAGAGTTTCTTTCTTCTGTTGAACACAAAGAAAGATATTTAAAAACAAATGTTGGTAGCCAGTTGATGGTAGCCATTGACTTCCATAGTAGGAAAAAATACTATGGCTACCATCAACTGTCTGGTTGCCAACATTCTTTAAAATATCTTTTTTGTGGGTGTTCAACAGAAGAAAGAAACTCATACAGGTTTGGAACAACATGAGGGTGAGTAGCTAATTGGTGACAACATTTTCATTTTTGAGGGAACTATCCCTTTAGTGACTTTTAATAAAGGGATAAAGTGAGTGTTTTTACTCCACTCACTTTATAACTTTATACGTTTTTTATATGGCTGCAGGGTTACCAGGTTTGCGTTACAAAACCAGCCCAATTGCTATTCAAAACCCACCCAATCCTGGTCAAAACTAGCCCAACCGTGCATCGAGTTCCTATGGGTTGTCGCTTCAACCCGCGGACTTAAAAAAACAACAGTGTGAAAGTTTATTATTTTATAGTAGGTTATTCAATATCATGTTTCATTGGTCAAAACCATAGACTGTAAAAAAATATGGACGTAGTGTCCGTGGCGTCACCCATAG
This sequence comes from Romanogobio albipinnatus, assembly GCA_023566225.1. Taxonomy (NCBI): domain Eukaryota; kingdom Metazoa; phylum Chordata; class Actinopteri; order Cypriniformes; family Gobionidae; genus Romanogobio; species Romanogobio albipinnatus. The sequence continues at coordinate 66,414,982 of CM042239.1, read as the reverse complement.
GATTCTGAAGAGCAGTTTTGAAGCGTAAAGTAAGGTCGAGCTGGCCGTTACCATGTTGGCAGCGCGTCACTCCCGGATAACAGAAAATGGGCAAAAAGGCGAGAAGTGGCTGGAGCTGAGGTGACATGATAACTAACGACCAGCAGACAAATGGCTATCCACCCGTCACTCAACGTGGCCACTCCCTTAATTATGCAGAACTTTATATAATGTAAATGAATGAGTTCTAAAAAAATTCACCCCCCTCACAGTTGTCATGAAGGGCAAAATTAGCCGTGTAGACCAAAACCACAATTTGTACCAGGCTGTAAACATGTTTTTTTCTGCTGTAAAGTTGGGCATTTTAACATGGGGCTCAATGAGATTCTGCTCCCTTCTGGAGCCTGTCTCTAGCGGCCAGTCGATGAATTGCAGTTTAAGTCACTTCTGTAGAAACTGGGGGAGGTTGCCGCTTGGTTAAAACGTCTCTATCTGCCTTTTATTCAGCTGCTACTTCAGCGAAATCTGGATGACTTTGGCCCTGTCCCAAATGGCACACTTAATATGCACTTTCGGTCTTGTGGACTTACAATGGCTGCCGCGTGTGCGTATCCGTTAAGACCGTAGGGTGTCCTGTTTGTCATTTTAGGTCTCAGAAGGGAGCTCACGAGCGCCCCCTTTGCGGTCGATATGCACCATCCTTCCGCAGCGGATTTCTTCCCGACAGTCAAAGCAACTTTACGTCATGAAAAGCCCTGTTTCCACCGAAATTACCCGGAACAATTTGTACCAGGAACTTTTTTTTTTACAGGAACTTTTTTTTCCCCCAGTCTGCCTTTCCACTGCGGTCTAAAATACCGTGAAGATTAGGCAAATTAGTCCAGAGACGTGGGACTGCGTGCAACTGTTCCTCCCAGTCAGCGACGGACAGGTATCATTTTTGTGCTATACTGTCTGCACCAATATAGTATGGAGGAGATGCAAGCAGTGCTGCTTTTGTATTGGTTTATACAATTATTACAAAAAAATAATTAACAAAATGGCGGAAAAGAGATGAGCACTGATACTAAAGCGTATTCTGAAAGACAGATTTAAAATAAGACAACTTATGTTATTATCAGCTATTACGGACATTGACCGTGCGATTGCTGAGACAACGCACGCCATCGGACAGAAAGAGCAAGACTGATATTTACTGAACGCAGAACGAACCTCGCAAGACTTTTAAAAATGGCGGTTGAAATAAAATGCTGCGTGAGCTCAACCAATCAGCATGTTCAGTGCCCAAGTCCCACCCCCGAAAGTTCCTGAAAGTACTATCGATCGCGATCAGGGCCATTTGGAGGGGGAAATATTTACCCGGAACGTCATTTAGACCCCTGTTCCTGCGGTCGAAACACACAGAGTACCAGCCCAAAGTTCCTAGTTCCTGGGGAAAGTTCCTGCGGTGGAAACGCGGGGTTTTGGATGTCATTTGGGACAGGGCCTAAGTCCATATAAGGGAATTTCCTGAAATATCATACGTTTTTTTTTCAGTCTCACTTGTGGACGTGCAAGGGCGCCCTCTGGCTTCCAGTATGAATGAAACATAAATTACATTACATGTGTGTACTCAATAATGCTCATATCTCTAAAGAAATGTTGATATATATCCAATAAAATATGGAAAATACAAGTCAAAAATGCACACTATAAATATCAAACATTTTTCCCTCATAATAATTTCCAACATAGCCAATCATGTGCAGCGAATGGCACAAGCTGAGACTAAAGATTAGCACAACCAGATTCTGATTGCTCCACAAGCACCCAATGCATTTAATTATTTCTCCTATTGTGCTCAAGCATGTTACATCATGTGAATACTGGGTATGCATTCATGAAAGAACACACAGTGCCATTTGATCTTAGACGGCTTTCTGAGGTCATGAAATACGCATCAAGTTGTTTCAAAAGTCTGGTATCCGTAGAAACACAGAAAACAAAAGGATCCATACATACAGAGATGGGGGTGTCTTCATACACACAATATGCTCATGTGAGAATCCTTCATTCACACTCCCCTTTCACTATTCACAGGTGAGAAAGAAAGAAACACACACACACACACACACACACACACACACACACACACACACACACACACACAGGCTGTCTTGTCTGAATGATTACGTTAGCGAGCCGCACAAAGGCTGCCATCAGTGCCCTGAGCTATATTTAGAGGGAGCTCAGCTGCTACAAATAAAATGGTAACAGATAGGACCCTAATGGCAGTGGCCGCAAGCACACAACACAGAGGTCATTGCTATGAACAGCACATGATTACATTTTTTTTCCATCATGAAAAATGCAAGGCTGAAGATTGACAAATGAATGTAAATGCCACGCTAAGTGAATAACACGCTTTGCCTGAATCTGGATTGGCAGAATCAATTAATATAGACAGTTCAGAGTCAGCACCAGCTTTAGCAGGAGATTGTTTGACCAGAATATGGAGGCTGAAGGTCAAGTTCACATTTTGAACTCAAATATTTCAGTGATACTTTATTTTGATGGTCCTTTTTGAACATTTTGTTGACTATAAGTAACTTTGCAACTACATGTCAGCTAACTCTCATTAGAGTATCAGTAGACTGTCTGCTTAATATCTGCTAACTCTTTATTGTGATGGTCCCCCTTCAGACATTCTACTGACTATAAGTAACTTTGTAACTACACGTCAACTTATTCTAACCCAACCAGTCTACTAATACTCTACTCTAATGAGAGTTAGTAGACATGTAGGTGCAGCGTTACTTATAGTCAACAGAATGTGTTACAGGGACCATCAAATCTGTAATTATGACAAAAGCACAATAAGTGAATAACCAACCCATTCTCACAGCAATTCGTACATATTTTGCGAGGTGGCTTCAAACGAATTTGTACATTTTTTGATAAATCGTATGTATATGACGAGTTGCCAAATTCATATGAATTCGTATTAATTACCTAACTCAAACCCCGACCCTAAACCTACCCGTCACTGGGGTTTAGACAAAACGTGAGGTCATACACATTTGTATAAATTAGCCACCTCGTAAAATACGTACAAATTGGTTGTGAGACCAGTGGTTGGAATAACACGTTTTGCCTGAATCTGGATTGGTGCAATCAATTAATATGGAGGCTGAAGGTCAAGTTCACGCTTTTTACTCAGATATTTCTTCTGTAAATTGACAAAAGTGCCTTTCAAAACATTTTTCCATGAACAGAATCTGAGAGTATTGATATACTACTAACAATGATTTCATTTTTGATTCCTGACGGGTGGGGTAAAATGACAAAGCAATTTGCTTGATGTCTACAGCAAAATTTAGTACAAGCATTTTTTAGCTTAATATTAAAAAGACAATCCAAAATAACAGTAGATGAATATTTATTAAAGAACCATTTTGAAAATCAACCTTTTTGGAAAAATATTGTTAGCTGATGCTAACTGGCTGGCTAGATAGCTAGCTGATGCTAATCAGAGGTAATTTTTACCTCAGAACATGGTAACTACAGTATTTATGATAGTGGGAAGCGATGCTTCCTGGGGGCGTTTTACCCCAGAGACTAGGTTTGAAAAAAAATGTCATTCTGAAAATATAATTATATTTTCCTTAAAAGGGGCACTTCAGTGCTGGGAAGATTAATGTGTATTTAAACTATCATTTATGTAGTAGAAATGTGAAATTATTTTTGAATTTGGTGCCTTCTAGACTGAGAAAAGACAGAAAATGTATTTTTATCTAATGTGGATGAAAGACAACAACTCCCAGAATGCACTTGCTTCGCTGCCCTACGAGGCCACTCCCAAAGCCACGGCTATTGGTTATTACTTGCCCACCGCGGCACCGCCCCCACCGTCGTTTTGATATTAATAGTAATAAAATAATTTTGTTCAGTTAGAGAATAGACACATTAAAAACTGAACGTGTCTTTTCAATAAAGTGTGAGTGAGCCGAACGAAAGTCACGTCACAGACGCAGCAGGAGTCAGATTACATTCATCACGAGAGCGAAGAGCTAAGCGCGGCTGTCATTCTCGGCACGTGTCCAGTCTGGCACGTTATCAGATCGCATGTGGAAGCTAAACTTTCACTTTGCTCCATACCGCTCCGTTATGAATACCCGAGCCGAGCGGCCGCGGCCATGTGCATTTACATTCTGTGAGTAAGATCCCTCTCCCGTGGGCGCGTTGAAAACATGCGGAACTAGCTCCTGTAGTCTCGAGTCTAGGCTCTCATTCAGATGACTCAAATGTTTTCCAGAAATAAAATGCATAATTATCTCGTCTCAGAGGGATATGAGGGGGGAAAGTACCATAATTCGAATATACTACCGAATATATTTCTACTGATACAAAGCTTAATGCTAAATCACTGAAGTTACCCTTTAAATAACAAGTACACTATATTAAAAAAAGGTTCTGTTTCATTCCTCCTGACCGCCAGAGGCGGTGCTAAGCACTAGTGGATAATCGCTGCGCCAGCTCGATAGGTCGAGAAAATTATAACAACAAAGTCACGTCATGACGCAGACCGAGACGCGAGGATATAATCCCCAGCAGCTCGGTGCCCAGCCTCTTTCGCTTTCTCGCTTATGATAGGTCATTATTTCGCGCTGTCCTGTACAGTTTACCTGAGTTGCGAGGATTCGCCCTCCTAAACTGTGACAGCACGCTCAACGCTATCTTCGGGACGGATATCTCGGGTTCCATTTCTACGTGAGTGCATACTATTATATTTTATTGTTGTGTCGGCGATACCCTGTGCTTCACGGTACTACCGGTGGCTGGTTTCGACCACGCTTGGGTAGCGTTTTCACCGCAAACCTATATATTATTATTTTACATTTTACTATCTTGGACGTTATAATCTTCCGGTTCTATCCGAAGATTTGAGGGACATCTGACCTCCGGAGTGGGTGTTATTACAGTTCTGAGTGCCTACGGTGCTACCGAGGACGCGTTATTGACGGAGTCATGGATCATAGCCCTCTCATCCCCGTTTCAAGCTGCAGATTGTGTCCGAATTCGATGCTTCCCGACGACGGACATGATGTATGCCCATCTTGCTTAGGGATTCAACATTTGAAGGAGGCTCTAACTGATCCGTGTTTGCATTGTAGTATGCTACCACTGTCAGAAAGACAGCTTCGCTTGGCTGAATTAGACACTAACTCACCTGTTAGTCTTGCGCAACAGCCGCGACGTGCTCAAAAGCGCCGTGCTTCGGCAGCTGCTGGCGCTCCACCGAGTAAGAAAAAATCTTCACGACAGACGGAAACTTCAGAACATTTGTTATCGAAGACTGTGGCTACTCTCTCTTCAGAAATGATGGAGATGAAACGTCTTCTTCAGTCTCTTCAACCCCCAACGCTAACCACCCATACTGGGAACACACCAGTGGATGAGAGTGATTTCCAACCCTCAAACGATATGGATTTGGACGCTCTCTCCATGAGCGCGTCTAATTCACATTTTCTCGATGCAGAGTTGGCGGAACCTGCCACGCAACCCACCCTCCCACATGATGTTTTTTCCAACCTGTCAGCTACAGGTGGTTCGAGTGGTGGGTCTGTACATTCATCGGGCGCAGGCCCATCTTCTCCAGATGATATTTTATCTATTCTGCAGATGGCTGTGGCTCGTTTGGGTCTTGACGAATCACCTGTGCAGCCCGTTCAAGCCAATGTGTTTTTCAGACAAGCTGCTGGTAGTAATGTGTTTGCAATGCCACCATGCAAGGACTTTGTGACAGAATTCTCCAGTGCACTTACAAGTCCTAACGTACCTAGAAGAAGATCAAAGACAGCCCGCACACTGGCTTCAATGGCCGAAGCTGACTCCATTGGTGTAGGACGGGCACCTGAAATTGAACAGCCAGTAGCAGCACTGGTGGTATCACCGGATGAGGCTTTAAGAGGCAATGTACGCTGCCCAAGCGCGCAGTGTGGACGTACTGACTCTTTCCTAAAGAAGGCATATGAGTCTGTAGCATATATAACGAGGGCTGAGAATACTATCTGCCAGCTGCTTCTTGCCTGTAATAATACGTTGGAGTCCGCGAGCGTGGATGCTTCCATTCCTCGGTTCTTACAGACGGCTCTGCTGACTATGGGTCATGTGACGCGGGAACTTGGTACACTTTCATCGACCCTTCTAACAGCCAGGCGCCAGGTATGGCTTGCCCAGGCAAGGTTATCTGAAGATTGTAAAAAGACGCTGAGAGAACTGCCAATTGTACCGGGACACCTTTTCGGCCCCAATGTTTCTGAGGTATTGGAGAAGAGAATGAAGTTGTCAGAAGCAACACGACAACTAACTCAAGTACCACGGGCACCACCGTTTAGGATGCCATTGGCTCCGGCTCACCCACGCTACCACGGCTCAGAGCAACGAGTGCGTCAACACAATGTTCATCAGTTTCAAGCACCACAGCATCATAGAGAGACTGAACAGGCTCAGGGACCCCGCCCTTTTCACCGTCACCGTCAGGGGGGGCCACGTCAGCGCCCCCCCCACAGGTCCTAAAACCAGAGGCCAAAAACCCTGAAGCTATGGGGCCGGCAGTCGGTCGTTTTACAGTGCAACATCTAGATTACTGGGAAAATTCAGTGTCCGACCCCTGGGTTCTGGCAACCTTGAACAGGGGATACACTCTGCAGTTCCGACGCCGGCCTCCCAAGTTTTCAGGAATCCTTCGGACAGTTGTCAAAGATACAAACAGTTCAAAGGCCCTTTCCTTAGAAATTCATTCACTGTTGCTGAAAGGAGCCATAGAAAAAGTTCCTCCCCTCAGTCAGAGGGACGGGTTTTACTCCATGTACTTCCTTGTTCCGAAAAAGGACGGCAGTTTTCGGCCAGTTCTGGATCTGAGACGCCTAAATGTGTTTTTTAAAGTCTCTTCCTTTCCGAATGTTACGCACGGTCGATGTTCTTCGATCTGTGACGAAAGGAGACTGGTTTGTGAGCGTGGATTTGAGGGATGCTTACTTCCATGTTCCCATTGCTCCCCACCACAGGAAGTTCCTAAGATTCAGTTTTCAGGATCAAGCCTATCAATTCAGAGTCCTACCATTCGGTCTATCTCTTGCTCCTCGCGTTTTCACAAGATGCATGAGTGCAGCCCTGTCTCCCCTTTGGTCCAAGGGCATGAGGATTCTGCCCTATTTAGACGATTGGCTGCTTTGTGCCCAGAGATGGGGACTCGAGTTTGAGACTCGGACTCGAGTGCGACTTAAGTCGCACACACAGTGACTTCAGACTCGACTTGAGACTCGTCCTCAAAAGACTTCAGACTCGACTCGGACTCGAGCTGCGGGACTCGTGAACAATGTTTATTTTTAGGAAACGTCTGATGAGCTCGATGTTATTCCCCTCCCTCCGGTACCTATAACCTGCCTACGTACTACGTATCTGCTGCTCGCGGCCACACATGAGAGGACAACGAGCAATCATGTATAGGCGCGTCAATTCAAGCGGCCGCGGCGCGCGCGCGCGAGTGAACGCGATCATCTCTTCCAGAAGAATAAACATAAATTAATATCTTAAGGTATGTTGAGAATAACACTTACTGAAACGTATTATATGTCGTGTAATCGCTCAATCAGTGTTTCAATCGCGCAAAGATGTCAAACAGCTTGAGAAACATATGTCACGCCGCATCATTTACCTCAGAGTCAGAAGTCATTCAGTCCACAGCTGTTAATTCACTGGAGAAATCAACTCTTTCACTATCTATATATATATATCTATATATCTATATCTATATCTATATATATATATATATATATATATATATATATATATATATATATATATATATATATATATTCTACTTAACCTGTTAGTGATGTCTTGATTATTTAATGCTATGTTTTGATAAATCTGTCATGAAAAGGACAGTCACTAAGATTATATTTCAACATGGGTATTCAAATAAAACCTAATCATGGTTGATAATCCAAACTGCTTAAAAAAACATACTAAATGGTGCTTTTTTTAAATTCAAAAAAGGCCAAAAGTTTTCTGTGATTGGTAGGTTTAGGGGTAGGGTTAGTGTAGGTGGATAGATTATACCATTTGTACATTAGTAAAACCATTACACCTATGGAGAGTCCCCGTAAACCAAGTGTGGGTAGTGTGTGTGCACTTGAGTGCGTGTGTGACTGTGAGAGAGTGTTTCTGTGTGTTTGCTTGAGTGTGTGCTCTCTTTAAGTGGAAAAAAGTGTGTTATTGCTTATACATTTTGCAATGTTTTTGTGATACCCTGAGTACCAGAACTTTGTGGTTTCAGATGTGCTGTGTTGCACATAAAATTGTTAGCTATTAGATAAGCATCTTACTTGTTGTCTTTTCATATTCACTTGTTGTCTTTTCATATTCATTGATCGACAACTGCAGGTTTAATGAGCTGATATGGTATGTTAATAGAGAAAGGTGTCAAAATAACTTATTACATGCTTTGAATTCCTTATATATAGCTTTGCAGTGTTCTACACAGCCTGGATGGGTCACCGTATGTGATGCAACACTTATTATAACCAGAGACTTATTATAATAAAGAGACTTGAGACTTGACTTGGACTCTAGCTCAGAGACTTGAGACTTGACTTGGACTCGAGCCCAGAGACTTGAGACTTGACTTGGACTCTAGCTCAGAGACTTGAGACTTGACTTGGACTCGAGCCCAGAGACTTGAGACTTGACTTGGACTCTAGCTCAGAGACTTGTGAGCATCTCTGTTTGTGCCCCAACAAAACAACATTCTATTCGCAACACCAAGGTTGTGCTGGAGCATATTCAGAGGCTGGGTCTAACTGTGAACGACACAAAGAGTCATCTGGTCCCAGAGCAAACCCTAACCTTCATAGGTATAACACTCAACTCCATCACAATGTCTGCCACATTGTCCCAAGCTCGGACGGACAAGATTTGTCAGCTACTGACTCGTTTCCGTCTGGGAACAAAAGTTTCTTATGGTGTCCTTCTGCAACTAATGGGGATGTTAGCTGCCGCCACATCCGTGATTCCCTTGGGCTTGCTTCACCTCAGGCCCCTTCAGAGGTGGAGCAACAGCTTGGGGTTGGACTCCGCAAGACACCGTCATCGCATGATTTCCGTTTCTCCTGCTTGTACCCGTGCACTGAGACCCTGGAAACGAGTGATGTTTCTGAGAGCCGGAGTGCCTCTAGGGGTGGTGCCCTCCCGTCGAGAAGTGATCACAACCGATGCTTCTCTAACAGGATGGGGGGCAACTTGGAGTCAGAGGGAAATCAGTGGTCACAGGTCACCAAGGGAAGCCTTAGAACATATCAACATCTTGGAACTGAAGGCAGTGTACTTAGCTCTACTACACTTCTTACCAAATCTGGTGGGTCGTCACGTGCTTGTCCGTTCCGACAACACGTCAACGGTTTTTCACTTGAACCATCAGGGCGGCACCAGGTCACTTGCGTCTCTACAGCTAACTCGCAAGATCCTTACATGGTCTCAGGGCCGGCTAGCTTCGTTAAGGGCAGTTCATCTCCCAGGATCAGACAATCAAGTGGCGGATGCTCTGTCCAGGGATCTACTGCTCCCGGGGGAATGGAGACTTCACCCGGACGTGGTGCAGTTGATTTGGCAGCGGTTTGGCAAGGCGGAGGTCGACCTGTTTGCATCAGAACTGACCACTCATTGCCGCTGGTGGTTCGCGAGAGCCGAGAAGTCCAGCCCATTGGGTCAGGATGCATTAGCCCACGAGTGGCCGAGCTGCCTTTTGTATGCGTTTCCCCCTTTTCCACTTCTGTGGGAAACACTGCACCGAATATACCTATGCAAGCACAGGGTGCTGTTGGTGGCACCTCGATGGCCAGCCAGGCCATGGTTTCCCCTCCTTCTGAGTCTACTACAGGGCGAGCCGTGGCAGCTTCCCGTCAGAAGGGACCTCCTTTCTCAGATGCACGGCCGTGTTTGGCACCCAGACCCGTTTCGCCTTCAGCTCTGGGTCTGGCCGTTAGGCCTAGTTCACAGTTAATGGCTTGTGAACCAGCAGTAGTGAACACCATCAGCAACGCTAGGGCTCCTTCAACACGACAGATTTATGCTGCTCGTTGGAGGATCTTTTCTTCTTGGTGTGGGGATCAAGGAATTGTTGCAGCATCTGTTAGATGACAACAAGGCGGCCTCCACTTTAAAAGTTTATGTTGCTGCCATATCTGTTTATCACGACCCAGTTGATGGTGCTTCATTGGGGTCTCATAACCTTGTTTGCAGTTTTTTGAAGGGAGCGAGGCGTTTAAAACCTGTTCGTTCTACTCCCTTTCCGGTCTGGGACTTACCGCTTGTTCTAGAGTCCCTTTGTTCACCACCATTTGAACCACTGGCTGTTGCGGATATTAAGTGGTTGTCATTAAAAATGTCATTTTTGTTGGCCGTTGCTTCCACTAAACGTGTTGGTGAGCTTCATGCTCTATCAGTGAGTGAACTGTGCTTACGCTGGTTGCCAGAGGATTCCGGGGCCATTCTTCGACCCAATCCAGCTTTTCTCCCTAAAGTTTTGTTACCACAATTTGTGAATCAGTCTATTCATCTGGCTGCTTTTCAACCGCCTTCCACTCACTCAGGGACAGATGGGGGAAGGTCTCATCTTCTGTGTCCTGTACGAGCTCTAAAGTGCTATGTTAATTCTACCGCTTCTTTCAGACAGACGGATCAGTTGTTTGTTTGTTACGGTGAAGTACGCAAGGGTGCGCCTTTGTCCAAACAGAGACTATCACGCTGGATTGTTGAAACGATAAAGTCGGCGTATAGCAAATCTCATCAGCCCTTACCAGCAGGTGTTACTTGTCACTCCACTAGGGCAGTCTCGTCGTCTTGGGCTGCTTTTCGGGGAGTTTCCTTGGCAGATGTATGCGAGGCTGCTACCTGGTCTTCTCCATGTACCTTCGCAAGGTTCTACAAGGTTAATGTTGCTGCTTCCCATGATGTGAGCTCTGCAGTCCTTCTGGAGCAACCCTGATGTTGCAGGTGGGTGGCATTCCTCATGACTGTGTTGATATGTGTCATCCACTAGTGCTTAGCACCGCCTCTGGCGGTCAGGAGGAATGAAACAGAACGCTAGTTACGTATGTAACTGTGGTTCTGTGAATTCCGGATGACCGCCAGAGTTCCTTGTCATTCGGAATGCGCGAGAAAGCATTCCGAGGCTGGGCACCGAGCTGCTGGGGATTATATCCTCGCGTCTCGGTCTGCGTCATGACGTGACTTTGTTGTTATAATTTTCTCGACCTATCGAGCTGGCGCAGCGATTATCCACTAGTGCTTAGCACCGCCTCTGGCGGTCATCCGGAATTCACAGAACCACAGTTACATACGTAACTAGCGTTCTATATGGCATCAAAAATGGTTCTTGGCTCGTAATCATAGGGGAACCTTTTTAAGTATAGCACCAATTTTGCTGCTTCAGTGGTTCTTCAGAGGTTCTTCAGAGGTTCTTTGACTACGGTGCTATATAGCACTGCTAACTATGGTGCTATATAGCACCGCTACCATATAAAGAACATGTTAAGATATGGTGCTATATAGCACCAAAGGTGGTTCCTCTATGATTATGACGAAGAACCATTTTTGGTGCCATGTAGAACCTTTTTTTTTAGAGTGTACTCCCTAACTACAGGCCTTGCTTTTCTCATATCATAAAAAACTGTTCTGCAAAACAACACGCTATAAAACACTTTTCACTTTAACGTGAAATCCATTTTCTCTCAGGTACGTCACCAATGTAAGCTTTGCGGTGAAAACTTCTACATCACACTGGTCAACTTAGTCCATAGCAACAACAAAAACGTATCTTGACTTTATCTAGTGGTTATTTTGGGAAAAACAGTAGGGGGCATTTTACCCCATGGGGGCGTTTTCCCCCACTTACTTTCTCTCTCTCTCTCTCTCTCTCTCTCTCTCTCTCTCTCTCTCTCTCTCTCTCTCTCTCTCTCTCTCTCTCTATATATATATATATATATATATATATATATATATATATATATAATTATTGTGTGAAGCCACTATTTATTTGTCAAGTATACAGGCATATACCACCTAAATAGCCAAGACAAAAATGAATTATTTGTGCTCTGTGGTCCCTAATCAGCTTAGCATTGGATTCTTAACACTTGATGGATGTGCTTGCAACCAGAAACTCTGGCTGTACAAAGTAATGAATATCTTCGCTAATATTCTCTAATATTCTTAGAAACCACAAGTCATATAACAACTCACAATAACACATTTGTTTTACCTTTTTAAATTAATTTATTGGAATTCAGTACTTGGAAATGTGACAAATCCAGTAATTGAAAATTTGTTGAAACGCTATAGCAAATAACAACACAAATACAAATAAAGGTGAAAGGAAAGTGAGCTTAAAGTCAAATACATATGAACTGTATATTGAGCATCACAGTTCTTGAACTGGTTCAGATTTGTTGCAACAGGACTTTGCTGCCCCCGAGTGACTAATAGAGGGAAGAGCGAGATCATTTGATAATATATCATTTTAGATAACACGGCATGCAATCGGTCATTGAGAAACCTTCAGCTCTGTAAAGATTGCATTTGTTCTACAGACTTTTGTTTAAGGAGAAGAGGCTAAAAGCAGCTTTGCTTGAGCATTTATGCTGTTGGTTTAGAAAGGTTTTCAAGCATTTAGTGGTGTAAAAAGGTCTTAATTCTGCACACAAAGGACAACCGGTGCAAAGTTGCCAAACACAGCTGTGATGTGGTAGTTACAATGTTTGCAATCTGCTGTCTCTGTACATTTATAGAACACCTGAGAAAAGTTCTTAGACAATGCAAAAAAAGAAAAAGCCGAGTCAGAAGATCCAGGTGTCCTCAATATTATTTTTATTTCTCACATATACTGTTTGTATCAGGCCTTTCTGTTAATGTACTTTGTCTTAAGTATGTAAGAATGTATCTTTCTTAAAAATTTAAATTACAGTAATGTTTCTAAACATAATCTCTTCTGCCAAGGCAGGTTTTAACCCATTTGTGTACCTCGTAATGTATTATGAATGTTTGCTTTTTAAAATAGGAAAAGGATCTGAAATATGCTTGAGCAAAGGGAAAGTTCCAGTTCCCAGGGAGCAATTACATTTTCAAGGACGTTATAAATGAACACACCATGATTTCTTTGCTGAACTGCATAAACATAACAGTGAAGGAGAAAAATGATTACATCTCCAGACTCTAGTTCATATTTTCAACTATTTGAGAATGTAATAAGCCAAGGTTTATTTAAACATAGATGCAAGCGTCACTTTACAACTTCTGCACCCACCAGACCAGTGCATGCATTTTAGCCGTAATTAGTTCAACAAAAAACATAAGGGATGATAGTGTTGATGATTTACCTTGGATACGAGCATGTGTGAAAGCCCCCCCAAGTCCCTATATATATATCAGTGTTAATTTTGACAGCAAATTTTGATTTAGTTTTAGTCCTAGTCTTTTGACTAAAATGCCATTTAGTTTTAGCCATATTTTAGTCACCTGAATTGTTTTTAGTTTTAGTCTAGTTTTAGTCGACTAAATATCATACGATTTTAGTCGACTAAATCTACAGTAGATTTAGTCTCCTAAAATCTAATGAGTTTAGTTAAATTGTAATACATTAAGCATTTATGCATTACATAACCGACTGTCACTTGAACTGACATTTTGACATAATTTTGTTTTTGACATTAAAAATACACGAAAGAGAGCTCAATTCACTTTTTTGTCTGTTTTTTTTAAAAACAGCTATATAGTTTTTATAACTTTATATTTCTGTTTTAGTCAGTAGGCCATATCTGGTTAAGCTTAAGCTTCAAATAAGGTTGTTTATTTTATTTTGGTTATTTCAGTTAAAATTTATTTAATTTCAAGTAGGCCTAATTAATTAAATTTTTTTAAATGGTTTTAGCTAACTATTATAACCCTGATACTTTATTGAATATGTGTTAAATACTAGTCTTTCCTCCTGACTATAAATTAAATGGGAATGAAATGAAATACAGTTTATTGTGTAACCAAAAACGAATATATAATGCGTGACTTTTAATAATAAACAAGCTCGAAATACACCGGGACTCTTATTTTGAAATGTCTACGTCTCTGTTGCAGTGCAGGAGCTCATTCAAGTTCAGATGAGGAGATTAAATATGCATTGTTACAACCGTCTAAAACATATTACTATATAAACATCGTAAAGTAAACATTGTCATTATTCATCAGCATTAGTTCATAAACAATTGCCTGGCATAAATGTGCGCTAATGTTCATTGATTGTGAGCCGCTCTGGAGCGCTGTTGGGGATGCGTGAGCCTGTAGAAGCGCAACAGCGCCGTGTTCTCCAGTGGTTAGATCAGCACAGTCAAATCAAATGTGCGCATCTGTTACACAGGATCTCAGTTCTGACTGGATCTCTTCCCTAATCGACCCTCCCTAACATTTTCATCTCGTTTTTATTTGTTGACGAAAATGACAGTTGATTTTCATTATAGTTTTTGTCATCCAACACTAGTTTTTATTTAGTTATTGTCTCGTTTTCGTCAGTGAAAAAAGGTTGTTGACGAAAATTATTACGAAAATTTTAACACTGATCGCACACGCAGCCATACAAGTTGGTGGCTCAGATATCAAAGAATTGGAATTAATTTGATGTTGTACCCATGTATAGCCTACCCTGTTGGTGGTTTGTGGGGAGGCCCAAAGTTGTTGATGTGGGCAGCCTGATGGACAATATTGGTTACATTCTGTGAAGCAGACATAGCTGAAGGTCCACCCCCAGGAAATTTTGGATTAAGTAGATGTGATTTCCTGCATTCTAGTGGATTTTGGGGTGGTCTGCTAAAGATGTGCAATACCTGAACTTATACTGATTCATGTTCGGCATCATTGCAGAGCCTTTTAGACTTGAGCTAAACATTCAACCAGAAAACTATTGTTGTGCCTAAATGACTTATTAATAGACCAGTGTTTAAGGTTGATTGATATTTTGATTAGAATGGTATTAGCTAACGCGTTCTTCATGTATTGTACTAGTTCAGCAATTATAATGTTTGGATCTACACAAAAACACATGGTTCACGGTTCTTGAATTTCAGACACAGTAGGCTTCAAGGACTGGCAATTATGTGAAAACAAACATTGGTCTTAGAAAGTGCTTAAATTAACCAAAGTTTAAGAGTAGTTAAAGAAAAGAAACCGACATATTTCTGCTTTTTCATTCAGGGAGTCTGCTGCCGAATTCAGACAAATGCAAAAGAAAAAACCCTATTTTTACACAGCTTACAGTGTTGTAAATGGTTGTTAACTGTTGGATTGATATGTGCATTCAAATACTGTAGAATAATAATGTATCTAGAATATTATATAACCATATTTTAAATAAATGTACAATTTATCATTTTGACTCCTAATTTAACATTTTCCCTGTTCTTAAAAATGGTTTAAATTCAGTTATGTGATGTTTTTTATAAAACAATTGCAAAACAGGGGGATTTTTGAGAATTTAAGCTTTCAAATAATACCTATAATGATTAGGCATACTTAAAACTTGGTTTGAATAAGTAGTCTATATTGATGTTTATTAAACACACAAGCTAATTTATTACTCATTTTATAATTTATTTATTTTGATGGCTGATTGGTTTATGGTTTATGATTTATTTCCAATTAACCTGTCTATAATGAGTTCACTGTTTTCATTAAAAGCTGAGCAATGTGTCTGTAAGATTCTCTGATGATAATATTAACGATGTTAAAATAATGTTAAGAACTTTAACCAATTTTTTTGCAGAAAAAGCATATGCAGAATTATCTACCATTAATGATAAACTAAATCCTATAAAATCCTCTGCTTCAGTCTATTGCAGATATAAATAATCATACATGCATGCGTATAACTATGCTTGCAGATGCACAGGCAACATTTGAATGTTCACAAAGCGCATTCACGACCGGCTTTGACAGTTCGAAAACTTATAGTGGCCCATAGAAACAGTCGCTAGTGAGGCATCTACTTATACATATCTATGGACAGCAGCGCATAGGGTTCAGTGGCGCTCGGGGAGTTTGAAAAGAACGAACGAGTCTCGGTCCAAGATCAGAATTTTTTTGTTTGTTTGTTTTTTGCGTGAGACATTGGATGTGTGGCGTGAGTGCGTGTGAAAAATATAAATGGTCGGTTGCCTTAGCGAGATCACAGTCGTTAAAGAGACAGTTCACCCAAAAAGGAACATTTTATGTTTATCTGCTCACCCCCAGGGCATCTAAGATATAGGTGACTTTGTTTCTTCAGGAGAACACAAATGAAGATGTTTAACTCAATCGTATAATGCATGTGAATGGTAACAAAATTTACGAGAGTAAAAAAAACACGTACAGACAAATCCAAATTAAACCCTGCGGCTTGTGACACATTGATGTCTTAAGACACGAAATGATCGGCTTGTGCGAGAAACCAAACAGTATATCGCGCGATCACTTCCGGTGCGTGAGGTCTGTAAACGATCTGGCGTAGTTTCGTGATCAGATCGTGTTGGGAAACAGTATTGTCCTCTACTACTGTCGTAAACTCTGTCATCCTACATCAGGGGATGCATCGCACGTGCATTTGTTGACATGACAACTATGATATACCTGAACACTGCAGGAGGAGTTCACACGCAGGTGTTCTGCTTGCGTCGCGTGTGAAATGTCTTCATCCCAGGTACAGTGGCATATGTTTCAGCATGTCATATGAATATCATTTCATGGGTTTTATTTTTTTTTTTTCAAATGATCCAAATGATCGCGATGCTCACATTTACAAGCCAGCGTCATTATAGTAGTCTAGTCTATTGGTTACCGTTTTACAGAATCTATATGATACTTCAATTCAATGTTTGAGTGGTAGGTAATAACCATATATTGTCAATATAATATATTGACCTCCTTCAGCTCACGCCAACAAGCAAATGCTGGCCCAATGTTGATCCTCATCCTGCCTTTAATACGATCACTTTCTCGTTTCCTCTTTTTGCATTCCTCCGACAAAACCTTTGCTTTCTTCTTTTTCTGTGCTGCCTCGGCCATGACTATAACATCCGGCAAACTATAAAAAGGATAGTTGGGCTCGCACGTCCGAATTTAAGGAAGTGGGGGTGATGGTGGAAGTGACGTATATGCCGTAAAGCAGTCAAATTTTGTAGTTCTTTTTTTTTCTCGGGTTACTACCCGAAACCCGAAGTTTAAAAGTACGATTAAAAACGATACAGACCCCGTCAGGCTATGGCAGACGTGCCATTCAACCTATTGTAAGTCGAAGTATCATCACAAGAGTATGGAAAATACATTATGAAGTTTTAAAAGTTACCTAGTGCTGCTTTAATGGCTCTCGCATGTGCAGTTTTCCACAGATACAGATGGAACATAAAACAACAACAATCTGAAAGTGTTCATTACGCCTACATCAATATTCATCTGCAATCATTAATAAAGTGCCACCCCTGAAGTCTGAAGCTGATGACTAAGCTTTCATGTTCTTTTTAGAGAATCGAAAACATATACCGCAACCGTCTGATTCCAAAACTTTAATTTTGTATTTATTTACTTATATATTTTGTATGGAATCAAAAACATAAAGAATGACCAGTGGAGTGAATGATAAGGTTTTTATTTATTTTTAAACCAAAAACATACAGTGCGACCAGTGTTTGATCTCTGAATCTGAGCAAAATAATTTTATAAATTGGTTCTTTTCAGCAGAACTTGTTTATCAGTTTTAGCAGTTTCTCAATTCAAGTTTTCCATGTCAGAATCCATATAGCTGATGCGGTGTTACAGCATGTTGTACTTAAACTAATGAATTAAACTTGTGTTGATATTGTTCTTTAACCCTTTGTAAAATTATGGAAAACATGAATTATGGAAAACATTATCTAGATTTTTAAAGATTATTTTTATTACTTTAATAGGATGCTAAAATTGAAATCCACACTCTAAAAATGCGGGGTTAAAAACAACCCAAGTTGGATTGAAAATGGACTAACCCAGCAATTGGGTTGTTTTAACCCAGTGAATGGGTCGTTTTAATCCAGCAGTTGGGTTAAATGTTTGCTTAAAACAACCCAATCGTTGGGTTAGTCCATTTTCAACCCAACTTGGGTTGTTGTTAACCCAGCATTTTTTAGAGTGCATGTTCATTTTGACAAAATTCTGTTTGATTTAAAAATTATTTAACTGTCCACGTTTGTGGACACCATGCAACAGAGGTGTAAAATGGGACATAAAGCCACAGAGGACAATATGGAACATTGTGTTTTTATTATGTCATGTTATGCTATGTATATAAGCTTCATTATTAAAAACATTAATATTACAATATAACAACAATAAAACACATATTATAGCAACTATAACTGTAGTTACATATATGCGGAAACCTAGTAGCAATATGGGCTGGGCTTTGCTGGCGCATACTCCTCATCACTGCTTTCAATGTCACTTCCACTGTCCCCTGGGATGTTTTATATTTTTCTGTACTGAGTGCTTGACCCATGCTGTCCCTGGTTGGAGGGCAAAATGCACATTTGTCTCGGTATGTATGTGTAAAGTTGCCATTTAATGCCATAATATGTTATTTTGAATGGTTATTTATGTTGATATATTTGTTAAATGTCTGTTTTTACTAGCAGGTTACAGAGATCAGACTTTATGCAATCTGACTCCACTGTTGCATGATGTCCACATATGTGGACAGTTAGTTTTTGGTGTATAAAAACTACATTTTACTCTAAATTTTAGTTTATAAAATACTAACATATTCATCATACTTTACTGTACATACTAATATATATATATATATATATATTTTTTTTTTTTTTTTTTCTTACTCAATTTACCTCCTTGTATAAAAGTTTTTCACAGATATGCTGAAAAACAGATAGGCTGGGGAATACAAGACAGTAGCCACTTTTACAATATTGCTGTCAATCGACTGACACTGCCCTCAAGTGGTTTGAAGAAAATGACCATGATAAATGAACCCTAAATGGAGTTAAATTAACTGTCCACAAATGTGGACACCATGCATGAAAGGGTTAATGCAGTAAGCAAATTCTGAGAAACTGTTGAAAGTGGATTGGACTGAGCGCCAAAACCAGCCTGGTCTCATTGTTAATACGTAGGTATTAATACGTAACTTTCAAAGAGACAAAACACATGTTTTTCTACATTTGGAGAAGTGGTAAAATGTAGAATATGGACGTATCGGCAACATTTAAACGTAGCATTATTACGTTTTTACAGCTAAAAAACTTTAAATATTTACAAATCCGTCATTAAATCTTTTTTTAAGAATACGAATATTTATACGAGTAAAGATTCAAATGTTTTTATATACAGTGAGGAAAAGAAGTATTTGAACACCCTGCTATTTTGCAAGTTCTCCCACTTAGAAATCATGGAGGGGTCTGAAATTGTCATCGTAGGTGCATGTCCACTGTGAGAGACATAATCTAAAAAAAAAAAATCCAGAAATCACAATGTATGATTTTTTAACTATTTATTTGTATGATACAGCTGCAAATAAGTATTTGAACACCTGAGAAAATCAATGTTAATATTTGGTACAGTAGCCTTTGTTTGCAATTACAGAGGTCAAACGTTTCCTGTAGTTTTTCACCAGGTTTGCACACACTGCAGGAGGGATTTTGGCCCACTCCTCCACACAGATCTTCTCTAGATCAGTCAGGTTTCTGGCCTGTCGCTGAGAAACACGGAGTTTGAGCTCCCTCCAAAGATTCTCTATTGGGTTTAGGTCTGGAGACTGGCTAGTCCACGCCAGAACCTTGATATGCTTCTTACAGAGCCACTCCTTGGTTATCCTGGCTGTGTGCTTCGGGTCATTGTCATGTTGGAAGACCCAGCCTCAGAACCACTGTAGTGAGATGGACTTTGTAACAACGTCTTTAGTACCTTTTATGAGTCTTGAGAGTGTAAAGAACATTGTGCCAATGGAGGCCTTTCTGAGCCATCGGATTTCAACTAAAATATCTTCATTTGTGTTCCGAAGATGAACGGAGGTCTTACGAGTGTCAAACGACATGAGGGTAAGAAATTAATGACAGAATTTTCATTTTACTAACCCTTTAAGCCTTAGGCCGCGTGTCCACCAAAGCGTTTTTTCACGCGGCTGGTTGGCATATCATATTGTTTTCAATGGGAGCGCCACATTATTAGAACGCCATGAGCATAATGAGGAGATGAGCGTGTATTTCGTGCTCTGCGTTCTTTATTGGTCTCCGAGAGCAGCGCTCATCACTGTCATCTAATCACAGTGAAGGAGGGGCGGGACAAATGCAACACAGACCAACCGCCACATTCTGCTTATACAATGTCAACAGATGAAAACAACGAGCATAATAATGGAACAAAATGGAACAAGAGCCAGAGGAAATACTTTACATCGTATCAGCGTTTTTATATAGAATCAATACAGAAACAAGCTACCTGTGAAATTAGATACTAGTAACACTTCCGCGGATATTCCATATCATAACAAGCAAAGAGTCTTAAAGGTGCCCTAGAATGAAAAATTGAATGAACCTTGCCATAGTTAAATAACAGGAGTTCAGTACATGTAAATCGCATACAGTGAGTCTCAAACACCATTGCCTCCTCCTTCATATGTAAATCTCGTTTGTGAAAAACACCACAGAAACATAGGCAAATCTCAACGTAACACCGAGAGTGATGCAATCGTCGGGATCATTAATATGTACGCCCCCAACATTTGCATATGCCAGCACATGTTCACTGTCAGGCGAAACTGCGCAGCCGTATCATCTCTGCAGGTAAACAAGCGCCACGCGAGGACAGCGAACATGGCAGATCATGGAAACAAATGTTATGTTCCAGGCTGTGCAGGGGATGTGCAGACGTTTCATACTCTTCCCACAGATAAAACATGTCAACAGGCATGGTTGATGTTTATTTATAATCGGATACCGCAACAATTTATTTCAAAGTTGTTAGTTTGCTCAGCCCATTTCACCACGGACAGTTTTTCAAACCTGGGACAATATCAAGCAGGCTTTGCTCAGCGTCCGACACTGAAGAAAGGGGGAACCATATACCTGCAAGCAGTAAGTGATTTTATCCACTTTTCTGATTAAATCGAAAGCTTCTTAGAGAGACAACATTAACGATAATATACCCGTTGTTGCCTAGATCCAACACAAGATGCTAGTACAGTAACAATATGATAATCCGAGCAGTTTACATAACTAAATGGCTAAATAAATTGACTTTTAAATCAGTACTCTACTGTCAAACTCAAACGTTACTGTACAAACAACATATTTAAGCGCTACCCAGTTCAGTTTGTGATTCAAAGTGAAGAAGCTATCATTGTAAAATCATACAGGGACACATTACAATAATTAAAATATTTTTACAATGCTAAAAAAGTTGTGACTGCTGATGTGTATATTTAATGCTATATGCTAGTTATCGTTTAGGCTGAAGTTCTGGTATGGACGTAATGATTTTGCAGGTTCCTAATTAAAATAAAGACTTAACTTACCATTCAGAAGCATTCATTTCCAATCTCAAAACATGTTGTTCCTCAAAATCTGCATCTTCGTCAGAAACAGGCTCAAACATATAAGGTTGAATGCCTAATCTCTCCATCGTCATGACGGTCAGCTATCATTGAGCCGCAGTGAAACAGCCAATCAGAGCAGAACTCTGCATTAATATTTATGACCCTTCCAAATAAGGCAAAAACAGACCATTTCATCCTGGGGAAGATTTCTAGAGTTGAAAATGGACCTGTAAAACCGTATCTGGACAATTATTGACCTTAAATAAGGCATATACCCTCTATGTAGATACCAGAGAACAATTTAAAATGTTGTTTCAAATCATTCTAGGGCACCTTTAACTGGAAAAAATACGCTGCGCTGTCAAAATGCCCACAGCGAAATGTCTAGTGGACACAGGGCCTTAAGGCTGATTTATACTTCTGCGTCTGAACTGCATGCTACACGTCGAATTTCATTTATACTTCTGCGTCCTTGTCCGAGGGAGCATGTTTACCCCTGAGGGAGGGGTTCTGGCAGACCAATCACAGCGCTTGCATTTTTGGAGAGGTGCACGTCAGGGTAAGTTGTAGGCTACGCATGCAACACAGCCTACAATGTAGCTATGGCATACACTCGATGCAGAAGTATAAATTGGGCTTTGCACTTTACTGATGGCACCACTGAAGACGTAAAATGCGTGTCTTTTTTAATCTTGTTTGACCCAACCAGGCATTGTTAGGCAGAGATAAATAGCACTTACCAACAGGCACGCTATTTGCTCTTGGCGGGATAATTATGGGATAAATTTAATTTTTGGGTGAACTATCCCTTTTAGTATTTTCTTTATGGATTGGGTGTGGTTGTAAACAAATGCGGTTACATCTTTTCCACTGGTCATCATGGCTTGCAACATGTTAATTTGACCCTCGGTAACACGTTTGACTGCGTTACTCTGCGTGAATATGGAGAGTCATGTGTAGCGCCACCGTCTGCTCCTAGTGACAGCTGCTCTCGAGGCGGGGGGCTTGGAGTCGTGTTTGTTTTGTTTGCCCTGTTTTTAAGTGTAAACACCAGAAGGGCCAAGACTGAAGGAGCCAGAAGCACATCGCATCCACTCCCCTGCAGACAACTAGAAAAGCAAAATCAATTAGCAAACACAGTGAGAGAACAGCCCGTGTCCCCTGACAACGCAGAGACAGGATCCTTCTGCAATGTATGATGACACACAAACACACAAGCTGTTCTGGAGTGGACTGGAGACGGACTTCATAATCAAAGAAATGTCCAGCGCTTGATGGGTTTTACGTCTGGATGAAGTAGGACTGTGTCCTCTTAGTGCACTTCAAAAGCACCAGTATATTCCTCCTAATGTATTGCGATGGTGCTGAAGGCTTTTGTCAGAGCGGCGCTGGTTAAATAGAAGCTCTTGTGATGGCGGACCGACAGGCTGCTAAATTAATGGCAAGCATTAGAGTGGGGTTGGAGTGGCTGTAAAGCCGTCTGTTCAATGTTCCTGAAAGCAAGCCGGCACAATCATCAAAGCCCTTTGGATGGACACTTATACCGGGACACCGAGGACTATCTGAAATACTCCTCACAAGTGGACACACACATACACACTCGTCACACGCACTTCATGCTCATGAGTCACTCTCATAGAAGCGCAGACAAACACGCACACAAAAGCCCTTCTGAAACTCATAATA
Organism: Romanogobio albipinnatus; assembly: GCA_023566225.1. Classification (NCBI taxonomy): domain Eukaryota; kingdom Metazoa; phylum Chordata; class Actinopteri; order Cypriniformes; family Gobionidae; genus Romanogobio; species Romanogobio albipinnatus. The sequence goes on along the minus strand of CM042239.1, from coordinate 66,391,680 downwards.
CTCTGAAATATTACAACTTTGCTATGGAAAATGTCACAGGGGACTGCTGCCATATTATTTCAAACAAACAGGAAAAAATACATTGTAGAATTAAAGGCTGAAAAAGATAATACAGCCAGATGAGACAATATTACATCACTCTTTCATAAAGCCTGGTCTCAAAGAATTGGCATGCTTTTACATTTCAGAGAAACATAAGGGAAGTTCATTTAATGCTGCTCAACTAGGCTTTAATAGTAAACTTACGCAATGGCTTGCTTCTGTGCTCTATTTTGATTGGTCAAGCAGTGATCCAAGAGTGACAGATGCTGCGTTCACGCCATTTCGTTCTGTAAATAAAGCTCTGTATGCTTTCAAATCACTCACATGGTACTTCAGGTTGAACACACCTTAAATCTGCAGTGGTCAGGTGGTACAGCAGCCACGTGGCACAAGTCGTAGATCTCAGAAAATTACGAGTTTACATGTTGTAATTACAAGTTCTACAAGTTTTTGTGTTCCCCAGATCCTGGGTCAGACGTAAAAACCCAGAGTTTGGGTAGATTTTGCACCACCCAGATCCTGGTTCAGACGTAACAACCCAGTGTTTGGGTAGTTTTTGTGTCATCCAGATCCTGGTTCAGACGTAACAACCCAGTGTTTGGGTAGTTTTTGTGTCATCCAGATCCTGGTTCAGACGTAACAACCCAGTGTTTGGGTAGCTTTTGTGTCACTCAGCTCCTGGTTCAGACGTAACAACCAGTGTTTGGGTAGTTTTTGTGTCATCCAGATCGTGGTTCAGACGTAACAACCCAGAGTTTGGGTAGTTTTTGCATCACCCAGATCCTAGTTCAGACGTAACAACCCAGTGTTTGGGTAGTTTTTGCGTCACCCAGATCCTGGTTCAGACGTAACAACCAGTGTTTGGGTAGCTTTTGTGTCACCCAGATCCTGGTTCAGACGTACCAACCCAGAGTTTGGGTAGCTTTTGTGTCACCCAGATCCTGGGTCAGACGTAACAACCAGTGTTTAGGTAGTTTTTGTGTCACCCAGATCCTGGTTCAGACGTACCAACCCAGAGTTTGGGTAGCTTTTGTGTCACCCAGATCCTGGTTCAGACGTAACAACCCAGTGTTTGGGTAGCTTTTGTGTCATCCAGATCCTGGTTCAGACGTAACAACCCAGTGTTTGGGTAGTTTTTGCGTCACCCAGATCCTGGTTCAGACGTAACAACCCAGTGTTTGGGTAGTTTTTGCGTCACCCAGATCCTGGTTCAGACGTAACAACCCAGTGTTTGGGTAGTTTTTGCGTCACCCAGATCGTGGTTCAGACGTAACAACCCAGTGTTTGGGTAGTTTTTGCGTCACCCAGATCCTGGTTCAGACGTAACAACCCAGAGTTTGGGTAGTTTTTGCATCACCCAGATCCTGGTTCAGACGTAACAACCCAGTGTTTGGGTAGCTTTTGTGTCATCCAGATCCTGGTTCAGACGTAACAACCCAGTGTTTGGGTAGCTTTTGTGTCATCCAGATCCTGGTTCAGACGTAACAACCAGTGTTTAGGTAGTTTTTGCGTCACCCAGATCCTGGGTCAGACGTAACAACCCAGTGTTTGGGTAGCTTTTGCGTCACCCAGATCCTGGTTCAGACGTAACAACCAGTGTTTGGGTAGCTTTTGTGTCACCCAGATCCTGGTTCAGACGTAACAACCCAGTGTTTGGGTAGTTTTTGTGTCATCCAGATCCTGGTTCAGACGTAACAACCCAGTGTTTGGGTAGTTTTTGTGTCATCCAGATCCTGGTTCAGACGTAACAACCCAGTGTTTGGGTAGTTTTTGTGTCACCCAGATCCTGGTTCAGACGTAACAACCCAGTGTTTGGGTAGTTTTTGCGTCACCCAGATCCTGGTTCAGACGTACCAACCCAGAGTTTGGGTAGCTTTTGTGTCACCCAGATCCTGGTTCAGACGTAACAACCCAGTGTTTGGGTAGTTTTTGCGTCACCCAGATCCTGGTTCAGACGTACCAACCCAGAGTTTGGGTAGCTTTTGTGTCACCCAGATCCTGGTTCAGACGTAACAACCCAGTGTTTGGGTAGCTTTTGTGTCATCCAGATCCTGGTTCAGACGTAACAACCCAGTGTTTGGGTAGTTTTTGCGTCACCCAGATCCTGGTTCAGACGTAACAACCCAGTGTTTGGGTAGTTTTTGCGTCACCCAGATCGTGGTTCAGACGTAACAACCCAGTGTTTGGGTAGTTTTTGCGTCACCCAGATCGTGGTTCAGACGTAACAACCCAGAGTTTGGGTAGTTTTTGCGTAACCCAGATCCTAGTTCAGACGTAACAACCCAGTGTTTGGGTAGTTTTTGCGTCACCCAGATCCTGGTTCAGACGTAACAACCAGTGTTTGGGTAGCTTTTGTGTCACCCAGATCCTGGTTCAGACGTACCAACCCAGTGTTTGGGTAGCTTTTGTGTCATCCAGATCCTGGTTCAGACGTAACAACCCAGTGTTTGGGTAGTTTTTGCGTCACCCAGATCCTGGTTCAGACGTAACAACCCAGTGTTTGGGTAGTTTTTGCGTCACCCAGATCGTGGTTCAGACGAAACAACCCAGTGTTTGGGTAGTTTTTGCGTCACCCAGATCCTGGTTCAGACGTAACAACCCAGAGTTTGGGTAGTTTTTGCGTCACCCAGATCCTGGTTCAGACGTAACAACCCAGAGTTTGGGTAGTTTTTGCATCACCCAGATCCTGGTTCAGACGTAACAACCCAGTGTTTGGGTAGCTTTTGTGTCATCCAGATCCTGGTTCAGACGTAACAACCCAGTGTTTGGGTAGCTTTTGTGTCATCCAGATCCTGGTTCAGACGTAACAACCAGTGTTTAGGTAGTTTTTGCGTCACCCAGATCCTGGGTCAGACGTAACAACCCAGTGTTTGGGTAGCTTTTGCGTCACCCAGATCCTGGTTCAGACGTAACAACCAGTGTTTGGGTAGCTTTTGTGTCACCCAGATCCTGGTTCAGACGTAACAACCCAGTGTTTGGGTAGTTTTTGTGTCATCCAGATCCTGGTTCAGACGTAACAACCCAGTGTTTGGGTAGTTTTTGTGTCATCCAGATCCTGGTTCAGACGTAACAACCCAGTGTTTGGGTAGTTTTTGTGTCATCCAGATCCTGGTTCAGACGTAACAACCCAGTGTTTGGGTAGTTTTTGCATCACCCAGATCCTAGTTCAGACGTAACAACCCAGTGTTTGGGTAGTTTTTGCGTCACCCAGATCCTGGTTCAGACGTACCAACCCAGAGTTTGGGTAGCTTTTGTGTCACCCAGATCCTGGTTCAGACGTAACAACCCAGTGTTTGGGTAGCTTTTGTGTCATCCAGATCCTGGTTCAGACGTAACAACCCAGTGTTTGGGTAGTTTTTGCGTCACCCAGATCCTGGTTCAGACGTAACAACCCAGTGTTTGGGTAGTTTTTGTGTCATCCAGATCGTGGTTCAGACATAACAACCAGTGTTTGGGTAGTTTTTGCGTCACCCAGATCGTGGTTCAGACGTAACAACCCAGTGTTTGGGTAGTTTTTGCGTCACCCAGATCCTGGTTCAGACGTAACAACCCAGAGTTTGGGTAGTTTTTGCATCACCCAGATCCTGGTTCAGACGTAACAACCCAGTGTTTGGGTAGCTTTTGTGTCATCCAGATCCTGGTTCAGACGTAACAACCCAGTGTTTGGGTAGCTTTTGTGTCATCCAGATCCTGGTTCAGACGTAACAACCAGTGTTTAGGTAGTTTTTGCGTCACCCAGATCCTGGGTCAGACGTAACAACCCAGTGTTTGGGTAGCTTTTGCGTCACCCAGATCCTGGTTCAGACGTAACAACCAGTGTTTGGGTAGCTTTTGTGTCACCCAGATCCTGGTTCAGACTTACAACCCAGTGTTTGGGTAGTTTTTGCGTCACCCAGATCCTGGTTCAGACGTAACAACCCAGAGTTTGGGTAGCTTTTGTGTCACCCAGATCCTGGTTCAGACGTAACAACCCAGAGTTTGGGTAGTTTTTGCATCACCCAGATCCTGGTTCAGACGTAACAACCCAGTGTTTGGGTAGCTTTTGTGTCACCCAGATCCTGGTTCAGACGTAACAACCAGTGTTTAGGTAGTTTTTGCGTCACCCAGATCCTGGTTCAGACGTAACAACCAGTGTTTAGGTAGTTTTTGCATCACCCAGATCCTGGGTCAGACGTACCAACCCAGAGTTTGGGTAGTTTTTGCATCAACCAGATCCTGGTTCAGACGTAACAACCCAGTGTTTGGGTAGTTTTTGTGTCACGCAGCTCCTAGTTCAGACGTAACAACCCAGTATTTGGGTAGTTTTTGCATCACCCAGATCCTGGTTCAGACATAACAACCCAGAGTTTGGGTAGCTTTTGCGTCACCCAGATCCTGGTTCAGACGTAACAATCCAGAGTTTGGGTAGTTTTTGCATCACCCAGATCCTGGTTCAGACGTAACAACATAGTGTTTGGGTAGCTTTTGTGTCACCCAGATCCTGGTTCAGACGTAACAACCAGTGTTTGGGTAGTTTTTGCGTCACCCAGATCCTGGTTCAGACGTAACAACCCAGTGTTTGGGTAGCTTTTGTGTCACCCAGCTCCTAGTTCAGACGTAACAACCCAGTGTTTGGGTAGTTTTTGTGTCACCCAGCTCCTAGTTCAGACGTAACAACCCAGTATTTGGGTAGTTTTTGCGTCACCCAGATCCTGGTTCAGACGTAACAACCAGTGTTTGGGTAGTTTTTGCGTCACCCAGATCCTGGTTCAGACGTAACAACCCAGTGTTTGGGTAGCTTTTGTGTCACCCAGCTCCTAGTTCAGACGTAACAACCCAGTGTTTGGGTAGTTTTTGTGTCACCCAGCTCCTAGTTCAGACGTAACAACCCAGTATTTGGGTAGTTTTTGCGTCACCCAGATCCTGGTTCAGACGTAACAACCAGTGTTTGGGTAGTTTTTGCGTCACCCAGATCCTGGTTCAGACGTAACAACCCATAGTTTGGGTAGTTTTTGTGTTACTCAGATCCTGGTTCAGACGTAACAACCCAGTGTTTGGGTAGCTTTTGTGTTACCCAGATCCTAGTTCAGACGTAACAACCCAGTGTTTGGGTAGTTTTTGTGTCACCCAGCTCCTAGTTCAGACGTAACAACCCAGTGTTTGGGTAGTTTTTGTGTTACCCAGATCCTGGTTCAGACGTAATAACCCAGTGTTTGGGTAGTTTTTGTGTCACTCAGCTCCTAGTTCAGACGTAACAACCCAGTATTTGGGTAGTTTTTGTGTCACTCAGCTCCTAGTTCAGACGTAACAACCCAGTGTTTGGGTAGTTTTTGCTTCACCCAGATCCTCGTTCAAACGTAACAACCCAGTATTTGGGTAGTAAAAAAAAAAAAACTAAAATCTAAATATTAAAGTACACTACAAGGGCACATTCAATACAATTATGTGTACTTTTTCTCAAGGGCATCAATTTTAATTTCATGTTGATCATTTGTAAATGCACCTCTTTGTGGTATATATGTCTCTTCATATGCACCTCCTTTGCAGTGTATAGACAATACTACAAGCATGGTACCTATTAGTGTTTTGTTGTTAGTGTAATAAATCATACAGCATACTCCTCTATCGTTCAGATGCCTCTACAATAACATGCTGCACACAGTTCAAATAAACTTAGTTCAAACAGACTGCTGAGCTCCCAGTGTGGGAATCTGGGTTCCTCTGATTTCTGCTTACAATGCACAAAACTGTCTTCTTTATGATATATTGCCTACTAGAAGGAACACGGCTGCCCATTCATTTTATTCCCAACCTGTTCCACAAACAATCCATAAAATATAGGTTGGGAATGAGACACTAAATATAACTTTCTCTATAGATATAGCGGTTGCGACGTTACCCACTACGCTTCAACCTTCACATCCCAAAGCTGGAGAGCACTTGCTTATCTAAGCAGTGGTGTACTTTGAAAACAATCATCAGTTTAATGCTGTAACTATTAGTGTTGTAGTACTCAAGACCGTTCTTAAGACCATTTGGTCTTGTCTCGGTCTCGACTGCATTTCTCCTCGGTCATGTCTTGGTCTCAGACTTAGAGGACTCAAGATTTTATCTCAAGACCAGTCAAGTCCACAACTGCAAGGATATCACTAAATTGCCGGTGCATTGTCTGATTTAACATCATTAATGTGATTTGATGTAAAACTTACTTCTTAAAAATGCTATCAAAAACTTCTTTGTAATGTGATTTCTTTTGTTATTGTGCTGCTGGGTTAAAAATCAATACAGCAGTGTCTCAAAAATGCCCAAAATTAATATAAATGCCCACACAATTCTGAGATTTAGTTTTTTTTATATAACATAGAATATAATAGCAATATTACAAGAGCAAGATAGCTGTTTTCATGACTATAAGCGTGATTGCAAATGATATTGATTTATACAAACGTTCAATAAACAAGAAGTTAATATTAAATTACTTTTTGACTTATTTTTAAACTGTGTCTTTGCTAATTCGGCAACGTTTTGTTATCAAATGAATCAGCTGCTTTGAACAAATCAGTTGAATAAATGATTCCGTGACTGTTAAATAATGTTAATAATGTTTTAATGTTAAATTAATGTGAACATTATTTATGCCGGTGTAATTGTACCAATTCAGATGCAACTTCTGTGCAACACAGAAAAACATCATGCAGTTTTTCACTGTAGGAATATTAGAATTGTGTTTCAGAATTTTACGTGCACATCCAAATGAAATCTGGAAAGATTTGGAACAGCAAAATAATTTCAATGGTCATTACTTACATTCAAATGAAGAAATGTATCTTATTTCTAATTCCAGACTCCATACTCTCTTAGAAGAAAAAGGTTATTGGGGTTCTTTTAATATGTTCCTCACTTATAATGCAAAAAAAAATAAAAAATAAATTGCTGTTTGGATTTAAATAGGCAAATGCTTAAGAGTCTCTGATTGGATCATTATTGCAATGATTATTATGTTTCTAGAATGTTATATGCTTGGCAACAGTTCTTCTAACCCTAATTGATGGAGTGTGCAGCTTTTCATTTCTTAAACAACCATGTAGGAAGACACATTATGACCATATTCCAGGATGACAATGTCAAGATTCATCAGGCTCAAATTGTGAAAGAATGAAAAGACGAACGAAGAATCATTTTCACACATGAATTAGCATCTCTGAATCCAGACCTTAAATTCATTGAAAGTCATTGGGATGTGCTGGAGGAGACTTTACATAGTGCTGAACTCTTGCATTGTCAATACAAGATCTTAACCAAAAACTGAAGCACATCACGTCACATTTATTTCTATCAAGAGGTACATGCATTTTTTTTAAGTTAAAAAAATTAAAGTTTAAGTAAGCAGAAGATTTTATTTTGTACTCACAGATTTTAATTGCTCTTAACTTAAAATATTTGAGTAAGCCAAGTCATACATTTAAATTAAAGTTATCAACTTATATATTTTTAGTAGTGGGCTAGCTTTTAGTAGTGAGAAGAGAAATATAATACGTTTAACATACTGTATATCTGTTCTCAAACTAAGCTCATGGTCCATTCGTCACCATGATGGTAACCCTACAAATACGAACATAACAGAAACTCTTCTAAACTAAACACTACTAAATCTCCACCTCGACATTAATCTTGCACACACACACAATACATATTATATAACACTTCATTTTAGCATTTATTTTCTCTTTTGAGTGTCATGGCAAAACATGCTAGGAAATAGAAATCTCAGTTTTAGTTCAATTTAAGTTAGTCTAAATTAAAAGAAACAAGTTCCTAAAATGCAAAACAATGAAACAATTCAGATTACTCAAAATGGTTTGTGAACTCAAAAGAAAAAGAAAGTTCTAAATACTCATAAAAGTTAATTTGACAAACTAATTTGTTTAATTTGAGTTGGCTCTACTCAAACCAATTCATTATTTTGAGCGTTATGTGTGTTTACAGTGTGTAAAGTCTACTCCAGCACATCTCAAAGATTAAAAACGATTATTTTATATTAATTGACGTGACTGAATGTCAGTGGGTGGGGCCTATGGTCTAGGTCTTGGCGTCTATGTCTTGTTCTAGAGGCAGTCATATGCAATTATATTTTCCTGTGTGACGTCAAAGATCCCGCAATATCAAAACAAGCCGTTTTTGGAGCTTGTTGAAGTAGATGTTTTGTTTATAATGAGGACGTTTTAAGCCATGGAACCTGCAAAACTTGCATAATGGGAAAATTACCTCTTAAGTGTCAAAAGATCAAGACAAATTTGATTTCTCATGGCATGAATGAAAACTTCATGCCAAAAAAATGTTGTATATGAGGAGAAATGCCTTAAATTATTGCAAAATACTACTGTAGTGAAAATGTGTCAATTCATAAAATGTAATTAAAATAAGAAATTAATTCAAACAAAATACATAAAATGATCCCATGATGGAAACGCCTTAAGGTTTAATATATGAAGTGCCAGACCCAACCCTTTAAGGTTCTATATAGAACATTTTCTTCTAAGAGTGATACCTGAGTTGTGGCAAATGTACATTTAAAGTAAAGAAAATGACTAAAACTAATGGTACACCCACCGTGCAAAACAATCGGTACGGTTGGTCTCGTGTACCACACACAACAACATAAAACTGTCATGTGCTGATGTGTTCTCTCTCTATGATGATGAAATGTTATGATACAGTTGCACAGAGGCTATTTGTTTCCGGCACACATAAACCAGGACCGCTCTAAGGCACACATTCAGTTTCAGGTTAGAGATATAAAAAAACCCCGAAAGATCTGCTCCATTAGCAGGGAATAAGGTAATCAGGACAGTGTACATTTCAGAATCTTGCATTATGCAAATGTATGAACGACTAACCTTAATCATTAAAGGCATGAGCCAGATTTTACAGCTGCAGATAAGAGATAGTAAACAAATTATTGCAGTGCCTCAGATTTGCCAGTTCTGCTGGAAAACAATAAAAGGACCTTCAAGATCTTTTGAGGGGTAAACTTCACTGAAATGAGACTTCAGTGCATGAAGGAGTGTGTGATGTCAGATTTATGTGGATTATGTGGAAGGTGAATGAGATTTAATTTCACAGCCTGGTAGATATTCCATAAAGAGTTCCTATAAAATCAGCCATCACATCACTAATGGTCCATTCACTAAGTTAATACAGGAAAGCGTTTGTCCCTTTTAGATATTGAATTTTCAAAGTGCTTATACACATTAAAAAATTAAAGAATACACTGTAATATTTTTTATTTTTATACAAAAGTTGTAAAAAAAAAAAAAGATATTCTACTTCAAAATATCATGTTTAATCCAATGTGTAACTTGTTTCTTCGTAATTATTTGTGAAATTTACTAGCAATTTCCCAGTGAAAATTGTAAATCCTACACAAAATTTTGTTCAGTGTAAACCGCAGAAATAAAGATAAGCCTTCAGTACGTTCTTTAATATTTTCTCTTTCTGTTTATTCATAACCTCTCTTCCCCATAAGGACTCCTCTGTACTTCTTTATAAAAGCCCCTTGTACAGCATTTCTGAGAAACCCTCCATTTGGAGACCTTTGGCCACACAACAAAGAAGCATAAAAACATGAATCATCCGTGTGTGGCAGTACTCTTTTCTCAAGGCGAAAGACAAAAAAACACCCACTAGAGGAAGAACATGTAGGCTATCTTATATTTTCAAAACAGATTTCAATTCAAAAGAACAAAAGAATGCATTTGTGTAATATACATACACTCTAAAAAAAAAAAAGGTTCTATATAGCACCAAAAATGGTTCTTCGTCGTAATCATAGGGGAACCATTTTTGGTGCTATATAGCACCATATCTTAACATGTTCTGTATATGGTAGCGGTGCTATATAGCACCATAGTTAGCGGTTCTATATAGCACCTTAGTCAAAGAACCGGTGAAGAACCGCTGAAGAACCACTGAAGCACCAAAATTGGTGCTATATAGCACTTAAAAAGGTTCCCCTATGATTACGAGCCAAGAACCATTTTTGGTGCCATATAGAACCTTTTTTTTTTAGAGTGTAACACAGTGAGGGTTAAAGGTGATCACTAGTGAAAATGCTTAGATTTTGCTTTTTTTTTTTTATGTAATACATTTGTTTAAAAATAATAGCTAACACTTAACAGTAAGGTTGCACTTGTTAACATTTGTTATCAATAAAAAGTACTTGGAGCATACTGTAAAGATTGTTTTCTATCAGCACAACTTTTTTTTCTTTTGTCAAATCAACTTAGATAATGTGGTTCAGATAACAACATTTTGAGTTTCTTATCATTAAACCAATCTTCTCCATTGCATTAACTAAAATGTTTTATTTCAACCAACTCAAAATTGAGGCAACCAGGTAACTAACCTTTTTAGGTTAAATCAACAATATTTCTTTGCAGCGATCAATCTCAACTTTTAAAGGGGTCATGAACTGGCTTTTACATTTTTTTAATACTGTTGTTTGAGGTTAACTTATGACGTTTGCGTGGTTTTTACATTCAAAAACATCATAATGTCGGCACCAATAGCCTCGTGGGCAGTGCGCTGACATATAGCGTTGTTGCGCTTCGGGCGACCCGAGTTCGAGTCCCAGCTCGTGGACCTTTCCCGATCCCGTCCCACCTCTCTCTCTCTCTCTCTCTCTCTCTCTCTCTCTCTCCCACTTCGCTTCCTGTCTACCTACTGTCCTATCATAATAAAATCTTTAAAATATATATCATAATGAATAAGTAATAGGCTATTTTCTAACCTGGTTTTGAGCCTACACTCTAAAAAAAAAGGTTCTATATGGCACCAAAAATGGTTCTTGGCTCGTAATCATAGGGGAACCTTTTAAAGTGCTATATAGCACCAATTTTGGTGCTTCAGTGGTTCTTCGGCGGTTCTTCACTGGTTTTTTGACTAAGGTGCTATATAGCACCGCTACCATGTACAGAACATGTTAAGATATGGTGCTATATAGCACCAAAAGTGGCTCTTCTATGATTACGACGAAGAACCATTTTTGGTGCCATATAGAACCTTTTTTTTTTTAGAGTGTAGCTCCTGACACGCTCGTTTTTATAGGCATTCCGCATTAAAGACTTGTAAGTAACCGCCCACTGCTATGATTGGATAACTAATGAGTTTCGACTCCCCAGTCAGAACACATGGTGAATTGTTTTGAAAACTTCCAATGTGGAAAAAAAGGCAACCGGAATGATTCGCCCACACATGTTCAACTCAGTTTAAGGCGGCATTTTGCTGCTCAGATAGTTCAGCTAGTAAAAATCCCAGGGCAAATGACCTACTGTTTTTCGGCAAACCCGCCTGAATGTAAATGTCTGTGTGTGGCAAGCAGCGAGGCTGAGGGACCGTGAGAATGGGGCGAGGCCGGTGATGAGTGATAATGAGCGGCAGCTGTGCGCCCCACAGGTCTTGTGTCTCACGGAGGAGCTCGGACGCATAAAAGGAGGAGCGACGACAGTGATGGACAAGAGAGGACCTGGAATTTATGTTGTGTTTTGTTTATGTTTTACTATGTGTGTGTGTGAGCGGCAGCCGTCCATGAGGAGCCTGCTATTTTTACTTTCATTTTGTTTATTTTAAGATTAAAGTCTTTAAATGTTCGCCGGTTCCCGCCTCCTTCTTCACATATCAACATACTCTGTTACACTGTGATTGACGATATTATATTATCCTAATGCTTCTCCTCATGTGTTTTTTGACCTACCTGAGCTGCCTTTTGCGCGCCAATATTTCGCATGCTTTCATTTCAATATGAATGGTATTTGAAAAAATAAATCAAAAATCTATTATAAAATGACTAAATAGAGCCAAATCGCACAAACTGCGAAGACTGCTCATTTTAATATCAGTGTCATGAAACATACCAGTCTGTAGCCAATTCTATAAACCCATGTGACAGTTCATTCATTAACAAACTGGTATCATTTTATTTTAGGGTCCAATTAACTATTTGCGTATTAGCATGCGTATTACAAGAATATTGGCTATTTATTACTTATAAAGCACATATTAATGCCTTATTCTGCATGACCATATTTTACACCCCTTTATCCCAATACCTACACTTAACAACTACCTTACTAACTATTAATAAGCAGTAATTAGGAGTTTACTGAGGCAAAAGTCATAGATAATAGAAAATATGTGTTCCCCAAAGTGTTACCATAAACATATAGCTAATTCATGATGCACACAAATACAGTTTGTTAAACCCACGTCTAGAAAACACACACTCCAAAAGGAAAATGTTGGTCCCGTCTGAATCAGTACATCAAACGTTGTTTAGAAAAGTAGTGCTGTCCAAATAGGGCTTAATATATAGTTAAAATATATTAATATTCTGAGCTGACCTGAACTAACTATGAACAGTTACAGTTGAATTTTTATGAACTAACATTAACATTACAGATTCATAAATACTGTAACAAACGTATTGCTCTGTTAGTCAATTAATGTTTTATCTTGCACGAACCAATGGGACCTTATTGCATAGTGCTACCGAATGAATAAATTGAATAGTTAATTGAAAAACTGACTTGACAATGTCTAATTATTTGGTAATAATTGAATGGCAGCATCACTCAAGCTGCACGACTCCACAAGTGTGCAAACCTGATTATGTTCTCCATCTTGAGCTTCAATGGAAGTCATATTCAAAATCTTGAAACGTTCTCTTTATTTCCAGGCTTAAACTATATTTTGAATCCTTAGACTTTTGATCTCCACTGTACAGAATCTCTCTGTCTAATTTAACAAGAGCATACGTTGCGAAACTACAGGCAATTCGGACTCGGTGTCACATAATGAAAGTGCTCTTTGCTGCCTACCTGTCCTTTTTCTCCTTTGTTTGGTTTGAAGTGAAAATACCACCATCAAAGCGCCCATGTTGCCCTCTCGCCCTCTATCTCAGCTCTTCAGAAAACCTGTCGTGGATGTTCCTCTTCAGAGTTCTCCTGGAACAACTGTGGCTCTCCTGCTTTATAATTCAGTCGTGGACGTGGAGATCTCGAAGATGTCTCCAGCAGCCTCGGCAGTTTCAGATGAACCGGTGGAGTCTTTCGACCAATGCCTCCAAGCTGCTCCACTTTGGCACAGTTGAACAGCAGTTTAATTAAGCTCCCTGCGCTTTCAGCGAGTTCTCGTCGTTTGCTCCGTTGCCGTGCCCCCACTCTTTCAACAGACACTTCTTCGCAGGAAACGAGGAAGAGGCGGGAGGGGAGCAGAAAAAGGAGGAGGAGGGGAAAAGGGCACAGTGTGAACTGAGCACTAGCTGTTGCTGCCCGAGAACGACTGAGCGTTGCTGTCGACTCTTGAGTTCTGTTCGCCGGCTGTTTTACTTCAAGTGCACCAATCATGCTGGAGCAAGTGAAGCCGGCGCTCATTAAAACGACAGAGACTAATGCATAATAATACGTCCTCTCAACAGCACATACCCTTCGGTACAACTCATATTTCTCCTCTGAGAAATGCAAAAAAGCGCAGAGGCTAAAGTGAAGCGATTTCTCCAAAAAACACATTATTAATCATGTTTTTTTGGAGATTGCGGTACGTAAACAACAATTTGATCTTAATCAAAAAATGTGTATTGGAGTGGTAATTGCTATCTTGCAATCACAAGAGGTGTAATTTAAGAGTAGTGTGCATCAGAGAGTGCACTTAATCATGAATCCGGGAAGAGGCTGTGTCACATGGGGATTTCTCAGAAAGTAACACCATGTGAAGTAAACACTGACTTCCATGGAAACTCAAACCGGGGGCAGGAAAACAGAAAGCAAGGCTCTTGAGCATCAGGAAAATACATCTAGTGCATTATGTTTCGTATAAGAATGAATGCCTGTGTTTGTTCCGCTGTATAGCTTGTCTCTCTTCTTAAAGCTACTGATTAGAAAAAGTAGGCTGAGATGATTGCCCATGAATGTGTGGGTGTGCAAATTGCAAACCTTATGAGCCTTCGCTTTGAGATCCGGTTCAAGCAGTTTTCATACTCATTCTTGCATTTGACAGATGACAGCTAATTTCTGACAAAAGGAAATCTGCTACGTACATTTGAACCACTCAAACGTTATTCATTTATTTTTCTATAGCCTAAAGTGACATTTCATATCTGCTGGGATATGAAACAACTGTGTGTTCTCAACTGGTTTTGCATTGAGACTCAGATTTAGGGCTGCGATTTGACGTTGGACATCAAGTAGTGACCAAAACAGTTCTGAAATTGTTTATCGTACAAAAGAAAAAAAAAATCATGGTTAGTTTGTTTTTGTTGTAACCTGGTCTTTTTATTGTAGTTCATTTTTGTTCATGAATTTTGAGGATGATTTTTGTCAGGAATATAATATATTTTAAAATATATGTGAATTTTCTTGGCCAATTCTTGACAATTTTGTTTTGTAAGTGTGACCTGCCAATATTGATTTTTGCTCTCAATAGCTTTTAGGAGGACAATACTAATATATAGAAGGTGCACAGTGTCATTCACACAAACACTAAACACCATAAACATAAAATTGTAAAAATGCAATAAACATTCATTTATCAACATTAAATGTAACATAAAACCCTAATATACATAAAAAAACCTACGAAAAACTATGTTTTTTCACTGTAAATTACACAACGACTTGTTCTCTTTCACTTCCAAAAACTGTAAATATAACGGTATTTTACTGTTCTTTTAAATTGTAGTAATATATCAGAATAATACTGTTTTTACTGTATTTTTGATCAAATAAATGCAGCCTTGGCGAGCAGAAGATACTTCTTTCAAAAACATTAACTAAAAATAAATTATTATTAATTACGGAGCCTCTAAAGGGACATGGTGGTGGGGAAAAACATATTTCAAAGCTTTTGCGTTTCCCCAAGAAACTGCATTTCCCTGCAAACATTTTGAGTTGTTTGGGAGGGAATGCACAGTTTCTCTGAGAAAGCAAAACATTTGTGAGCGCACGCAAATGCACTGAAATATTATGTTTCCTCCCATCTCATATTTTTTTCCATCCCCATGGAATTCACAATTTAAAAGAACAGTAAAATACCGTTATATTTACAGTTTTTGGAAGTGAAAGAGAACAAGTCGTTGTGTAATTTACAGTGAAAAAACGTAAACTGACATTCCCAGAATTCCCTGCATGACACATTTAATGTATTTTTGTTGAAATTTTAGTTTTTCGTAGTTTTTTTTGTCTAATCAGTTATGTATATTAGGGTTTTATGTTACATTTAATGTTGATAAATTAATGTTTATTGCATTTTTAAAATTTCTTGTGTGTTACCATGATGGTGTTTAGTGTTTGAATGACACTGATACATTTATTCAAATTAAAAGTTGTATTTGTTAACATTAGTTAATGTACTGTGAACTAACATGAACAGCTGGATTTATATTAACCAACTTTAACAAACATTAATAAATACTGTAACAAATCTATTGCTCAAGTAAGTTAATACATTAACTAATGTTAACAAATGAGACCTTATTGTAAAGTGGTACCATTATTACAAAAAAAAAGAAAGAAAAATAATATATTTAACACTTATATTAAGTGAAGATGCAAATATGCAAGATTATTAAGATTATCATAGTTGGTGCAAAATCTTATTCTGTAAGTGAATCTGTTTTAATGTAACCAGGTTGTATCTTAGTTTTGTTTTTCATGTTTTTCGAGGATGAGGGAATGACACAAGCTGTCCATGTTGGCATCGGCTTAATTTGGCTCCAAATATCACAATGCTTGTTGCCTTTGACGTCAACAACAGCAACAACAACAAAATAAAATCTAGGGAGCATTTGGTTTATTTTGTATTTATTTTGCCATATTCAACTGTGCTTTAGTTTAACTTTCTGATTTTCATTTAGCATTTTCTCTGCAACCCTATCAGAGCAGACCCGGGACCCGTTTTTTCGGTCATGACCCACCAGTTAAAAATCACTTATTGAACATATTTGAGTTTCCAAGGTATCTCAGTGCCTATCAAAAGTGATAAAAGTGCCACAAAACTTCATATAAAGCTTCATCAGGAGCTTCTGTCAACATAACCAAGCACAATGAGCTTCACCTGAAGCACCTCGAGAGTTCAGCTAACCTCTAAACACATTTAGTCATACGCATATACACAGCCCTTCCACCCACACCTCCATTCATCAACGAACCCTGCGACCCTGCGCCAATTCAACTTAGAGAACCGTCATCAAAGGCCAATTTTCTCAGCGTGTCAATGGGCACTCTGGTGAGGTCAGTGTGTGGAAATGATCTCAAGGTCCCTGCAAAACAGAATGATGGAACCTTTCTTGCTTTGATCTTCTTTCAGTAAAATTGGTAGAGATTCATGAAAGATTTCAGTAAATCTGAGTACACACAGGAATGGATTCCTTTGATACAGAGGTGAAGGGAAGAGCAAATATTTAATAACCTTCATTTCACAGATTGAAAGCATTTCAAATAACTAGTTTTCTGTAGAACAAAATGATGAAGCAATCACTAGCTATGTTTCCATCCACCTTCTTTTTTAAAATTATTATTATTTTTTTTTTTTGGGATATCGCATAAAAAAACCTGCATGGAAATGCCAAAATGTCGCATCATAAGTCGCACGGGTATATTTGTGGCAATAGCCAACAATACATTGCATGGATGCCAAAAATTCTTTAATGCCAAAAATCATTAGGATATTAAGTAAAGATCATGTTCCATGAAGATATTTAGTACATTTCCTACCGTTAATATGTCAAAAATGTATTATTAGTAGTAATATACATTGCTATGGACTTCATTTAGACAACTTTAAAAGCCGATTTTCTCCATATTGCAATTTTTTTGCACCCTCAGATTTCAGATTTTCAAATAGTCGTATCTCGGTCAAATATTGTCCTGTCCTAACAAACCATACATCAATGAATTTTTTTTTTTAAATTGACCCTTATGACTGGGTTTGTGGTCCAGGGTCACAAACGTGCTCACTTGAGTCAGATAATGTTTCAGCAGATAGTCCCAAATGATGAAGCAATCACTAGCCATGTTTCCATCCACCTTTTTTCATTTTTTATTTTGGGATATTGCATAAAAAAACCTAGATGGAAACGCCAAAATGTGCATTCATTTAAAAAATGTGACCCTGAACCACAAAACCAGTCGCATAGGTATATTTGTGGCCATAGCCAACAATACATTGTAAGGGTATAATTATCGATTTTTCTTTCATGCCAAAAATACCATATATCAATGGAAAGCTAATTTATTACATTTATTAACCTCAATTTTTTTAAAAAAGGGACCATTGTGGTCCAGGATCACAAATGCGCTCACTTGAGTCAGATAATTTAAAAGAAATGATCTGACTCATCCCAGAAGTGTCTCACATGAAAGGAGCCACAGAAGCTTCCCCAATGGAAGTAACTTCTCTTTTTATTACGTATTTTGCACCAATTTCCCAGGAAGTGAAGATTTTGCTCTCACATTGGATGGAAAATGTTTTATGCAATATTCCAATTTTGCACATACAGTTAGTTAAATTCGGACCTTTGGATGGAAAAAGCGACTAAGGCTTGACAACTGAATTTGCAGTTTCTATGAGGGGGCGTCATCATTATCTTTATGGTTGGGTTTTTTCCTTTTACTTCAAGTAACCACAGTCACAGAGATGGAAATGAACATGATGAAATAGCTAATCCTCAATGTGCGGAGAAATTAATAGTTGTGTTTTCGGGGTGATTGGTACACTTTTTGCCATTGAGATGACTTGGAAAAAGTGTCCCAATCACCCTGAATTCACCCTATGTGGTGGAGGTAGACAGAGGTTTTTCAGCACCATGGACAGCGGCACAATAGTTTCTGTACATGACCAGCAGACCACCAGCAGTCAAGGTTAGTTAGCATAGGTTGGCTAGCATTACCCCAAAAGACACCCGCGAGTAATGACTACACAGCGATGATCAAGGCAGGTATTATGTTTCATTTCGGAGGGCTTGCAAGTGAAGATTGGGATCGTGACTTTAACAGGTAAGTAAATCCACACGCACACACCTTTTGTTGCTGTTTAGCAGGCTGAATAGTAATCAATGTCTTTGTCTTACAGGTCTTGAGGAAACACTGTAGGGAACGCTAGAGAAGAGGAACAGATGTAGAAGTAAGGAGACAGGGACTTGGGAATCGCATGAGGTAATATATACAGATAATGAATACAGGAAAGTTATCCGTAGTCCTAGTCGTAGACCAGACAATGAGTGTGTGCTTATATGCCAGAGGTGATGAGTGTGCTGCTGAGGAACATGAGGGATGCTGGGAAATGGAGTGTGCTAAGGTGACCGGGCTGGTGATGGGAGTTTGTGACAGTTCATGTACCGTTTGTGAAGCGAGAAGACCTGGGTTGTTTTCTGATTATTGTCAACAGACTTTTATTATCTTAGTACAAATATTCACTTTGGCTGCATGTTTGTAATGGTTCATTTCAATTCTTAACTTTCCTAAAGGGGACCTATTATTTAAAATTCACTTTAACATGGTGTTTGAACATAAATGTGTGTTGGCAGTGTGTACACAACCACCCAGTGTAGTAAAAATCCACACACTCCTCTTTTTTTAATCCCCATAAATCATAAGCAGTGTCCTAGAACAAGCGTTTGCAGATTCTAGCAGTGTGACATCGCATATGCTTAGGCTCCGCCCACAACTGTTGATGGACTCTGTCCTATTAGCATAGGCCCCGCCCTGAGTGAGCTGTACAGAGTCCGCCATGTTCATCTCCTCGCCAGGGGTCTCATTTATAAAGCGTGCGTACGCACAAAACGGGGCTGGAAACATACGTACGCCAGTTCCCATGCAAAAGTTGTGATCTATAAAAAAACAACTTGACGGAAGAATGTGCGCACCTTTAAGCAAACTTTGAGCCGTGCGTACGCACATTCTGGAGACAAAGGGAATTGGCGACACAGATGGTGAGGTCGTGAACTGAAGTTAGATTGTAGAAAATACATGTGAGAAGAACGATTATAAGAATTAATGACATTTAATTTTCACTCCATTTCATACGTTATATCCACCTTATCATGAAGATTAAATCCAACAGTGTTATTTGTGCCTACTGTTTTAGGCTATATACATCTAGTCAAATCCAAACTGTAATGGCAAAAATTAATTCGTCGACATCACTAATAAGAGACAAACCATAATCCAATTGTCTTTATAAAGATGTATTTTCCTTGGTAGAAAAGAGCCACGGTCAAACGCAGCCGCTCGAGGCTGCGTTGAGTGTGAACTGAGGCCACAAAGAAGCCACACGCTTCTTATACTCTCAATGTCTAAACACCTCTTCTCAGTAGTTTTCCATTTCCACATAGGATAAAGGCAAGAAACACAATACACAAATGGTCCCTCTTTGTCTTATAACTAATTTAAATTATCTGACACCTTTGGTTCAGGAAGGCCTTCAATTTCAGGTGTCCTGCCGCTACCCCCCTGGGTTTTCCACAGACACTGGGTCTTTTGAACTAAGAGAGGTGATTTGCATGGCTAAAGCAGATTTTGACTTCTGCGTGAACTCAAACATAAATATAAAATTTTTCCCCAACAAAACGTAATTCAAAATGTATTTTTTAAAAAAAATGCGCACAAACTCTAGAATGAGAAAAGTAATGAAGTAAGAACAATTTAAAACTGTTTTCATATTGATATACACATTTACTAGCCTGGATGCCAGCCGAACTTAGCCCCGCCCACAACATTTTTACACGGGCAGTTCGATCTGGACTTGATCGGTAGAGAAGTAATTATGCCCGAACAGAAACTGTTCGGACCAATGAAATTGTCAGGGCGGGCTTTAGACGATGATGGACAGATGATAAACAGTAACGTAATCATCCACGTCATCAAAGGCGCTTGGGTTGAGTTTGTTCTAATCCTAAACGGAGAACTTGTTCGTATATGCGTTCACCTTTACTATTTCTCTCAGAAATGATGATCGTGTTGGTAAGTAAACTCTGTGTATCCTTTTTTTTACAACACCGGCAAAGATCGTTTACAGTCATCTTTTTCTTCTAACGTTAGGCTACTTATTCAAGCGTGCGTGCAGGTACAGGGTTGCCAAGTTTTTACAACAAAACCCGCCCAATTGTTACCGTTCCTCAAAACTAGCCAAAAACAAGCCCAATAGCTTTCCAGAGGGGGTTCTCCGGGAAAAAAGGGCATTTGGGGGGTAAAATATGTGTTATTTTGGCAGGGCTGGCAGCTAAAAATCGCATTCCTGGGTCTGTATATCACATAAGTGGTGGACATGGCAACACAGTGCAGTTGAGTTCTGTTGACATTTGACAACTAACGTTATGCGTCGCTCCGTTGCTCTGATTGGTTGTAGGTCTATCCAATTGAGGTCTTTCCTGGTTCGGTTGAAACACGCCCCATAATCACAGCCCAACGGAGCAGAATCAGACTCATATTCTGACTAGAATTGAGTATGACGACGTCAGGCTACACATTTACATTAATGTTCCAGTTTCATTAATGGCAATATGCATTGAAATGACATAAAGTCAATACTCAGAATTTAAACAAAAATTATATGAATTTAGATAGACATGTGCGACTTTTGATCACTTTTCCTGTGATGCGCTGTTTTAATGACAGCAAGGATTAAATATAGGCTAATTCCAATAGTTCGTCTTTAATCTAAACTGCAGATCTCATGTTATGACAAAATATGTTTTAGCGAGAATGATGATCAGTGATCAGCGTACACTTAATTCGATATCACAGACACTGCATATTCGGTGGTCGACCGGTCTATTATCCGGTTTGAATAGGTTCAATGATAATCTTACTGTACAACCACAGCTGCACAGACACGGAGAGTAAAGACATCTTCACAGAATTATGAAAAATACCACTGAATTTGAAGGATACAACTTGAAGAAAAAATTAAGATTTGCACGTTTCTTTTTTTTAAAATACAGTCAGACGATTGTATTTACGCTGCAATAAATAAGTAGGCCTATCTGTTTAAATTAGAATAGCCTAAACATCCTATATGTTCACATTATCAGCAAAACTGCATGAATTTGAGTTGAAGGGTTAAAAATTAACAAATTATTTTAAATTAAAATAACATTTGGCCTGTGGAAATGAATGAATAAACTTTATTTAAAAAAAATATCTGCACTCTAAAAAAAAAAGGTTCTATATGGCACCAAAAATGGTTCTTCGTCGTAATCATAGAGGAACCACTTTTGGTGCTATATAGCACCATATCTTAACATTTTATGTATATGGTAGCGGTGCTATATAGCACCATAGTTAGCGGTGCTATATAGAACCTCTGAAGAACCTCTGAAGAACCTCTGAAGAACCACTGAAGAACCGCTGAAGAACCACTGAAGCACCAAAATTGGTGCTATATAGCACTTAAAAAGGTTCCCCTATGATTACAAGCCAAGAACCATTTTTGGTGCCATATAGAACCTTTTTTTTTAGAGTGTGAGAAGTATTTTATACAATTTTGTTTTTATGGATATTTTGATATATTTATTCTAAAACATAAAAAAGATATTGGATGATTGTCAGCAATGTACTGTGTAAGGCACAAATGGCATTTATAGTCCGTATCTAATATTTTTCTGTCTTGTTCCTTTGACAGTGTTAAACATGGTGTCACGTGGATGGGAATATGCATGCTAATGATATGCAAATGAGGTTATGCATAGTAAAACTAGGCGTTGTAAGCTCCATATATGGTGATTTCTGCAGGAGACGGGGTGGAGATGCATGTACGCACAATCTTCTGCTGGCTGTGATTTATAAAGGGTTTTTTGCGCAGGTTCTGACGTACACATGGTTTTATAAATCTTTTTTGTGCGTACGCAAAATCTAGCTTTTGTGCGTACTTACAATTTTAGTAAGGTTTATACGCAAAGTTTTATAAATGAGACCCCAGAGCATTTAACAGCAGCATTCAAGTAAGAAATGTATTCTTATTAAAATCAAAAGAAATGAGTGATTTCCTGTTTTCCTTTTGTTGTTTGATTCATACACTCAAAAAAAAGGTTCTATATGGCACCAAAAATGGTTCTTGGCTCGTAATCATAGGGGAACCTTTTTTAGTGCTATATAGCACCAATTTTGGTGCTTCAGTGGTTCTTCAGCGGTTCTTTAGAGGTTCTTCACCGGTTCTTTGACTAAGGTGCTATATAGCACCGCTAACTAAGGTGCTATATAGCACCGCTACCATATACATAACATGTTAAGATATGGTGCTATATAGCACCAAAAGTGGTTCCTCTATGATTACGACGAAGAACCATTTTTGGTGCCATATAGAACCTTTTTTTAGAGTGTATTAACAGCATGTATAGCAGTAGGTATTGTATATACCAAGCGTCTCGATCGTCCCACAGGTTGCTGATCCCAGTATAGCTCATAAATCCCACCCCTCCTTGTATTCTAATGTGACGCGCGACAAACTAAACAATCAAATTACACTTTTTTTAATTAGTAATAATAAGTTTTTAATCACGCTGATGTAAGTTCAAGTGTTCGTTTTTTTAAATAAGTTAGTTATTTGATGCTATAAAACGGGGGTGTGACATCATGATTGACAGCTGTGATTGACGGCTTCTCTTAGCAAAGTAGTTTTTTCCAGGATTTCCGGGAGGAGATTGGAGATTTTACTTTAATTTCTACATTTTCACAACTGTTTATTTCACACCAACAAAATGAGTTGTTCTGCAGCTAACAGATACTGCGGGAGTGTGGCCAGGGTTTTGACCACGGCTCTACTTCCTGCTCACTACCGTGCAGATTCCCAAATCAGCACAAGATGTCAGCGCCATATTCAGATGTTGGCGTCTTCACTTTTCTCCAATAGAAGATAGTGAAGGGGCGTCGTCCATCTTTTTTAACAGTGCATGTACTTTTGTCTACGTCTGATGTTACGTTTTTGACGTGATTGCGCAATCACTAGCACGTTCGCAGAGCAGCGCAAGATGAGCAATTTAGGTTAAAAAGTACGGCTGCGCGATTAATCAAAATCGATTTGGGTTATGTGCGATTATGAAAGCGCAAAGGCTGCGATTTTAATGAAATAAATAAATGCCCAGCGTGTTAGTGAAGAGCTGCTCTGTGATCAGTAAACGCTGCTCCGTCTGAAAGCACTATGAGTTTGAGTCGCTTATAACGTGCGTTTGAAAAAGCAACACGCGTCAAACATCTTCACAAAATAGTAATATATAATATTACTGTTTAATAACAGGTTTTAACTCACTTCACATCGTCAGTCGAGCTGATGTGGCTTCTTATCACAGAATGTCAATCAGCACTGCTTTATTATTATGAAAATACCAGAGAAGGCTTGAAGAACTCAATACACCATATCTTGTCGCAGAATTATTATCCTAATGTTTAATCAGTCAAAGCGTTTCTATCTTCGTTTAATTCAGCCTACAATGCGAGCTTCACATTTCCTGAACACAATTACTTCTCTGAGGCGTCTGTGTAGTTTCTGCTCGAGGGCGCCCTCTGGCCTCCAGTATGAATTAAACTTTTGGGTAGAAAATATGAAAAATAATACTTCTAAATAAATTTAAATACGTTTTTCTTCAATGTACAGGAGTTTCAATCCCCACAGTGGATGCATAAGAGGCTCATATTTCAAATTAAAGACATAGACTTTAAGAAATTGATATCATAGATAAAAAGCACAGATTTTTATAATAATATATATTTTTTTACAATAAATCCTTAGACCTTTCTAATGAGTTTTAGTCATAGGCTGTCTGCATACTAACAGGTAACCCATAATACTTTTTGTAAAAAGTTTTCTGTAAAATATAATTATAATTATAATTATTATACTGTTACATTTATTCTTAAATGCTATTTTAAATTTGTAATAATGAAAATGTTATTGTAATAGTACTATTTCTTATTTTATTTAGCAATAATAATAATCATAATAATTATTATTAGCCATATTAAAATATAAACACAAAATGTTATACACACACACTTTTCATTTGTAAAAACAAAAATAAAAAAAATAATAATCGCATTTTAAATCGCAATCGCAATTTTAACCAGAATAATCGCAATTAGATATTTTCCCCAAATCGTGCAGCCCTATTAAAAAGCATATTTATTTTTTTATTTTTTGGAAAATGACATAATTTCGCTAGACAAGACCCTATTCCTCATCTGGGATCGTGCAGACCGTCTGAAGCCCTTCGAAGTGCTTTGAAACTGCATTGATTTGGTCCTTCAAAATTTTGGTTGCAATTGAAAACCATTATGAAACATTATGAAACATCAAAACATTTCTTTTCAATTGAAGAAAGTAAGACATGAACATCTTGGATGAGATGGGGGTGAGTAAAATATCAGGACATTTTCATTTTGAAGTGAACTAATCCTTTAAAACGCTGTCTCGGTGTGGACGGAAGGCCTAAGACTTATACTACATCTTGTAAAAAGGGGCATAATTGCTCTCCTTTAAATTCTTTCTCATAAAATATACTGTGTTTATAAAAAGCTGATTATATGAATGAATGAATGAATGAATTAATTAATACATACACACACCCAAACTGTCATGATCCCAGCCTGTGTTTCCCTGTCTTCTGTGTGAGGACTTGTGCCATGTTTTGTAGTTCTTTGTAGTTTTTCATCATGATTCGTTTTCCCCAGGTGTTGCATATTAGCCGCTCCCCCTTGTTATCTTGTTAACATCGTTTCCCTTTGTGTATGTACCCCAGTGCTTCAGGTGTTTATCCTGTCGTTGCGCTCCTACCTGTTTTTGGACACCCTTGTTCTTGGATTTTCTGTTGATGTTGTTTGTTATTAAATCGTTCATGCTACTAATGCTACTTATTTGAAATCTCACTCAGCTTCATCCCTGCTCACACACGTTACACAAACAAAGTTACTGGACAGAGAAAACCTAGTATAAAACGATCTCTGATTTGCAACCAGTATTGAAGTTAGCTGCTTTCAAACACTAAGACTCACAGGATACAGGAAAACTAAATATTTAAACCTGTACCCCTGCTATTTTGGCAAATGTAAAGTAAAAGGAAGGCATGCTGATTGAACAAATTTACTTCATTTCAACAAGGAATTGTCAAACAGCTGAAAAGTACTAAACTATATGGCCACACAGTGGCAGTATGAGACAAGATGTGCTATATTTGAGAAAATCCATGTAGTGTTCCATAAACATGAGCAGAAGCCTTATATATCATTATTGACTGGGCTAACCACATCTGTCTTTTGGTCATAATATTATTAAAAACTCATATGAGATTTTAGGTACACAATCATAAAGTTCTAGTGTTGAAGCAGTGGAGCGACATAAAAACTAACATTTCCCCAAAGATCTACATGATTTACAACTACTGATGCCATTGTAGAAATGTGCAGATGACATTATAGTAATGCAAGTGTTACAGAAATAAATTGAGTAGAACACGTCCATATAATTATCAATATGCTCAGCTCTGTGTCTGCGGAGACCTGCACCTGTTTATTTAAAATAAAACAGCTTTTATTAGACAACTGATGTCTGTGTATATCATGTTAAACCTAAATGTCTAAAATAGAATTTGTGTTAAAAACTCATTTCATGCTGGGGAAAATTTTTGGTTTGCACTAAGCACAAAGCACTGCACTTTCTATTTCACTGCAAGGCTCAATTTGGACAATAGAGGGTGGTCTTGTAACACAAATGTGGACATTTTAAACCATTTTCTCCCCCTGTATTTCTGTTTTAAAACCTTCATTCTTCTACACATGTAATATATAAACCTCATTCACTGTCTCTAACATTTATCTATCTCTTTAAATGCATTTCATGTCATATCAGAAGAAGAATTTAGGGTTTAGATACACATATGAGCCAATACATTATGACTATTATGGTCAGATGAAGTTGGTCCTTCATGTGCTGCCAAAACAGCGCCATCCTGCAGAGGTATGGACTCTACAAGACCCCTGAAGGTGTCCTGTGGTATCTGGCACCAAGACGTTAGCAGCAGATAAGTCCTGTAAGTTCCAGTACATTACTTCCACCTGGGAACACCATTGTCATAAAGGGGTGTACCTGGTCTGCAACCATTTTTAGATAGGTGGCACATGTGAAATCTACGTCCACATGAATGGCCGGACCCAGGGTTTCCCAGCAGAACATTGCCCAGAGCAATCAATCATCCCACAGTGCATCCTGGTGCCGTCACTTCACCAGTTAAACGCCGCACACGTACACAGCCATCCACCTGATGTAAAAGAAAACAGGACTCATCGGACCAGGAGACCTTCTTCCACTGCTCAAAGGTCCAGTTCCAATGTTCACATGCCCATTGTAGGCACTTTCGACAGTGGACAGGGATCATCATAGGCACTCTTATTGGTCTGTGGCTATGCAGCAGAGTGTGATGCACTGTGTGTTGTGACACATTCCTCTCAAAACAATCATAAAACTTTTGTGAGACTTGTGCCTCAGTAGACCTTCCGTTGGCTCGGACCAGACGGGATGGCCTTCGTTGCCCTTGTACATCAATGAGCCTTGGGCTCCCAACACCCTGTCGCCGGTTTGTGGTTTGTCCCTCCTCGGACCACTGTTGGCAAATTCTCACCACTGCTGACCGGGAGCAACACACAAGCCTGGCTGTTTCAGAGGTTCTCTGACCCAGTCGTCCTGCCATAATAATTTGGTCGCTCAGATCTTTATTCCTGCCCATTTCTCCTGCATCCAACACGTTGATTACGAGACCTGGTTGTTTTCTAACCATCTAATCTACTCAGACCTTAAAGGGATAGTTCACCCAAAAAGGAAAATTAGCCCATGATTTACTCACCCTCAAGTCATCCTATAGGTGTACATATGACATTCTTCTTTCAGACGAATAAAATCTGAGTTTTATAAGTCCTGGCTCTTCCAAGCTTTATAATGGCAGTGATTGTTGCTCTGTTTTTGAAGTACATAAAAATGCATCTGTCCATCAAATAACGGGCTCCATGGGGATTGGGGGCGGGGGGGGGGGGGGGGGGGGGGGGGGGGCGGTTAATAAAGGCCTTCTGAAGTGAATCGATGCGTTTGTGTAAGAAAAATACAGACAGATGCATTTTTATGGACTTTATAATGGCAGCAACAATTACTGCCATTATAAAGCTTGGATATAGCCAGGACTTTTTTAATATAAGTCCGGATGACTTGAGGGTGAGTAAATCATGGGCTAATTTTCCTTTTTGGGCGAACTAACCCTTTAATATGTGCCCTTGATAGGACTGGGAGATGATCAACGATATTCACTTTGCCTGTGACTGTTATAATGTATAATGGCTCATGATGTATTGGCTCATAAATTCAACTTTGTGAAAAAAGTGTAACTGTCATGACGATGACGTCGGACATATTGTAAGCGTTTTGAACTGTGAGAGGCATTACACTTTCTTCATAAGTTGAATACGGAAGGTGGTCTGCCGGAAGCTAGATATTTTACTTTATACAATTTTAATTGTGGATATTTTTCTTACACAAACCCATCGATTCACTCCAGAAGGCCTCTATTAACCTCATGGAGCCGTGTATAGTATGTTTATTATGGATGGATACACTTTTATGGTCTTCAAAACAGAAACATTATAAAGCTTGAAAAATCCAGGACATTTTTAAAAATGACTCAGATTGTATTTGTCTGAAAGAAGAATGTCATATACGCCTAGGATGGCTTGAGAGTAAATCATGGGGTATTTTTCATTTTTGGGTGAACTATCCCTTTAATATTTATTTAATGAAATCTGTTTTGTGGAACCTCAGTCCTCCGGTGCTGAAAACTGTTAGCATACAATATGAATATAGCCAGCTTTGCCCAACAGGACGAGCAGAAAAGCTCTGAAATGATTAGCACACTGGCTAGTGCAATGTGTAAATCCAGGCTCAGAGAAGACTGGCATTGCTGGTGATAGTGCTGTTAGTATTAACTGCCAACTGGTCTCAGCAGCAGGTGCCCTGGGCAGGCAGACACTATTAGGCCATCACACAGATGCCTCTTTGGCTAATGAGAATAATGACCTGCTGTTTCTAATTACAGCCAAATTAAGACAGCGGCCTTCAAAGGATACACATTGAGGGACTTTACACACTCAGAAGCAGGTGCTTTACACATGATCTTTTGTTTAGGTTCACAACTGCTTCTAATAGAGGCGTTTAGATGTTAAATTTACATGTAAAGAATGACCTTTGTGAAAAAGAAGAAAAGATAATTGTATTATTGAATGTGCACTTGTAGTGTACTTCAGATTTTAAAAGTATATTAAAAAATATATATATTAAAGACCACTTAAAGGAGTAGTTCACTTAAAAATGAAAATTAGCCACCCTCAAGCCATCCTAGGTGTATATGACATTCTTCTCTCAGACGAACACGATCAGGGTTCCAATTGGGTTCATGTGAATTTTGTGTATTTTTGACATAACCATGGGTGTATTTGACCGTTTAAGCGCAATAAGATGTGAAAGAGAACTTAAACACTCGTGACGCATATTTAAAAACAAATATCCTGACACACGTCCAAGCTTTATGCAGCTCAAAAAAGTGCATCCATCCATCCATCCATCCATCCGTCATAAAAGTAATCCACACGGCTCCGAGGTGTTAAAGGCCTTCTGAAGCAAATTGATGCATTTGTGTAAGAAAAATATCCATATTTAAAACTTTATAAAGTAAAATATGTAGCTTCCGCCAGACCGCTTTCCGTATAAAGTGAACTACTCCTTTACGTGTATCTAATGAGAGGACACTTTTATTACGGTTTCTTGACACGCCTAAGTACATTGATTTAAAGTTTTACTCTAAATTATATTTTAAAGCATTTTTTGTTTTAATAATGTTTTAATAATCTTTTGTCGTGCTTTAAAGAAGTACACTTATTTTGATGTGTTGACTAACATACTAAAGCACATGTGAAGTACTTCAATTGTAGTGTGTTACTCAATTTTAAGTTAATATTTTAAATCTAAACTGCAACTTCATTACAAATCAACTGTAACCAAACAGTTGATGGGCCCCGATGACTTCTATAGTATGGAGGGGGGGGGGGGGGGGGGGGGGTGCTATGGAAGATTTGTTTACTGACTTTTCCCCTATAATATCTTCTTTTGTGTTCTGCAGAAGAAAGAAAACCATACAGCTTTGGAACAACTTGAAGATTAGAAAAATGATGACTATGAATTTCCATTTTTGGGTGAACTATCCATTTAAGTGGGTCAAAAATCACTCTAAAGTTCAACTAATTGCATTTAATATAATACACTTTCAATTATTTGAACAGCAGTGTTGTAGTCAAGACCACCTAATCTGAAACCAAGTCGAGACCAAGACCAATGTGTGTTAAGACCAACCCCAGACCATACAGATCCCATTATCGCCTGAGAAATGACTTATTTTTAATCAGTAACCATAATAAGAATAAGACACTGTATAGAGCTGTTACCGATCAAATCATTAACAACAAAATGCGTCTTTACACTGCAGAGGTGGTACAGAAGATGCATCTGAATTGGTAAATTACAAATGCATAAATAATGTTGAGAATAATGTTTTTTTTTAGTTATTGAATGTTTGTTATAAAAGCAATATCATGTTTGCAGTCATGCTCAAATTTATGAAAACTAGTACTTTTTTGCAACAATATCTTGAATTTTGTGACATTTTTGACACAATCCCTCATTAATATCTGAACCGGCACAATAAATAAATCAAATTGGAAATGTTATTGATTGCATCTGAAGCAGTCAGTTTTACATCCAATCACATTAATGATGTTAATTAATAAATCAGACAATGCACCGGCAATTTAGTGATATCCCAGAAGTTGTGGTCTTGACCGGTCTTGAAACAAAATCCAGAGTCCTCTAAGTCTGAGACCAAGACAAAACCGAGTACAAATGTGGTTGAGACCGAGGCAAGACCAAGACCTTCAAAAAATGGTCTTAAGACCGTTCTCAAGACCAAGACCGAGTACTACAACACTATTGAACATGCAATTAAAGGGTTACTTCAGCGATTAAGCTTTGTATCAATAGAAACCGGTAGTTTATTCGAATGATCATGCTTCCCCCCCTCATATCCCCCTGAGATTTATGTATTTTTATGTCTGGATCGGAGGCTTTTTTCCAGACATAAAAATACATAAATCTCAGGGGGATATGAGGGGAGGAAGCACGATCAGTGAAGCAAGTGCATTCTGGGAGTTGTTGTCTTTCATCCACATGAGCCAACTTTTCAAATTCTAAAATAATTTCACATTTCTACAACATAAATGACCCTATTTAAATACACATCCATCTTACCAGCGGTGAAGTATTCCTTTGAGTGCCCAAAACATCATTCAAACACACTTTAAAAATATTCTTTAAAAGTATATTATTGCCGTAATAAAGCATATCATGTTACATTTACTTAAAATAGCTCAGAATCAGATATGTTTTCCTTAAAAATGAGTAATAAATAAATTGCACTTGTGATTCACAGTAACCCACTAAATAAATAAATAAATACTGCTTGATTAATTGATCGAGTGATTCATGTAAAGGCTGTTTGTATGAGGAAGCGTCTGCCGTACAGCAAGAGCACCTGCAGCCACAGTAGACCTTCTGATGCAGCTCCGCCGTGAGGACCGCTGGAGGGCCTCTCGCAGGAAGCTCTCTGAGAGTAACATTTGGACATCTGTCCTGCTAAACAACTAGAAAATGCAATGCCTTTGCACAGTGGATTATTTAAATGTCCTCAGACTGCTGTGGCGTATGGCTCTGCGGTTCTGCAGTTGGTTATTATTGTACAGGTAGGAGCTTTTTTAGAAAACTGTAACAACTGTAAATTAATGCATTTTGAAATCTCATAATTACGGCAATTACAACATGCCGTGAAAGCACCTTTAAATACATGAGGTAATGAAGTGAACAGAAACAGGTGTGGGATTCATCAGAAACTAATGACCAATGAACGCAGGCAAATCGGGAACATGGAAAACAAAAACAAAACAAGATTGAGCTAAACAGACTGTTACACATATTGCATTTAATTTAGATTTAAACTATTGTCACGATTCACCAGTGAGAGTGCCCCTGATTGCCAGCAGAGGGCAATCCACCCCGGACTGTCATTCCATCAAAGACTACATTACCCATAATCCTTTTCCCAGACTCATCAGCACTCATTGTTTAAACCTGTGTCTCATTTACCTCATTTCCTCTGCCTATATCTAGCCTGTTCACCCTGTCATTCACTGCAAGGTTTTGTATGTTAAGTGTAATACTGCATTTCTGTCGCCTGACATGTCATGCTCAATTCTAGTCAGAATATGAGTCCGATACTGCTCTGTTGGGCTGTGATTATGGGGTGTGTTTCAACTGAACCAGGAAAGACCTCAATTGGATAGACCTACAACCAATCAGAGCAACTGAGCGACATATAACGTTAGTTGTCAAATATCAACAGCACACAGTGTTGCCAAGTCCGCAGTTTTCCCGCAGGATGTTTTTCCATGTCCGCAGGTTGAAGCGTCCCCAATTATGTGATATTCCCAGTAATGCAAATTTTTCCGGAGAGGGAAAGCTGCTTGTTTTGGGCTAGTTTTGAGTAGCAATTGGGTGGGTTTTGTTGTGAAAACTTGGCAACCCTGTGCGCTGGAAGAAGTAACTTAGAATAAGAAGATGAGTGTAAACGATCTTTGCCGGTATTGTAAAAAAAAGAATTTAAGGATACACAGAGTACCTACCAACACGATCATCATTTCTGAGAGAAATAGTAAAGGTGAATGCATATACGAACAAGTTCTCAGTTTAGGATTAGAACAAATTCAACCCAAGTGCTCTTTGGTGACGTGAATGATAACGTTACAGTTGATCATCTGTCCATCATCGTATAAAGCCCGCCCTGACAATTTCATTGGTCCACATAGTTGCTCCACAACGGATCAAGTGCCCGACCTCAAATGTTGTGGGCGGGGCTAAATTCGGTTGGCATCCAGGCTAGCAATTCTGAGCATTCTCCCTGGTTTCTTGGTCCTGGATTACTTGCCTGTTCTGTGGATTACCCTTTAACCTGTCTGTCCTACCTCGTTTGCCTGTTTGGACTGCTTGCCTGTGTATGACCTTTTGCCTGTTTTTGACTACGATTGTGGATTACCCTTCAATAAAGATGCATTTGGACCCTCAACCTTTTATGTTTTGGAGAAGTACGTTACAACTATAGTACATTTTCATTTAATTGCAAATAACATGCAATTAAGTGTCTGAAAACGTTACATTCAGTTCGCACTTAAATATATTATTTTAAAGTATATGATTTTTGTAATAAGTACTCTTTTTAAATGTATGCTAATGGGTACTTATTTTACCCTTTCTCTGACTCTTGAAGTCTTTTTAATATCAAATACATAAATATTTGATATATGTATAATAGTATCCACTGTACCTTCATAGTGTGTCACAGTGTCAGGTTGCTGAATACCAAATGTGGATGGACATGTACTATATTCATCCGTTTGACATCAGAAAATTGAAGAAAATTCAGCTTTATTTATTTTCAATAAATAAACAGGAAGGATGTTTTCAGTTTTGAAATGTACTGTATTTTTACATTAAAATCTTATTTCAAAGCTTCAAAATGTTGACATGACTCATTTAATTAAGCTATTTAAAGCACAACACATGTTCATTTGTATTATTTATATACCAATATACCAGTACTTATTAATATTGTGAATACATTTTTATATTTTCAGCTTACATGGTAATATTAGTTTAAGTATTAGTATGTTTGTTTTTAGTGTTTATTAGTAAATATTTATATTTAGCTTACATTTCAGTAATTCAAATTCAAATGTATTTTATTTCAATTAGTTCCAAATGCAAGATTTCTATTATTTCTATTTTTTCGCTTAAGTTTTTAATCTAATATTTGTATTATTTTTTTTATTTAATTTAGTTGTCACAGTTATTCTTATGTGACAGTAGCTACAGTACTATGCATTAAGCATAATAACATGCAACTAACTCTAAACCAAACCCTACAGTAAGTACATGTATTTAATCAACACTTTATTTTGTGTTGCAGTATTACAGTGTAATTATACATTTAAGTACTGAGTAATAAGAATTAACTACATGTACTTACTATAGGGCTCTGGGACAATTTTTGGGGGATTTTCGCCTGGAATTGGCCTCCCCAAATTGAAAAACTTCCCATACCTAAATACACAATTTCGGTGTCATATTACAGGAAACCCTTTGAAGTAACATAAAACATATGTTAACATAATACACTCACCTAAAGGATTATTAGGAACACCTGTTCAATTTCTCATTAATGCAATTATCTAATCAACCAATCACATGGCAGTTGCTTCAATGCATTTAGGGGTGTGGTCCTGGTCAAGACAATCTCCTGAACTCCAAACTGAATGTCAGAATGGGAAAGAAAGGGGATTTAAGCAATTTTGAGCGTGGCATGGTTCTTGGTGCCAGACGGGCCGGTCTGAGTATTTCACAATCTGCTCAGTTACTGGGATTTTCACGCACAACCATTTCTAGGGTTTACAAAGAATGGTGTGAAAAGGGAAAAACATCCAGTATGCGGCAGTCCTGTGGGCGAAAATGCCTTGTTGATGCTAGAGGTCAGAGGAGAATGGGCCGACTGATTCAAGCTGATAGAAGAGCAACTTTGACTGAAACAACCACTCGTTACAACCGAGGTATGCAGCAAAGCATTTGTGAAGCCACAACACGCACAACCTTGAGGCGGATGGGCTACAACAGCAGAAGACCCCACCGGGTACCACTCATCTCCACTACAAATAGGAAAAAGAGGCTACAATTTGCACGAGCTCACCAAAATTGGACAGTTGAAGACTGGAAAAATGTTGCCTGGTCTGATGAGTCTCGATTTCTGTTGAGACATTCAGATGGTAGAGTCAGAATTTGGCGTAAACAGAATGAGAATGGATCCATCATGCCTTGTTACCACTGTGCAGGCTGGTGGTGGTGGTGTAATGGTGAGGGGGATGGCACACTTTAGGCCCCTTAGTGTCAATTAGGCATCGTTTAAATGCCACGGCCTATCTGAGCATTGTTTCTGACCATGTCCATCCCTTTATGACCACCATGTACCCATCCTCTGATGGCTACTTCCAGCAGGATAATGCACCATGTCACAAAGCTTGAATCATTTCAAATTGGTTTCTTGAACATGACAATAAGTTCACTGTACTAAAATGGCCCCCCACAGTCACCAGATCTGTGCCAAGCTTGCTATGAAAGAACTTCACGCAGCCATCAGTAAACAACAGACTGATCACCCAGAAGCTGCGTTTATTGTTGCAGGTGAAGTATTATAAGCCAGCAGTGGTGTGGCCTGCGGGGGCAGATTCCTCACTCCAGGAAAGGTTTCTACACACAGACTGGAGTATGTTTGCTTCTCAGGCCACCAGTGGCGCTCACACGGACATTGACTCCTACACCTCCTCTGTATTGGATCATATCAATACCACCATTGACAGTGTTACAACCCAGAAACAGATCACCACATACCCAAATCAGAAGCCTTGGATGAACAAGGAAGTGCGACCCCTGTTGAAGTCACGCAACACTGCCTTCAGATCAGGAGATGCACAAGCCTACAGCACATCCAGAGCAAACCTGAAGAGGGGCATCAAAAAGGCCAAGCACTGCTACAAGCTAAAGATAGAGGGACACTTTTCCAACTCTGACCCTCGACGCATGTGGCAGGGCATTCAGGCCATCAACGACTACAAACCAACCCACTCCACCCCCGCAGCCACTGATGTCAACTTCCTAAACGAGCTAAATTACTTTTATGCTCGCTTTGAAAGAGACAACAGAGAAACTGCCACCAAGCTCAAACCCTCAGCTGACCACCCACCAATTACACTCTCCTCCACAGATGTCTGCAAGGCACTGAGCCGGATCAGCGCGCACAAGGCTGCTGGACCAGACAACATCCCTGGACGTGTTCTCAGGGCATGTGCGGAGCAGCTCGCTGGGGTTTTTACAGACATTTTCAACCTGTCTCTTGCCCAAGCAGCTGTACCAACATGCTTTAAACGCACTTCCATTGTGCCAGTGCCGAAACACTCTAGCCCGAGGTGCCCTAATGACTACCGCCCTGTAGCACTCACACCCATCGTTAT
The DNA here is from genome assembly GCA_023566225.1 of Romanogobio albipinnatus. Taxonomy (NCBI): domain Eukaryota; kingdom Metazoa; phylum Chordata; class Actinopteri; order Cypriniformes; family Gobionidae; genus Romanogobio; species Romanogobio albipinnatus. The sequence continues at coordinate 66,356,425 of CM042239.1, read as the reverse complement.
GAAGTGCTTTGAGCGGCTGGTCCTGGAACACCTAAAAGACTCTCTACCATCCACATTGGACTCACACCAGTTTGCCTACCGCAGCAATAGGAGCACAGAGGAGGCAGTTTCCATGGTACTGCACTCTGTGCTCACCCATCTGGACAATAAGAACACTTATGCACGTATGCTGTTTGTTGACTTCAGCTCAGCATTCAACACTGTCATCCCATCCAAGTTAATTGCCAAACTTGGAGACCTGGGCATCAACACTTCAATGTGTAACTGGATTTTGGACTTCCTAACTGACAGACCCCAGAATGTTCGATCAGGATTCACCTGCTCCACGTCCATCACACTTAACACTGGTGTACCACAGGGCTGTGTGCGTTTCTCTACTCCCTCTTCACCTCCGACGTCAAGCCTGTGTATGGATCTAATTCCATCGTCAAGTTTGCGGACGACACTACGGTGATTGGGCTCATCAGCAACAACGATGAGACTGCCTATATGGAGGATATCCAGCACCTGGCCACATGGTGCACTGATAATAACCTGCTCCTCAACACCACCAAAACAAAGGAGCTCATCGTGGACTTCAGGAAAGAGTCAAGAGGCACACACGACACCATCCACATCAGTGGAATGGCTGTTGAGCGTGTCTCCAGTTTCAAGTTCCTGGGCATCCACATCTCGGCGGACATGTCGTGGACGACCAACACCTCCAGCCTGGTCAAGAAGGCTCACCAGCGCCTTTTCTTCCTGAGGACACTGAGGAAGAATCAGCTCTCCTCGGCTATCCTGGTGAACTTCTATCGCTGCGCAAAAGAAAGCATCCTGACCAACTGTGTGGCAGTATGGTATGGGAGCTGCTCTGTTGCGGAGCGCAAGGCACTGCAGCGGGTGGTGAAAACTGCCCAGCGCATCACAGGGACTCCTCTACCTGCCATCGAGCACATCCAGAGGAAACGCTGTCTGCATCGAGCTCGCAGCATCCTTAAGGACTCCTCTCACTCAGCCCACAGACTGTTTTCTCTCCTGCCCTCTGGCAGGCGTTTCAGGTGCCTCCGGACCAGGACCAGCAGACTAAAGAACAGTTTTTTCCCCAGAGCTGTATCTTTATTGAACTCTAACCCTCGCTGATCCACTCCCCTCATATACTGCCAACTTTCCTACCTCACATCTGCCTTCACTTGTTATTTGCACTACTGGAAAAACTGTTTACTTATGCATCTTGCACCACCATACCTTAACTGGATTATGCTTATTTGCACTGCCGACTGTATTCACAGTACCAACTGTTTACATTTGCATTTTGCACCGTACTTCTAACTGTAATAGGCAATCACTTCCACTGCACTTTACACTTTTTTTCGGATAGCTTCTGTCCATACGTCATTGCACTACCTTAATCCACTGCTATATTCCTCATCTTAGCCTAACATATCATTGTATACCTCTATCTGTAAAATTCTGTTTATAGTAATAGCCATCTGTATATTATATTATACTCATAGTACATATTTACCTGTAAATTCTGTTTATAGTAATAGCCATCTCTCTCTCTCTATATATATATATATATTATTCATCCATTGTATATCATGCACTTATGCAACCGTTGTATATCCTGCACTTGCTGATTTTGCACTTCTGGTTAGACCTAAACTGCATTTCGTTGCCTTGTACCTGTACTTGTGTAATGACAATAAAGTTGAATCTAATCTAATCTAATCTAATCTAATCTAATCTAATCTAATCTAATCTAATCTAATCTAATCTAATCTAATCTAATCTAATCTCAACCCAATAGATCATCTTTGGGATGTGGTGGAACGGGAGCTTCGTGCCCTGGATGTGCATCCCACAAATCTCCATCAACTGCAAGATGCTATCCTATCAATATGGGCCAACATTTCTAAAGAATGCTTTCAGCACCTTGTTGAATCAATGCCACGTAGAATTAAGGCAGTTCTGAAGGCGAAAGGGGGTCAAACACAGTATTAGTATGGTGTTCCTAATAATCCTTTAGGTGAGTGTATGTTGTATGAGCGGTAATAAACCCCTCCAAAAAAAAGAGGCGCTTTTTGATTTTTTGGTTATAAATTCATTTTTGAAAGTGTATAACCCAGGCCCTGTGTGCTCTAGCACCCTGCAGACAGTTTTGGCTGTTTCCACTAGATGGCAGCAAATACTGAAAAAAAGAATTTTGTCTGTATCATGTTGTATGCGAGATTTATTCAAATGGATCTGAAGGGAGGAATATTACCCTTTTTTTATGTGATTTCCGCCTACCCAAATATCTCCAATATACAAGTCTCCCCATATACAGTCATATAAATGCAATATCCCAGTGCCACAAAATTATTTTTTCCAGTGTTTGCTGACATATGCTGGAAACAGCCAAAACTGTCTGTAGGGTGCTATGAGATATACAGGACCTGAGATATACACTTTAAATAATGAATTTATAACCAAAAAAATAAAAAATGAATGTATAACCAAACAATCAAAAAGCGCCTCTTTTTGGAGGGGTTCATTACAGCTCAGACAACATACATGTTTATCACTTTTAGCAGTGTTTTATGTAACTTCAAAGGGTTTCCTGTAAAATGAAACTACAATTGTGTATTTAGACCACTGTATGTGGGTATGAGAAGCTTTTCAATTTGGGTAGGCCAAATCCAGGTGGAAATGATCCCAGAGTAATTTAGTGTAAATAAGTTACAGTGTGTAACACAAATGCCAAAGGGAGGCATGTCTCTAGAAAGTAGACATTCTAAGCTTTCAAATGGTACCACATAAGAGGTCAGAGCTCCTCCACAGACATTTAAAAATTAAAGTATATACTTGATGATGGTATATACTTATCAGGGTCCTTGGAGTTTAAGAGGTTAGGGTTTGGGACCCAGTGAGGGTTTGGTTAAGGGATAATTGCATATAATTATGCATTATAGTACATGTAACGTGTAACAATGACACTGTAAACTAAAATGTTACCATAAAGTGTAACGCAACACTGCATCACAGCTTTCTCAAAAGATTCTTGTAGGGTTTGGGAAACACCTGAACAAGTTCTGTGTCTAATACCAAATGCAGAACCGAGCGCATTTATAATTATGTAGTTCTCTTATGTAGCTATAATCCACAGCAATATTAGTTCAGAAGTCAATTTACTGTTATTGTACACACCAGAAAGCTTTGCACTAAGCAATAAATGCAAATCTCCATTCCTATTTCTCTTCACAAACACTTGAATCCTTTTTTTGTGCAATTTTATTACACCATCTTGCACATTTTACACTTTGATTATGACTCATACATTTGTGAGACCTGGTATTTGATTTTTTTTTTTTTTTTAAAGAAGAAGCAGCCCTATTTAACTATTTCCCTGCCAGCGTTTTTTTTTTTTTGTTTTTTTTTTTTGTAGTTGCCAGCCACCACCAGCGTTTTTGGTTATTTTCACAAAAATAAATTAATTCAGAATATTTTGTAAAAAAAAATATATATATATATATATATATATTCTTGCGTCATGCAGTCAACACTTGAATGTGGGTAAGTTTCATTTAAAAAAAAAAAAAGCTACATTTTGAGCAGAAATTCTTTTTTTTTTTTTTTTTGTCAAAGACTACATTGAGACAACATTGAGACTACATTAAGTAAGATCATCAAAAAATACATGGAGTACATCAACACCCCCATCAGCACCCCCCATGCTTGAACAGTCCTAACCAGTTCCTGGGTCGACATTTCACTCGGTAACATTAGGCCGTTTTGATTTATATGCTGTTTTTTGTTGATTATCGCATTATTTTTAAAGGGGTCCTATAATGCCCCTTTTTACAAGATGTAAAATACGTCTCTGTTGTCTCCAGAGTGTGTATGTGAAGTTTGAGCTCAAAATACCCCACAGATAATTTTTTATAGCATGTTAAAATTGTCACTTTTTGAGGGTCTTTCTTTCAGGCTTTTATGTTCAAACCGGAGTCGGACAATGATGGAGAGACTCAATAAGAAGTGACAACATGTAGAATGCAACAGGACGTTTCTGAATGGTTAGTAGATTAATTTATGTAGCTGATGTGGAGTTAACTATCTTCAAGTTATTGATTAGCATATTCTGTCATGATATAAATCGCTCATGTGGGAACTGTTGTAAGAAGCAGCCGGGAAGAAGTTCGTCGTTGTCTCTACCAGTCGTTTGTTGTAGTCCTTAAAAAGCACTTTCTTTAAAAGAAAATATCTCCCTTTGCTTTGAACTTTGAGCGTCGTAACTTTGCAGATGTTGTTTGTGCTCAAACAGCAACATGACACACTAAGTAAAGTTAAAAAAGTGAAATCCTAATCAACCACCCCTTTAATAGGCATCTGCTGACATTTGAGATCGCTCGTTTCTGCATCTTCTTTGTCTGTGTTTTGATTTGGAGATTAGATGCGTAATAGCTAGGGTTGGGTACTGAACTCTGTACTTTTAAGGGCACCGACCGAATTACGTCAGTACTACAGAGTACCGATTCACATTAAATCAATCGGTACCAAATTTTGGTACCTGAGCACGCATCTGGTTATATAGACTAGTGTCTGTGAATATTAAACAGCAAAAATACTATTTAAATACGAATCCTGCATGTCCTGCGTGTCTCTGTGTGAATGAATGGCACTGACGCACAGTTTAATTTACCTCACACACACACAGAATCACGTGTGACGGTCGCGTGTTTCCATCTCATACGAGGACATGAACGCATGTCCGTCATCTCCAGAGTCACTCTGAGAGTCACTTCATCAGCACTTTACCGTTTCATTTGAGAAAAACTACTGTTATGTCATAAACACACAAAAACTCAAGATCTTCACGGCAACCCGTCAAAACAAAAGTTTGGTTTAACATGACAAATATATTACTGTATACAGTATCTCAGTGTAATAATAATGCTAACACTAATATAATAATACTAAATTATCAAAACTTTATTTTTAAAGTAATAAATCACAATTTTTCATCCATGTTTTAATTTGAACAGTATAAAGCTCAGTTGTGCAGCACTTTGTCTGTTAGTCTGTTTGTTTAATTAAGTTCGAAGATAAATTAATGTTTTATGGCTTCAGATTACCAGAAAATACACAACACAGGATAATCTGGGAAATCTTTTCATCGAAATTGAATTGAATTGAATTGAATTAAGTTTTTATGAATTAAATTAATTAAGTAGCTATAGCCTACAGTTTACTGGTAAATATTACAGTGAACAAACATCACAGACATGGCAGACAGAGACCAAGGCAGCTCTGGCATAATGTCAATAACACTTCTATAAATGACTTACAGTTTATTTACAGTTATGGATGTATCCCTAAAGTACCAAAGGTACCGTTGGGTACCGGTTAAAGTGTGAACGGTACCCAACCCTAGTATTAGCGCTCCCTAACTTACAACAGTGATAACACAGAAAGCCATAAAAACTCGTCAATGTCAGGCGAGTGTTTTCTCATAAACTACGAGATAACTCATCAACGGCGGGGAAAGAGTTCAAATTCTCTGATGTAAAAAAGATCTACAGTTTCATTTGATCCAAAACTGAAGCACAACAACGACTGACAGCCTCATCCATCATGCGGAACATCCACAGACATGATGATGTATGTTGCATTATCGCACAGCATGAGCCACAGCGCTGCTCATGCTTTACCGCGTTACAGAGCCACTCACACTGCTGACAGTTCCTTCATGGGTGTAATTCCCTGCGTTTGACAGTAAGTGTCTGTGGCCCTTGTAGATGTTGAGCTGTCACAAAGCAAAGCTGCACTGATACATGGCGACTGCAGTGTGATACTGTTGAGTGCGAGAGTTTGAGAGAGAGTCTGAATACTCAAGAGGTGGTCAAACGCTTTAAGGTTTAATGGAAGAAGTCAAATGAACCTAAAGACAGACACTAAATACCACCAGTAAAAGGGTAACAGCTACCATCAGGCACAGCTGAGCCTCTCAGGAAAATTAACACAAATTTCACAGGTACTTTTAGACCTCACATGCTACAGTAAGCGCTTTACCTATTTATAGCACTGTGCAATCCAAGCACACTTGGGAAACCCTTTCCTCTGGAGATAACTTACTGAATGAAACCAATATCCTTGCCTGTAGCTCAACCCTGTAACGGAGCACTTAGCGTGCGTATGCTAGCCACCCTCTGCCGCGCTCTTTTTACACATCACTGCCATGCCACGGTAATGCCACTGCCGTGTCTGATGATGCTCTGCCATGCAGACCAGTCGTACATCAGAGGTATGAAACATATTTGCATGAGTTCCTGTGAAAAATTGATTGCGGCATGATGAGCGCAGATGCTCAGATGTTATATCTGCTTGTGTAAAATGGCTTGAACTGACCCTTATTTAACCCGCAACTTAAATTGTTACTGACCAATCACACCATAGCAACTTTTAAGTCCATCAAGATATCGCTGTAGTCTAACATACGTCCAGGGGAGTCCCGTGTTTGGATAGTTGTAAATAGATTTCTTACCAATTGAATGAATTATTATTACAAATGATACATTTAATAACTAACTACTATTATTAACTTATTAAATATTTAAGAACAACATTATTATTATTATTATTAATAAACATTTATAAGCATATATCCATCATAATGCCTGACAAGATGTTGTTGTTGTCTCACATAATTATATAAGTCTTGTGTGTTTGGATAGTTGTAAATACATTTTTTTTGTGAATAATTATACAAATAATAATATGAATTATATATATTTTAATTAAATAATAATAATAATAATATAAATAATAACCAATCATTGCCATTAATCAACAATGAAGGATTAAATAACAATAATAGTAATAATATATTGAATTATTGTTATTAATATACATATTATTATTATTAAACATATATAAGTATATAGCCATCATATTGTCTGACATGATATTGTTGTTGTCAAATATAAGTCTTTGAAAGTTGTGTGTGTCAAACAATAATAATAATATGAATTATATATATATATATATATATATACACAATAATAATAATAATAATAATAATAATAATATGAAATGTATATCTAGTAATTAATAAGTAATATTTACTCATAAGTATATAATAATACTAATTCTAATAATAACAACATTGCCGTGAATCAACAAATAATATTTAAATAACTATAATAGTAATACTATTGAATTATTGTTATTAATAATAACAACAACAAAAACAACAACAGTATTATTATTATTATTTACTAAATATTACCAGATATACAATTCATATTTGTGTTATTATTGTTGTTGTTGTCAACATCTGTTACAGATGTATGGTGCAGCAGAGAAGAGGTGATTCGGGACTTCCACAAAGATAGGCTTTATTCAAATAAACGTAGAACAGCAACACCAAACAGCACTAACATAACGTAGACCGGACAAAGACTGGGTGAACAAGAGGAACTTAAATACAAACACAGGTGACACAGAAGATGATAACTAAACACAGCTGACATAGATGAACTGATAATGATCTTAACCGGGGAGACAGACAAGAGGCGGGAAACTGAACAAAAGAACATGTGATGCATGAAAAGGAACACAACAGAAACAGACCGACATGTAACAACATCGTTATTATTGTATTAATAACAATCAATATTATTATTATTATTGTTAATGAATTATTAATTGTTGAATAAAGGCAATAATTACTTATTATTTATATTAGTATTATTATTATGCACTTATTATTATTTACGTATTGATTCATAGATAGACAAGTCATATTATTATTATTTAAAAAAATCGATTTACAACTGGTACCTATAGAGTTGATAAACATGGTATTTTATAAAGCAGTTGTAAAGTAATAAAAAAAATATATATAATAATGTACACTGATAAAGAATTTACAATAAACTGAAAACTTTCATTCAGAAAGTAAATACGATTAGCTTTGATTTCATATTAGCTTATGTTCCTCAGGAAATTCCATCAATATAATCCCTACTATCTCCACATTTGACAACAGTTGTAGAAACCATAGACTGTAAAAAAATATGGACGTAGTGTCCGTGACGTCACCCATAGGATTCTGAAGAGCAGTTTTGAAGGGTAAAGTAGGGTCGAGCTGGCCGTTACCATCTTGGCAGCGCGTCATCGCGCATCACTCCAGGATTACCGAAAATGGGCAAAGAGGCGGGACGTGGGCGGAGCTGAGGTGACGTGATGACTAAAGCCTTGTTTATACTCGACGCGTCCACAAGAGCGCGAGGGTGCACGCAGCAAAAATAACGTCAACGCCGGAGTGGGCCGTCGTGCGCGGTCGTGCTCGTTGGGTGCGCAAGACCCCATTTCGCCTGGCGGTGTGCAGCGCATTTTTTGTAACAGCGCACGCGACTCCGCATCCAAAGATGTTCTAGGCGAATCTAGCCGAGCATGACGTCTCATCACACCGGCACATGTGTATACATGTGTGCATATATTTTGTTCTCATGTCACAAGTAATATCAAGGTTTACACAATCCTTTTGTAGCGTGGTTTTTTGGTGAAGTGTACTAAAATAAATATCATCACCTGTGTACATTAGCCCACTTCTTCTCGATGCTTTTTCCTGATGGTTTATAAAACAATTACTCCAAGTCGCCCTCTGTCGTTTCAAAGAATAGCACAACGGCGGCGTCCGTTTGGGGAGGAGTGCGCGCAGTCAGCGGAGGCTCGCACTGCGGAGCCAGGCGAAAGTATAAACAAGGCTTAACAGACAGCAGACAAACGGCTATCCACCTGTCACTCAAAGTGGCCACGCCCTTAATTATGCAGAACTTTAATGCTTTATATAATGTAAACGAATGAGTTATAAAAAAATTCACCCCCCTCACAGTTGTCATGAAGGGCATAATTAGCCGTGTAGACCAACACCACAATTTGTACCAGGCTGTAAACATGTTTCTTTCTGCTGTAAAGTTGGGCATTTTAACATTTTAAGTTGGGCCCAATGAGATTCTGCTCTCTTCTGGAGCCTGTCCCTAGCGGCCAGTCAATGAATTACAGTTTAAGTCACTTCCGTAATGGTTTCAGCGGGAGGTTGCCACTTGGTAGAAACGCTACAGTTAGAAAGCTTGTCCGATCTAGCAACAGTAAACAAGGGGGTTGGGACTTAGCAAAGAGCCAGCTATTGATCTGGAAAGGCCTGTGGTAAAGCTGTGGGTTCAACAGCTACAGTATATGGTGACAGTATAATGGCTGTGTCCATGTTCCCATTTTCCTGATTAACCCTTGTTGGTCCAGTTGAACTCCCTCCATTTGCCTCTTATTACAAGCCAAACATACCCCTGCACATTTATGTACCCTTTAACATCCCCCATTTTCCAGAGTCGTTTCATCTTATTAATATATTCTGTTCCCTAATTACATACAAACATACTGTACTCCTGTGGGTAACCCTTGGTTTATGAGCGCTAAGTGAATCATACTGCACAGATTGCTCATGCGGCCTGTGTTCTGTCCTTTTTTCTTCTTCAGGATACGCTCAAAAGTTGACAGGGACACCAGAGTGTTTCCAGCCCTCGCTGCACTGACAGTGTGTTCCAGAAGGACGCAACCTTAATTTATTTACAAGCGTCCATGATGGACATGTTGACACATTTTGATGATTAATGGAGCAAGCAGTTGGGCAAAGAGCAGAGTGCTGTTGTTATCTGTGCTAATAAAGCTGAATAGAGCGAATGAATGCAGTGCACTCACTGCTGTTGATGGACAGTAAAGTTGTGGGATCATAAAATGAGGCCGGGGATGTATGTAAAGTCAACCATGAATTAATCATGAGGCTAACCTGACTGGCAGAAATGCATACCTGAATTATGCATCGAGCTTATTAATATTGATTTGGAGTGATGCCGTGTTTTGTTTTATCACCGGGCAGGGGTGAATCAGTCAACATTACGTGTTTGAACATTTTGTGAAGGGGATGAGATAATGTTTGAATTTGTGTTTTTATTTTTGATAAAGAGATTCAGGGTAGTACGTGTATGACGGCAAAGCTAACAGGTCAATACTACGTTCTTCATCACAAAGAAAATGCAACATCTGACATCCCAAACAAACTTGTGTCAGATTCTGGGGAAACGTGAACTATGTGAATATTAATTATAATAAGTTTGTGTATTTGTCAGAAGCAGCATTTCTCCACCTCAAAAAATCTCTAATAAATATATAGTTTCATGTGCTTGTATTTCGTTTTTAATATTTCTATTTAGGTTCATTTATTTATATAATGAAATAAATAAATTATATAATATTTATATAATTAATTTATATAATGGTTAATTTAGTTATAATATATATATATATATATATATCATTTCTAAATTAAGTATTACCTTATTTACAAACCAGTTATTTAGTTGTCAATGGTTCATCAAATCATTTAGAAAGTGTAAGTAAAGGATTAATAAACTATTTAAATATACATTTATACATCTTATTATTTAGACATATTATAATAGTTACTTAGTGTGTTAATAAAATGCTTTATTAACATGTATTTTCCACTGTAATTCATGATTAATTCAGGTAGTTATAAAACATTTAGTTGTTGTAACTTATGCCTCGTAAAGCTTTTACAAAGGATATTTAAAGGCCTATTAATGTCTATTAATGCTTTATAAATTATGAATTAACTATTTACTAATGCTTAACTAATGCTTCAAAGCGTGTAGTTATTATAAAGTGTTAGCTTTTTTGGTTTCAGCTTTATTTCATAACAATGCACTGAATTGTTTTTTTATAGTAAGCAACATAACTTTCAAATCGATTAATCATTAAATCGTAATCTAACACATTAGTTTCTAAATATATAATATGTGTGTGTGTGTGTGTGTGTGTGTGTAAATACAGGTGTGTGTATATATATATATATATATATTAGTGGTTGGTCGTTATCGGCGTTAACGTGCTGCGTTAACGTGAGACTCTTATCGGGCGATAAAAAAAATATCGCCGTTAATGTATTCTCAAAGTTGGGTTGGGAGCTGGGTCTATACTACGCAAGCTATGATGACTTTCACTTTGATATTTTAGCGCGGATGTACACCTAGCCGAATTGCACTGTAGGGGCGAGAGAATGAGTCTTCGAACCTGTGTGTATGCCTACTAGTGTTGTCAAAAATATCCATATTTCGCTATGTATCGATACTGAAATATCTGAAACGATGCAATACTAATTTTCTACAGTATGGATATCAGCTGCGCTCTCCTCTCCGACGGACAGCGAGTGACACGCACCCGCCTCCTCTCATTCAGTCCGTTTAATCCTCTGAACATTGCGAACGGGTGTTCTGCTGGACTTTTGTTAGTATTGGTGTGACCGGTCTGAATTTCGCGCGGGGTTGCACATAACGTTAATTCTACTAATTCCCGCAGATTTCGCGCTCGCATCTGAAGCGCACACACACACATACCGTAATAAAGCCGCCTCTGACATACAAGTGCAAAAATGAGCTCCTTTTTCCATCTTATTAATGGTCAAATAAACTCAAAAATGTCTCAATGCCCATCTTGGTGAGTTTTAACGTAAACACACAGCTCACAGGAACAGTGTTTGGATATGCGTGCGTCAGGTCTTAAAGGGACAGAAAGACAAACGATCACTTACGAGCACACATATTTTTTTTATTCTATAGAAGTACAGTGTATTCTGATTTGTGGAATTCTCTTCTGAATACTGGGTATATCATAATACTTCACTGGGAATTTCTATATTTGTTTATTTTTTTTATTTTTTTAATAATTAATCATTATAATTAAACTGAAATGGCACTTGCTTATTGTGGCTTTTAAAAAGGTCTGAGAAAGTCTGTTTCACAGAACCTGAACCCAAAGGAGAGCCTTTCAAGAATGATGAATGCACCACTATATTCAGTTTACTGGCTCTTTAAATCTTGATCTCCCTGGACCTTGAGTGATAAGCATTGTAATATTTTGTGTTGTTGTTCAATGGAAGTCATACAGCTGGAGGCCTTGGGTCTGCAGTGATGTGAAAACAAGAGCTCAAGAAACAATTAGGGTGTTAAGATCGTGTTAAAGGTGCACAAGTGCCATCTGATAGACAATAATAAATGATTTTACACACACACACAAAAAAAAAAAAAAAAAGTACAGAAAAATATGAAAGCCCATACTGCAGACTCTGCTTCATGTTCTTAATTAATACCACACTAAAATAAGGATCACAACTCATAAATTATGCACATTGCTTATTTATAGTATCTTATTTGTACATTATAGTCTCTAAATAATTCATCCATGTATACAGGGTTCACTCAAACAAAAGATGTGCTGTAAAATATGCATGCGTTATCATGCAGGTCAGATGGGGAGTGACTTGAATTGGCTCCTTCATTCTGTGATCAGATCAATTCAAAATCAATAGAAAAATGTCCTGCTTCTGTGGCTCAGAAACTGGACTAAAATGAGGTTAACCCTTGTGTATTGTTCAAATTCACTACCCTTGCGTTATGTTCGGGATGAAAACATCCACTAAATTAAACTTCTGTAAAAATGTATCAGATTTATTTTATATATTTTATATATTATGATATATTTTCAAATTTGTTTGCATAAATCTGTTAATCAACTTCAGTCCTGATTTTGAAAAAAATCCAGGATTTTTACTCATAATTGATGTCATTGGTTTGGGGGGAAAAAACACACAAAATGACTTATTTTCATTAAAAATTACATACATTATTAATAATAGATAGTTAGCTAATCTGTGTGCTTTGTATTTGTGCATTTCTGAAATACATAACATGTACAAATCAATTGAAATTGTAATTAGATGCATTTTCTGTGAAGCTGCTTTGAAACGATATGTATCGTGAAAAGCGCTATACAAATAAATTTGAATTGAATTGAATTGAATTGAATTGAATAAAAAGTGATTGTGGACTAGATATTTTTTTAACCTTTTATCACAGTCTTGGACATGTGAAAGATAAGCAACAACATTGGCTTTGATGCATTGTTAGTTTTTGTGCAGCATCAAATTTTATTTATTTATTTTAAATTTTCATTTATATGCTGTTATATTCCATAAATCCATATAAAAGCCAGAAAGCTCTTTTTTTGCACAGACCTATCTAAAGAGTTAATGGTGCCACTTGGAGATCAACAGTAAAAATTACAAATTGTACCTCCTCCCAACAGGGAAAACCACCAACAATCAGAATACATGAGTATATGATGACCTATCATGACCTATCGCTTCATGTACCCCCAAGTTGTAAGTCGGTTTGGATAAAAGCGTCTGCTAAATGCATAAATGTAAATGTATATGGTGGCATGGCTTTGCAATCACAAACTGTGGTTATAATGGAAGTCAATGGGGCAAAAACAGCCAATCTGATGCTGCACAAAAACTAACAATGCATCAAAGCCAATGTTGTTACTAATCGTTGACATGCCCAAGACATGTGATAAAAGGTGAAAAAAGAAATATCCAGTCCACAATCACATTTTATAATGAAAATAAGTCATTTTGTGGGTCATTTAGTGGATGTTTTTATCCCGAACATAACGAAAGGGTAGTGATCTTGCCCACAGTATATTGTTGAGCATTGTTGAGCACAGTATATTGTCAAAGCATTTTCCCAAAATATGTGTCAAAATAAGATCATTCCATTTGCTGAAACACAGAGAAAGTTGTGGCCAAATTAAGACTCAACAGAACACCATAGTGGACGAAAACATCCTCAACATAACATAAGCGTTAAAGGGTTAGTTCACCCAAAAATGAAAATTAGCTCATAATTTACTCACCCTCAAGTCATCCTAGGTGTAAATGACATTCTTCTTTCAGACGAATACAATCTGAGTTATATTACAAAAGTCCAGGCTAATCCAAGCATTAGAATTTGATTTACACTTGTTTTGTTTTTGAAGTCCATAAAAAGTGGACTTCAAATCTGTCCGTCAAATAACATGCTCCACGCGGTTCCGGGGTGTTAATAAAGGCCTTCTGAAGCGAATCGATGCGTTTGTGTAAGAAAAATATCCATATTTAAAAATGTATAAAGTACCGCCTTCCCTGATCAATTTATGGAAAAATAGTTGAAAGTTCCCCTGCCGATCGAAAGACTAACACAACCCGGTACGCTCATCATGACGTCACGTCCGCATCTTCACTTTCAACATTCAACACTTTTCCACAAAAGTCGGTCGGCCGAAAGTTTACTTGATAAAGTTTTAAATATGGATATTTTTCTTACACAAACGCATCGATTCGCTTCAGAAGGCCTTTATTAACACCTCGGAGCCACGTGGAGCACGTTATTTGACGGACAGATGCACTTTTTATGGATTTCAAAAACAGAGCAACTATGAATCAAATTCTAATGCTTGGATTAGCCTGGACTTTTGTAATATAACTCAGATTGTATTCGTCTGAAAGAAGAATGTCATATACACCTAGGATGACTTGAGGGTGAGTAAATTAAGGGCTAATTGTCATTTTTGGGTGAACTATCCCTTTAAGAACCAAGCCTTCAGCACTCCTGTAAATAACTGAAGCCGACATGCCTCGATCCATTATAGGTCATAACCCCCACCCCTCCGTGTATTCAGTATGGACGCAAGATAAACTAAACAAGCAAATTACACTTCAAATTTTTTTCCCCAAAGTTGGTTTCTGTCATTTTAGGCAGTTTTTTTTTTACGCTGATTTCATTTCAAGTGCTCGTTTTTTTAAATACGTTTGATTTTAGTTAGCTATCTGATGCTATAAAAACGGGAGATGTGACTCATTGACAGCTGAGATTGACGGCTTAGGTTGTCACTGAGGTACCAACTGACTTTTTCCAGGAATTTCGGGAGGAGAGTGGAGATTTAGCTTTAATTTCTACATTTCCGTACTGTTTATTTCACACCAACACAATTAATTGTTCTGCATCTGCGAAAGTATGGGCAGGCTTTTGATCTCATGCCTCCACTTCCTACTCTCTACTGCGCAGACTCGGTCCCAAATCTGCGCAAGATGTCAGCGCCATATTTGGACCTCCGACGGCTTCACTTCAGCGGAAGCCAATAAAGTCACGTCATCCATATTTCTTTTTACAGTCTATATTAAGAAGGCATAGGATTTTCAGAATGAGGGAACCAATCACAAATAAACAGGTGCAATTTTTATGGCAAGCATCATTATTATTATTGCTATTATGCTTCCAAAAAGGTTGCACATATGCTACAGACATGAATGATATTGTCACGCCATGGGTCCGAAGATGAAGAAGGATGACGAAGATCAAAATAATTGTTTATTAAATAAAGAAACTCAAGTGTATACCAGAGGTACAAAACCAACGAAACACTGCCTTCATACAAACACCAGACGATGAACTGAAGGAACAGAGCAGCTTATATAGGCTACACAAGATAATGAACAGAATACAAACAGGTGTGATCTAATTAACAAATCACCATGGTAACAATCCAGTGGCGGCAAACTGAGGACAAAGAAAACGAAATAGATAACTAAAGCAGGAAAATGAAACCAAAACCGAGCATAACTGTTACAGATATCTCATATCATGCAGCTTTTTGAAGAAATATGTGCTGTTACTTGTTGTAATTGTATGATAACAGTCATTATTAATATTTGATTTTAAATATATTTTATATGACTAATGGTATGACTACCAAACTAAAATAAACGAAATATAATTCTGTACAAACCACAGAATTACAAATGAAAAACATATGCTTTGCCTTAAAGCATCATTCGTGCTGTCATGGATAAAAATGTGCAGAACATTCAAACATGAAAAATTTAATAACACTGTATATAGTAGTAGTTAAGAACTCAGTCAGTTGATAGTAACATTGAAAAGCTGTCATATTCCTTTTATAATTGATAAGTAGAAGAAGAAAAAAAATTCATGCACATGAAACAATGAACCATATATATGATGCATGTCTTAAAAAATGCTGACATTAACAAGACATTAATAATATAATCCTCCATCTCTTCTCTTTTGAACACTTAGTGTAGTGCACGTTAACGGTATTGGGGAAACAGTGTCCTGTCACAATGACTCATGGCTGCCTTTCACTGGCCATTACATCACGTGGTTCAATAGACTCACTAAACACTGGAGTGGCATCTTCAGCATCGGTTACACAAGTACTGCAATATAAAGCGAAAGCAGGCAATCAGTAGAATTACGACATGAAGAGACTTCAGAGTCATACATTAGGCCTCTTAAGAAACCCACGTAAAATGGAAGGAAACGTATTGACTTAATATGAGACAAAAGAAAAAGCAAACATATTGTATAACAGGTGAAACTACAAAATATTTTGTCCAAAGTCTTAGTGAAAGGTGTTTTTTAAATATGCATATGCACGATATTGCCAAACGTATTGGGACAGCCCTCCAAATCATTGAATTCAGGTGTTCCAATCACTTCCATGGCCACAGGTGTATAAAATCAAGCACCTAGGCATGCAGACTCTTCTACAAACATTTGTGAAAGAATGAGTCGCTCTCAGGAGCTCAGTGAATTCAAGCGTGGTACAGTGATAGGTTGCCACCTGTGCAATAAGTCCATTTAAGAAATTTCCTCACTACTAAATATTCTACCGTCAACTGTTAGTGGTATTATAACAAAGTGGAAGCAATTGGGAACAACAGCAACTCAGCCACAAAGTAAAATCACAGAGTGAGGTCAGTGCATGCCAACTTTCTGCAGAGTCAATAGTTACAGACCTCCAAACTTTGTGTGGCCTTCAGATTAGCTCAAGAACAGTGCGTAGAGAGCAGCTTCATGGAATGGGTTTCCATGGCCGAGCAGCTGCATCCAAGCCTTACATCACCAAGTGCAATGCAAAGCGTCGGATGCAGTGGGGTAAAGCACGCCACCACTGGAATCTAGAGCAGTGGAGACGTGTTCTCTGGAGTCACGAATCACGCTTCTCTGTCTGGCAATCCGATGGACGAATCTGGGTTTGGCGGTTGCCAGGAGAACGGTACGTGCCTGACTGCATTGTGCCAAGTGTAAAGTTTGGTGGAGGGGGGTTATGGTGTGGGGTTGTTTCTCAGGGGTTGTGCTTGGCCCCTTAGTTCCAGTGAAAGGAACCAAGACATTTTGGACAAATTCATGCTCTCAACTTTGTGGGAACAGTTTGGGGATGGCCCCTTCCTGTTCCAACATGACTGCGCACCAGTGCACAAAGCAAGGTCCATAAAGACATGGATGAGAGAGTTTGGTGTGGAGGATCTTGACTGGCCTGTACAGAGTCCTGACCTCAACCCGATAGAACACCTTTGGGATGAAGAGTGGAGACTGCGAGCTAGGCCTTCTCATCCAACATCAGTGCCTGACCTCCCAAATGTTCTTATGTCCCAAAACCTTTGGCAATATAGTGTATAATATAAAAAAAATGTATTGTATTAACTTACATTATTACAATCTGTAATGCTTAAAACAACATAGGATAACAGACAAATGTATTACAGACACAATTCCCTGCAGTTTCCAGCTAAAATGAACACTAGTGGCAGTAAAACACCACAACTTTTATTCCTTTCCATTCCTTTACACTTAGTGTAAATAGCAATTATAGCTAAGAATTATGTTATTTTCACTTAGTGCAAATAGCTGCTGCCATAAAACATTGCCAGTCACTGTTTCGAATAAAATTGATTGTGCTTTTAGCGTCACTCACTGGACATTTCACTTTGAAAGTGTAGCAAATCGTGTTAGAATAAACGTAATATCGTTTTGCAAAAATGTGCCACAGGCACGTTTTTTCCAATGAGCCTGGGTTGGCTTGAAAATAGAAAGAAATACTTTTTTTTTTTTTAAGGAAAATATCCAGTATGTTCTATGTATCTGTCCACAGACCTCCAGTGAAAACCCTGAGTCTAGGTTAAAGTTTTTTTTGTTTGGTCATCTCTCCAAAAAGTGAGGCTATCTACTGTCTAATTCTCAACTGCAGCTACATTCCATCCCTGGCTGATCACATTGATTGCTTGGTATAAAAACACATAATTGTTGGTGACTTAGGCTCTTAAATTGCCTGAAAGCTTCTTCAAGTACAATTTGTCCCAGCATCACTCTGCCTGGGGGCTTGAGGGGCCCAAAGGAAATGTGATCACTCCAAATGATAGTGAGAATAGCTGTCTATTCTGCCTGTTCTAAGCAAAGAAACCAATGCTGATTGCATTGATGAAAGGCTTTTTGAATGTGAAGTGTCTCTGGGATTAAATGATGGAAATGGAATCTCATTTAACGCAAAATACATTTTGATCTAAGTGGAGGCTCTGGTTACAAACCCAGGAAGAGAGCATTATTTCAACTTATAGACTATTTCTGGGATATAGAAAAAAATAATGATTGGTATAGTTTTTAATAAAAACAACAATGAGGATAAAAATATGAGTATTTCAATCTATAGTTCATTACGGTAAAAAACTGATACATGATTAACCATATAATCACCAATTTTGTGGAATATTCAAGAATTCAGTCTATTAATGTACAGTATATTGCATTATATTAAACTCTTAAGCTCTGGGACCATTTTGGGGTATGGGTGTGTGTGTGTGTGTGTGTGGGGGGGGGGGGGGGGGGTATTACAGCTCAGACAACATACAGCTCTGGAAAAATTAAGCTGTAAACTTACATGTTTACCACTTTTAGCAGTGGTTTATGTCATTTCAAAGGGTTTCCTGTATAAATACACCAACATTGTGTATTTAGATCACTGTATGTGGTTATGGGAAGCTTTTCAATTTGGGTAGGCCAAATCCAGGCGGAAATGTTCCTAGAGTAATTTAGTGTAAATAACTTGCTTTGTAAAACAAATGCCAAAGTGATGCATGTCTCCAGAAAGTAGACAGTCTAAGCTTTCAAATTGTACCAAATATGAGGTCAAAGCTCCTCCACAGGCATTTAAAATTTAAAGTGTATACTTGATGATGTCATTCCGGATCCTGTACAGGGTCTGCAGAGTTTAAGAGGTTAAGCAAACGGTAACATAATTTGTTACAACAGCATCACAGTCATTCATGTTTCTTTTCTTTAAATGACTCCATACAGCGATCAGCCTCAATAACTAGACAAATTCCTCATGGAGTCGTAAAGTAAAAATGATCCCATGTGACTTACTTCCGTCAAAATTGACAGTTTGTTAATGCGTTTCCTGCTGTTCGACACTTGATGTGAATATCTCTCCACACTGCTCCTCACAGGGTAAGCGACTAATATGATTATTGCCATGATCTATTCTCCTAATGCCATTTTTTTTTGCAACGTGATGATGTTTTTACAGCCCACTGCGAAACGCTGGTTTGGTTTTGCAGATCATCACGGGAGGCCTATTTTTCAATTCAAATAGCTTCCTACATTAAGCATGGAGCTGTGGGAGGTGCAGTTGAGCTCCATTGTGCACAGAGCAAAGCTGACTATGAATGTCTCCCGAGACTGATGTTTTACATCATGGACTAAAGGTTAGAGCTGAAACACTTCACACAGATAAGCATTCGAACAGAAAACACCTTGAAAAGGTCAATAGCTTTATCAGCATGGTTATAATGAAAATTGACGAGTGATGAGAGGACCGGCTGTCATTGACGTAAAACTGAATCTCAAAACAAATTAAATGATATATATAGAGCCCATATGAAATCGGTTTTATTTTTTATCTGAATCTGAGTTTGTTTGTTTGTTTAAACAGGTGTCTAATCAATTGAATTCATAAAACGGCACAATTTAATCGATCTTTAAAATGTCATCAAATGAAAATATAACAATTACAAATTTTGTCAAATAAAGTGCGTCACAACAGAGCTATATTGTATAAATTAACACTTAGAAGTAAACATCTCTTCATTATATAATTACTTAAAATAATAATAATAATAATATAAAATTATTTTTATTATGACTTAGAGAAGTACATTTTATTATAGTAATATAGTTCTATCATAATTTCTTCAAGTTAAGCAGACTTTTATTTCGGTGGATTGGCATGAAGATCTTTGAGTTTCTGTGATTGCCGATAGTCTTTTTTTTCCAAATGAAAATGTGAAATGCTCTATAAGTTTACTCTCAGATCAGCTCTAAAGATGAAGTTCATGTGAAGTGTTATATAGTAAGTGTCATGTCTGTTTTTGCGTTTGTTTGTTTTCTGTTTTTTTGTTCTTTTGTTTCCTCATGATTCCTTGCCCTCATGTGATCATGTCATGTGCTTCCCAAGTCTCATGTGTCATGTTCAAGTGGCAACCTCCCCCAGGTTCTCTTGAAGCTAAGAAACAGGACAAAGGAAATATATATATATATATATATATATATATATATATTAGTTCGAGAATTTATTTATTTTATGGTTTATTTAGAATATAGTCAACAAAATAAAGTGAGAGCCAAAGGCACAATGTCCTTTGTTGGCCAGTATCAGGTTACTATGATTCTCAAATCTGTGAGATAAAAGAAAGAAAAAAAATATCTGTGAGAATACTGATAACAGGATCAACTATTGTATTAACCTTAATATAATGTCCACTCGTAACTCGTCTCATGTTTGTTTGCCAAGTATTCACTAAGTTACAGTTCATTTTCTGAAGACTATCTGAATGTCATTGAGAGAGAGGCTGCAGATTGCGCATCATGTTTGTTTTTTTTATTTTGCAAAAAGCACAACATTTTGTTTTTATTGTGAGTATACACAAATAAAAGTATAAACTTAACAGATTATAATGATGTATAACACTTGCCTGTATGACCAAAATCGACAGAGTATTTTGAGTCTCTTTTGCACTGATAAGAAAAAAAATGAGGCGCCGGCGCGATCATCGATCTCTAAGGGGTAAATATCTTGCATTTAAAGAGCGATATTATACAGAGATCCTATTATTCTTACTATTAGTGATACAAACACACTTTAGGCTTAATATTAAGAAATTTGCATTGTGCAATAACGTATTACTCCAAATAAAGTTTAATTTTAACAAGTATATTACTAAGTTTCAAGCGATATACCAGTAAATACACTCACCTAAAGGATTATTAGGAACGGCATACTAATACTGTGTTTGACCCCCTTTCGCCTTCAGAACTGCCTTAATTCTACGTGGCATTGATTCAACAAGGTGCTGAAAGCATTCTTTAGAAATGTTGGCCCATATTGATAGGATAGCATCTTGCAGTTGATGGAGATTTGTGGGCTGCACATCCAGGGCACGAAGCTCCCGTTCCACTACATCCCAAAGATGCTCTATTGGGTTGAGATCTGGTGACTGTGGGGGCCATTTTAGTACAGTGAACTCATTGTCATGTTCAAGAAACCAATTTGAAATGATTCAAGCTTTGTGATATGGTCTATTATCCTGCTGGAAGATGTAGCCATCAGAGGATGGGTACATAGTGGTCATAAAGGGATGGACATGGTCAGAAACAATGCTCAGGTAGGCCGTGGCATTTAAACGATGCCCAATTGGCACTAAGGGGCCTAAAGTGTGCCAAGAAAACATCCCCCACACCATTACACCACCACCACCAGCCTGCACAGTGGTAACAAGGCATGATGGATCCATGCTCTCATTCTGTTTACGCCAAATTCTGACTCTACCATCTGAATGTCTCAACAGAAATCGAGACTCATCAGACCAGGCAACATTTTTCCAGTCTTCAACTGTCCAATTTTGGTGAGCTCGTGCAAATTGTAGCCTCTTTTTCCTATTTGTAGTGGAGATGAGTGGTACCTGGTGGGGTCTTCTGCTGTTGTAGCCCATCCGCCTCAAGGTTGTGCGTGTTGTGGCTTCACAAATGCTTTGCTGCATACTGCATGCCGCATACTGGATGTTTTTCCCTTTTCACACCATTCTTTGTAAACCCTAGAAATGGTTGTGCGTGAAAATCCCAGTAACTGAGCAGATTGTGAAATACTCAGACTGGCCCGTCTGGAACCAACAACCATGCCACGCTCAAAATTGCTTAAATAACCTTTCTTTCCCATTCTGACATTCAGTTTGGAGTTCAGGAGATTGTCTTGACCAGGACCACACCCCTAAATGCCTTGAAGCAACTGCCATGTGATTGGTTGATTAGATAATTGCATTAAAGAGAAATTGAACAGGTGTTCCTAATAATCCTTTAGGTGAGTGTATATGTTAATGGATTCTTACTAAGTATGAAATAAATGTATTTTAAATTCTTTTTAGTATATGTTTTTTCCACTTAGGTCACTTAAGAGGAAGAAGTCTCCTTCAGATATCATTAAGCCACATGTATCCAGGGGGCCTGACAGTGTGAAAAAAAATAATAAAGTATTGTACTAATGACCTTTATTAGTGAAGGTGACCAAATCCATGACTGGAGAGCATTTGAGAGAACTGTGAGGTCAAAGGGAGATATATTTTTAGCTTTAACATGTCAGTTCACCCAGTCCAACGTCTGCGAGTGTGAAGTCAATTTAAATGTTCACGTATGCTTCCATCATACCAATTCTAGAGTCATTTCTATAGAATTGGTATGATGGAAGCATAAGTGAACATTGACTAAATTAACCATAATGCAGTTTCTTAACATTAGTTTAATAGAAGCATCTCACCATGTCTTCTGTTATTTTATCATTGTGTTTGGCAAGTAAAAATGTCTTTACTGAAATATCTCTTTCTGAAGAGCTGGGTGGCAATTAACACAGGATGAGCTTGTTTAGATGTGTTGCTTCCAGCTATACATTGGCTGTTTTTAAGCTTTTTAACAAGTGCACCAGACTTTAGCACTCAAGTAAAAGAGCAATGGAACAAAATGACAATAAAATTAAACATTGTTCTATTTTTTTTTTCAGAGAGCATTAAAATACATGCGTCATTATCACAGAGACAAAGAAAATGCAGTAATTGGAAAAAAAGCAAGTAGAGTGTGTAATTAGTGAAGTAGATGCAGCTCGACTCTTCGAGATGTATGAGATCATCAATGAGACCATTACTGTAATGCTGATAAAAGCATTCGGTTTATGCTCGATAGATCTTGTTCATATTCACAAAATGGTCAGATAAATCAGACATGTTTTCTCTCTGGTCACAATAACAGAATTGTACAATACTGTAAAATGTTTTGTAAAATACATAGAATCCCATAACATTCTCAAATGGTCTCATTCCATAAGCACTTGCGCTTGAATAATTTAATTAGGTATGTTTGGGCAAAACATGGGGAGGATTTATAAATAGATGTTATTCAGAATTAATAGAGCTGTGGGTATAGTGCTGCGGATGTAATTCTGTTGTAATAGTCATGATTCATTTGAAATCTCCATTATGGGGATTAACTTGGATCCTGTTCAATTATAATCAGTTTGTTTTTCAATAACAGAATCAAATTCACCACAAATGAACACGTTCCACTGTGAGTATATACTGGGGGAATATAATAAGCTCCATAGCACATACAGTACTGTATGTTATCTCACACTATGGAAGTCTGTTTCCATCTCAGAGTAGAAATTAAAAATGGTAATTGTGAGATATAAAGTCGCAATTACGAGTCTCAAGTCTCAAATATTCTACAGGATATCAAGGACCAGATTTACTAAACATGGGCAAATTAGCATGAGAGTGCAATAAAAAAAAGCACAGATAGGAGTGGAAAGCTCAGCACGTGATCTATGGATGACGCGCAAATGAAAAAACACAGAACCAGCCGGATCATTTCCATAATGAACAACTTACCAGTTATCGTCTGGTTTAAGATATGCTTATTTTGGGCAGTAAATAATGGCGCAAACACCAGTAAACTGACGAGCGCAAACCTTAGCAAATCACCTCGCTTGATTAATTTAAATACTCTCCTCTGTAGCAACTGGACCGATCAAACACACAATCTTTACAATTTAATGTCCTTAAGACAGGCTCCGTGATGGCTAGTTGCCCCACTGTAAATTCAAACCCTGGTGCAAATTCATGCATTTCAAAGACACATGGGCTGTGTTCTCAAATGAGAGAACTGTACAACCATCCATTCATTGATAGAATGATTCAATCTGTTTAATGAAGGAACATGCATTTTCCCCAGTACATTTTGTGTATCATTGCTGTTTGTATATTGTCTTTTTTATATTGTATAATGTTATGCATCCTTGATGATAGAATTACTAGTTAATGTTAGCCCATCTAGCTGGTGTCTCCTATCAAAATATTTCTCCTTTGATGACAAACACTTTGGTGAACATCACTTTCTTATAGGATGCAGTGTGTTTGTTATATTTATCAGAATACAAATTAACACAAATTTCCAGCTCACCACAATCATGCAAATGAGTCAGCCTTTTGTTCAAACAAAGGAACTCTCCCGCCTGAGAACGCACCTTTGCCATTGGTCAAACCTCAAAGGCGTGACCTCTGTGGAACTTAAAAGGCCAACACAAAGTTCCCTCCAGACTTGGACAGAGTACTCGCTGACATTCCTTTCCCGAACGCTGTTCGTGTGAGACCTCATCCGGCGTCCCTGCTGCAGCCGCGCCGCGCCGGCCAGCCACACACACACACCAAGCCATGTGGACCTTCTTCGACCATCACAGAGTCTCTGCAAGTTCACCGCTTTTCCTTCGCTCAACACGGAAGGAATCGATTGCAACGGCAACAACATCAGACCGAACTATCAAGACTTTCAAGGCAAATGCAAGTAACGTACAATATACAAATTATTTAGTTAAAGCTTTAAACCCCTTTGTTCAAACCAAGGTGCTTGTTGTCTTAACTGATGGTTCTCCCAGGTTTTAGACTCTTTTCCCATAACTTCATTCCTCTGTTCTGATCCGTTTTTTCCTGTCACTTCCACTTTTCCTTCTACCCCATGTTTGTATGATTTTGTGCTGTGCGTTTATGATAGTTATGTGTTTGTGTTTTAGTTAAATAAACTCTTGTGCACATTCATGCAAGTTGATTCTGGTCTGCTTATTAATAAATTGTCACTTTAACGAATCGATCATACCTATTAGCTAAGAAAGAGTTATTTTTCTGTGGCCACAGAAATATCCTTTTTGAAGAGTTAATTGACAATCAGTACTGAATGTTCCCTGGACTAACAGATTATTTGATTGTAATACTAATTCAGTTAACTGATCAAAATATTAATAATTAATTGTAACGAGTTATGATTAATTATTAGTATTTCCCCTTTGAGCTAATTTGTTACACCTCCTATGAATTTTGCGTCTGAAAGGGAAACTCCTACAAATGCATATGCAATGAGGTCAGTCGCAAAAATAACTGTCAATGCCTTTTCAGTGCTAATTTTTCACTGCGTGTCTTTAGTAAATCCTGACAGTAGTTTTTTAACACCAAAACAGGGTTTGCGCTGGCACAAGCTGTTAGTAAATCTGGCAAGAGTCACATTGTGTGATATAAATTCATAATTGTGAGAAAAAGTCACAATTATAAGAAGTCTCAATTACGGGATATAAAGTATTACAGTTTAACATATAAAAGTTACACTTTGAGATATGAAGATTATTTGAGATTATGAGACAAAATCTCAAGTAATCTACAAGATAGATGACAGTCAAAATGTGAGAAAAACCTTATTAAGAAACCACAATCACAGGTATAAGTAATGAAGTCTCAATTTCTATATATAAATCCACATTTTGAGATATTATGGCCCGGTTTCACAGACAGGGTTAAAACGACGCCAGAATTAAGCCTTAGTTCAATTAGGGCATTTAAGTAGCTTTTATAAACATGCCTTTGAAAAAAAACATTACTGGTGTGCATCTTGAGACAAAACAATGGCAGAGACATATTTTAAGATACATCAGTGAAAGTTGCTTTCAGTTAAAACCGCTAAAACATGCATTTTAGTCTGGGACTAGCTTAAACCTTGTCTGTGAAACCGGGGGAAAGTGTGAGAAACTGTATAAAGTCATAATTGGGAGACATAAATTCACACTGGTAAATTACCATTAAGAGATCAGAGATCGGAGATAAGAGACCTTTCAAAAATACTTGTTTCTGGCAATTTAACTGTATGAGAAGTTGTGACTTTACCAGTAAATTACTAGTATGATGCTGTGTGTGAACAAAGAACAAAGATTACTGGTATGAGCATGTATGAGGTCCGAACGCACTGATATAAGAAGTCTGCTATGGGCCAATCATAAAGTTCTTATGGAGATGATGTGGTTACTTTCTGCGAGATTATCCCCTTACGCCTGTCACTCAGAATTAAAAAAAAGAGTCATATTGAACAGATAGTGAAACTAAAGCGCTTCTCCACATGCGGGTGAATGAAGACAACGGCACAGTGTTTAAAGATCATTTCCGATGACTGACATCACAGTATTTACTGGTATTTTGGTCAAAGCCACTTGAAGGCAAGCCTGTAACGCAACGCCTGCTAATGCTGTGAACGCAGGGAAGGAGAAAAGAGGCATTTTTATCTATTGAGAAGAGGCTTTACAACACTGAAGAAATCGCTTTCAAGAGCCCATTGGTTAATTTTCAACATGTTTGCACATTTGTTTTGGATTTATCTTTTTAGAGTTTACACAGAAAAAAATGCTTTCATAAGAGAATGTTTCATAAGAGAAGAATTGCTTATTCATTTCTATGGTAACCACACACATTGACTGACTGTCAACGCTGAACAATTCAATGACGTCAAGGCTGTAAAATGTGATTGGTTATCAAGACACACGTGATCCAAGTTAGCCGTTACGCTTTCTCCAATGGTAGAGCCATGGACCCTTGTATCTCCCAATAGTCCATCTCTGCTTTGGTGCTGATGTGTGAATGGTCTCTTAATGGTAAACAGCCAGAACACCATTGCTTGTGTGAACAGCATATTTGTGTATTTACCGGTAAAGTCATTCTAGTAATTTTATGATAATTTAACGGGATTACTGTGTGAAATGGGATATAAAGTCACATTTTGAGATAAAAAGTCACATTGTGAGATATAAATATACACTGTATACATAAAGTCAATATTTGGAGAAAAAGGCACAATTATGAGAAATGAAGTCTAAATTACAAGATATAAAGTCACACTATAAAAAGTCATAATTGGGAGGCATAAAATGTAAATTATGAGAAATGAGGTCGCAATTGTGAGATAAAAATCCAAAATGGGCACACAATGAGCAATGTAAGAATTATCCTACTAATTCCTATGTGGGAATCTTTCGTTTTCTCTGCGAAGACTGGTTACAGGGCTGCAATACTATTACAGTTAATCTGTAAATATACAAGAGATGACTGTTGTACAGTCACAGCTGATCATAGTGATTCCACATTGCAGTATTTCCACTGTCCTGTTAACAGTACAGCCTATAACTCTCATTAATTTGTATTTAACAGATTGTACTATGGTAAAGCAACTAGTAGCCAGAAATTACTGCAAATTCAGCAACATTTAGTCCTCTGAGGCACAACAGTTACTCACAGTTAAAAAGTCTCCTTGTCCTTGTACTTGTCACCAGCACTGCTGTGTTTTACAACGACTGCCCGGGTCCTTTGAGAATATTTCTTTGCGAATAAGAAATATGGGGGAGAGAGATTCTATTCCTGCAGTTTTTATGGTGCAGTGCATCTGTCATGGAGATCTATGGCTGTAATTCTCATTATTAAGCAGTCAAGCAAAGCTGTGAATTCTTTACTAGCTAGAGCGGCTCTGTATAGTCACCATGAAGATGTATACCCCACAAAACACATTGACCAAAGGTGGCGCGTCAATGTCAAAAACGTAATCAGCAATTGGGCCTCACGTAATGAGGTTTTGCACATCGATCTCCGACCTCTGATGTCTTTGTTGGTGATGTACCTGTCCTTGTTTAAAAATCAGTGTGAATGCAGGTGAAGCTTTGTTCCCATGTTCATTGAGTCTTGTTGTGAAGGTGTGGGGCATAATTCAATTATCTAGAGGTGCTGAGGAGGCTTGATAACTTCACTTAAACATATGCAGACTTAAAGGTTTGCATAAAATAAGCCATTTTGTGGTAAAACGAAGAAGATCAAAAACGGATACTCTTTCCGACAAGGAAATCAATTATGAATTCACTGTAAAGCTTAAACCAGCACACAGGGGATATAAAAGGCAAATAAAACCAATACACTAAATTAGTATTTCAGTTTGGAGGTAAAGTCAATGCTCCAATCTCTCTGCAGGAACATGCGCTGTGGTTGTTATAGTGTTTCGGCAGAAGACAACTCTCCCGTTCATAAGCCTTGAGTTTCTAATGCAGCGATACTGACTACATCCATGTTATTGGCATTACTTTGCATTTAAATTGAATCTGTAAACGGCATTAGCATCTCAAAAATCTGATTTTGACAAACTCTTTCTTATCCGCATTAGATACTTGATGGCTCAGATCATGTTGTCTGTTTCAGATTCATGGTTTATAGGGGACTATATTATTTAATAAAATGCCTTTTTATTGGAAAATCTTATCCATTCTCATCTCATCTCATTCCCTCGGGTCTTTTTGACCTGAAACTCATTTTTGTAAAAAAATGAGTGTTCATCGGAGTGGTCAAAGACCCTAGGACTTTTGTCGTACTTGAACCACAAATACACACAAAAATTTGGTTTAAATTTAAAAAAGTAACAAATCCTTCCCTCACGGGTCAATTTGACCCCCTTAGGAATGAATGGAAGGGGAGGAATGCGTCAGTACACATAGGAAAACCTAAAAATGCTCAAAATTAAAAAAAAAAAAAAAAAGCACAAACTTTACCAAAAAATTATTTTATAATGTCTACATGTGTATCTGAATGCATACTGAAGAGAGCTAACTTTAGGCTAACTTTATCCGGCTTCAAAAGTGGCCACTCAACTGAGACTGCCCTGCTCTCGGTTACGGAGGCACTGAGACAGGCAAGAGCGGCTTCCAAATCCACAGTACTTATCTTACTGGATTTGTCTGCTGCTTTTGACACAGTTAACCACCAGATCCTCCTGTCAACTCTCATGAAGATGGGCATCTCAGGAACTGCTCTCCAGTGGCTCAAGTCTTACCTCTCAGGTAGGTCCTTCAGGGTGTCATGGAGAGGTGAAGTGTCTAAGTCACATCATCTAGCCACTCGAGTTCTACAGGGCTCAGTGCTTGGACCACTTCTCTTCTCCATCTACATGTCATCACTGGGATCTGTCATTCAGAAACATGGCGTTTCCTATCACTGCTATGCTGACGACACTCAACTCTACTTCTCATTTCAACCAGATGATCCCACGGTTGGTGTTCGTATCGCTGCCTGCCTAACAGACATTTCTGCCTGGATGAAGGAACATCACCTGCAACTCAACCTTGCAAAGACAGAACTGCTTGTGGTCTCAGCCAACCCAGCACTTCATCATAATCTCTCCATTCAGCAAGAATCATCAACCATAACTCCGTCCAGGACAGCCAGGAACCTTGGAGTTGTGATTGATGATCAGCTAAAATTCACTGACCACATCACTGCAACATCCTGCAGATTAGCATTATACAACATTAGAGCAGGACACACAACTCTTGGTCCAAGCTCTTGTTCTCTCCAGACTGGACTACTGTAATGCTCTTCTAGCGGGCCTTCCGGCATGCAGTATCAAACCCTTGCAACTGATCCAGAACGCAGCGGCGAGGGTGATCTTTAACGAGCCGAAGAGAGCGCACGTCACGCCTCTCTTCATCAGTCTCCACTGGCTGCCAATAGCCGCTCGCATCAAATTCAAGGCACTGGTGCTCGCCTTCAAAGCAACCACTGGCTCTGCACTAATATACCTAAACTCGCTAGTTCAGACTTACACACCCTCCAGGAGCTTACGTTCTGCCAGTGAACGACGCCTTGTGGTGCCATACCAAAGAGGCATGAAATCACTCTCACTGACCTTTTCCTGGACCGCCCCCACCTGGTGGAATGACATGCCATCTCAATTCAAGCAGCCGAATCTTTAGCAATTTTCAAAAAACAGCTAAAAACACGTCTCTTCCAGCAGCACCTGACCAATCAAGAATAGCACTTAACACTCTATTCATTTTTCTGTCTGTCTAATTTATATTAAAAAAAAAATTATAAAAAAAAACTGTTCTGTGTGTTCTGTGTTATATTAACTGAGACTTGTTACAGCACTTGCATACTGTAGCCTTTGACTGTTCTAGTTGCTTCTATTGCTCACATTTGTAAGTCGCTTTGGATAAAAGCGTCTGCTAAATGTAAATGTAAATATAGAACTAGTGGCAAGAGTCATGAAATAATGTTATATAATTTCTTCCCACAAGAGGTAAATATATTTTGAGCTGAATTAAAAGGGTTATGCATGAAATTGTGTTATTTTGAATTCAAGTTGAAAGAATGTGAAGAATGTGCTTAAAGTATTATTTATGTATTATTTATTGATAAAATCTAGTAATTTAAAAGGAAAAATAAAAAATGCATTAAAAATAGACAAAATATCAAAATGAAATGAAATAAGCTTTCTGGACAAAAAGGTTTGGGAGGGATGAGGGTTAAGCATATTTTACTGCAAAACAAAAGCCCAGTACAGGACATTTTAGGGATGCAGTTGTGCCCTGATCTCAGCATCAGCTGACCTTGCTGAGGTGAGCCATTACTGTAAAATAAATGGCTTTCCAGTCTCACTGAGCTCATATTTCTGACCTCAAATGGATGTTTCAGCTGTGAAAATGTGTTCTTATTGTTTTTGAAATACTCAAAGGTTTAATTTTCAGTGGACTGAGAGTAGTTGAAAAAGGTACATTCTTTGTAAGGGATAAATTAGTCAGCTCGACATTATTGCAAAATAATAAGACCCTGACATGAAGTGTCCTGCCTATCAAATTCTAACCATAAAATGAATATACTTACAATTTCTTAACTCAAACTGTAAAATACTGCAATAACATTCATGGCATCCACAGTATGATATCAATGCGTTTATTGCAGCTCAAACTGTGACAATCTATTGAACAATACTAATCAGGTTTATTATAGTCAACTAAAAAACTGAAACAAAAAAACATAAAAAATATTACTTGAAATGAAAAAAAAAAATATAAATGTTTGGCCCTTTTGGTAAAAAACAAGACTGCATAAACATTTGTTAACATTTTAGTTTAGTGTCCAAATGCATATTACTGTGAGATTGGCTGTTTATAAAGCACATATTAATGCCTTATTCTGCATGGCCATATTCTTCATCCCTTAATCCTACACAATACACAAACTACCTTACTAATTAGCAGTAAAGAGGAGTTTACTGAGTCGTAGTTAATAGTTAATTAATATTGAGAATTGGACCCCAATCTAAAGTGTGACCAAACATTCACTATAGGCTTAAGATATATAACCAGATTAGACGGAAAGGATCTCAAGCTGACTATCTGGAGATGATAGCTATACTCATTAATAGACATGGTACATTCTTGCAAATAAATTCCAGCCCAGCGCTACAACATCCCATAATGAGATGACCTTACAATAGATAATGTGTTAAAATGAACTCTGTTAAAGAGCTACATATGGCAATTTATCTGTTTAAATACATTACTCACCTGTTTGAGTAATAAAAACGCAATCTCTGCCTCACTTTTACAACATTTCAAATCCTTCAGTTCTTGCCATCTCCGAAAAGCCAACCTTTCTCGCTCATTGTGACAACTAACCTAAGCCACTCCCACACCATATACACTCTAAAAAAAGGTTCTATATGGCACAAAAAATGGTTCTTTGTCGTAATCATAGAGGAATCACCTTTGGTGCTATATAGCACCATATCTTAACATGTTCTGTATATGGTAGCGGTGCTATATAGCACCTTAGTTAGTGGTGCTATATAGCACCTTTGTCAAAGAACTGATGAAGAACCGCTGAAGAACCACTGAAGCACCAAAATCGGTGCTATATAGCACTTAAAAAGGTTCCCCTATGATTACGAGCCAAGAACCATTTTTGGTGCCATATAGAACCTTTTTTTTTAGAGTGTACACACCTACATATACAAATAGCAGGAGCAACTTTTCTCTATTTACTAGGGGTGTGACGAGACTCTTATCTCACGAGACGAGACACAAGATTGGGTTCACGAGAACGAGACAAGATTTTTATGTAGTTTTTTAAGAAATCCTCAATCATGAAATACATGACTAGAAAAATTGTTTGCAGGAGCATTTGAAATGTTATAACTCACCATCTTGTAATGAATGTCATTTCAGTTCTACTTTCTGAGTATGAATTATCATATGCAGTAAAAGACAACAAGCACTGTAAATGTTTTGCCAAAATCTCAACTGACTGGCTTCTTTTCTGTATGATTGTCTCAGACCTTAGAACTGCACATGAGCTTCTTTTGACCTCCTAACTGAACACCTTCCCACAAATTGATCATAGATATTAAGTTCAAACAATAACCATAATATCATAATCAAAGTACTCAATATTCAAAGTGCAGATAGAGACCACATTTCTCTTCAAGCATGATACAGAACTAATAGATAACGAGACAGGGTTTTTCCTACATTGAATATCTTTTGGCGGCCGCCAAAACAAATGTTTGTCCCGCCAAAGCCTTATTTGATCAGTTATTGTGATTTATGATTGATGTAGCCTAGTAGATGACTGCTGAGCTTGCGTTAACTGAACGATCAGGGAGCTCCTGCCCCGCTCGCACTCTCTCTGTCTTCAAAATAAGCATTCTTAGCTTTCTAATATTTCACATATTACGTTAGTCAAAATCAAAAGGTCCTTCGGAAGGCCGAGTCCATGTTGCACGTGGCGCTATCAGACGATGTTTTCCTTGAATTACCGCTGGGTGTGAACTGTGCTCAAAAAACGCTGATTCTTCTCTGACCAGCTGACATAAACCATACTTTCAATCATGGCCGTCGGAACCATTGTATGTGGGTGGGACAAGACCCACCCACTTTTTACAATCAATGATATTGGACCCACTCACTTTTATCGTCTCTAACATTCAGGACATGTCTGTTTACCTACCCCTAATCGATACACTTATTATTAAACACATTTTAGACGCTTTATTTCCACTTTTCTAATATTTTCTTCATTTTTATTGAAAATAAAGGCCTTTCCGATCTGATATGTGATGGGAAAAGGGAGAAGATTGAGCTCGGCGAAAGGCGGACTCGAACCGTGGGTCGATTTGTGTCAAAACTAGATGCCGTGCGTCTCTGCCGCTCTCAATGATATGGCGATTTCTGTAATTTTGTGTTTAGCAAGCAAAGCGGTATATTTGTACTTAATGTAATTGGCATCTACTCCAGTAAAAAGATTCTGAGGACCCACCCACATTTTTTTTGCTTCCGACGCCCATGCTTTCAATAGACGGGAAACAAATCCTGTCCGGTTATGAAGTGTTTTCTATGTGTTGGCAAATCTTTCACGATGTTCTAACAGACGGGATTCGCTCACAACGCGTCTGCTAATGTCCAATTCGCGACCTAATGACTCCTTTGAACCGAATCATTTTAACGACTGGTTAGAACAACTGATCTGTCCAACACTGAACTCACGAATCAGTTTAATCATTTACTCTGAACACATCTGAAATGAGAACACAAGTGTGCTTACACAATTTAGCAAGAGTAGATAGTAAGAATTAGGATTAAGAATTATCCACAGTCTTTCATCTTATTTATGTTCACAATGTGTAGTAAAATAAATAGCCTATAAATCATTTAGTTTAGACTAGAGTGAGGTGAACCCAAAACAAAGTTGTTGTTGTTATTAGCTAGCTGATAATTTTATGAAATTTTATACGGCAGAAAATTAGGCTATTTGTATTTTTAATACTACTTTTTAATATTGATATGATTATATACCAAAACAATTATCTGTAAATAGTGTAAAAATGAGGAACAAAAACAAACATCAAGGTATCAAAATAAGATAAGCAAAAATTACAAACTTTCTTTGAATTTATTTAAAATGTATTGTCAGTATTGCGCTTGCAGATCACGTGGGTAGGGTACTTTTTTACTGTGTGTGTGTGTGTGTGTGTGTGTGTGTGTGTGTGTGTGTGTGTGTGTGTGTGTGTGTGTGTGGATGACCATGTCTGTCAGTCACCACCGAAGACCATTTCTGACCCAGGAAAAACCCTGCGAGATTGCTTTTATATTGGAAGATATTCGCATGCCTCAGGGAGCTGCTTTTAAACAGCGGTAACTTATTGAAATTGCATTTGAATGCGTGCTCCCGTTTACTTTTACTTTCAATTTTGCGATACCGTGCGAGACCGTGCATACTCTGTCAATAGGGAGCGGTGGTGCTGAACGCGCATTTTAAAATATCAACGAATCCTCCGCCACGGTCCAGTCCACTAACATGTAAAACAGACTCTTAACACACGCTCAATGCGAGTGCTTCACTAATACGTAACACACACTCATAACACTCGCTCAATGTCTTCTCCTCACATGATCAGTGCTGTGCACCATGTACGACTCAAACAGCTCGTGCTGGATGAGCTGATGGCATTGAAGTGACTGTTATCCACCTGAATTAAATTGTTTTTATTTCTAAAACTTCAAAACTAAAGTGAAGGCATAATGTAAACGTAGCTTTGGCATATTCTATCCTAACTTCACCCTCACATATGCAATTTCCCACAAAAATCATCCTGATAGGTCTAAAATATAAACACTTATAACAGGCTTACCATAAGACAAAAACACATTTTAGAAGAAGGATTGATGAAGTATTAACTTATTATTTAAATTTTGTTCATTTTTAACAAATAAAAAAGTTACATAGTGCACCCTTAACTGAAATAAAAAAATATATAAAACCTTATCTTATTTCAGCTAGTTGCGCAAAGTAATATTTCATTATCTCATTTTAATTTAGTTTTAGTTAAAACATTTATAAAAACTATAAGACACATTAAAAATGAATTAGAAATCATTAGAAAGGACAACACACAACAAAATTATTTAAATTAAATGAATAAAATTAAAAACTTAAAATATTAATACAATCTATAAGTATCTCAACGATGGTAAAATAACTGTTACAAATGAGAGCAGATTATACTGAACACATGCCGCCACAACAAACTGTGAGAGAAAAAGAAACAGATGGAACAGAGGAAAAGGTCAAGAACTCACTATTAAATTCATTAACTCAAGAATGACTACCAATTAACATATAAATCACACAGCAATAAAAGTCTTGCACATTATGAACCCTAAAGATTCTTTATTATGAGAAAAGTCAAAGGTGATCCCTCATGGTGGTTTAGGATGAAACATAAGCTTGTATTTCACCATGCAAGTGAAAAGCATAATTCATAATTCACATTTCATGTTTGTGATACATTTACTCTTGGTTTATGTACCTGCAAAGGACCCTGAATGTTGTTCATTTGAATTTGTTGGTTGAGGCATAAAGAGACACTGACATTAAACAACACTGACTAATGCAAACCTATAGTGTAAAATCCTTTCTGCATTTAATTGCGCTTGACGCAGCTTGAAAAATGAATTATGGAAGCTGAATGTTCACTCTGAAGAAAGATACCTTTGAAAATAGATGAACGTGAAATTAAAGTATAATAGAAACTGACTTTCAAGAAGAAAAACCTTCAGAATGCAGTTCACAGTGATGAAGCAGGCAGAAAAAACATTATAATGTATAATATCTGCTAGATATTCACCATTGCATATAGGAAAGATAAAAATAAAAAAATCGATTCTCAGACGCATCGTGATTCTCTCTTCAAAGATTCTGAGAATGTCAGAATTTATTCTGAGTTTAGTTTTTAACCACAGATGCGAAATGGAACTGTGCTCTAGAAACAACACACACACACACACACACACACACACACACACACACACACACACACACACACACACACACACGCACACGCACACGCACACACACGCACACTCACGCACACTCACGCACACTCACGCACACTCACGCACACGCACACGCACACGCACACGCACACGCACACGCACACGCACACACACACACACACACACACACACACACACACACACACACACACACACACACACCCTATCCTTTATCTATCCTCTAACACTAACCCTACTCCTAAACCTTCCCATTACAGTGCATTTTTACAGTTTTAAAAAACATCACTTAGTATGAATCATAAGCTGTTTTTTTAATGGGGACCAAAAAATGTCCCCAACAAGGACAAGGATTTCGGATATTGCCATCTTTGCGGGGACATTTGTCCCTATAATGTAGGGCAGTGGTTCTCAAACTTTTTATACCAAGTACCACCATAATGACCAACATTAAAATACAGTAGCGTAGTAGGCCTAACTATTCAGCTCCAGCTCTGCACAGCTCAAAAATGAGGCAGAACATTGCAAATACACAGTTTGTACATTAACACTGCACTGTGCTTACATACAGGTAAATAAAATAATGATTCAATTAAAATGTGTTGTAACACATTTTTTTAATTAAAACTGTACTGTACTTAAAACTGTACTGTAAAAAACTTTACATAAATAAAGATGAAATTAAATAATTAAAATGTATCGTTTTAACATTAATTTATATTAATTAAGTCCCTGTAAAGTCAAAATTTAATATTTGTTCCGAGTTTGTCACACCACAGAAAAATGTGTTATTAAATGTGTGCCAAATTTATAAAAAATAAAAATAAAAACGCCAAGCAAATTCTTGAAAAAATAAGCAGAATTACCTGCTCTCAAATGCTGGGGGCGTGTCTGCTATCTGAAACCACGCCCACTAGCGGGAAAGCTGAAGTAAGCACACAAGACAACTGGGCAGTGGCACGTACTGCAACGATGGCACCAGATGTTGGCGGGACGGGTGGATGAAGGCCGGAGCGGGAGATAGTCGGTTCGGCCCCATTCTGCAGTGGATTATCAGGGAATCCCAGTTGTCTCCAGTGAACATTTGTAAAACTATCCATGTAAAACGATCACTGCAGAGGCAGGTGTTGGAGGTGATCAAGGTAGCTGTTCACAAAATTAATCCACCACTTCTTGATATCAGCGATTTTATTTTATAAGCTTTTTGTCCGTTTTACAATTAGGTAATATGCATTTACGTGATGAAGGTATAACTAGCTAGCTAACTGTAGGCTGTAGTAACTAACGGTAGTGACAGCAACGCGTGATTGAACAGGCGAACTGATGCGAATGTGCTCTAACGATAGTTGTTATGATGTTAGGGGAGGGGCCAAGCTCAGTGGCTCCAGTGCGTCATCGAGCCACTGTTTTAGTACAACACAGTTCACAGTCTTTGTAACGTGTTTCAGCAATACATTTCTAACATTTATAATGTGTAGAATAGAAACAAATTTTGGAATGCAGTAGGCCTATATATTCAGTACATGAAATTCACTTACGGGCAGGGCGCCATCAGCTGAAGGGGCGCCAATGAACGCATATCAGGGGTGTGTGTAAAGGGTGTCAAGGCCACCCTGAAATAGGATTGCCGCCCCCACTGGTTCCCCTAACACTATTGGATCAGAGTACTGTCAATTACTGTCTGAATGTTGCATGTAAAGTTTGCATTTGGAGCGCTCAACACCAGAGCCGGCCTAAGGCATAAGCGAACTAAGCGGTTGCTTAGGGCCCCCTTTGCCACCAGGGGGCCCCCAAGAGCACATGAAATGACTTTTTCATGATGATTGAAATCGAGACTAAATAAACTGCAAAATGTTAAGTTTTCTAATATATGCACGGATTGATTCTGACAGCATTGCACGAGCCCGCGGCGCCATCGGCCAGATACTATTCGCTTGATAGCCAGGGTTCAAAGTCCAAGTGCGAGAAAACCAGCGCTTAAACATAACCTTACTCGTCAGTTGCCCGGTAACCTTTTTATGAATGGATGGACTTGAGAATGTGATATGGTTTAGTGCGAATATCTTGTCTGACGTGCTGCATGTTTTGTACGGAGTACAGCAGAGCTTCAGTTTCTCAGTAGATGTTTTTCTGCAAACTGCTGTATCGTCCCCTTGGAATTATAAGTTGTGTAGCCTACATTTTAGAAGTTTTTATTTAGAAAATAAAAAGGTTCTTTCTACACAGTCGAATGGAATGCAAAAAATAAAATTTCCGCCAAAATAAAAGCTCTGTTTAATGTTTGAAAGAAATCAACATTTCTTGTTTTTAAAAGAAGTCTCTTCTGCTCAGCAAGGCTGCATTTATTTGATCAAAAATACAGTAAAACGGTAATATTGTGAAATATTATTATAATGTAAAACATCTGTTTTATATGAATATAGTAAAGTGTGATCTATTCCTGTGATCAAAGCATCATTACTCCAGTCTTCAGTGTCACATGACCCTTCAGAATTAATTCTGATATGAGGATTTGACGCTCAAGAAACATTTATGATTATTATCAATGGTGAAAACAGTTGTGTACAATAATTTTAGGATTTTCTGAAAGCTTTCTATTGCAGGGAAATGCTGTTCTTTTGAACCTTCTATTCATCAAAGAATCCTGGGGGAAAGTGAGCATATTCAGCATAAGAAACTACTTTAATTTTTTTCATATCCCAGTGTGAACTGTAGTACAGTAAGGCTTTGAATATTAATATCTGAGCACTCCTGTGGGTTTGCTACTGTTACAATTAAAGACTGTATAAGGGTAAGACCATTACAGCCAGACATGATGTAAGCAACACAGCTACTACTACTAAAATTGATACTGGGTGTGCGAATTAGCAAGAATTGACAATAGTCAATCGTATTGGTGGCACCGAGGGGCCCCCAAATATAATTCTGCTTAGGGCCCCATAAGGGCTTGGGCCAGCCCTGCTCAACACCATTAGATCAAAGAGCTCGGTCAGAGCTTTGGCAAGGTAACGCTTTTTTTAACCTCTTAACTGTCACCGTCCCGCTAGAGGGACACCTGGCACTCTTTTTTTGATCACCTTTTTTCGTATCATATGTTTTAGTAATTATCATAAATTAGGTATCATTCGAAAGCTTACGAACTCAAAATTCATTCTGTGGAAATCGTTGTGAAATTGGACGTTGCGTTACCATGGAAATGGTACTTTAAATTCTTTTAGCAGGCTCCTCCCCTTAGTGGGCGGCGTCATGTTTCATATTACAATATTCATTTGAACTACTTTATAATCAAAATCTTTTCTAATCTTGACAAAACACATATCGTCGGAAAGGTCTGAGTCTCAAGGTTCCATATTTGGTGACCGTTTTGTGATGGAAGTGACCTTTGCATAGAAAATTACAGGAAAATGCATCAAAAAAACAATCAATGGAATTTGAATGACACCCGGTGGCTATTTTTGGTACAGCGCCTAAACAAAATCTCATGGGAACTTAAATTTTTGTGATATCAACTTCAAATTTGGAACACAACTTGGTTAGACATATGGCTTTGATTTTATAGTAATTTTAGACTAAAACATTTTTGTAAAATATATATTTTATATAAAATAAAAAATATTTAGTACAGTATTTTTTATTTACAGTAAATTTAAACTTCCATAACTTTTCCATACTTTCATTTTTTTTTTAATTGCGTTCACTTTAGAAAGAATCTGCCGAGTGTCTACTTTAAAACGAGACCAAACTCAGGTCTATATTCCAAAGCATTCTTGAATTACAGCCCTTTATGTTTGGATAGTGCATTTTCATGTGTATTCTCAAAAAGGGGGGTGACAGTTAAAGGGTTAACCACATAATAAAGCTAAATTCAAAGGCCAATTCAAAAAACAGGTACAATAAAAGTGCGTAAATCTGTATTTTGTTAAGGCAGTATTTGTGGCAGTCGAGAAATCACGCTGTGAAATGGGCAGATAGCGTAATATTGCTCGGTGTGTATTATAGACGCAAGATATAGGCTAACCACACTCGCTTTAGCATTTCATGATATCACTATATTTAGACTCTATTAAGCTTTCTTCTCTTACTTGCACCTCCAAAAGGTGTGTGTTTTTGCGCTAATGCATTGTTAAAGGATCCGTGTGTAATTGTCCCATATAAAACTTCAACGGCCATTTTAAAAATAGTATAATAAAATGTGCTAATTCACAATATTTATTATCCTTTATTAAACCGCTTTGTCGAATTTAATGCATCTTTACGGGTGGTGTTTAAAGGGGTTATTTAAAGGGGAAGTTCAAGCGTCAATGAGAAACAAAGACCGCACTGAATCAATATTTATTCTTGTTACTTTCATGTGACTGGTCAAGCTTTTATACGTAGTTTCCAAATTGTATTTGTATATATTTGTTAATAAGGATTACAGTTCCAAAATGGTATGTGTGTATGTATTTGTTAATAAGGATTAAAATCAATACCAGTAATATCATGTTGCTTTTTAAGATTTGGCTGGGGGGTGCTAATAAGGATTTCGCCTAGGGCGTCAAAATGGCTAGAAACGGCCCTGCTTACGGGCATTAAGTTGCTTTGAAATGCTCACATGCGTTTTGTGAATCGGATCGGATAGGACCGGATAGTTAGGTGCCTAAATATTCCCACCCCTTATTAGGGTCCAGTGAATTTAAGAGAGTAACATACAGAGACTTGAAAGACTTTAAAATCGGCATAAAAACAGAAGTTTCAACAGTCTTTTCTTCCCTAATGTGATATGTATTCCAAGTAAAACAGCTTCTGGAACAAGAAAAAACGTAGGGCGGGACTTGATTTTTCCATGGGGAATTGATTGGATGGTTGTGGTTTGCTATTGGTTGATCTCTTGTGAGTGAAAGTTTGTCCCACCCCTATCCTAAGAGCAGGACGGAAAAGGCAATTAGAGTAACATATGAGATTAGACGCAAGAAACAGAAAATGGATGACCTTAAAGAGATTGTCGCAAACCATTTTCCAATGCATGCGGCAAGCAGATGTGATAAATGACACGAGTCTTATGGATGAGTAATAAAATGATTGAAAGAAATGAAAAGTACCAAATGCGCACAGACATATAAAGTGCACTCAATTTATGAGCTGACTGAACACACCACCTCCATTGCTGACAGACCAGTGGCCTTGGTGTTCAGAAAGCCATTAAGCGATGGGTAAAGGTTAAGAGTTTTTTTTCTTTCGGTTTAG
The DNA here is from genome assembly GCA_023566225.1 of Romanogobio albipinnatus. NCBI lineage: Eukaryota > Metazoa > Chordata > Actinopteri > Cypriniformes > Gobionidae > Romanogobio > Romanogobio albipinnatus. The sequence goes on along the minus strand of CM042239.1, from coordinate 66,315,403 downwards.
TCTCTTGAATCTGCCATCACAGAACAATTTCTGCACGAGTGGGCGGTAAAAGCGATTAATCTATTCAATGTACGGATTCATATGAAGTCCAGAAAGCATGGGTGCTTCTAAAAATACCCTCTCCATTCTGCGGACTGAAGAGATTATCATTTACAAACATTAGTGCAAATGAGAAAACTGATTACAGTAACTGAAGGAGCTGGAATGGAAGCGGCTGAAATGGCCTGACTGGAAGCTGCAGTCAGAATCAAATGGCAGAGAAACAATAAAGCTCTGGGCTCCCAAAGGTCTGGGGAGAGGCTCAGATGATTGCATTGTGGCCAAGACGGCAAGAATATCTGAGATAAGCCTAAGAGCATGTACCATTCATTCTTAATGTTATTTGGCTGGGATAAAACCTTCAGGATGGCAAGCAATACCACTGAAATCTGCTACCAATAACACGAAACCGCAGAAAATGGAAACAAATCTCTTCCATACACATTTAACAAGACCACATTCTGTGTAAGAAACACAGTATTATTATGTCCTGCGTTACTTGTATTTGTGGTGTTGCGCCGTGTTCTTTTCTCTCTCCCTTTTCTTTCCTGCTCTATCTTTGACTTCTGATAGGTCATCCAATGATGGGGTGTCTTTATGTAAGGAATAATTGACGACGGGCCATTGAATTATTAGAAAAATAATGCACACCCGACACACGACGCAAAGCGGAGTCAATTATTCCGCTTATACTACGGTTACCACACCTCAAGACATCGATCCGATGATATATTTAAAGGGATTTGTCCGTTTTTTGTACTTAAATCGCTATAGTGAGTAGGACTATTTCTTCCGCGTCTCATCCAACGGCTCTTTTGCTAGTTCCGAAACGTCATTTTAAAGCTGGTAACAGAGGCTTGAGCCGTTGATAGAATTCTACTGCAGTTATTAATGAAGTTATTAGAAAGAGAGCGAGAGTGACAGAGACACACACACAGGAGAGAGAGAGAGAGAGCTCGTGTGAATTAGGCTACCTGATGTCCGCTGCCGCCCGTTTTATATTCACCGTAAATATTAAAATTTACTTTAGGAAAATCGTCTGTCATGTTGTTTTTTTTAGTCCTGTAATTTCTGTTATTACAGTTAACTATGCGAAGTGATATGGAACTGTAATGCGGTCAAGAGCTGCCTGGAACTACGTTCGCTGTGCGTTTCCCAGAAAATAATTGCACACCTCAGAACGTTCATCAGCTAATCAGATTCAAGCATCCAACGGCCCCGTAGTATAAAAGGTCTTTATAAGGATGCCAGAGGGCTCATTTCTGGTTGTGATCGTGATCGGGTTAAGAGCTGCTGGATCCCTCCTCCGGCCGATTATCAAACCTGTGTAGTCCCAGTAGTCCCTTTCACATAGCAATGCCGGTAAATTACCAGAAGGACTTTACCAGTAAATACACAAATACGGCGTTCTCTATTTCATAGAGCTCCCAAAACATGTCATTTTTGTTAAACTTTTAATACATTAATGTTACATTGTATAAGTTCCATGATTTCAATGAATTAGACATGCTTTTTTATTAGTTTTTGATTTTAATTTAACCATTAAAATGGACTCCAAAAACATATTTCATAGGGCCCAATTTCATATGGCATAATTCCATATGGCATTATACTTAGATAATGCTATGCCTGTTTGAAAATAATTTGGGAAATGTAACATTTTAAGCATGTAGAAGATGTAACAAGAGTTAAAAAATATATTTAATTTTATATTTCATAGTATTCATTAACACAAATACAGTACAGGAAGAACTGTACATAATAATAAGCCTCATGAGAGGATTAAAAGTAATCCAAGGCTGACAATACAAGACAACATCATCATCTAATTATTCATTGTACATCCTATTAATTATAACAGGGTTTAATTAGGTTACGTTTAATGTCTATTTTGAAATGGCCTAACCTACACATGCAAGTGAGATTGAAATGGGCTCTGGGTGGTTAATAAATCTTTTCTTACACTTTTCAAATACAGTTCTCCATTTTTGTATATGTTTGAAATGGAACACAAAAGTAGACATAAGAATAACCCTTTCCATACAACATAAGTGAGCACAGACTCAAAAAGGACACTCAATCAACCGATTAACCGACCAACCATCCAACCAATCAACCAATCAATCAACCAACCAACCAACCAACCAACCAACCAACCAACCAACCAACCAACCAACCAACCAACCAACCAACCAACCAACCAACCAACCAACCAACCAATCAATCAATCAATCAATCAATCAATCAATCAATCAATCAATCAATCAATCAATCAACCAATCAATCAATCAATCAATCAATCAGCCACTGTGTTCCACTAAAATCATTCATTTTTGAAACTTAAAGATTTTTAATGTTTAAAGACATTTAAAGCCAGTGTTATGCAGTAAGACGTCATACGCTGCGTCCCAATTCGCATACTATCCGTACTAAATAGTATTAGAAAATAGAATTAGTAAAAGAATGTTGAAAAGAGTATTCCAAAGATTCCCGGATGGTCTACTATTTCTGGTCAGAATTCGAAGTGCGGATCGACGCACACTCTAACGGCTGATATTGCCCACAACCCATTGTGAGTTTGACGAGGATTCGATTAGAACTACAAACGCGGATAAAAAACTACAAACATGACAGTTGTGCGTGTCCGACGGTTATTTATCAATTATCAGTATTTAACCTGACGAAAAGATATTTATTCAATGTTATCCACATTATATTTGATCTGCAGCAGCATTGTGAACTTTGTAATGATACGTTTGGCCGTTAACTTTTAAATGCATCATTATATTTAAACTGCAAACACATGAAGGTCACATGAGTCTCTGCATTAAAGACCCACGAATGGCAGATCAACGTGCGACTACATTTCTCTCCGATACGGTAGGAAATTAAACTGAATGTGGAGGATTTTAACTGTGACGATGATTGACAGGGCAGTTTAAACAGTGTAGGGATGCACGTAACTAATCGACAGAGTCCGTTATAGATGACGAAGTAGTACGTCCCAAAGCCTGCATACTCTTTTGCTACACACTCAAAAGTATGTACGTTTTCTTCACAAAAAGAGTACATACTTTTAGGTCGTAGTATAAGTAGGCGAATTGGGACGCAGCAATAGACTGGTGACGCTATACGAATACCACATGCTTGTTTTCAGACTTTCCTTTGGCTCTGGATTCAAAGGTCAGTGAACTCCAGCTTAAGGTCAGTGTGCTAGTGCTCACATCACTAGTGACTGATGCCATTTAGAGTGTGATACTAATGAGACTCAGGCTGGAGGCCATAGGCTCTAGCTCAACTAAACTAGGCAAAACATAACTGAACTCATTACCAAAAGTTCATGTGGGAATATACAAGCATTGATGGTGTATGAAAAGGCACGTGATGGGATTGTCGGCTTGCAGCTGGGCGATTATAATCAGTAATTGCATAGAAGTGTACAGCAATGGTAGGGGATGCAGAGATCACACACAGCATATTGAGACATAAATTATACAAAGATAAAAGAAACAGCCTCTTTTATTGCTTGGATCTAAAACCTAGTGAGCTGCTTATGGAGGCGTACAGTATGCACACTACTGACACAAAGACAACTATGGTAACACTTACAATAAACTTGCTTTACAATAAGGGTTCATTTGTTAACGTTAGTTAATAATTTTTATTTATTTTAATAATCTATTAGTAAATTATATTTGAGTATTGTGTGTATCGGATAGTTTACAAAATCAAATAATTCAGAAATTGTTTTGCCATTGAAATGACTGGGAAAAAAGTGTCCCAATCAACCTGAATTCACCCTATATTCTGAAATCATAATTGCATTGCATTATGTTGTTTTAAATCCCAAATATTTTACTTATAACATTCATCATTACCAATTATTCATTTAAATCATTTACTTGTATACTGAATACTAACTGAATTGTGTTCAGTGTCACAATATTACTTTTTTTTAGCATGAGACTTCTTTCAAAAACTTTAAAAAATAGTAGTCATATCTTTTGATAATTTAAAATATAATAGGCCTTTGTAATGTGCCTTTATTAACTATATTCTAAATAAACTCCAACAAAATATATTTATTTTGTCTTGTTGCTCTCTCTGACACATACCTGAGGCTCATTCATTATGCGGGTCATTATGCGTTCTTTTGTTCTCTCAGGTGAGATTTACATCATTATTCATGATCATTCACACCCCTATGCATACGGCCTTTGTAAAGAAAAAGTGTCTTACAAAATGTAAATTAATATATTGTTTTATGTGAATGAGTAGGCTCGATGATTCTCACATCAGTTTGAAGCAAAAACTCTTGGCAACAACACCCATTAGTCAAAAGTATTGTGGAACCATATCTACTGTGTGTTTTGAGACCTTAATTCTGAGACTTACATTTTTTGTTTTTACAAAAACCATGCATAAACGTTATTCTCTCAAAAATACAAGAATGTACATACACGTTGCGCTCATATTACAGTAGCCCGGTTTGTGCTGAATACAGTGTAATGACACTTTTGCCATTAATATGTTTATAAGCAACTGTCAGAGCATGTCAAAACTTCTAAAGGGCCCCAAAACAGCTCAGACTCCAGAGGGTTACATTAACAATGATTAATAAATGCTGTAGAAGTGCAGTTCATTATTAGTTCATGTTAACTAATGTAGTTAACTAATAAAACTTTCTCAAAGTAATGTTAATAAAATCAACAGAAGCTGGTTTTACTTTTGTCATTACTGATCACATGCACTGTAAAACATAATCCCAAATAATACAGTGTACAATGGTGGCCACAATTATTAGAACACTTGGCATCTGGGAGACGTCTTATTGGCCATGGATTTATTTTCCAATAGAACCATGACCCAAAACATTCTTCTAACTGTTGCTCCCTCAAAGTCCGGAACTCAACCCCAGCGAGCGAGTTTGGAAAATAAACCGGACAGATCTATTGTACATTCAAAGGAAAGCCTTTGGCTTCAGTTGCAGAAGGCATGGGATAACATTAGTGTTGAAGTTCTCAGAGGAAATATATTGACACTACGCCAGAGATGTGCTGCTGTAATTGCTGCAAAAGGTGGACATACCAAATATTAAAGTTAAAAGTGGAGAAAAACAGTACGACTCACTTCAAATGCTATTTGATGGTCAGAGCAACCATCTGCATGTTTCATGAACATTATGAAATTAAATCATGTTTAAAATATGCATTGTTACAACCGTCTAAACATATTACTATATAAACATCGTAAAGTAAACATAGTGATTATTTCAGGAGCATTAGTTCATGGCATAAATGTGCGCTATTCATTGGTTGTAGAACGCGCAAGACCGCCTCATTTTACCGCGGTTAGATCAGCATGTTACAATTCAAATGTGTGCATCTATTACACAGGACATCAGTTCTGACTCTTGACCCTCACTAACATTTTTGTCTCATTTTTGTTCGTTGACGAAAATGACAGTAGATTTTCGTCTTAGTTTTTGTCATCCAAAACATTTTTTTTTCTTTCGTTGTTGCCTTTATGAAGACAGGACAGTTAGTTGACAGGAAGCAAAGTTGGAGGGAGAGAGAGGTGGACGGGATCGGAACGCCCGAAGAGCAAATGCGCTATATGTCGGCGCGCTGCCTATGAGGCTATTGTCGCCAACCCAAAACTGTTTTTTATTTTATCGTCTCGTTTTCATCAGTGAAGAAAGGTCGTTGTCGAAAATTATGACGAAAATTATTCGTCAACGAAATTAACACTAATTAACACACATTTCTTTAGGACAAAGAATCATCAAAGGAGAGCTCTTGACAAGGGCAGTAAGACAAACAGAATTTTAATTGGAGGGTGGATTTACGTCATGATGACCCGTGAAACCAACAGTGACTTTATACTTTTCAGGTCTAAATGAAATTGTAAGGAGTAGAAAGTAAAACAACAACAACAGAAGACTCTTCCCCAATGTGGACAGAAGACAGCAGGAAAGTCAAAGGGTCTCTGAATAAATGAATTATACCAATGAGATTGCATTTGGTTTTCATCCAGCTTCTTTCTCCAAGCGTTGTGGAACCATGTTTGTGAGACATTGATCAAGGAAGATTATTTTCTATATTGTGGAAGTGGGAGAGGGTGTAATGAGAATATGGAAGCTGCCCTACTTCCTCTGCATTGTCTGGGAGACAGATATCGAGTGGCTGGAATTTAGAACCCGAGGTTCATTTAAAGTGTCTGTTCAGTTTAAAAACAAACACATGATTAATGTTTCATTGAAATGTGCTGTGTGGTTTCAGTGATGGCAGACAATTTGACAAGTTATTGCCAGCTAACCACAGACAGTAAATAAAACCTCCAGAGAACAGAACCTAGCAGATATATTAAATATAGCATATACAGGTGTGTCATTTCATCCTGATCTCTTGCAAATGTGTATCTATAGCACAAATTGTATTTATTGTGCGATTTATATGCCAAAATGAGTTTTGTGGGATGCACATCCAGGGCACGAAGCTCCCGTTCCATAACATCCCAAAGATGCTCTATTGGGTTGAGATCTGGTGACTGTGGGGGCCATTTTAGTACAGTGAACTCATTGTCATGTTCAAGAAACCAATTTGAAATGATTCGAGCTTTGTGACATGGTGCATTATCCTGCTGGAAGTAGCCATCAGAGGATGGGTACATGGTGGTCATAAAGGGATGGACATGGTCAGAAACAATACTCAGGTAGGCCGTGGCATTTAAACAATGCCCAATTGGCACTAAGGGGCCTAAAGTGTGCCAAGAAAACATCCCCCACACCATTACACCACCACCACCAGCCTGCACAGTGGTAACAAGGCATGATGGATCCATGTTCTCATTCTGTTTACGCCAAATTCTGACTCTACCATCTGAATGTCTCAACAGAAATCGAGACTCATCAGACCAGGCAACATTTTTCCAGTCTTTAACTGTCCAATTTTGGTGAGCTTGTGCAAATTGTAGCCTCTTTTACCTATTTGTAGTGGAGTGGTACCTGGTGGAGTCTTCTGCTGTTGTAGCCCATCCACCTCAAGGTTGTGCGTGTTGTGGCTTCACAAATGCTTTGCTGCATACCTCGGTTGTAACGAGTGGTTATTTCAGTCAAAGTTGCTCTTCTATCAGCTTGAATCAGTCGGCCCATTCTCCTCTGACCTCTAGCATCAACAAGGCATTTTTGCCCACAGGACTGCCGCATACTGGATACTTTTTTACCTTTTCACACCATTCTTTGTAAACCTTAGAAATGGTTGTGTGTGAAAATCCCAGTAACTGAGCAGATTGTGAAATATTCAGACCGGCCCGTCTGGCACCAACAACCATGCCATGCTCAAAATTGCTTAAATCACCTTTCTTTCCCATTCTGACATTCAGATTGGAGTTCAGGAGATTGTCTTGACCAGGACCACACCCCTAAATGCATTTAAGCAACTGCCATGTGATTGGTAGATTAGATAATTGCATTAATGAGAAATTTAACAGGTGTTCCTAATAATCCTAATAAGTTCCTAATAAATTTAGGTGAGTGTATATTATATACACAAACCTACGGTGGCCCAGTAGTGCACAACACAACGAAATTTAAAAAGCATACATAAGTTCACAACACAACGAAATCAAGCAATAACACAACTGAATCAAGCCACAACACAACAGAAATGCTTCCGACCACTAGGGGGCTCTCGGAGTGCGGTTAAGTTAGTTTTCCTTGCCACTGTTCTATAGATTCACCAGTCTTACAAATATATAAACACTACGATCAGTTTTAAGTGTGCAATTGTATATCGACATGAACTATCAATTAAAAATCACCTATGTGCATTATAGCTGCATATTTATACTCAAAAATGCTTTTTGCAAAAACGCTACCACAGCGGATGACGCCTAAGGGAACGTCTGCCAATTCCGCCAAGTGGTTGAAACGTATAATTTGGATTAATTAAAATTACTTTCTTAATGTTCAAATTCCAATGTTGTGTTGGGCATTACTGAGTCAGTTTTACCAATACAATCAAGCTGTGGAATTTTAACATGTCTGTTTTTAAATGTTAAAGGTGTCATGGACTGGCTTTTTTTATTTTTATACTGTTGTCTGAGGTCAATTTATGACGTTTGCATGGATTTTTCATTCAGAAACATCATAATGAATAAGTAATAGGCTATTTTCTGCACTGGTTTTGAGGCTCTCTGAAAAACGTCGGTTTTGATGGGCGTGCCGCAGTGAAGACTTGGAAGTAAACACCCACGGCTATGATTGGATAATATTTGCATATTTAATGAGCTTCAGCTCCCCTCAGTACATGTGGGGATTGTTTTGAAAGCATCTGGAGAAACGCTCACAGGACTCTCATCTCTCATCCACCTGCGATTGATTGGGATGTTATTTCTGTATCTTTTCACCCGATCATCAGTGAATATAATCCTTATCCAATATAGAAGGCGGTGAAATTAAGCGAACAAACGCAATGTCTTACGCACGTGAGCTGGAACCGTCATGTTTATTGCTCAACCCGTTTAGATTCACGAGTCGGTGGGCAGGCTTGAGGCGGTGCTTCTGCGTCCTACTACGTCAGTGGTCGACATATTCTGAGAGCTCTCGTTTTCTGGGCCTGGTGTCTATAAAAGCTTTTCTTTGACTAACAAGGACGTTTGTTAATACCAAAGGTTCAAAGGAAAGTTGATTTCTCAATTCATCACCCCTTTAAAAGTATTTTTTTCAACCACTTGGTGTAATTGGCAGACGTTCCCTTGGGCGTCATCTGCTATGGTAGCGTGTCAAAGCATTTTAGAGTATAAATATGCAGCTATAATGCACCACAATTAGTGGTCCACTATTATGGGCTAAGACCACCCCCCTAGTGGTCGGGAACATTTCCGTTATGTTGTGGCCTTTTTATTGTGTTGTGGCTTGATTCCATTGTGTTGTGGCTTGTTTCCGTTGTGTTGTGGCTTGATTTCGTTGTGTTGTGGCTTGATTTCGTTGTGTTGTGATTACTATACTAGTAACTAACACACCACTATCCAAGCTTAAGGATTCCTGACAACACATACAAGGCTGTTTAATAGCAGCTCAGTTGCGTGTCTGTCTATCAAGTGATAGGGCATTCTTAAGCCACAATGAGCTGGCATCTTGGATTAAATATTCAGTGTTTGGTCAAGGATTATGTGGGCTCCTGGAACCCCATCTCAGAGGACAGCTGGAACATGACCTGAGGTAATAGCTGTTGAGAAACCAAAGAGACGAAACCTACACGACTCATGTCGCAAAGATTGTCTAAACAAACACACAAGACTGACATGACTACAGGCTCAGCCTCCATGTGGTACAAAACCGTACAGTTTCACAAGTAAACAGACAAAAAGAAAAATGAAAGCTATAAACGGTTTATTGCGAATTATGATCGGTAAGAGCCTCTGATAATTCCTCATACTCAAAGAGAGTTAAGGAGGAAAGAGCATAATGTCAACGAGTTGAAGGATTTTGGCCTTGCGAGACCTCCGCAAATTGCATTGACAAACCAAATCAAATCACTTGAAATCTATAACCATCTACTATGCTGCATGCTAAAAATGTCTATGTGCACCTGAGAGGTTTGCGTGAGAGATAAAACGTGATAAAGCAGAAGAGAAAGTTTTTCAGATGCTTACAGGCAAGATTAGAAAAATAAAGGCATTTTTTGTCTCTTTTTTTCCCCAAAGACAAAAGGCAGACGTTGTTCCAGGTCTTTTGCCAAGTATTTCAACCGGTCGCCCTAAAAATGGATGATATATTGCAGCGGTGTACACGTGTGACAGCAGAAAGCAATAAACTGGGGGAAAACAAAAAGGCAAATGTCATTTGTTCACAAGAGAGTGATTTCGAGCGTTTAGGCGTTAAGAGCGAGGCCACAATGTGACAAATAGCTGGACGCAGTCCTCTGGCTTCATTGTAGCTTGGAAATGCTGTTAAATTCACAGTCTTCAGGGTCCAAAAGTCTGAAGAAATATGCAGCTCTCACTGTCCTTTCTGTGGGACATTACGGTGTAAAACAATGTAATAGGTTGTTCAAAGTCATTTATAGTAATGAAATAGCAAGAGCTGTTATATTGCTGGTGAGATAAAACAAGGATTTCATTTTCTTTACGATCTTTAATCAAGAAAATGGACTATAAAGAAAGGAAAAGACATATTTTTTAAAGACTACACTGTAAAAAAAGCAACTACATATTTTCCAGTTTACTGGATCTTTGAGTCACAAATACTGAGAAATGTGAATTACTTGAAGCTACATAAAAGCTAAAAACTAACTAGTCAAACACTGTCTGAACAAACAGTTTTTGAGTTCTTCAGCAAGAATAAATGATGTGGTTACTGTCATAGAACTGCTTTTTTCCTGTTTTGTCATTATCGTTAGTTATGTATTCTGTTGTGATGTCAAGAGCTCATCTTTTTGTGTTGATTGTCACCCTTCTTGAGATTTGTGTGTCGTCAAGGTTTGATGTCTATGTAGTCTCACGTAGCCAGACCTTCAGACTGTCAGCAAAAAGCAAGCATTTTATTTTGTTCAGCGTCATGTTTAGGGGTGTGAAAAGAAATATTGAAGTCCCTACAATAACAGGCCGGTGTGTAAAACTCTTGGACTAGTGCAGGTATGGCATCAATTTGTAGGCCAAAACACGGAAGCGAGTTAGCATTTTAGCACTTCCGGATCCATCGTCCTGAAGCCAATGGGTTTTTTGAATGGGATTTTGGTTAAATGGCTGAAATAAGGTCTGTGGGGAACACAAGCTCAAGACACTTTCATGTTTTATTTCACAACATAAAATACATCAGTATTATCCCACTTGTGATTTTTTTTAAGCCGTTACGTGTCTTGAAAAAGGCGGTTGCTAACAAGTGGCTAAATGGGACTACAGAGGCAGTCGGGGAGATTGAACGTCATCAAGGTAAACTCAGTCCGCTTTTACAGCCTCATTATGCTTACAATTATGCTCTTATAAACTAGTCTCAAACATTCTGGGAAAATGTTTTTAGATAAAAACTGAAAGAGTTGTGGGAAGCTTATTGATGGTTATGGTGATGGTGATGTTGAAGTTGAGGCTTCAAAATACATAAAAGTTGTGTTCATCAAAACGTGTAAGAATTATAAACTTTTGTTAGCCTGACGTCGTCATACTCAGATACTGATACTGCTCCATTGGGCTGTGATTATAAGTTGTGTTTCAACCGAACCAGGAAAAAAAATGCCTCTGCCCTCAATTGGATAGACCTACAACCAATCAGAGCAACGGAGTGACGCATAGTTGTCAACAGAACTCAACTGCATGCACGCTGGAAGAAGTAGAAGAAGAAGATGAGTGTAAACGATCTTTGCAGGTGTTGTAAAAAATTATTTAAGGATACACAGAGTACTTACCAACACGATCATCATTTTTGAGAGAAATAGTAAAGGTGAATGCATATATACGAACAAGTTCTCCGTTAGTAGTAAACAAATTCAACCCAAGCACTCTTTGGTGACGTGCATGATTACGTTACTGTTGCCCTGACAATTTGATTGGTCCGAACAGCTCTGGTTCGAGCATAGTTGCTCCACAACGGATCAAGTCTAGACCGAACTTCCCGACCTCAAATGTTGTGGGCGGGGCTAAGTCCGGCTGTCATCCAGGCTAAACTTTTTTTGATTTATTGCAATAATCCAAAAGCCTATGGAAATATCCTATTGGGTTTTTTGTCGAGGGAACCAGTGTGATGCTATCTGCTGATTGGCCTACAAAGTGATGTCATACATGCGCCACTCTATTTTAAAGAGTCTATGCCGTGAACTTCACATAGTTCATAAACTTTTGAAACTCCATCGTTTAGTTGATCCGGATAAGCGTTTATCCTTACAGTTGTAAAAACTACAGATTTCTTCTTCTTCTTCTTCTTCTGTGAGGCGTCATAACCGCTTTGTTTAGTGGACCGTTAATGAACGTGACACACACACAGGTGTCCCGGAAATCCTGTAGAATCAGATGACGAACTGGAAATTCCTGAAGTGTTTCCAATTTTATGTCCGTGATGTCTGAGGCTGAGGTCTATGTACAACCTTCTAAAACTTTATTCCAGATAGCTATGCTTTGTAAGATGAATGCACCTACAGTAACAAAGATAGCATAGCTCACTTGACATATGAACACTAGAACCGCCAGGGTCGTTGTATACCTAAAACCGCCAGCGGGTAAATGTATCCATGCACATGACTAGTGTTTTAATATGGCTAAAACGTATTATGTCACTGTATTATGTCACAAAGTAATGTCTAGAGTCATGAAATGATTATTTTTATTCATCAACTATGTTTTTGTCCTGTTGTTTTAAATTCAGGGCAATTTTAAGCAGGCTACACTAATCACTGAACATAGGCTAAACCAGCCTGCAATGACAACGAGAACTACAAGGAAATAAATACATATTTTGGTGGTAATATTATCCATTGTGCCTAAAACTGATTAACGCTATCTCAGTGGGTGAAAGGCGTTGCCTAGTAACATAGAACATTAAAACATAAGCGGCGCAAAAATGACAGCATGAAAATAAAGGCATTATATAGGTAAATCTGACCCGCTGGATCTTTTTTTTTATCTGGTTTTATCTAAACAATTTTTAACAACAGGGGACTGTAAATAACACAATTTTAGTAAAAGCCAACGACTAGGAGACTTGGATATTTGAATTGAAAATACATTTGAAAAACAGCCATGAGTAAATGTTACCCCTTGACAGTTCTCAAATATATGGCAACAAAAATGATCAATAATTGAATGTATTAAGCCCAGGTGCACACGGAGATGTGTTTAGCTGTATACGTTAAAATGTTTTTATCATTTCGGCATTTCGTTTTGGGAGCCTGAAACCACAATTTTTTTAAACTGGGTCCCAGAGTGGATAAATAAAATAAAAAAACACCCTTGCGTTTTCGTGTGTACAGACAATCCGTGTATTTTGTGAAACGATGATGTCATCACCCCACGTCTTGCGCATGCTCCAAGTCTTCTTCGTTTTTAGTGTATCTCTATGGCAGAATTACAGCGCCACGTACTGGTCTGGCATACTACATCGTTTGAGTCGGTTTCAGTGGTTTCGTGTGTACGCAGACATTTCTTGAGAGGAGGGGGAAAAAAGATTGGATAGAGAAAGCTCTGGCTTTGTGTGGATGTGGCCTTATTTCGCCTAGAAATCTGTAGTTGCCTCGATTAATTTATGGCTGAATGAGGCATTTTGCATTTAGTGAAGGAATACATTTAAAATGGTAAATGGACTGCATTTATATAGCGCTTTCAAAAGACCCAGGGCCATCCAAAGCGCTTTACATCTTGCCTCACATTCACCCATTCATACACCGATGGCGGTGTCAGCCATGAAAGGCGCCATCCAGCTCGTCGGGAGCAGCTGGGGTTAGGTGTCTTCATCATGGACACCTCGACACTTGGTCAGGTGGAACCCGGGGATTGAACCACCAACCTTCCGGTTTGTAGACAACCTACATGAGCCACTGCCGCCCAGGGCCAATTTAAATTGGCAAACAAATTTGTGTTATAATTGAATAGCTGAGAGAACCTAAAAATCTGAATGCCTCAAGTTAAGTTGAATTTTCTCAATAATGCCAAATTTACAGTGTATGAAATCAAAGCTGACTTTTATTTTGTTGGCTTTCACATCATCTAAAAAAAAGAAGCAAGCCCTTTGGCTTTGTCCCACCTCAACTTCCTGTTTCATAGTAAATACTGAATATATTTAATCATCAGCACAGATAAGGTTTTCATTATTATATGATGAAGCTGAATAAATAATTCAATATACACAATAACCGGCCCATCACTTTGTTGTGTTAAATGTTAAATCTGAGAATCGCAGAATAAGACGGTCTCTCCAAGAACATAGATTTCCAGGGTGTATTCTACGTCCGATCCCATTAGAATCAGGCTCAGGTCAGGCGTTATAATTGACTGATTCTTTCAGGTGATCGATTGATCCTGATCACTTGAGCAACAGCTATTGACATTCGGTGTCTGTGCATTGCTTTCTAAGATAAAAGATACAGTGTTTGCCTTCACAAGGTTGGTTGAAATTCAAGCCTGAACATGTTGACATCACAAATGACTACTTAGAAAAGTATAAGATAATCAGTTTTTAGCATTTAACCAATGTAATTTACTTTGCCAACTGTCATATTGTAATTTCCTAATTTCCACTTCTCATTATGACATATAACAAACAAATTTACACATTAAACCCGTTTGAAATCTACTAGCACATGTTGAATTTCCATTTGCACTTCCAGGTTGAGCAAAGTTGCTTTGTGTATTGTAAAAAAGTTTTTAATTTGAAGTGTGAACAGAAAAAAGCAAGACAAAACAGAAACAAGAACACTGTTCTACAACCATTTATAGACGTATTGTCTTACTGTGTCAGCCGAATCAATACAGCACTTTAACAAGGATTTCAGGTGAAGGCAGAAAGACGGTCTCCAGCAACTGTCAGTCTGCCAGACTATCAATATTAAACATCATTTTCTGTGACTCAGCATAATATCTGACATTGGGCTTGCTCCAAATACAGATCATTTCCAGCACGTTGAATCATCACCAAACAGCTGATATCATTATCAGGATAAATACATTTTTCATGCATTTGACCCTTAATTCAATTAAATCACCATTTGGGGAAAATGTTCGGCATTGGTAATAAAGAGAGCAGTACATCTATAGCTATTTACGCAGTGGAAGAGTGTGCAACACCAGACAAATATGAATTAACACTGTTCATAATGATGGAATAGCTTGAATGTGAGAAGTCTTACACCACTGAGTATATTGAGCATATATTCAGTGCAAAAATACTAGTAGCAGGAATTTCGGACCCACTTTATAACTACTATGTACTAACATTTTAATTAATCATTTGATACAATGCACTTATTGTGTGCATACATGTCTTCACATTGTACTTACATTTTTAAATATACCTGTATGTAATTACATCTGTAATTAATTTCTGTAGTTACATTTGTAGTTACAATCTGTAGTTACGTTTCTGTAGTTACATTTCATACACTGTTGACCCTTCCCTTACACCTAACCCAACCCTTAAACTATCCCATACCACCACACCAGTCCCTAACCCTACCTGTATCCCACCTCAATATCAGCAAAAGTGCTTTGCAATACAATATAAACACAGTAAGTACATTGTACTTATTTTTTGATGTAAGTACATAGTAGTTAAGACCACCTAATATAAAGCAGGGCCGGAATTTCTATGTGAATCGATCATGAATCCCGTTTTGTATGAGCATAAACAAATTTATTGAGTTGTATTCTTAAAACAAGAAAAAAATATTTGCCAAAGGAGTAAGAAGAACTTAATTTAATATGTTCTGAAACCTAAATGTCTTAAAGGCATAATTCACCCTAAATTGAAGTCTGAAAACTCACCCTGGTGGTGTTCTGATGCTGTATGCCCGTTCTTTCTTGTTTAGTCCACAAAAGGAATTCTTTTAAAAATGTCATATAATGGCAGTGAATAGCGACAAGTGTCAAGGTTTTTAAAAAAAGACGCAAGAGTATCACAGAATGATCCCTTACGACATATACGTCGTATATTCCAAGTTCCAAGGAAATGTAACTAAAATCTTGACCTTGGCCATTACGGCATTATCACGGCAGCTTTTATATATGTTAAAATAACCGCAGCATTCTGTTTACCTCATGTAAATAAGAGGCTGTATTAACTTATTTCCGCTCATTTCCATGTGGAATACAATTTCATCCTTTATTATGAGATAAAATACAAGAGAAAAAAACATTTTGTATAATGTCACTATAATGTTCGTCTATATATCTTCCTATTTTTAAACAGATTTAAATAATAATTAGGATATTATTTTCCTATTATTAAATTAAATATGCATTTATTTTTATTATACCAAGCATATGACATTTTATTTTCAGCATACAAACATGTTATTGACCACCAGTGTTGGGCACGTTACTTTAAAAAAGTAATTAGTTATAGTTACCAGTTACTTCTTACAAATAGTAACTGAGTTAAATCATTATAAAAGTTACTGGGAAAGTAACTACTGTGTTACTTTTTTTTTTCTCAAATGTTCAAATATGTCAAATAACTTGAATTGAATTGGACACTAAACAGAATAAATTATTATTATAAAACATGTTGTACATTAATGTACACTATTGTAATGTTGCTGTGGGACAATGTGAGAGACATCTATCAAATTCAGTACATTATTGTTAATATTATTAGCAGACCTACCATAGTGTAAATATTGTGTAAATATTATCAGTACTATACAACTCCTTTGGTAGTGGAGCTCACGTTATCACCTGGGTTTTTAGCCACTAATTGTGTGGCAGCATGTGATGATGTGAGGCTTCATTAGATTAGAATTACTTGCCACAGACGTGGAGAGACTCTTTCTTCCTGGGCATAAGTTGCACGTTACATAAACATTCTTACCTTTCACCTCAACGAGGGAAAAGTAGCGCTTATACTTCCAGTTTGCGAACGCTACCTTTGAAGTCGTTGGACTTGCCATCGCTCTGACTCCTCCTGGTCGTTGGTGTGTGTGACTGTGCATATGCGTGTGTGTCATAGGTGTGTGTGTGAACTCAACCTATCAACCTCAACCTTGTCTAACACCCACCAATCATCATCAGTTATCATGTGTACCACCCCACCCACCCCCCAACAAGCATGGCATGCATGCACGCCCGCACACACACACCAACTAACCAACCAACCAGAGAAAGAAAAACGTTGCAGGTCCGACTGACAAAGAGCCTGTTCGGATGAAAATCGCTTCAGTGAGCTCAATTATAGTAACGCCGCATTTTATTCTCAGTAACGCTAACGGCATTGTAACGGGAGAAACAGTAATTAGCTTGATTACTCGTTACTGAAAAAAATTATTCCATTAGTAACGCCTTTATCTATAACGCCCTTATTCCCATCACTGTTGACCACATGAGCAGCGCGTTCACAGGTGTGCAGGATCCCAAAACTCGCTCCTCCACCGTGAATAAATCATCATCCGAATGCACAAGTTTTATCACTGAGGTGGCATGCAAATTAATTTTTATGGACTTCCACGTGAGAAACTATTACCGTCTGAATAGAGCTAATGAGGCGTTTTTATTCATCTTGAATTCTCACAAATTGTGTGCTTTTTCTGGGCGAGAGTAAATTGAGACACAAATAGAGTCTCACAAACGTGCAAGTTGCATATCTGTGCACAGAAGACCAATGGCCAAGGACAGATTTTTCATTTATGTAAATGGTACATCAAATTTTGGTTTGTTTTTCATCAGACCCTATCTTAGAACTGGGCGATTAACAGTATCACATTGAGATCGCAATAAAATGTATGTCAATAACGATGATAAGCTTCTGGAAGTTGCAGTGCATGTCGTTAATAAGTAATTTCCGTGAGTCTCTGTGTGAACGAACGGCGCAGTTTCGTCTGATACACATGAATTTCATCTCCAGAGCTTCCAGAAAGAAAAACTACCGTCAAGCAGTGTTAATTTTGACAGCATATTTTGATTTAATTTTTGTCATAGTCTTTTGACTAAAATGCCATTTATTTTTAGTCATATTTTAGTCACCTGAATTGTTTTTAGTTTTAGTCGACTAAATATCATAAGATTTTTCTCCTAAAATCTAATGAGTTTAGTTAAAGCTACACTGTGTGATATTTTCCCCCATCTAGTGGTGAAAAGGTATATGACCATTCAGTGAATTTTAGTTTCTGTTCCTCTCAATTCCGATTTCGTTTCAACTCCTACGGTGGCCGATTTATGCTGCGTTCCAGGCAGGTTTTTGAGCCTGTAAGTTACGACTTCAAACCACGACTCACGACTTTGTAGCATTCCAGGCAAAGTCACGCCAAACTGCCTGAGCGGTAGCTAGATGTAAACAAAGAATGGCGAACCTTACGGGCATTATGCTCATTTTCAATCATTTCTATCGCCAAAGGTGCTTACACCATGCCTATTTGAGGGAAACGGAGGAGAAAAAACAGTGCATAAGACAAGAGAAGCTGTTATACCTTTTATTTTACGTTATTTGCATATTTGGAAATGTATTTGGTATTCATTTATTCTTGCACTCCATGGCCTGACACTAGAAAAGCTGCTGATAATGCATAACATTTGCGGATAAAAAACGTTAGAGCAATACCTTATATTTGGTTTTTAATGTATGACTTTCATAAACACCGCATCCATGGGGGCTGCCATTGTTGCTTCGCGGGCTATGTGACGTCAGATCTCGTAACTGGGAGTACATCGATCTAGTACGAGTTCACGGGTGGGAAGTCACGGGTTTGACTGCCGTTCCAGTGCACTTTCACAGGTAGAAGGTTGGAAAAACACGGGTTACGGGTTGCCTGGAACGCGGCATTAGTCCAAGATTAACATGTTTCCAGTTCGACCTCGTCCACATTCGACACGGTGCCTGTGGGATATTCTGTGCGCAGTGGGATGGTTGGAACTCAACTGGCCTAATTATTCGGCTAGAAAGAACTGCAGTTAATCCAGAGTGAACTTTGAGGATAGTAATGTTTATTCAGTCATCCAATTGCAAGGCATAAAGGTTTGCGTGGATATGTACATAAATGTGGTTTCTGTGAGAGAACAAATAAGGATGGTAAATATACATACACAGTTAAGAACTGTATAACTATACTTATAAGTTACATTTGTATAATGTAACCGTAAACCAGAGCTTATTGTACCATATAGGCGCTAAATGCAGCTGCATTAAAAGGAGCGGAGCTGCCGCTGCCGCTGCTAACAAGCGGTGTCCGGTTACAAAAGTGTGTGCGCCGCTTTAACGTTCGCACTGCAGTGCGCTCTGTATAACAATTGTTAATATGCCGATCAGACCTGATACATATTTCCATCAACATACATTACAAGCAAATAGTTTCTATAAACGAATAAACATTGTTGATAACAAAATAACTGAATGATTATTCAAATAGGTGAGCATTACGCTATTGTATGTTGACACAAAAATACTTCTGAGGTGACATCAACTGAATTACGCGATGACACACTCTGAAACACATCTACAATGACAATAACTATTATTACTTACGGAGTTATTAACGCACAAAAATACCACACAAGGAAAAACAGACTTTTAGGAATAAACAAGCCAGGAAAACTCCGTATAACTCCGTTACTGGACGCTGCTGAGATGAAAACTTTTTGCGCATGGACCAGACAAGTCTGAACAAGTTGACGCGCACATGCGCGAGGCAAGGAATTTTGTACAGTGCAATCGAGTATTAAAACCAGTTAAAACGCGAAAGGCAAAGCTTGAATTTACGGGTATGTCCCTCTTTGGCTAATGTACTTTCAAGATGGAGGGGCAACATGGCGACCACCGTTAGATCCCATTACCTTATGTATTTTCAATGGCATATTATAAACTTACGAGAAGACTTTATTACTTGAAAGAAGTAAATATACATTAATGAGCACATATATTTTTGAAAGAACTAAGTGTTTTTAGCTAAGAATAGACTAAAAAAGTTACACAGTGTAGCTTTAAATTGTAATACATTAAGCATTTAAGTATTACATAACCGACTGTCACTTGAACTGACATTTTGACATAATTTAGTTTTTTCCATTAAAAATACACAAAAGAGAGCTCAATTCACTTTTTTGTTTGTTTTTAAAAACATCTATATAGTTTTTATAACTTTGTATTTCTGTTTTAGTTAGTAGCCTATATCATGTTAAGCTAAAGCTTCAAATAAGTTTTATTTATTTTTTAATTTCAGTTAACATTTATTTAATTTTAAGTAACGAAGATTTTTTTGAATGGTTTCAGTTAACTATTATAACCCTGATACTTTATTTAATATGTGTCAAATACTGGTCTTTCCTCCTGACTATGAATTAAATGGGAATTAAATTAAATACAGTTTATTGTGTAAGCAAAAAACGAATATGGTATATAATGCGTGACTTTTAATTGTAAACCAGCTGGAAATACACCGGGACTCTTATTTTGAAATCTCGCCTTACTTTTGCAGTTGTAGGAGCTCATTCAAGTTCAGATGAGGAGATAAAATATGCATTGTTACAACCGTCTAAAAACACATTACTATATAAACATCGTAAAGTAAACATTGTCATTATCCATCAGCATTAGTTCATAAACAATTGCCTGGCATAAATGTGTGTTATTTATTGATTGTGAGCCGGTCTGGAGCGCTGTATAGGGGATGCTTGAGTGAGCCTGTAGAAGCGCAACAGCGCCGTGTTCTCCAGCGGTTAGATCAGCACGTTCAACTCAAATGTGCGCATCTGTTACACAGGACATCAGTTCTGACTGGATCTCTTCCCTAATCGCCCCTCCTTAACATTTTCGTCTCGTTTTTATTTGTTGACGAAAATGACAGTTGATTTTCATTATAGTTTTTGTCATCTAACGCTAGTTTTTATTTAGTTATCGTCTCGTTTTCGTCAGTGAAAAAAGGTCGTTGACGAAAATTATGATGAAAATTATTCGTCAACGAAATTAACACTGCCGTTAAGTACACACTGAAACTGAAATGGAAAGATCTTCACGACAAACGGTCAATATAAAAGTTCGGTTTAACTTTGGTTTAACTGTATAGCCTTTAAGGGTATACGTAGGGCTGGACGATTAATCGAAAAGTAATCGAAACCGAAATAACCGACGTCATTTTCCCATGTCCGTTTTTTCGGTTTTAGCCACGTGACTCCGCCCCGTCAGTCACATCAAGTGCAGTTTGCAGGCACACGGAAAGATTCAGGAGCAGTTATCTTTGTTTATACAATCTGGATGGTCAGAATTACTTTGGTAATTGCATGTTTTACACAGTTTATACAGGTAAGTTAATCGCCGTTCTTATATGCGCTGCTACACGCAAGCCCCGAAGCCAGATCACTTTCACTTTCGTCCTCACAAAGTTTGTCAATTAATGCGTGCAAAGGCTTGCCAGTTTGAACATTCAAGCGATTGTGCATTATTCAAAAACACCAATATGGCAAACATCTCCGTTCAGTGCTCGTGAGCTTTTTTCTGTGACACAGAGAGCTGAGTTGTGTCATGTCTCTGACAACGGGTGTGCCCTGAAGCCAGATAACTCCTCACTAAACTTTGTCAATTTGTTTTAAGGCCTGCCCGTTTGAACATTGAAGCAATTTTAGACCATTGGATGAGTATTATGTTGAACTAATGCCTGATATATTGTGACACACAAACACTCATACAGACAATAGCTCACATATCATGAGAAGATTGTGCGCAGAAACTTTTGTGCGATTGTCAACGCTGTCCTGTGATTTATCACTAAAGTAGCTTAGAAACTCAACCGTTGTAGCATAGATTTGTTTACCTTTGAAGTAACTACAAACCACAGCTTCATAATTAATAGAGACGGTATGACTAATTCACACACACAGTCATTCTCTCATTAATGCATTCAAATGAATGTAATGTAGGCCTACTGTGGTAATTTATCAATATCTGATGTACAACAAACAGAAATATGCAAGAAATGTTACGACCCATAGACAATAACTGCTGAAAGTGAGCTGTTTCCTTCAAGTATTTTAAAATCACAAAGAAATGCAATTTTTCATTAGAAACAAAAATATCCCACCTTTAAAGGTAGGGTAGGTAAGAATTATCTAAAACACTTTTGTCCAAATTTGTTTAAACTTTCTTTATATGTCAATACATAATTTAAATGTAAGTACTCTGAAAAAGAGAGTATAAAAATCGAGTGACTCTAGACTTTTTAATCTGCGATAAACACCGCTCATTATTTTCGTCCGGGACGAAACAAGTGATTGGCTTGGGCGACTATCACTCTCTCTCGCTACCATGGCTACCACCCCTTTTGCTACAGGATCTGCCCACATGCATGCACCCGTTTGATTTGAGGAGTTCAAGAGGCACGAAACCTAGGAAGAGCAAAATAATGGCAGAGCACTCAAGCTCGAAATTCACAGTGCCGGGTTTTGCAGTCAGCGAAGGCAAACAATGCAAAAAAAGGAAGACAGTACAAGAAGTTTTTGGATAAACAAAGAAATCAAACGTGAGTAAATATCGGCGTGGCTTTCCAACGATGGCGAGAACTGAGGGACCTCAAGGGACTGAAAAGCGACTCCTTGATGGCTGTATTTCTGCTGGACAGGTAATCTTTCACTTTGATTATACATTTTTTTGGTTTATGTTTTCATGAAGCATGTATCACTAGCACACCTAGCTGCCTAATATAGCTAACATAACATTACTTAGCATAAAGTTACAATGTTATACACTTAATGTTATACACTTAACTATAAATACTCAATATGCTTAGCTCAAGTTGATCGCTGTCGTGTTGAATTTCGCAAAATTTAACTTTAGATAACAAAATGCATGTGTAAAAGCTAGTACACCGCATCCAGGAACATTTTTTAGAACTAAGTTAGCTTTAGCTGCTACCCTCTGTCTAAACTCTTTTACCATGTTCACCGGGAACTTTACCTGCACGTTTTTAGCTTTGCCTTATAAATATAACTAGCTTGTTACCGAATCAAACAAAAATATATTTTAAACTTTACCAGTATCGGTATACTAGCTTGATAGTGATTACTAAAAGACATCTTATTTGTTTATATTCATAATGATAAAGTTAGAATTTTTATTACATGTGATTCTGACATGATGTCACTACATGCACTCCGCTCCTTCTTCTCCGCTCGTCTCAGGTAAATAATGCGTCTTCCAGCTTAGCGGTCTGCGTAGCGCGTTCATGTGTTTTGGAGGCGTGGCTTTGGAAAGAGCCCAGAAGGGAGAAGGTGGAGTGAATGGAAATAATGAGCTGTCTTTAAAACAGTCGTGAGAGGTCTACAGACACTCAATTTTTATACTTTCTTTTTCAGAGTACTTACATTTTAATTATGTACTGATCTATAAAGAAAGTTTAAACAAATTTGGAAAAAAAAAGTTTTTTAACCAATTCTTACCTACCCTACCTTTAATAGTTGCACAGTACAAACCTTATCAGTGAAGTATGAGGGCAAAAAAAAAGGAAAGCTAAAAAAAACAAACATGAGCAAAATAATCGTTCATTAATTGCTAATAATCGAGGTACAATGTTCAATTAATCGAGATTTGGATTTTAGGTCAAATCGTTCCACGGTATACGGCATTAGAACAACACCAGGGTCAGTAAAGGGTGAACTATCCCTTTCTGCTTAGCAAATAGCCTATATCTTAGATATTTTATAGGAAAACAGTTTTTTTTTTTAAACACAAGACATAAGATTATGATCAACGGCATCTAAATGACCTGCTTGACTAATATGTTGTATGCTACCAAAAGTAAATAATAACTTAAAAAGGACAGCCTATATATCACAAACACATGCCTTCTATCAATACATGACCCTAATCAACACAAGATTTTAATGAGGTAAAGTCTTTCTTTCCCTGTCAGTGATTATGATCAAACACTATCAGTCCCGCCTACATAAATCTACTTAAACCAACCCGCCAGCAGTAGTTACTCGACTCTTCACTGCAGGTCTCTTTATCTTTCAAAAGGGTTACATGAAAAGCTCCTCTGTGGCACAAATTATGTACACAACACATTCTAATGCATTGCATAAAAAATAAGGCCAGCAAAGCAAAGCATGCCAAGCTTTGCCATCCGCGGTCTTTGTTGTCAAACGCACCCACACATTCAGACACACACTCACATACTGCAGAGATGCACAAGATATTCCTCACAAGCACAACAGATACATTATAATCAATAAACTTAACCAAAGAAAAGGAAAGAGTGAACAAATAAACTTGTCAAATCAGATAAACCCCATGAGTTTTGCCTAGAAATGATCTAGAACAAAACTTCCTCATACTGAAGCGGTAAATTAGCATAACTAGAAACTGCAAACTGCAGTCCTGAGTGCAAAGAGAAAAACTATTAGACCCTTAGATCTGTAACAAACATTTTGTAATAAGGAATACTTCAGGTTATCCTGGTTACATTGAGCATTTCTTCAAAATATTTTAAATTAAATTAAATTATTTGCTCACAATGTAATATATAGTTTGTGTTTTGTTCACAATGTAATATAATTCTAAGCATGAACCAAAATTAAATTAATTAAAATTACATATAATTTTAATTAATTTAATTTAAAGTTTTATGCTTGGAATTTTATATATATATATATATATATATATATATATATATATATATATATATATATATATATATATATATATATATATATATATATATATATATATATATATATATATAAAGCATATATTCTAAATGTAAAAATTGTATATATTATATACAATTTTTATTATACATACACATAAATATATATATATATATATGCAAAAACATATCTTGACAAATGGTTTATCAAGGTCAGTATAGTCACTACATGCATTTGTTTTGATGCATTGCTGATTTTCTGCAACAAGCCTATTCATTTTAGAAATATGGTTCACTGCCCATATTATCTCCACACAATTTGACAGACATTATTTGTAGACACGCTGGGAAAACTACAGCAGGATACTCAAGGACAGGACAACATGACAAAATGTGCTGCAATCCATGGAGAAGAGCCCATCTCTCCTTGAAACAGCTGACACATCAATTTATATTAGGCAAATGATGGGGAAAATTTGTTTGCCTCCTCCTAATTGTCAGTAGACTGGGATTAATTGACATGATTAGGGAGATTAGGAAGGAGAAGATAGATAGCTATCAAAGGTCAAAATCTGGTTAAGAGATGCCTGCAGGTTGTTTGAGCTGCACTGCCTCAACTTCTACACCCTTACTGTATATAATAAAGTATTTTATATGCCATCGCAAATCCGACAAAGAACAAACCTGATATTTACGAGATTAAAACTTTGGAAAATGAGGAAATTGCCGCCAACTTTACCTGCATTGAGCGTGCCAGTGATAAGTCTGAAGAGGTACTGAGCAAACTTCAGAATCTCCCTCTTGCATCTCTTCCTGCAGCTGCTCATGCTGAGGTTCCTCTCTCTTCCTGCTGTTTAATCCTTAAAAGGTTTGTTGACAGAGGAAAACTTCCTCCCAGTGGCCGCGCTCCTGCCCGAACCTGCTCTGCTCGTGTGTCTGTGAGTGTCGGCTCATACGGAGCTGCGCGCGGCTCCTCGCTGGAGATCCTGTCTGCGCGAGGGGGGTCACTCACTGCCGTTGGGTCATAAATATTTCCTCTGGAGCGCTCGTGTGTCCCAGAGGTGCTGAGCGCTCCCTTCTAAGCCGTCTCCTCTCTTTTGCAGCTCACACTCTTTCTGACACACACACACACATTTGTAGTAGAGTGGCTGCTTGTGTTTCTCAGCCCCATCTGTGGCTGTTTCAACCTCCACGGCCGTTGCTGGGAAGGCGGTGCCAGTGTGGCCTCGGAGTGAAAGCACGAGAGAGGGAGAGCGAGGAGGAGGAGGGGCAGGAGAGGTGAAAAAAGAGAAGGAATCAGCATTGACAGGCGATTATGGGACTGTCGTGTTGCCAGTTACAATGCTACAACACTTCAGAGACGCTCTGGGTGAGGCATCTCTGAGCGTCGCTGTATTGAGAGCGAAGGATAAAAAAAGTGGACGAAATGGAGGGACGGCGAGGTTAAAGATAAGAGAGACTGCGGAGACAGCCAGCTTCTGCCTGAGAGAAAGTGAATAGGACAGAGATATGGAGAAGAAAGATAAAGGTGAAGGTGCATGAAAGCAAGTGAAAAGAGATCTGGACAGAAGACAAAGGGACTGAGGTGTGAAAAGCAATGCAAAGAAGCAGACTGACTGAAGGGAATATAAAGAAACGCACAGAGAGAGAGAGAGAGAGAGCGAGAGAGAGAGAGAGAGTGGGGGGGGGGGGGGTTAAAACCGATGCGAAACACCTTGACATTTCCGAACAGCAGGTGTTCAGATGGTAGAAATAAAGGTGGAGTTCATAAGGTCAGCCTTGATGACTCATAGTCTGAGGTAGCCAACTTATTTTACAAAGCCGCATCAAATGACTGGGACTCGTCCATGACAACAGCTCTAGGTAACATTTTACCCCAAAATCTAAGTCAAAAAATAAGGTTGTTATCAAGCGGCAACCTCCCGCAGTTTCTCTTGAAGCCAATACGGAAGTGACTTAAACTGCAATTCATCGACTGGCCGCTAGAGACAGGCTCCAGAAGGGAGCAGAATCTCATTGATCCTATGTTAAAATGCCCAACTTTACAGCAGATTTAAACATATTTACAGCACAAATTGTGGTGTTGGTCTATACGGCTAATTTCGCCCTTCATGACAACTGTGAAGGGGGGTGAATTTTTTTATAACTCATTCGTTTACATTATATAAAGCATTAAAGTTCTGCATAATTAAGGGCGTGGCCACTTTCAAGTGACAGGTGGATAGCCATTTATCTGTTGTCTGTTAGTCATCGCGTAACTTCAGCTCCGCCCACGTCCCACCTTTTTGCCCATTTTCTGTTATCCGGGAGCGACGCGCGATGGCGTGCTGCTAAGATGGCAACAGCCAGCTCGACCCTACTTTGCCCTTCAAAACTGCTCATCAGAATCTTATGGGTGACGTCACGGACACCAAGTCCATATGTTTTTACAGTCTATGGTTGTTATAGACTTTATGTAGCTCCGCCCTTTTTTTAGCGCTGCACTCGTTGTGTTCTGTCTTACGGTTTGTATTTCCACAGCATGAAGGTAAGATCTTACAGATTTATGAATGAACTGCTCGTTTTACTGAAATTTATGATATCCGCTTCAAACATCCACTTCAACCTTAAAGTGCCTAACCTAGCATAACCTATTATGCTATTTTAAAGTTTTCCTAATTTAGTTTTGTATCCAACAACAGGTTTACATGCATCAAAGGTCAAAAAACGGTTTCATTTTTTCATAGCCTCAAAACCAGGGCAGAAAATAGCCTATTACTTATTCATTATGAAAAACATCATAATGAATAAGTAATAGGCTATTTTCTACCCTGGTTTTGAGGCTCTCTCCTGGAACGCTTGGTTTTTATGGGTGTGCCGCACTGAAGACTTGGAAGTAAACGCCCATTGGATAAGATTGGATAAGATTTGCATATTTAATGAGCTTCAGCTCCCCTGTCAGTACATGTAGGAATCGTTTTGAAAGTGTGAGGGAAAACGGAAACCTGAATCAATCGCCCACAGGACTCGCAAAATGTCTTTAATAAAGAAACACAATGATTTATCTCTCATCCACCTGTGATTGATTGGAATGTTATTTTTTATTACTTGGCCCACCCGATCGGTGGTTATAACTGCGAACCGTACACACACACAGAGTCAGACAAATCAAAGCATGTTCAAAACTTCAGCGGATATTTTTTCTTCAAATATCAAGTCAAGAGAGTGAACAACGCACATCAAGAAAGGAATGTTATTTCACTATTTAAGAGGCCAGGCTTACGTTGTCTGGAAAGTACATAGCCCCGGGACGTTGGGCTTTGCGAGCCCGAGCCCATACATGTCCGAGTCTGAGCCCAAAATCGCAATGAACCAACAACACATAAAAAAAAAACAACAACAGCGTGCTAAGGTATATTCAGTTATACACGTACGGTAACACTTTATAATAACTACAGGCTATAAAGCATTAGTTAAGCATTAGTAAATAGTTAATTAATCATTTATAAAGCATTAATATACATTAATAGGGCCGTTTATAAATACAGCTATACATTTTTTATTCTTGATTTATAAGCATATCTATAATGCGTTTAATAATTGTATTTTCATACTTTATAAATGATCAATTTATCATTTCTAAATTAAGTATTACATTATTTACAAACCAGTTATTTAGGAGTTGTCAGTGGTTCATAAGATCATTTAGAAAGGATTAAGTAAGTAAGTAAAGGATTAATAAACTATTTAAATGTACATTTATACATCTTATTATTTAGACATATAGTAATAGTTAGTTATTAAACATTTAGTCATTGTCAGTTAGCTATTTTTGTGAGCTCATCTAAAGTGAGGACTATTTATGCCTCGTAAAGCTTTTACAAAGGAGATTTAAAGAGCCGGTTCTTTTCTGAACATAAAAAGGAAACAAACACAACATAGGAGGAATATAGCACATATAAATATTTATTTCAAAATGCAAAAATGGAGACTGTACAACTAGTAACTTATCAAATTAAAATGAAACCTCTTCAAGGTCATAGAAAATAATATTCCTGTAGACTGCCAGAAAACTGCAGTCAAATGAAACTAAGCATCTGCAATCTGATATAAAAATACATTTCTGTAAAGTGTAAATAAAAGTGAATAAAAACGAACCAGTGGATCACACTGGATTACAGGACTGCCAAAATACAACAAATAAAATTTAGATAAAACAATAATAATATAATAAAATATTTTGCAGTGTCAAACAGTACTAACTTTAAAATATTAGTGAACTGAGCCTTTAAATCTCCTTTGTAAAGGCTTTACGAGGCATAAATAGTCCTCACTTTAGATGAGCTCACAAAAATAGCTAACTGACAACTACTAAATGTCTTATAACTACCTGAATTTTTCATGAATTACAGTGGAAATACATTTATTAACACACCGAGTAACTATTACTATATGTCTAAATATTAAGATGTATAAATGTATATTTAAATAGTTTATTAATCCTTTACTTACACTTTCTAAATGATCTGATGAACCACTGACAACTCCTAAATAACGGGTTTGTAAATAATGTAATACTTAATTTAGAAATGATAAATTGATCATTTATAGAGTACTGTATGAAAATACAATTATTAAACACATTACAGATATGTTTATAAATCAAGAATAAAGCATTTATAGCTGTATTTATAAACTGCTTCGTAATGTCTATTAATCATTTATAAATGATGAATTAAGTATTTTCTAATGCTTAACTAATGCTTCATAGCGTGTAGTTATTATAAAGTGTTACCAAAACCTTTTATACTCACATAAGTGTGTTTCTTCATTCATTCATGTAATCTCATCCTGTCTGCAAATCCAGTCTTGTTTACAAACGAATCCGTGGTGAAATGAAGGAACAAACGCGCAATGTCTTCCCCACGAGAGCTGGATATTCATTAAAAATAAAGTTCATCCATGCATTCATAATATTGGAGTCTGAATGAAGCTTATGCAGCATGTTTATTTCTTAGAAGTTCAATCCGGCTTAGCTCTATGTAGGCCTATGTCATGACAGGCATGAGTCGGTGGGCGGTGCTACAGAATCAGGCATTGTTCTTCTTCTAAGGCGGTGTTTCACCACACGATGACATCAAGGTGTGGCACATTCTGAGATCGATCGTTTGCTGGGCCTGGTGTCAATAAAAACTTTTCTTTGACTAACAAGGACATTTTCAGCTCTGAAACTTACAGGATATTCTTGTATTACCATGACCTTTTATATATCAAAAGCTCAAGGGAAAGTTGATTTCTCAATTCATGACCCCTTTAATTGATTCAGAGTCGAGTCTTACTTTTGAGAGACAATAACTTTTATAAACGGTGCACTTTCAGATTTAAAACTTTGCAGGATGTTTTGATTCACGCAGAACTATGTTACACATTACATGAGAGGTCATTTTCAAAAACCCATAATATGGGCACTTTAACTCTAAAATAAGTAAATCCACGTCACCAGCTAATTACTCTTCGACAGTGATGCCATAGAAATATACAGAGCTACCGCAAAATGGAAGTTCAAACAAAACATTTTTGTTGTTGTTTAAAGCAGCATTTACTAAAGGTGGTACAACAAACATTGCAACAATGTATTTTTAAAGTCATTTTAAGTTTTTTGGCTTTTCGAATGAATATGTTAGCCTTACTGTTGTCTCTAAGCTAGTGTGCTCCAAAATTCGCATTTAGACGATATAAGCATTCAAAAGTTAGTCTCTTTCTTCCGCCAATATAGATAAATGATTTTGATGACATCACTCTGAATTCAGCTTCTCATCAGATTTTCTGTCCAATCAAATGCTCTCTAGAAACTAAAGTCCCGCCCCCTATGTTATAAAGAGACGCTGAAGCTGCGGCTGAAATGGGTCATTTGTTCACACATTTTCTACATGGAAGAGAACCTTTCTACATACATAAATATGTTTTCCTTTGGGGAGAATGAAGTCGGCGCAGACCAGAAAACGTATTGGATCCATTTGAATTCTACACAAAATGCTATCCTCCGATAATGGAGGATATTAGGAGGAGAAACGGTTAGAGATTAGGTCCTAAAAATCCAGCTCCTAAAACGGCAGATCCTTCTGGAAAAAAAACGCTGATATGATACAAAATTTTAAGGTAGCTAAACATGTCTCCGTGTGGATGGGGCCTGAAGTGGCAGAAGATCTGCTGCATGACTGGAGTTAATAGGGGTAAACATGAGTAAAACAAACGGTTATCAGTTTAAACTAAAGGTTGGGCTCGATATACACTCTAAAAAAAAAGGTTCTATATGGCACCAAAAATGGTTCTTCGTCGTAATCATAGAGGAACCACTTTTGGTGCTATATAGCACCATATCTTAACATGTTTTGTATATGGTAGCGGTGCTATATAGCACCTTAGTTAGTGGTGCTTAATAGCACCTTAGTCAAAGAACCGGTGAAGAACCACTGAAGTACCATAATTGGTGCTATATAGCACTTAAAAAGGTTCCCCTATGATTACGAGCCAAGAACCATTTTTGGTGCCATATAGAACCTTTTTTTTTTAGTGTAGTGTTCCTTACAACTTGCCAAAGATCCAGTGATCCATGGATATTGACATGCAGCCAGGAATCATGTTTTCCTGACATTTATGAGTCTGATTTCAATACATAAATATTTATCACTGTCAGTCATCACAATTTCGAGTGAATCCCGCATGTATATACGGATTGGCCTATGTGTTGAAGTGTGTATGTGGCCGCTTGTCACGAATAGAAAACAAAAGTTTTATTCAAATTCTAAATATATTATAGGCCGATTCATCATTATTTATATATAGACTAGACATCGCGCAAAAACTGCTCCCTTTATAATCACTGAAAGCTGTCACTCATTCAATGAACGCGATCTCACAAAGTTCCGTTATATTAATCAGTGAAGCTGACCACACAATGAATCTCTTATTTACATAATGTCTACACTTTGTTAGAGAGGATTTGCGCGCGTGCAGAACTCAGCACTGAACAAAAACTTGAGCGGTGAGTAGATTCTAACTCCAACACCTGTGATTGGCCATTGCGTTGTAGAAATCAACAAACATGTCTGTGATTGGCTACATTAATCATCGAAGAGACAACAATCATTAGATGAGTGCAAATACAGATACGCACTGGATCTTTCGCAAACTCCTTTTCGCTAATAATATGCTATTATTACGAATTCTTACAGAGGATTACCTACAGATCCTAGACCAGTTGTTATGGGCAGCTTTTCACTTTAAAAGCAATAAGTAGCAGAAGCAGCAGAGGGCAGTGGTCTGAGTGAGAAAATGACACGCTATTATCAAGTCCGTCTCCCTCGGTCCGGAGGGAGTTGTCCATGGGGTTCGTGGACAAGCCTCCCCCAACACTAAATATTTAAAATAATTAAGAGACCTTAAAGAGATTTCTCAATGTTAAGTGGTCTCTTAATTTTTAACATACACATAAATATTAAGAATATGATTAATACTGATGAATGAACAGTATAAAGTAATGCAATTAAATAACCCAAACTAGTTTTTGTTAATGCAATAAAGTTAGTAAGCCACCACAGTCATTTAAAAAACGTACAAAATAACAATGAAGTGGAATTCTGTTTACGGAAACAACAGTTACCATGGTATACAATACAATACTAACATGAACTGTTAATGAAACATGGAACCTGTTCCTGATGCTGCTAACAAATGAAGTAGTTATTGGTACTGTAGCAACTCATAATGTAATAATTGCACATAATGTAAAAACTGCACATAATGTAACAAGTATTACATTATTATTGTAATAAAATGTTCATAATGTAATAATTTTCTCAAAATATAATAAAATCTTGAGCTCATCATGTAATAAACATTTTTACATTACGAGAAATGTATAACATTATAAACTCACCAAAACCATGTCATATTTTAATTATTGTAATAGCTTTTAAAACAAATGGACGACAATGATCTCGAATGATCCGCGAAAATGCCTAAAAACGCAATATCAGGCAAGTAGTTGGCGATGTCACTTTGTAAAAAAAACACTACGCACCGATAGATTGAACACAAATTCACGTTTTTGTAGTTTACACGGAGACAATAACGTAGGGCTGGGCGATTTTGCCTAAAAAAAAAATCTTCGATTTTTAAAGAAAAATTCGAGTTTCGATTCGATTTTCGATTTTTTTTTTCAATGCACTTAAAAAATGACTGCAGACATCAGATATAGTGTCAAAAGTGCAACTTTATTTCTATGATTGTCCTCAAGAGTTAAAATGCGTAGAATCCCAAAACAAAAAGTAAATGAGGCTCTGTCATTCAACAATTGCAAGCTTTAACCCAGGTTTAAGCAAAAGTGCAACAAAAGCCTCGCTTTTCGACAGAATAAATTGGCAGCATGTCTGTGGCAATATAAAACGTGATCGCCTCTGTAATCGCTTTCCATCGTGCTCCGTTCTTATCATAAGGCACACAGTTTGTAAAGCTCTCAGGAAGTGTAGTTTGCTTTTTAGCAGGTGTGCTAGAGGAGCCGTTTTCGCTACGGAGCCGGCTGCACTTCTCCCATTCTTCGCGATGTTTATTCCTCAGGTGCTGGAAAAGATTAGTTGTACTGCTGCTTCCAGTAGCAACAGCCTTGAAACATATTCGTCTGTGTTTTGTCTGCTGCATCAAAACCAAACCAGTTCCAAATTACGGAATTACCTGTGCCTTTCTTTGGAAGTAGTTCTCTGCTAGTACTACACGCTGCCATGTTGTTTTGACTGTGTTACGCACTTATTTTAGTATCTATGGTTACGCGGGGCGGGGGCTGGCTCATATCGCGCTATGGTAACGCACAAGGACGAAACGCGGAAAAGTCAGAAAAAACTATTGTGGCAAAAAACTCGAGTTTGCAAAATAAAAATTGTTTTACACTACAAAATCGATAAATCGATTAAATCGATTTTTTGCCCAGCCCTACAATAACGGTATCGTTTTCAGGCCCCCAAAACACAGTTGTCGCGTAAATGATTGGCCAAAAGGCATAATTTCACTGTGGTCTGTTCCTGTTATGTTATTTTACACATGGGGGCAATTACTTGTGTTGATAATGACAATGTAATCCTGTTTGTTTATTTTTTTTGATTGTTGGAATTGCTATTGTTGAGTTTGGTGAAGAATTATGTGTGATACGTATGTAAAAGTGGTAACACCAGGGGTGTAGCCTAGCCAGCGGGCGGGCCTGACGGGCACAGGCCCCCCCAGTTTATTATACAAATATAATAATATTTGTTAAATAACAGTTATTTAAATGATTTTAATGTAATTACAAAATTATTATAACATCTCAAATACTGAAATAAATAAAATGTGTTTTTTTTACAGTCTATGGTTTTTGCATAATGCTTGATGAGTTTGATTGACAGCTGTGTTAGGCAATTAGGTGTCAGGCTATCTCATGTATGTCGCGCAACTCGCGCCTGTGAGTTCATGAAGTGTGTTTACCTATTTACTGAGCCTATAATTACTGAGCCTATAATTTGCAGTTGTGTGATAGATAAACAACAGAGATGCAAAATTCTATAAAAAGGACTTTTAAAAACTCGCATTAACGCGGGAGAGAACCCATCCACCAGGCCGCAAGTAACAGTGAGACTTTTCGATTCCAAGCGCAGGTTCATTCTGTAAAGCCAGGAACACGCCATCAGTGTCTGTCAGTCATGATAGTGTAGGGGTAAGGTGCATGGCACAAAGTTTTGACGCAATTCGACCTGAGGTTTGAATCCGGCTTTTGCCGAACTTGCTGTACTTCCTTTTCCCATCACATATCAGATCGGAAAGGCCTTTATTTTCAATCAAAAATGAAGAAAATATTAGAGTGTCTAACGTTTGTTGTAACCGCTGCTCATGTTTTGTATGTGGACAGGTTGTAGCTGCAGTTTTGGTTAATGTTGACAGTGACACCCGTGCGGGTGAAAGTGCCCGCTCACTTTTGCCCAGGACCGACCAAAAATAAAATTCTGCCTACGCCACTGGGTAACACTATTTACAAGTGTCCTTGTTACATGCGTTTCATGTACTTACCATAGTAATAACAGTAAAGTATGCATAATTACATGCAACTAACCTTCAACTAAAGCCTAATCCTACCCTAACCCTATAATACAGGGAGTGCAGAATTATTAGGCAAGTTGTATTTTTGAGGATTAATTTTACAACATTAATAATTAAACAACAACCATGTTGTCAATGAACACAAAAAACTCATTAATATCAAAGCTGAATATTTATGGAAGTGGTTTTTAGTTTTAGCTATTTTAGGGGGATATCTGTGTGTGCAGGTGACTATTACTGTGCATAATTATTAGGCAACTTAACAAAAAACAAATTTATACCCATTTCAATTATTTATTTTTACCAGTGAAACCAATATAACATCTCAACATTCACAAATATACATTTCTGACATTCAAAAACCAAACAAAAACAAATCAGTGACCAATATAGCCACCTTTCTTTGCAAGGACACTCAAAAGCCTGCCATCCATGGATTCTGTCAGTGTTTTGATCTGTTCACCATCAATATTGCGTGCAGCAGCAACCACAGCCTCCCAGACACTGTTCAGAGAGGTGTGCTGTTTTCCCTCCTTGTAAATCGCACATTTGATGATGGACCACAGGTTCTCAATGGGGTTCAGATCAGGTGAACAAGGAGGCCATATCATTAGATTTTCTTCTTTTATACCCTTTCTTGCCAGCCATGCTGTGGAGTACTTGGACGCGTGTGATGGAGCATTGTCCTGCATGAAAATCATGTTTTTCTTGAAGGATGCAGACTTCTTCCTGTACCACTGCTTGAAGAAGGTGTCTTCCAGAAACTGGCAGTAGGACTGGGAGTTGAGCTTGACTCCATCCTCAACCCGAAAAGGCCCCACAAGCTCATCTTTGATGATACCAGCCCAAACCAGTACTCCACCTCCACCTTGCTGGCGTCTGAGTCGGACTGGAGCTCTCTGCCCTTTACCAATCCAGCCATGGGCCCATCCATCTGGCCCATCAAGACTCACTCTCATTTCATCAGTCCATAAAACCTTAGAAAAATCAGTCTTGAGATATTTCTTGGCCCAGTCTTGACGTTTCAGCTTGTGTGTCTTGTTCAGTGGTGGTCGACTTTCTGCCTTTCTTACCTTGGCCATGTCTCTGAGTATTGCACACCTTGTGCTTTTGGGCACTCCAGTGATGTTGCAGCTCTGAAATATGGCCAAACTGGTGGCAAGTGGCATCTTGGCAGCTGCACGCTTGACTTTTCTCAGTTCACGGGCAGTTATTTTGCGCCTTGGTTTTTCCACACGCTTCTTGCGACCCTGTTGATTTTTTTGAATGAAACGCTTGATTGTTCGATGATCACGCTTCAGAAGCTTGGCTATTTTAAGACTGCTGCATCCCTCTGCAATATATCTCACTATTTTTGACTTTTCTGAGCCTGTCAAGTCCTTCTTTTGACCCATTTTGCCAAAGGAAAGGAAGTTGCCTAATAATTATGCACACCTGATATAGGGTGTTGATGTCATTAGACCACACCCCTTCTCATTACAGAGATGCACATCACCTAATATGCTTAATTGGTAGTAGGCTTTCCAGCCTATACAGCTTGGAGTAAGACAACATGCATAACGAGGATGATGTGGTCAAAAAACTAATTTGCCTAATAATTCTGCACTCCCTGTAAGTACATGTACTTAAATATATTATTACACTGTAACAATGATACCTTAACGCAGCGTTTTAAAAAAAAAAGTTGCCAGCCACCGCCAGGGTTTTTGATCATTTTCACAAAAATGTAATGGCCCATAGAATATTTTGTTGTAAGAATATCTGAGCCTGCAATATATCAAAAGAAAGAGCAGACCATCTGCTTAAAAAAAAATAAAAAAAAAGTTTTGCTCTAGCTTCATGCATTCCTTTTTATCAACACTTAAATATGGGTAAGTTTAATAAAAAAAAGCAACATTTTGAACAAAAAGCTGAGAAAAATCACGCTTTTGTCAAAGACTTCATCCAGATCAGATTCATAGTGATGATCAAGCACAGATGGAGTAGATCGAGTCTATCAACACCCCTAATGCTTGCACAGTCCTATAACTATGGGTTGACATTTCATCCAGTAACATTAGGCCGTTCTGATTTAAATGATGTTCAATGTTGATGATCATGTAATTTCACATATGCATCTGCTTATATATAATAGCTTGTTTTTTTGCATCTTCTTCACCTGTGTTTTGATCAGGAGATTCAGTACTCATTCAGAAGATGCACAATAGTGCCCCCTAGCGTATAACAGCGAAAACACAGAAACCCGGAAAATTCTGTGTTTGGCAGGGAATCGCTTTCTAACAAATAACAGAAAATTCTGTGTTTGGCAGGGAAAGAGTTAAGTGTAACCATAAAAAATGTAAGTAGTTGGTCGGTGGATGTGATTAACATATCTAGAAAATGTATGTTGTATGTGGTTAATTGTTGATTGATGATACTTAAATCGCAAGTTTATTGTAAGCTGATGATTATGGTTATTTTAGATATTAATCATATTTAATATTTAGCATCAATTAAACCTGTTAATCGATTGTAATGTCAACAAAGAATGAATTGTATAAATAGTGGGTGGAGATATCAGATTACCTCACACACTGAAGAAGGCCAGAACTTTTTGTTTTTCCTTCATGCGTACAATTGTTTATTTTTTGAGTGCGAATCACAGCAGATTTTTTTGTTGTTGCTTAATTAAATCACATCAAACATGTTTTCCACTTTTTTTCCAACTTCAGTGCCATAAGCAATCATCTATCCATCAAAACTTAATTTCTCATCCATGAGCACCATGATGATCTTTTCATGTGTTAAATACTTTCATTAACATTCCAGTAGAATCTGCGGTTCATAATAGCAGCTCCAGGTAAAGGCAAGCCATTTAGATGACAGATGAAATGGCTTGTATTGTATATGAAAGAACAGTTGATTCCCATTGGTCATTCCTAGTTCAGACAGACCTATTTCAGGAAGAGCACTCCAAACCTAGAGCTTTTTTCCATAAGTGACTCGCGGAAGATTTAGACCCCTCTCTGTCCCTGGTGCTCTCAAATAGGAACGCTGTTTCCGCAAAGAGGCGTGCTGTTCTGAAAGGAGCTCTGGGTTGTTGTGACAAGAGAGGAAAATGTGGGTGAATGCGAAGAGAACAGATTTTCCATACAGATTAAGCTACAGTGTGTGCACACTGTCACTGCAGTGCACGTTTCATAGTGCTGCTTCACAGCTACACGTGTGATATGACCTTATGAATAGCACAGCAGCTCAAATTAATTTTGCCATGTTTTAAATCTAAGGATGCACGTGGCATTTTACTATCAAGCATTACTAGGTGCTTTGAAAGGTCATAGTAATGAAGCAGCTTCATTAGATTTGCGTGTTCTAGATTCAGCAGAAAAGGAAGTACACTTAAGCATACACTCCAAAAAATGCTGGGTTGTTTCAACCCGTGTTTGGGTCAAACGGTGCATTTAAGTTTTCTGGGAAGTTCGTATTTACGAGGTAGGAAGTCATGTTTACGACGTCATGTGCGTTCAAGTCACTTTCGTCGGAGTAAGATGGAGGAATACTTTCTCTTATTTAATTACACAAAAATACAGCAAGGTTCTTCAAATCTACTTCCAGAAGATGAAGAACAAGGAATGTGCATCAGGTGTGTTTTGAATTAATTTACTTTATTATTACATATTATAATGCTATCATAGTTATCATATGCTATCGCTGTAAATAGAAAAGCCTGACAATATCACTGCTAAATACCTTTAAGTATTGTGGTATTCCACCATGTTTCTCATTTACACGCCCCCAACTCGTAAAGATCGGGGCTTAAAGAAAACAGAGTGTCTATTTACAACAAGTGCAAATAGTGTGCCTAAAATAAAATAAAGGGCATATTTCAATGTTTTCAGTAAAGCATAAGGCTTAAAGATCTAGGTTTTGATGCTATTGACCCAGGTTCGAATCCGCCTTTTGCTGAGCTCGCTCTTCCCCCTTTTCCCATCACATATCACATTGGAAAGGAATTTACTTTCAATAAAAATGAATAAAAAGTTCTAAAAATGGAAATAAAGTGCCTAACGAAATGTTTAATAATAATAAAAGCATTTATTATTAGCAATATTATTTCATTAATATTATATCTACAAGTAGTATTTTATACATGTATTATATGTGCACTTGTA
Source organism: Romanogobio albipinnatus (assembly GCA_023566225.1). Taxonomy (NCBI): domain Eukaryota; kingdom Metazoa; phylum Chordata; class Actinopteri; order Cypriniformes; family Gobionidae; genus Romanogobio; species Romanogobio albipinnatus. The sequence continues at coordinate 66,276,843 of CM042239.1, read as the reverse complement.
GTGTACTTAAATCTTAAAAGTACAATTAAGCACACTTTTTGTTCAAGGGGAAGATCCCAAGTTATCTTCAGATATAAATTAAAAAAAAAAAAAAAAATTGTTAAAATTTCTATGAACCCTGTAATATAATACTTTTTGAACAAATGAATGCATTAACCCTTAAACGCATACCTTGGGTCTTTAGTGACCCGGGATGTCATTCACTACCCTCTTCCTCATTCATTTTTTTAAAAGTTAGACATCAACCTTCTTAGTATTCCTCAATCAATTCATTATAAATAATATAACTATATAGCTCTGACAAGGACAGTGATGATGGTATAAAACAGCTGCTCAAACTGAACCCTTCCAAACTCCAAAAGGTAACAAAATATGCTTTATTTTACTGTAATTTGTTACTCTAAAATTAGGAGAGTTTCATATTATCACGACAGGTAGAGATCCATCCGTGTTAGATGTAGATCCGGGGGGTCGCTAAACAAATGATTGGTTAAACATTCATCCATTTAAGGGTTAAAAAGTATTTATAATCTGTTCTGTTATATTTAAAAACATAATTAAACATTATAATTTAATTTAAATTCAATACTTATTTGTGGTTATTTATTGTGTTTTTTTAAATGAAAAAAAATATATATATTAAAACAATCAAGGGCGAATTTATATCATGTGTTCTAATGCAATTTACACTTTAAAGGAATAACCATAAAAAGCAAGCTACATTACTATTGCTCATATTTAAGGTTAATGATTTAAACAAACAATTAAACTTCCATATTAATCTTTGACTTGTAACTCATATTTCACTGTTTGTGCTACTGACATTCATATCTCAAATTGTGATATTTGTTGAGGGGACATGTGATCTAAATTATGATCTAAATCCAATTTATGATTTCCAACACCCTAGTGTTATGGAGGTGATTTTTGCACAGGCAACCACCCCCATTTACGTCAGAAGATGTAAATATCTAGTTACAATCAACCATTCATGACAAGATATTATCTGTATATTATACTGTATGTAATATAAGAGACAGTGTGTATTTCACGGTATTAGGAACAGCTTTAAAATGTACGACATGTACAGGCTTCACAAAAATGTCTCAGTTAATCAGTTCTGTTTTATTTTTAGCCTGTATCTGTTTGGGCGGAGCTGTCTAATTCAGACCAGACCTCAGCAAGCAACTGCAAATGTTCCTCATTACCAATTAGCAGCTGCTATGCAACCCCCTGAAACAGTCAATCTGCATTCAATTCAAATCCAGGCAGCTATTGAGGAGCTTGCAGACATGCCTCACACACAGCTTGAGTGATAGACTTGCTGAGCATGAAGAGTATTTGCCAGTTACCAGCATGTGTGAAAACTAGCTTCCGCACCTCTTTGAATTCATCCTGCCACACGCACCTGCTCACACAAGCACATGCACATGCTATCTCAAAAAGGACTGATGTCATGACACACATCCTAGCCAAAACACAGCCACCAATACCAATTACTTTCACTAATATTTGTCCTTTTCTAAAAATCACTATTAACCACGACTTTTGACTCAAACTCCTAATGACTGCTTACTAATAGTTAGTAAGGTAGTCAAGTGCTTAAGGGATGTGAAATATGATTGTGAAATACTAATAAACAGCCAATATCCAAGTAATATGCATGCTAATAAGCAACTAGTTAATAGTGAGAATTGGACCCTAAACTAAAGTGTTACCTAAAGTTTTACTTTAGAAACATCATGTTTTAATAATCTTTTGTTTTGTTCTTTAAAGATGTGCACATATTTTAATGTAATATTTTAAAACATACTGAAGCACATATAAAGGATTATCATTTTAACTGTATGTGTTATTTAACATTAGATTTGTGTAGTCAGAAATATCTTTAAAGACATGACATACAAGTTTCAGTAGAAATGACAGTAAAGTACACTCTAAAAAAAAAGGTTCTATATGGCACCAAAAATGGTTCTTCATCGTAATAGAGGAACCACTTTTGGTGCTATATAGCACCATATCTTAACATGTTCTGCATATGGTAGCGGTGCTATATATCACCTTAGTCAAAGAACCTCTGAAGAACCTCTGAAGAACCGCTGAAGAACCACTGAAGCACCAAAATTGGTGCTATATATAGCACTTAAAAAGGTTCCCCTATGATTACGAGCCAAGAACCATTTTTGGTGCCATATAGAACCTTTTTTTTTTAGAGTGTAGCCACTAGCCAGCAGCCATATCACCCGGTAACCCAAGACTGGTTTCCCACTGAAGCTAAGCAATGCTGAGCCTGATCAGTACCTGGATGGGAGACCTGGGAAAACCAGGTAGTTGCTGGAAGAGGTGTTAGTGAGACCAGCAGGGGGTGCTCACCCTGTGGTCTGTGTGGGTCCTAACGCCCCAGTATAGTGATGGGGACACTATAGAGCACCATCCTTCGGATGAGATGTTTAACTGAGGTCCTGACTCTCTGTGGTCATTAAACATCCCAGGATGTCCTTCGGAAAAAGAGTAGGGGTGTAACCCTGGCATCCTGGCCAATTTGCCCATTGGCCTCAGTCCAACATGGCCTCCTAATCATCCCCATATACTGATTGGCTTCATCACTGTTTCCTTTCCACCAATAAGCTGGTGTGTGGTGGGCGTTCGGGCCGCAATATGGCTGCCATCGCATTATCCAGGTGGATGCTGCACATTGGTGGCGGTTGAGGAGATACCCCCTTCTATGTAAAGTGCTTTGAGTACCCAAACAAATTATTATTAATATTAAAGTAAATTTTAGATTCCCATAAATGCTTGTTGGTACATTCAGCAGTACAATATTAACAATATTGTTAATATTATATATTTCAAAGTCAATAAAAGTAATTATCAAATTACATATGACAATAAAGGTCCCATGGCAGGAAAATTTCACTTTATGAGTTTTTTTTAACATTAATATGAGTTCCCCTTGCCGGTCTATGGTCCCCCAGTGGCTAGAAATGACGATAGGTGTAAACCAAGCCCTGGGTATCCTGCTCTGCCTTTGAGAAAATGAAAGCTCAGACGGGCCGATCTGGAATCTTCCCTATATGCCGTCATACGGGGAAAGGTTACCTCCTCTTTCTCTGCCTGCCCGCCCAAAGAATTTGGAGAAAATCGATTCAGTTTATTTTTTACATTTAACTCAGTCGCAATGTCAGCACAGGCTTTACAAACAGACTTTTACCATATGGATTCGACAGCACCGCCACAAACAGTGAGTAACAGTGTTCATTAATGCCTGATCTGTGATCAGTGATTTCTGATGTGTAGCTTATTAAGTTCACACAGACTTTCTATCTAAATCGTTTAATACTGTTTATGCATCATTGAATCAAGCCAGTGACTACGATCACCTTCACATTGTTTCTGTTAGTAGCATGAAACAAATCTGTTATTAAAATTGTGATTAAACTACAGAGAGCGATCAAAGAAAACTCTCTTTATAATGTTTGGATCTGTCAATCACACATTGTGAGTGTATCTGCACACTTGCCGTTATAATGAATGATGCTGTTATGCTGCACAACAAAGCTCTTACTGTATTCATATCAATGTCGTGTTTGCTGTTAGTTGTGGTGAAGCATTTTGTGAGAGAAATCGCATTGCAATGACGAGATCACTGCATTTACTGCGATCAACAGACTGTCTGTGTACTCAATGCTCATCTCTGCAGCCTTTCATGTGATGGGAAAAGATCTAAAAAATAATGCTATAATCAACACTTTCACGATTCTTTAATCTCGACAGCTGTAATAGTAAAAAACGTAGTAAAAGTATTCGAGAGGGGCTCCACATGTAATATGCATTTCAAATGCAAAGATGTCAGCCGATCACAACAGTGGGCGCTTACACTGAAGTCTCACAGCAGAAACGCTCCTTCAAACAGAGCATTTAAAGGATTAGTTCACTTCAATATGAAAATGTCCTTGCTCATGTCTTTCTTTCTTCAGTAGAAAATAAATTACGTTTTTTGTGGAAAACATTCCAGGATTTCTCTCCACACCATTGACTTCCATGGCAACCAAAATGTTGAAGGTCCAAATCAATGCAGTTTCAAAGGAAGGGCTTCAGAGGCTCTGCACGATCCCAGACGAGGAATAGGGTTTTACTGAGCGATCATACCGATCGGCTAAAATCAGGATAGAAAAATGCTTTTTATTTCTAAATGATGTCTTTTTATGATGTATACATCATACTAACAATATAAGTATACCTCAGGAAATATAAAATAATTTTTAAAAATCCACAACATGGGACCGTTAAGTCTTACTTAACTGGGTCAAAAAGCACTCTAAAATCATAACTTCAACTGTCCAATTTTGGTGAGCTCGTGCAAATTGTAGCCTCTTTTTCCTATTTGTAGTGGAGATGAGTGGTACCCGGTGGGGTCTTCTGCTGTTGTAGCACATCCGCCTCAAGGTTGTGCGTGTTGTGGCTTCACAAATGCTTTGCTGCATACCTCGGTTGTAACGAGTGGTTATTTCAGTCAAAGTTGCTCTTCTATCAGCTTGAATCAGTCGGCCCATTCTCCTCTGACCTCTAGCATCAACAAGGCATTTTCGCCCACAGGACTGCCGCATACTGGATGTTTTTCCCTTTTCACTCCATTCTTTATAAACCCTAGAAATGGTAACTGCGTGAAAATCCCAGTTACTGAGCAGATTGTGAAATACTCAGACCGGCCCGTCTGGCACCAACAACCATGCTACGCTCAAAATTGCTTAAATCACCTTTCTTTCCCATTCTGACATTCAGTTTGGAGTTCAGGAGATTGTCTTGACCAGGACCACACCCCTAAATGCACTGAAGCAACTGCTATGTGATTGGTTGATTAGATAATTGCATTAATGAGAAATTGAACAGGTGTTCCTAATAATCCGTGAGTGTATACTGCAAATTAAAAAAAACTAGTAGCATTGAAGATGCTAAAAATATCCAAGCATCATTATCATTCAGTTTTAGTTTCATGGACTCTTAGTTAGTATTTTTTTAATATCCGTTTTTCTTTGTCTAGATTCCCACCACTCTTTGGTTCCTATGGTGACTGTGTTTGGTAAGTTTGGTTCAGCTGTGTTCATCTCTTTATCTTTAGTATTAACTTAATGTGTGTTCCTTTGAGTTTGTCCGGAATCGTTTCAAGTTATGTGTGTGTACCCTGCCTCCTGTTTCTATTTGGATTATTCTATTAAACCGTGTGTTGGAGCTTTATTTGTCTTCATCTGCCTGTCTACACACACACACACACACACACACACACACACACACACACACACACACACGTTACAATATACACTTCTGAGCAAATGAATAAATAAATAAATGGGCCATGCCCAAACTGGCTAAACACTTTTAATTGTCTAATTTATTGGTCAGGAAATTAGCTAAATTTAAGCAAATGCACTACTTTGCACTACCGTGCAAATGCAAAAAGCTATTACTGTTTCAGAAAAGCGTCAAAGACGGAATTAAATGTTTGGCAGAATATGGGAAGATTCAGAAAGGTTCAGCAGAGTTGTGTGGAGTGATGAATCACAATGAAACACGAGTTGCATGGTGATGCTCCAGAACGGTGCCTTCAAAAATCTGCTGAGAAATATAATAAAAGATGCATCTCTTCCACAGTGAAGCATGGAGGAAGAGTGTCATTGTGTGGGGAGATTTTTTAGCTGCTGGTATTGGTGAGCTGCATCACTGTGAAAAATCATTGCTTTGAGTACAGGAGAATATGCTTGAATAGGCTTGCTTCCTACAAATGAAAAGTTGTTATCTAAAGAGGACTGATCAAATGTTATTTTTCAACAAGACAATGCCCCTGCCCAAACTGTAAAGACAACTAAGAAGTAGCTTGAGAACAAGTCCATCAGGCTCAAGTTTTGGCCGCGGTCAGAGTCCAGATTTGAACCCTACAGTGAACCCTATAGGGAGACATTTTAACTACTATGTAAAGCCATTAACAATGTGAACAACACTCTCCTGTAAAAAGCGGTCTCCCACATGGGGGAAGTTTACCCACACGGCTTGGGGAAAGCTATTCCGTGTGAAGTTACTTTATCTAAAGTATTTGTGCAATTCTTGCTATCAGTAGCCAGGTTTCCATCCAAGGAATTTTTTGCAAAAAAGGTTTAGTGCATCAAAATGTTTACCGATATAGAAGATGGAATAATTAAAGGTGCCCTAGAATAAAAAATTGAATGAACCTTGCCATAGTTAAATAACAAGAGTTCAGTACATGGAAATCACATACAGTGAGTCTCAAACACCATTGCCTCCTCCTTCATATGTAAATCTTGTTTGTGAAAAACACCACGGAAAAATAGGCAAATCTCAACATAACACATAGAGTGATGCAATCGTCGGGATCATTAATATGTACGCCCCCCAACATTTGCATAGGCCAGCACATGTTCACTGTCAGGCGGAACTTCGCAGCCGTATCATCTGGAGTTATGCAGGTAAACAAGCATCACGCGAGGATAGCGAAAATGGCAGATCATGGAAACAAATGTTATGTTCCAGGCTGTGCAGGGGATGTGCAGACGTTTCATACTCTTCCCACAGATAAAAAATGTAAACAGGCATGGGTGATGTTTATTTATAATCGGATACCACAACAATTTAATTCAAAGTTGTTAGTTTGCTCGGCCCATTTCACCACGGACAGTTGTTCAAACCTGGGACAATATCAAACAGGCTTCGCTCAGCGTCTGATACTGAAGAAAGGGGCAATTCCAACCATATTCCTGCAAGCAGTAAGTAGGGATTTTATCCACTTATTGACTGTCTAACAATTAAAAAATATATGTTATTTCCTGCCAGTGTTGTCATAAATTACAAAATACAACCGTAGATACGCATGTCGATCCCTTTTGTCGGATAGAAATCTAATTTAGCCTATATTTCATCAACAACACATAACTCAGGAGCTAACTACGTTAGTTTAGTTGCTTACAGATAGCTCACTCGATCCTTCTAGCTAACGTCACCTTCTCCACCATTTAAGTTGAAACGATAGTCATTTGAACTGTTGTGACTTCTGCTGTGACTTCTGACGTGTAAAGTTAATGCTATATGCTAGTTATCGTTTAGGCTGAAGTTCTAGTATGGACGTAACAATTTTGCAGGTTCTTAATGAAAATAAATACTAAACTTACCACTCAAAAGCGTCCTTTTCCAATCTCAAAACATTTTGTTGTTCCTCAAAATCTGCATCTTCGTCAGAAACAGGCTCAAACATATAGCCTAAGGTTGAATGCCTAATCTCTCCATTGTCATGACGGACAGTATGGATGTTTGCTGTCATTGAGCCGTTGAGTGAAACAGCCAATCAGAGTGGAACCCTGCATTAATATTCACGACCCTTCCAAATAAGGCAAAAACAGACCTTTTCATCCTAAGGACAATTTCTAAGGTTGTAAATGGACTTGTAAAACCGTATCTGAACAATTCTTGACCTTAAATAATCCACATACCCTCTATGTAGATATCAGAGAACAATTTAAAATATTATTTCAAATCATTCTAGGGCACCTTTAATGGAAATGGCAATTATCGATAATTTTTTGCAAATGTCGACACAATCTTTTTCCTCATAAATTCTATGTCGATACTTAAAATGTTGCAAAAACTCGAATGGAAACACTTTTTGTCGAGAAAAAGGGTTTTAACGCAAATAAATGGTGTCACATGCTTGATCGCTTGATCAAGTATTGATCTAAACAGTGTTTATAACAAAGTAAAAAAAAAAAAAAAAACATGACACTTGTTAATAAAACATTTTATGTATAGGGCCTAATATTTTTGTTTTCATATATATATATATATATAAGTTTATAAAAGTTTTCTTTCAAAATGGATGAGGAAAATATGGCGTCTTGGAAATCTCGGCAGCTCGTCAAAAATAGAAATGCTGCGTCTGTCAAGGCTGTTGGAGTTTCCAATACTGACAAAAGTAAAGGTAAAATGCACAACATATTACGTCTGTATCTGCATAAATAAAATTAATGCCATAAAAAAATCGCAATTTCATGGGCAGGTTCTGGCTACATGACAAATGAAAATCACAAACATGACACTTGTTAATAAAATAATTTTATAAATACATACGTCATTACATACACCATTTTATCTGTAAAAGACCAATTGGATGGAAACAGGCTGGAGCAAATTTCGCAATCTTTTTTTAACGCATATTCACTTTGTCATTAACAAAACAGTGGAACAAGTGGATGGAAACTTGGCTAGGGATTTGTGATTAAAGGGTCATATAACCCCAAAACTAATTTTTTGAGATGTTAACAGTTGCATTTTTCTGAGCAATTACGTTCTTCCGGGTTGAAAAGCAAAGTCGAAGCAACGTCACGGAATGCAAGGTAAAAGCGTGCCTTCGGAGTGTGTGACTGACTGCGGGCGCGACTCTACGTCAGCCGGTCCTGCAAGTGCGTTTCAAGTTTTTTATGGACATATTTCATATACTCTAGTGCTCTAAACATGGACCAGCACCGTGTATGTGCACATATTTAATCACGTCGTCTTCAGATGAAATATATGTGCAAATAAGGACACTGATACAGCCGTACGTCTGATCATGAATGCGGTGACTAGATGGATTATTGTGATACACAGAAGACAATAATGTAGACCGAAAATTCTAAGTAATAATAATAATTCTATGAATAGGCAAAAGTAACTATGCCTTTATTCTTTCTGTTTTAAACTGACGTGTTTTGTTTGTTCAGAGACTGTAGTGCTCTTAAATGTACTTAAAATATTATTAGACCTTTTAAATATTCTACCGTGTTTCTCACTCCTGTTTGTTATATAAGGGTTATATTTGTAAAATGCATCAAGGTGCCCTCAACTCAGTTTTTTCCTCTCTGTGGTCATATTTTAATATTCATGTGTCTGTAAAATGAGTGTGTTGCAGGTCTGAGGTGTGAACGACAGGTGAAAACATGGGGGTTTCATGACACTTTAAGAGCATTAAAAGACCACTAAATGTTTAACAATTTTTTGGCTATCCCACATTTTTGTATTGCTCAGGAGTGTACATGTAAATGACAGTACTAGTATATGACAATCCACAATAGTTATTATTAGGGATGGAACGGTTCTCTGTAAAAAATCTAACCGTACAGTTCTCCACCCACGGTTCGGCACGCATTTGCACTGCGGTTAATCTCAAATCTGACAACGCAGCTATAATATGTTTTCTTGAAAATAACAATGTGTAAAACAGACAGACAGAGTTAGGATACACATTCTGGCTTCCCAATACATTACAACAGCGATGATCAGAAAGCGTGGACAAAACAGTCACTCTTGTATGCGAGTGCGTATGCACGACCATGACCCAGTCATTTACGCCGTCATCACCCGGGTGTTGATAGTGTGCGGGTGCAGGTGAGACCTGAACAACACACATTGTGTTTAAACTAAACTCATTTAGGCTTTGCCAATTTAAACATTTAAGTGCAAGACGCGAAAGAGAAGGTGTGTGTGTGTGTGCGCTGTGTGCACTCATGCGTCGTTTTCTGTCAAGTCTTGCACTTGAAGGGACAAATTCACACAAAAATGATGTCAACATGCCCGTCTTGGTGAGTAATCCTAGCAAACATAGTAGGTTATGTTTAAAGTAAAACATAAACAGTCGAGAAAGACATATGTTCATGTGTAGTATGTATTCTTTCTGTGCATTATTTCTTAAAGGGAAAGAAGCCTTTTCCTGCTGTCTGTGTTTTTAATGTTAATCAAACAACAAATGACAAAGAAATCACTTACTGCTCTTGACTGAATAGCTTTTGTAACTTCAATAATGATCCATCTTTATTTAATTTTATTATTTGATTATAAAATGCAGTGTTATTTTATATTTGATTACCTTATTCAATTTCTGTACCTGAAAACTACTGTTAGATACCTGAAAAGCACTGTTTATTTTATATGCATATTTGTATGTATTTGTGATGTTGCTTGTAGTTTGACTATTTGTTCCTATTTTTATATTTTTATTTGACAAATGTCCTAATTACCCTGAACATAGCACATACCGAACCGTACCAAAAACCGTGACCCTAAAACCGTGATACAAACCGAACCATGAGTAATTTAAACGATCCACCCCTAGTTATTATATTTTCTGAGCTTCATTTCTCATTACTGTCATGGAAGCATTCCTCGAAATTCTTCTGCATCCCAATCTGCAACTGCTATCCCTCACCATTGACCCTGCAGATAGGCGACTAAACTCATACATTACCTTAATGGATTCCCCATGCAGTGCAACTCATGTTTTGTGTAATGTATTCTCCACATGGTGGAATTCAACAGCCTTATACAGTAAGGGACATGAGGGCCCGCTGTTTACATTGAGCTGGGTGTCTGTGACAAGTATCTGATGATGTGGAAGAGCAAAGACGCCAATACCACAATGGACAGTGCAGTTTTGGGACAAAACAGGTGTTGATCCTTAAAGCAGGTCTGTAAAAGTGCTTCCTTGATCATTTTTACCGGGCCTTAATGGATTTGTATAGTGCCCGACAAAAGCTAAACACAGTAACTATGCCAAAAGCGAAACAGAAGCAAATCATTTGACCATTTTTTACCCTCCATTTTCTCTGAATCAGAGGATGGCTGAAAATAAAAACAATTAAGATAAAACATACTAATGCCATGTGACAACCAACATCAGACAACTATGAACATGTGGATCTGTTGGTCAGTTTTTGACACCAACCCATTCTCACTCCCAAGGCGTCAAAATCTGAAGCATGGTCAAGTGCCTTCTGCATCATAATGAAGACGCTAAAGGTTGCTCCATTGATTTCAATGAGAAACCTTCGGCGTCATACACAGGAATGTGTATGGGAATGTTATCGTCATGATGACATTTTATTAGGTTATTATGACATGTTGGAGTGTGATTCTCAATTTAATTAGCCAGCATAATTTTATTGACATTTTGTGGCGAGGTTGGCAAGAGAGAGACGTGGGAGGAGCGAGCGAGATCGGTGCGAGATTGTGAATGAGTCCAGTGTGCCTCGCAGGTGACGCTCAATCACGCACCGGTCTCGCTCACTCCTCCCACGTCTCTCGCTCGCCCACCTCGCTACAAATTTATTTTATTTACTCTATTTAGACACGTTTGAACATGTAACCCAACCCCATCCCATCCCTAAACCTACCCATATGTGTATTATATGATATAAAACACAGGATTATAACAGGCAGATGCGACAGCATGCACAATTTATTCAAAAAGTACAAATATTCCAAGTGCGATCCCAAAAGCGACCAGCGTCTCCATCCACCGAAGATCATCTGCCGAAGATCATGCACACATTCAAATTTCAAAAATCTTCGCCCGAAGAAACGTTACGTCAGATTTCATAGTGAAATTGCATTGGCTCTCGTATGTCTTGTGACCAATTGCATCAATACGTCAGCTTTGGTTGTAAAATGTAATTGGCTCTCGTGTGTCTCGTGGCCGATCGTGTCATACTAAAGAGTCGGGTGTATCTTTTGAATGAGATATGACTGAGTGCGTGCACGGAGCGGCGGGATCATCATTTCAGCAATTAAAACATTAAAGGGATAGTTCACCCAAAAATATAAATTCTGTCATCATTTACTCACCCTCAAGTTGTTCCAAACCTGAATAAATGTATTTCTGCTGAACACAAAAGAAGATATTTTGAAGAATGTTTTATAACCAAGCAGATCCAAGCAACCATTGACTACCATAGTATTTTTTCCCCGCTATGGTAGTCAATGGTTGCTCTATCTGCTTGGTTACAAACATTCTTCAAAATATATCCCTTTGAGTTCAGCAGAAGAAAGAAACTCATTCAGGTTTGGAACAACTTGAAGGTGAGTAAATGATGACAGAATTTAAATTTTTGGGTGAACTATCCTTTTAAGATCAACTCTGTCCTTTACATGAAGATACTGTATGACTTCAGAAGACTTGGAATGCAAAAAAATATATTTTATATTTTTTAGAAGTGGGTAGGTTTTTTTCAAAAATATTTTTCAAAAAATATGTTTTATATTTTTTAAAAGTGGGTAGGTTTAGGGTATGAGTTGGGTTAGTTGCTCCAAAATATAAAACTAGCCTATACATATTCATAAATTCATGTCTGCTTTTACAAATGCAAATAATTAAATGCGTCCTGATCTGACGCATTGGAAAAACAACTGAAATCAATGGAGCACCCTGCGCGTCGATATAGTGACGCCTAGGGTACCTTTAGCGTCTTCAAACGTGGAAGGCACTTGACCATACTTCAGATTTTGACGACTTGGGAGTGAGAACGGGTTGTTGACACTTAAGTAATGCTTATGAACATCTATGAATATCTGTTGCAGTGAGTAGCAAAAAAAAAAAAAGCATAAGTTAAAAAGATTTTAAAAAAAAGATAATAAAGACATAAAAAAGATTGCACAAGCACACAGTGTATGTGTAATTACATTTAGCATTCAGATTGAACCATAAAATGCTCATTTATATAGTAATAAATATTCAGGGTCAGGGGGCTTTACACGAACGGTGCGACACAACAAAAGATAATAGAACCCTTTATAGGGTGGCCAAACGTCTGGATTTGTGAAATGGTGGGCCGGTGGGTTAAACCATGGAACTGATACGCAGAAGGTTGCTGGTTCGATCCCAGCGGTCACCACCAGTGTGTCCTTGAGCAAGGCACTTTACTCCATGTTGTTCCAGGGGGATTGTCCCTGTAATAAGGGCACTGTAAGTCGCTTTGGATAAAAGCTTCTGCCAAATGCATAAATGTAAATGTAAATTTTGGCCGGACAGTCCGGATTTTAAGCTCCCTGTCCGGCGTCCGGCGCAGCCTCAGGCCGGAGACTCAGTTGTCCACCTTTTCGGAGTTGCGCTGAATCGGCCTATAAAACCCCGCTCTAGAATCTTTATTGGGACGCAGCAGCACAGTGTATAATGCCGTAAGATCTCTGGTCAAACAAACGATTGGCTGAAAGCGGTGTCAAATAAATATCTGATATATCATTGGTTAAAAACATAAACAAGCATCCACGATGGGCTGGCGTCATATCATAACGTTAAATAGGATATCAGACGCTCAGACCTCATTTAATCCGGAATGGACAAAAGAGCACAAATTTATATCAAAATGCACACTGTGTCGCTGTGAAGTGGATGTTAGTAGTCAAAGGAAAGCCGCCATTGACTGACATGCCAGCACGGAAAAACATAAAAGTAACCGACGAGCCGCAGGTCATTTTCCCGTAGGTCATTTTTTCGAGAAGCAACATCACCTCAGGATGACAATCTCCGCTGCAGAGCTTTGTAAAGTCTATCATTATCATGCAGTCAAGCATCACCAGTCATACAGAAATACATAATCAAATAATCTGGCACAGTGCCAGAAAACATTACATTTCTGGACAGAAAAGCATAAATAAACAAATAATGAATGCAAAAAAAATAAATAAATACACATTTCAGATAACAAAGAGCTGCTGCAGAGGGTGAACTTCTTTCTTAAGAACTGAAATGTGTATTTTTTTTTATTTTTGGCATCCATTATTTGTTTATTTCTGTGTTTCTGTTATTCCCAGAAGTCCAGAAATGTTATGTTTTCAGGCACTGTGCACTTTGCAAGACAAAGTTCATCTCAGTGGTCAGTTTTTGAAACAGACATCACAATGTCTTGAATAAATACAAATACTGTGAACAAACACAGCTAGGTCTACATCCATATATATTGTAGATCAAATTGTCTGGCAATGAATAGAGTAGGCTATTGCAGAATCACTGTATCGATATGATGGACAAAATTGTATTGTAGTTGTGAGTACACCAGAGTCCTATGCAATTATTCTTGTCTCACTAAATTCCACAAAGTGTCCTCCTTTTTGGCGTTCTGGAAATGGCCACCCTAATCATTAATAATCAGTGATGTTGTCTACACTGGATGCGGCGCAACGTGATTCAACAAATCCCAGACAGTAAACTGATGCCTCGTTCTATTTATGATGTACTGACATGAAGGACGCCAATGGTGTAGACACGGTTTTAGAAAAGAGATGAGAGAAAGAGCCAGTCTAGGGGGAAAGCTACAAGACTAGCGCTAGAGAAAGAGAGTCAAAGAGCAGGCCCCAAGAAAAGAGCCCAGAAAAAAGAAGCCCCAGAGAAAAGAAGCCCCAGAGCAACAGTTACAATCTTCTTTTATCCCACAATCAATACATGTTGAAACTGACCAATCAGAAGATTACACTGACAATTAGCAGATCGTCGATGTACACACATCTTGGCCTACAGGCCTTGATCACCTTTTTGCCTCGAGGAATTGCAAATGGCTCTTGGAAAGGGTTGAAACAGGAAAGCAAAAGTCTGTTGTAGGGCTGTCACGATTCCCTATTAAATTCAAGAACTCGATTGCAATTTACCCGTGTCGAGTAAATGGTAAAATACCGTAAGTGGCGCATTCCACAGAAAGGAATCCATGAACCGCATTATTAGACCGTTTTCTAAGGCTGCACAATGTATTAAAACCAGTTAAAAACCATAGCATAATGCTATTGTGAATTCACAAAGTCATATATGCCCCGCAGGTTTAATATGCGTTTCATTTACACACGTGTAGGCTACCTACTATGGTCGTAGACGTAGGCTATGGTCTCCGAGCAGCTCTGTTTCTCCTCCACATGGACTGTTATCATTTACATGCATGGAGCGCCTCTCAAACTCCATCTCTGAATATGCTGCGAGTTTGGGTTGCTTATAAAGTTCATCTGTTGTTCATCGCAAAGTGCGCCATTTCACCAGATTTGTGAGGTAAATCATTTATAAACCTACACCAACACAGGAGAATAAATTAATATGTTTCTAAATATGCAACTGTTCATCGCAAATTCAAAATAAAAGTTTAAACCTTCACTCTGACTGTGCCTGTTTTGATGTCCACATTACAGTGGCTGTATCATTTATATCATAAAGAAGACAACAAATATTATAGATTTAAGGGGACATATCATGGCAATCTAACTTTTTCCGTGTTTAAGTGATATAACCGGGTCCCCGTTGCATCTACCAACCCGGAAAACGGAAAAAGGACAACCCAGTAACTTCGCTTTGGTAAGCCTTTTTCTGCAATCATGTGAAAAAATGAGCCGCTCAGATTTCTCTCCCCTTCTGATGTAGGAAGGCGATCTACAATAATATTACCGCCCCTTAATCTGCACATTTCCACCCACGGCGCTGACAGACTGTTCCGTATTAGCATAGTTTCCGCCCTCAGCCAGTTCTACACTGTCCGCCATTTTCTCCACACTCAAGCAGCTGTAGCGACAACAATGTCTTGTAAGCAATGCAGGTGCATAGCCTGAACGAGGTACAATTCAAGGATGGATCAGTACCAACTGTTCGTGATCCAGCTTACAGTCTCCGGAGCGATACTGTTCACAAGCGATAATGGTCATAAAATTAAACAAGGATTTGATCTGCTGTAAAGTGTAACAACACCTGACCGTTGGCACCCCCTGCAGGCATTTGTTATAATACATAATGTACACATGATGATTGTTTATATTTTGTATAGTGTGTATGTTAACAGTGTTGTTCTATGATGCTCTAGCATCATTACTTGTTTTTGATACTTTATTTGAACCAAATATCATTGCCTCATTGTTATTGTATATGTATTTTAAGCCATTTTAAAAGCTCAGGTCTTTGCTTAGGTCTATTTTTACTACCACCCAAACATTTTTTATCTGACTAATCGATTAATCGTCAAAAAATGGCCGATTACTTGATTAACAAAATAATCGTTAGTGACTTTCATCCTTGCAGTGCCTTTTACTGTATTTTATTATTTATTATCAATTTCCGGCTTTGCGTGCTTTCACTATTATAGGGTAGGGGGCGCTATTACGCATCTTCTGAAAAAGTGCTGAATCTCCTTATCAAAACACAGGGAAAAAAGCAGAAACAAGCAGTATCATATGTAAGCAGATGCACATGTAAAATTATGTGCAATCAGCAACATTAAACATATAAATCAAAACTGCCTTAATGTTACAGAATGAAATGTCGATCCAGGATGAGGAGTAGGACTGTGAAGCTTTGGGGGTGTTGATGGACTTGATCTACTCCATCTATGCTTTGATCATCGTTCTGAATCCGATCGGCATGTAGTCTTTGACAAAAATGCGATTTTCTTACTTTTTGTTCAAAATGTTGATGAAAAGAATGCATGCAGCGAGAATAAAACAGTTTTTTGTTGTTGTTTAAAAGCAGAGGATACATTCTTTCTTTTGATATTTTGCATGCTTAGATATTCATACGACAAAATATTCTGGGGGCCAAACCAAAAATGCTTGTGGTGGCTGGAAACTTTAAAAAAAAGACATCTTTAGTGGATCAAGCTGATAGTTAATGTGATGAACTACACATGTAGTTACTCTGTGAATTTGAGGAGAACTGACTTTACACATCGACTAAAAATTACCACAAAATCAGTTCAAATCAATCAAATCAAAGCTCTAGCATCATTTGTTTGCTGATGCCACTTGTTTTTTGGGGGTATTTTGTATTTTACAATGACATTCATACACAAAATGTGGGGCTCTACAAATACTGCCGTTCCTCTTTTGTTATTTCAAACTTAGCAGATGATGCTGACAAGAAGAAACAGTCACAGGCACATAGACCAAGCACAACGGGAGTGCAGAGACAGATTTCACATTTCCTGCCTGTGACGTGTGTCACTACAATATCTGCAGATACAGTCACAGGCACAGGCTAATGGTACTCTCATCTCCTTCATGTCCTTCAATGTCCTTTGAGTGTTGTGTGACCTGGTTTTCACTCTGGCCCTCGCAGGGCAGAGCAGTGGAAGCAGGACTCCCTGACTTAACATGCTGCTGAAATATTAAAGATGTGTCCCTGGACGTAAAGCCTCGCCACCACTGGCCTACTGGGAGTATAATGCTCAGAAAATCGAGATGTGGGGAGGGAGAGACCAGATGTACACTATGAGACTGACACGTAAGAGAAAGCAAGAAAAAGCAGGGTCTTCCTAGTATTCTAATAAAAAAGAAGCAGATTTGAAAAATTGTGTACATTTGAGATTCAGATTAGACCCCGTGTGAAATGGTTTAATGAACAGCATTTTAACCAATCGTTGTTTTGAGTTGGATCTTTTAAAAGAATCTGTTCAGTTATTTGTTCACAAATTGGACTGAATCTGTCCAAGCGATTCATGAGTCAAAAACGACTCACTCAGTGACAAAGAACCACAACTGAGCTGATAGTAAGAGCATTTGAAGTGAATGAAAATATGAACAAAACTCATAATTTTTAAAATCAAACTAATTGAAAATATGAGGTCATTCTAGTATGCAAGCTTGTTTCCGACACAGAATAAAACATAAAAAAAAAAAAAAATTGCACAAAAAATTCTCACGATTCTGACTTTAAGTCTGTTTGCGAGTTTATATCATATTTCTGACTTTATTACTCGCAGTTGTGAGTTTATATCTCACAATTATGAGAAACATAGTCAGAATTGTGAGATATAAACTTGCAATTGCGAGTAATAAAGAATTACGAAACTCGCAATATTATTATGATATAGGGCTGCAACGACGCGTCGACGTCGTCGATGACGTCGACTACGAAAATACGTCGACGTGCGTGAAATGCGTCGACGCGTCGGCGGCACATTATTTACGTTCTAGAATGGAACAGAAGATCTAGAATAATGGCAGCTTCTGCTCCCGGGCATAGTGAAAATGATCATTTATCATATAAAGCCAGACCGCCACATTCAAAAGTGTGGGAGTACTTTAAACAGAAGCCGAATAAAACTGTGCTTTGTTCGCTCTGTAACGCCGGTTTCACACTGCACGCGGTGGCAGAGCAGGAGCTGTGCGCGTGGAGAGCGGGAGCTTTCACACTGCAGTCAGTGTTGCCAAGTCCGCTTTTTTTCCGCGGAATTGGGCTACTTCTACACTGTTGCCGCGGGCTGTGTCTCATGTCCGGGGGTTGAAGCAAAAAAACACACATATTTAACCCCCCGAACGCGATGTTTACAAGAGAACCTCCCCGAAACGCGATTGGGCTTGTTTTGAGTAACGAATGGGTGGGTTTTGTTGTGTAAACCTGGCAACCCTGCTGCCAGTGTTCTCTCGCGCAGCTGAACGCGCCACGCGTGTATTGCAACAGAAGGTCACATTTTCCTGGGTTCTTCTCCGACCCCAGTACGTCTCGTGCTTTTATTTATTATGGGCTGCATATATCTCCTGTATATGCGACCTGGTTCCGCTCTGTCCCAAACACATATGCATAATAACTTGCTGTATATAGGTAGTTTACATGATTAAAGTAACATTACAGTTAAGATATGCCTCTAGCTTCAATCATTTAAATGTGTCTGAAGTTTGGGCAAAAACTTCTGGCAGCTTTAGTCGTTGTTTATGCACATGTATCTTCAAAATAGACGACTAGTTATACATTAACACTATGCTGAAAGCTCCTGTATGTGAACCTTTTGCAGATAAATACAAGTGCATTTTCGTTTACTACTGACACAAATCAATAAGTAAATCATACTCAACTACTATAGTAAACAACTTTTCCTAATTAGGCCTACTCTGTATACATTTTATGATGAATAGTATCATTATATATTATGTTTAAAAAGCTTCTTGTGTTCATACATTTCATTATAAAATGGCATACTATACACTACCCTTCCTGAAATACAATTAATATTGTCATCATTCATTGATTTCATGTTAAAATAATATACAAATTCACTACCCTCTTTGAAATACAATAATCAGTAAAAAAGAATAATAAGATTAATCTGGAAAAATAATCGTTAGATTAGTCGACTAATCGGAAAAATAATCGTTAGATTAGTCGACAGAAAAAATAATCGTTAGTTGCAGCTCTATTATGATATAAAACTCGCAGACTTTTTCTTTCAATTCTGACTTTTTCTCGTAATTGCTAGTTTATACCTTGCAAATTCTGACTTCTGTTCTCAGAATTGTGAGTTTATATCTCACAATTCTGACCTTATAACATTCTAGTATGCAAGCTTGTTTCCGCCACAGAATAAAACATTTTAAAAGATAATTGCGAGTTTATATCTCGTAATTCTGACATTATATCTCACAATTCTGACTTTTTTTCTCAGAATTGTGATATAAACTCGCAATTGCGAGTAATTAAAGTCAGATTTATGATGTAAACTCGCAATATTATTATGATATAAACTCGCAAACAGACTTTTTTTCTCGCAACTCTGACTTTGCAAGTTTTTATCTCATAATTCTGACTTCATATCTCACAATTCTGACCTTATAACATGCACTTTTTGTGACTTTATATCACGCAATTGCGAGAACAAGTGAGAATTGTAAGATAAAAAGAATAAAAAAACATTTTTTAATCTATGGCGGAAACAAGCTTCCATATTCTAGAGAGCTTTTTATTGCTTAAAAATACATCCTTGCAAACCATGTTTTTAAATTGTACTTTTTACATTGTATATATATCCGAAGTAAAGAGAGGATGCCAGGAGAGCATAACATGTACTAGAAACTGTAGAGGGGAAAAAACGATAGCCTACATGACCTTAAATTACAATATTAATTAATCAGAGAAAATATGTTTTGTAAAGTATAAAATTATTTATTGACAGAAAAATACTTTGGGTGACCTGAGCACATGAAGGACACATTTTTGAAGTGTCCTACAATGTAACCTCAGGGAAAAATCTCAAACTTCGTCTATGAACCTGTACACCTCAAGAGAATGTTCCCCTGCCAAACTTTTTGATAGCATAGCTTTGCCTGGTGCAATTTAATAAATGTCAACATCATCTGGCAAAAATGTATAGGGAGGAGAGCCCATTGTTATACAGAAGGAGTAGCCCTTATGACATTTTCTGAAAACTAGATTTGATTGAACTGACTGCCAAAAGCTAAAAGCAGTACGAGTGTGATCGCAATATCCTGGACCGTCAACAGGGACACACAGAAACAAACCTCGGCTCGGGCTGCCGGCCATGGAAATTTTATGAGATGGCTTCAAGTCTTGATGTGTTGACACTTTTATTGATCTTCGCTCTGGAGTAAAAGTGCCACTGCGTATCTGCAAGTAAATTTGACTGATTGCATCACTTTTCACATTCTCACAGGATGCAGAACAAATGCGATAAGAATTTCCACCTGCACAAATGTATTTACCGCGACAATGAAAACCATAGCAATGCGAATATTGCCGATATTCGATATTTGATGTCAAATTACACTTACAACATTCAGGCTTCAGATCCAATACATCTTAATAATTCCTTGTCATCAGTGATCAATGAAAAGTCAAGAAGTCAATGTGATTTACTCATCTAGGCAAGAAGCCAGGACACAATACGCCAAGAGAAATCCTAATTTTCTAATACATAATGCAAGATGTGTCTGTCAATACGCTGTGGTTTCAGAGCAGACCTTCTCTGTTGATATATGGTTTCTATATGCCTTCAAGCATTTTCTATTTCAAAATCTTGTCTTCAATGCATGGTGGCTACTTGGTGAGTGTATACACACACACACATACACGTTCCTTTTCTCACTTACAACCAAGTACCTCAAGGCAGAAACAAAAACATGTACAGGAGCAATGCTGCAACTCTCTGCAGTATTTTAAAATGAATATTAAAATCGACAGCAGAAGCTAACCAACATCAAATCTCAATCCCACTAGCATTCATTTGGCAGAAACATTCATACCATACAAAATAATCTGCAGTTTGCAAGTGACATGCGCATAGAAGTCGATAAATATCCAACACAGAGCCAAAGTGAATTCAATGAAGATTAATGAAGGCTGCCATTAAATGGTTTTAAGTCGATTTGAGAGTATATGGAAGCGGCACAATGGAGATTGGTTTCGAAAAGAAGACCATTAGATGAGGCTTTTAATGCTGCGGTGCCTCATAAACCTCAGGAATAATGGTGTTCGCTTCCTAGAGTGCTGGAACTGTGCTTGATGCGTTGGGAATTAGTCAGATGATTGAGCATTAAAGAGCGCACTGAGTGATCAGACTACTCGAGCTCTCCAGCTACAAGACATAAATGATGTAAAGGCAACAATCCCTACAGATACTGTAATCGATACAGTAGTACTCTGATACAGAGAATTCATGTATATTTACTGTAATGTATAGCTACAAAGTGACATAGGTAAACATTCACGACCCCATGTTCATACGCCATTGGCCATTTGGGTCACTTGGGAATTTACAGCTTGAAATACACCAAGAACTCAAATGTAGCAACGTCAAATTCTGTCAGGATCACTATCGTCAAAGTGATAGACAATTGGCAAATACACTCACCTTAAAGGTGCCCTAGAATGATTTGAAACAACATTTTAAATTGTTCTCTGGTATCTACATAGAGGGTATATGGCTTATTTAAGGTCAATAATTGTCCAGCTACGGTTTTACAGGTCCATTTACAACTCTAGAAATCATCCCCAGGATGAAATGGTCTGTTTTTGCCTTATTTGGAAGGGTCATGAATATTAATGCAGAGTTCTGCTCTGATTGGCTGTTTCACTGCGCGGCTCAATGATAGCATGCACGTCTATACTGACCGTCATGACGATGGAGAGATTAGGCATTCAACCTTATATATATATATATCAATCAGTATATAATCATACTTCAGTTGTCAAAAATATAAATAAATAAATATCAAATTACTATCGTTTCAATTTAAATGGTGGAGGTGGTGACGTTAGCCAGAAGGATCGAGTGAGCTATGTGTAAGCAACTAAACTAACATAGTATGTTACGTATCTATGGTTGCATTTACTAATTTATGACAACACTGGCATGAAATAATATTAACCTGTCATTAGACATACTATTTAGTTATGTAAACCACTTGGAATATCCTATTCTTCCCGTATAGCATCTTGCGTTGGATATAGACAACAACGGGGATATTATCGTTAATGTTGTCTCTCTAAGAAACTTTCAATTTAATCATAAATGGTTTAGACAGTCAAGAAGTGGATAAAATCACTCACTGCTTGCAGGAATATGGTGGGAATTGGCCCTTTCTTCAGTGTCAGACGCTGAGCAAAGCCTGCTTGATATTGTCCCAGGTTTGAAAACTGTCCGTGGTCAAATGGGCTGAGCAAACTATCAACTTTGAATTAAATTGTTGCGATATCCGATTATAAATAAACATCAACCATGCCTGTTGACATGTTTTATCTGTGGGAAGAGTATGAAACCCCTGCACAGCCTGGAACATAACATTTGTTTCCATGATCTGTCATGTTCGCTATCCTCGCGTCAGGTTTACTGCTGCAGAACTCCAGTTGATACGGCGGCTGCGCAGTTTCGCCAGATAGTGAACGTGCTTGCTTATGAAAATGTTGGGGGGCGTACATATTAATGATCCCGTGTATTGCATCACTGCTGGCGTTACGTTGAGATTTGCCTATTTTTCCGTGGTGTTTTTCACAAACGAGATTTACATGTGAAGGAGGAGGCAATGGTGTTTGAGACTCACTGTATGTGATTTACATGTACTGAACTCCTGTTATTCAACTATGGCAAGGTTCATTCGATTTTTCATTCTAGGGCACCTTTAAGGATTATTAGGAACACCTGTTCAATTTCTCATTAATGCAATTATCTAATCAACTAATCTAATGACAGTTGCTTCAATGCATTTAGGGGTGTGGTCTCAAGACAATCTCCTGAACTCCAAACTGAGTGTCAGAATGGGAAAGAAAGGTGATTTAAGCAATTTTGAGCGTGTCATGGTTGTTGGTGCCAGACGGGCCGGTCTGAGTATTTCACAATCTGCTTAATTACTGGGATTTTCACGCACAACCATTTCTAAGGTTTACAAAGAATGGTGTGAAAAGGGAAAAACATCCAGTATGCAGCAGTCCTGTGGGCAAAAATGCCTTGTTGATGGTAGAGGTCAGAGGAGAATGGGCCGACTGATTCAAGCTGATAGAAGAGCAACTTTGACTGAAATAACCACTCGTTACAACCGAGGTATGCAGCAAAGCATTTGTGAAGCCACAACACGCACAACCTTGCGGCAGATGGGCTACAACAGCAGAAGACCCCACCGGGTACCACTACAAATAGGAAAAAGAGGCTACAATTTGCATGAGCTCACCAAAATTGGACAGTTGAAGACTGGAAAAATGTTGCCTGGTCTGATGAGTCTCGATTTCTGTTGAGACATTCAGATGGTAGAGTCAGAATTTGGCGTAAACAGAATGAGAACATGGATCCATCATGCCTTGTTACCACTGTGCAGGCTGGTGGTGGTGGTGTAATGGTGTGGGGGATGTTTTCTTGGCACACTTTAGGCCCCTTAGTGACAATTGGGCATCGTTTAAATGCCACGGCCTACCTGAGCATTGTTTCTGACCATGTCCATCCCTTTATGACCACCATGTACCCATCCTCTGATGGCTACTTCCAGCAGGATAATGCACCATGTCACAAAGCTCGAATCATTTCAAATTGGTTTCTTGAACATGACTGAGTTCACTGTACTAAAATGTCCCCCACAGTCACCAGATCTCAACCCAATAGAGCATCTCTGGGATGTGGTGGAACGGGAGCTTCGTGCCCTGGATGTGCATCCCACAAATCTCCATCAACTGCAAGATGCTATCCTATCAATATGGGCCAACATTTCTAAAGAATGCTTTCAGCACCTTGTTGAATTCAGTTCTGAAGGCGAAAGGGGGTCAAACACAGTATTAGTATGGTGTTCCTAATAATCCTTTAGGTGAGTCTAGTTTAGATTGGCGGTATGGATCTGTTCTGGGCAAGAACTCCCTGCGCATCCATGCAGCCTAGCCCCCCTTAGGGTAAACGGAACAGAAGAAACGATGTATTGCAGATGGCATTAATTTCAATATTAAAATGTACAACCTAATTCGGGAATTTAATCTGATTCAGGGGGAATCAGAATGCCAAATCCTGACTGACGAGTGGAGGAGCTGGGGATGAAGGAGGGTAATTAGCTCCGGAGAACGCGATAGCAGCTGATGATACTGAAGGAGCTTATATGCATGCTGTTATAGGCATCGTATTCCTCCCTTTGCAATCGTTGGAGCAGCGCTCGCTGAAGCTGTCAATCAAACAGCGAGAGTTTATCAGTGACCCGTTTTATTTAATGAACCTCTTAACTATCACGTTTGCACTGTTAGTGAAGATGAAAGCATTCGTTAGTGTACAGAAACTGAGTTGCAATTATGAGATCACTGCTTTCATGCCGTCAACATGTCTGTGATCGGCTACAATGTTCATCTCTGCAACCTTTCATGCCACATCTTAAAGGTCCCATGTCATGAAATTTTCATTTTATAAGTTTTTTTTTAACATTAATATGAGTTCCCCTAGC
The DNA here is from genome assembly GCA_023566225.1 of Romanogobio albipinnatus. Taxonomy (NCBI): domain Eukaryota; kingdom Metazoa; phylum Chordata; class Actinopteri; order Cypriniformes; family Gobionidae; genus Romanogobio; species Romanogobio albipinnatus. Next base: position 66,252,375 of record CM042239.1, on the reverse strand, counting down.
CTGTATATGGTCCCCAAGTGGCTAGAACTATTGATAGGTGTAAACCGAGTTCTGGGTGTCCTGCTCTGCCTTTGAGAAAATGAAAGCTCAGATGGGCCGATCTGGAATCTGTATGTCGTCATACGGGTAAAGGTTACCTCCCCTTCCTCTGCTTTGCCCGCCCAATTTGGAGACAATGGATTCAGTTGCGATGTCAGCACAGGCTTTACAAACAGACTTTTACCATATGGAGTAACAGTGTTCAATAATGCCTGATCTGTGATCAGTGATTTCTGATGTGTAGCTAATTATTCAAGTTCACACAGACTTTCTTTCTAAATCGTTTAATACTGTTTATGCATCATTGAATCAAGCCAGTGACTAAACAATCAACTTCACATTGTTTCTCTTAGTAGCATGAAACAAATCTCTTATTTAGATTTAGATTATTACAGAGTGCGGTCAAAGAAAGCTCTCTTTATAATGTTCGGAGCTGTCAATCACACATCGGGAGTAGCTATATCTGCAGTGCATACTTGTCCAAACTGCTTTTATAACGAATGACGCTGTTATGCTGCACAACAAAGCTCTTACTGTATTTATATCGATATTGTGTTTGCTGTTAGCTGTGGTCAAAGCATTTTGTGAGAGAAATAGCGTTGCAATGACAAGATCACTGCATTCACGCGATAAACAGACTGCCTGTGTACTCAATGCTCTTCACTGCAGCCTTTCATGTGATGGGGAAAGATCTAAAAGTAATGCTATAATCAACACTTTCACGATTCGTTCATCTCGACAGGTGTAATGGTAAAAAAAAAAAAAAAAAAACGTAGTAAAAGTATTGGAGAGGGGTTCCACATGTTACAAAGTTCGTAGAATAAGGTGGAAGAAGACATGGGACTCGTGTTTATTCAGAACTCTCAGAAACAAACAAAACAAACTCGCACTCACAGATGTCAGCCAATCACAACAGTGGGCGTTTCCACTGAAGTCTCACTGCAGACACGCCCCTTGAAAGAGAGCATTCAAGCCAGAGGGCTAATATCAAGATAGAAAAAAAAATCTAAATTATGACATTTTGTGATGTAAAAATCATACTAACAATATACAGGGAGTGCAGAATTATTAGGCAAATGAGTATTTTGACCACATCATCCTCGTTATGCATGTTGTCTTACTCCAAGCTGTATAGGCTGGAAAGCCTACTACCAATTAAGCATATTAGGTGATGTGCATCTCTGTAATGAGAAGGGGTGTGGTCTAATAACATCAACACCCTATATCAGGGGTGCATAATTATTAGGCAACTTCCTTTCCTTTGGCAAAATGGGTCAAAAGAAGGACTTGACAGGCTCAGAAAAGTCAAAAATAGTGAGATATATTGCAGAGGGATGCAGCAGTCTTAAAATAGCCAAGCTTCTGAAGCGTGATCATCAAACAATCAAACGTTTCATTCAAAATAGTCAACAGGGTCGCAAGAAGCGTGTGGAAAAACCAAGGCGCAAAATAACTGCCCGTGAACTGAGAAAAGTCAAGCGTGCAGCTGCCAAGATGCCACTTGCCACCAGTTTGGCCATATTTCAGAGCTGCAACATCACTGGAGTGCCCAAAAGCACAAGGTGTGCAATACTCAGAGACATGGCCAAGGTAAGAAAGGCAGAAAGTCGACCACCACTGAACAAGACACACAAGCTGAAACGTCAAGACTGGGCCAAGAAATATCTCAAGACTGATTTTTCTAAGGTTTTATGGACTGATGAAATGAGAGTGAGTCTTGATGGGCCAGATGGATGGGCCCGTGGCTGGATTGGTAAAGGGCAGAGAGCTCCAGTCCGACTCAGACGCCAGCAAGGTGGAGGTGGAGTACTGGTTTGGGCTGGTATCATCAAAGATGAGCTTGTGGGGCCTTTTCGGGTTGAGGATGGAGTCAAGCTCAACTCCCAGTCCTACTGCCAGTTTCTGGAAGACACCTTCTTCAAGCAGTGGTACAGGAAGAAGTCTGCATCCTTCAAGAAAAACATGATTTTCATGCAGGACAATGCTCCATCACACGCGTCCAAGTACTCCACAGCGTGGCTGGCAAGAAAGGGTATAAAAGAAGAAAATCTAATGATATGGCCTCCTTGTTCACCTGATCTGAACCCCATTGAGAACCTGTGGTCCATCATCAAATGTGCGATTTACAAGGAGGGAAAACAGCACACCTCTCTGAACAGTGTCTGGGAGGCTGTGGTTGCTGCTGCACGCAATGTTGATGGTGAACAGACCAAAACACTGACAGAATCCATGGATGGCAGGCTTTTGAGTGTCCTTGCAAAGAAAGGTGGCTATATTGGTCACTGATTTGTTTTTGTTTGGTTTTTGAATGTCAGAAATGTATATTTGTGAATGTTGAGATGTTATATTGGTTTCACTGGTAAAAATAAATCATTGAAATGGGTATAAATTTGTTTTTTGTTAAGTTGCCTAATAATTATGCACAGTAATAGTCACCTGCACACACAGATATCCCCCTAAAATAGCTAAAACTAAAAACCACTTCCAAAAATATTCAGCTTTGATATTAATGAGTTTTTTGTGTTCATTGACAACATGGTTGTTGTTTAATTATTAATGTTGTAAAATTAATCCTCAAAAATACAACTTGCCTAATAATTCTGCACTCCCTGTAAGTACACCTCAGGAAACATAAAAAAAAAAAAAAAAAAGTAAAAATCCACACCATGGGACCTTTAATATAACGCCATAGATCTAAATGTAATGCAACACTTTTCACGATTAGTTAACCATGAGAGCTGTAATAGTAAAAAAGCGCTAAAAGAGAGAGTTATACTTAGCTATTTCAAATAGAAAGACGTTAGCCAATCACAGCAGTGGGCGTTTATACTGAACTCTCATAAGAGACACACCCTTTAAAACAGAGCGTTCAGAGCAGAGGACTAAAATCAGCGTAAGAAAAATGCCTTTTATTTATACATTCTGACAATATAAAAAGCATTCTAACATTATAAGTGCACCCCAGGAAACATCATAAAACAATAAAACAACGCAGTTCATGACCCCTTTAAATCTGATGACATTAATGAAACTGGAAAATGCAGGCTTTCAAAAATCAGAATTTAGGAACTGGCTCCCTTTGTAATTAATGAGCTGGAATTTGAACTGAACTTGCCAACATCATGGGTTGAAGCCAATTATGTTCTGAGAATGTTTCTAGCCCTGTTAAATAGGTAGTTTTGGATCAGTCTTAAAATAATTGTATAATTCTTCTCTATTTATTCACCATTTTGCACATGATCTTCTTCTTGAGCTATGTACAAAAACAACATTTATGCAGCTTTTTATAAACTACTATATGGGTAAAATAAAAGGGACAATGTGAAATGTCTTTAGATAAATACATACGAAAATGGTAATTAGAGAATATTGACAACAATTCACTTTTAATCCTTCATGTTTTTCCCTTGACCTTTCCATGTTATTATTGCTGTGAGTCTTTCACACAAACTTCAAAGTGGGAAAATAAAGCACGTTTCGTGGACAATGAAACTGAAACACCGGCCAATATAGTGTTGGTGGTTTCATGCCTATATACGTGAGCTCTGGTGGCCACTCTTCACTGATTTTACATTCCATCAGTAAGAGCAGAGTGTGAAGGTTGAATTAGCAGAGCTGTACATAAAATATTGCTATCCCACACAACATAATGGGAGACATATCAGAGTTCAAAAAAGGACAAATTGTTGGTGCGACCTGGTGTGACCAGGACAGCTAGTCTTTGTGGTGTATCGGGAGCTATGGTATCCAGGGTAATGTTGGCATACCACCACATAGGATGGACCACATACAACAGGAGTAACTGTTAACACAATAGAAAGCTGTCTGAAAGGGATGTCCAGGTACTAACCCTGATTGTATCCAAAAAAACAAAAACCACAGCTGCCCTACTCACTGCAGAATTAAATGCGCACCTCCACTCCCATGTTTTCACCAAAATGGTTTGTTGAGAGCTCCACAGAGTCAATATTCATGGTCGGGCTGCAACAGCCAAACCTTGTCACTCATGCTAATGCCAAATGTCAGTTTCAGTGGTGACAACCATAGACCATAAAAAATGTTGAGATGGTATCTCAACATTAAAAATGTCCATGACCCCTTTAAATCTGATGACTTTAATGAAACTGGAAAATACAGGCATTCAAAAATCAGAATTTAGGAACTGGCTCCCTTTGTAATTAATGAGCTGGAATTTGAACTGAACTTGCCAACATCATGGGTTGAAGCCAATTATGCTCTGAGAATGTTTCTAGCCTTGTTAAATAGGTAGTTTTGGATCATTCTTAAAATATTTCATAATTCTTCTCTATTTATTCACCATTTTGCACATGATCTTCTTCTTGAGCTATGTACAAAAACAACATTTATGCAGCTTTTTTATAAACTACTATATGGGTAAAATAAAAGGGACAATGTGAAATGTCTTTAGATAAATACATACGAAAATGATAATTAGAGAATATTGACAACAATTCACTTTTAATCCTTCATGTTTTTCCCTTGACCTTTCCATGTTATTATTGCCGTGAGTCTTTCACACAAACTTCAAAGTGGGAAAATAAAGCAAGTTTCGTGGACAATGAAACTGAAACACCGGCCAATATAGTGTTGGTGGTTTCATGCCTATATACGTGAGCTCTGGTGGCCACTCTTCACTGATTTTACATTCCATCAGTAAGAGCAGAGTGTGAAGGTTGAATTAGCAGAGCTGTACATAAAATATTGCTATCCCACACAACATAATGGGAGACATATCAGAGTTCAAAAAAGGACAAATTGTTGGTGCGACCTGGTGTGACCAGGACAGCTAGTCTTTGTGGTGTATCGGGAGCTATGGTATCCAGGGTAATGTTGGCATACCACCACATAGGATGGACCACATACAACAGGAGTAACTGTTAACACAATAGAAAGCTGTCTGAAAGGGATGTCCAGGTACTAACCCTGATTGTATCCAAAAAAACACAAAAACCACAGCTGCCCTACTCACTGCAGAATTAAATGCGCACCTCCACTCCCATGTTTTCACCAAAATGGTTTGTTGGGAGCTCCACAGAGTCAATATTCATGGTCGGGCTGCAACAGCCAAACCTTGTCACTCATGCTAATGCCAAATGTCAGTTTCAGTGGTGACAACCATAGACCATAAAAAATGTTGAGATGGTATCTCAACATTAAAAATGTCCATGACCCCTTTAAATCTGATGACTTTAATGAAACTGGAAAATACAGGCATTCAAAAATCAGAATTTAGGAACTGGCTCCCTTTGTAATTAATGAGCTGGAATTTGAACTGAACTTGCCAACATCATGGGTTGAAGCCAATTATGCTCTGAGAATGTTTCTAGCCTTGTTAAATAGGTAGTTTTGGATCATTCTTAAAATATTTCATAATTCTTCTCTATTTATTCACCATTTTGCACATGATCTTCTTCTTGAGCTATGTACAAAAACAACATTTATGCAGCTTTTTATAAACTACTATATGGGTAAAATAAAAGGGACAATGTGAAATGTCTTTAGATAAATACATACGAAAATGGTAATTAGAGAATATTGACAACAATTCACTTTTAATCCTTCATGTTTTTCCCTTGACCTTTCCATGTTATTATTGCCGTGAGTCTTTCACACAAACTTCAAAGTGGGAAAATAAAGCAAGTTTCGTGGACAATGAAACTGAAACACCGGCCAATATAGTGTTGGTGGTTTCACGCCTATATATACGTGAGCTCTGGTGGCCACTCTTCACTGATTTTACATTCCATCAGTAAGAGCAGAGTGTGAAGGTTGAATTAGCAGAGCTGTACATAAAATATTGCTATCCCACACAACATAATGGGAGACATATCAGAGTTCAAAAAAGGACAAATTGTTGGTGAGACCTGGTGTGACCGGGACAGCCAGTCTTTGTGGTGTATCGGGAGCTATGGTATCCAGGGTAATGTTGGCATACCACCACATAGGATGGACCACATACAACAGGAGTAACTGTTAACACAATAGAAAGCTGTCTGAAAGGGATGTCCAGGTACTAACCCTGATTGTATCCAAAAAAACACAAAAACCACAGCTGCCCTACTCACTGCAGAATTAAATGCGCACCTCCACTCCCATGTTTTCACCAAAATGGTTTGTTGGGAGCTCCACAGAGTCAATATTCATGGTAGGGCTGCAACAGCCAAACCTTGTCACTCATGCTAATGCCAAATGTCGGTTTCATTGGTGACAACCATAGACCGTAAAAAATGTACATACTGAAGAAAAGTGAAGCCGCCAATGTCTGAATATGGCGCTGACATCTTGCGCTGATTTGGGACCCGAGTCTGCACAGTAGAGAGCAGGAAGTAGAGCCGCGATATCAAAAGCCCGGCCACACTCTTGCAGATGCAGAACAACTCATTATGTCGGTGTGAAATAAACAGTTATGTAAATGTAGAAATTAAAACTAAAGCTCCAATCTCCTCCTGGAAATCCCAGAAAAAGTCAGTTGGTACCTCAGTGAATACTTCGCTCAGAGAAGAAAACAAAACTTATTTTTAAAAATAAACACTTGAAATTACGTGATAAAAACTGCCTAAAATTACAGAAATCATCTTTGGGGAAAATTTATTTGATTGTTTCGTTTGTCCCACGTCCCATTACATTACATGGAGAGGGCAGGGTTTATGATCTATACTGGGACCAACCACCTGGGGGCGATTGAGGCGCTTTGGCTTCACTTTTCAGGACTTGTGCAGCACGCTTCGTGCCAACTGTGCAAATCTTGGGTTGTGGACAATGTGAACCATGTATTGTTCTCGGATGAGTCTACCTTCACTGTCTTTCCCACATCTGGGGGAGTTCCGGTGTGGAGAAGTCCCTACTGTGCTTGATGGGCACGTCACTTCCAAGCACCAATGTGGAGGACCATGTGCGCCCATAACATTGTACTCTGAAGGTGTATCAGCATGATAATGCACCAATACACACAGCAAGACTTGTGACAGAATGGTGATGAACATGAAAGTGAAGTTGAACATCTTCCATGGTCTGCAAAGTCACCAGATCTAAATATATTTGAGTAACTTTGGGGTATTTTCTCCACCAGCATCACAGTGACCTGGCCAATGTTCTGGAAGAGGAATGGCTCAAAATCCCTCTGGCCACTCTGAAGGACATCATTCCCAAGACGAATTGATGCTGTATTGCCGCAAAAAGAGGCCCTACACCATACTAATACATTATTGTGGTCTAAAATATATATACATATATACACACACACACACACACACACAGTATATATACAGTTCTGATACAATAAACAGATGTAATCGAAAACTCGGGGCATTCGAGGGCCGTGCCCCCCCCCCCCTAGAGGTCATTGATGCCCCTCCGACCACAGGCCATGGCGTGTGGCCCAAAAAATATCCCTTTTGGTTATTCTTTTAATAACAGTAGCCGCGTTTCCATTACAGATTTGCGCAACAATGTTTGCGATTATTTTCAAAATTTCAATAGAAAACTATTGCGAAATGACAGTTTCCATTATGCGACTAAAAGTTTTTTTTTCCTATCTCAATAAGTCATTCCAAATATTATGCCACAGATGTTGGTAGGTTTATGTATCCCAGCCACCGCCTCGGACACATTAAGGCTGTAAGGAAAGCACCTTATAGCCACTTGAGCGGCACGTGTGATGTGTTTGTGTGTTTCTCCCTCATATCTGCTTCAAGGTCTTGATAAATTGTGGCATTTCTTAGTTTAAAATCCAGTATTCCTGTAATTCTGTTGTCTTTTATGAGTTTAATAACGAACACGTTGTCTTCTGTCTGCGTCGGAATTATGGATACGGTGATGCGCATCTGCCACATCATATATATTATTTTGTCCACTATTTTTTATTTTTTTTATTTTGTTGTAATAACGAGATATGTCATTAAAATAGACTGTGAAGTTTGGATTTTTTCCTTAGGCATAGTGTAACAACTTAAAATAGCCTACTCTGTCATTTATGGTATTGTATATTGTAGTATGCAATGTGTTGTGGAATATTTGAGTTAATTTATTATAAGTTGTGTATTTGTTTATTATTATTATCACTAGGCTATGTGCATATTTATTTAGAACATTTAGTTAATTAGGCTACCGTTCCCCTGTCGGGTAGTCACCACGAGAGAAGGGCGAAATGTTTCATTTGCATGGTGGTAGGCTAACTCAAAGTTGTTGTTTTTTTTTACCACTTCGTTATTTTGGCTCGGAATTTCATTTGTTGGAAATATGAAGTTAATTTTGAAATGCTTTTTAAATGAAAAACTTTGCGTTTAATAAACAAAATATTTTTTTGAAATGAAGACAGCGTTTGGAGTGGAGGGCAAAATAATCTGTTCCCTGAGTACACGGCCTTTGTTGGTGTTGTGAGTGTACACAAATAAAAATAGCCAGTTTATAGTTTATAATTATGTCTTACACTTATCTGTATGGCTATAAATAACGGAGTGCGAGTCGTTTCCGCTGTCATAAAGGAAAACATGCGCGGGCGCTTTCGTCGGACAGAGGGTCTATTTAGTTTCATAGTTAGGCTATGTTTAAATATTAGCATATAACATTATTTTTTAATTAACTAATTGTCTGTATATTTAATAAATAAGAAGCAAACCAAGACCGTCGGGAATGGATTGACATCCGTAGCCTACGTTTTCCTGTTTCCTTAACACAATTAAACAGAATTGTCAAATATTCGGGCTCATGTTATACGAGCAAATCTAAACTTTATTTTGGGGAAATATTATTCCTGACCACTTTTACAGTCTATTGGCCTTCTAGAGAGATGCGCTAAAGCACAGCCTGGGTGTAATGGAGATTCCAAAGTGCTCTTCTTTGGTCAGAACCAAGGAGAGCGATCGCGGACAGGTCCGTCCTATGCACTGAAAATTTTTACAATGCAACAAAATATTTAAAGAGCATTATGCTATTAAAATCTCTATTATGTAAGCACAGACAATATGACAGTATATTAGTCAGTCATTTTTATTAGGTTAAACAGTGATTTGATAACGTTTTTAATTTAAGGCCCACCCACAATTGGTCTGGCTTATCCAAAACTGGAATCCTGGCGCCGTGCCTGATTAATATAATAATAATAATAAAAAGCGTTTCGCTTTTTTATTGCATTTCTGCTGTGTTGGACTATGATGTCACAACTGCATCAAAATATTTCTCATACAGCAGTGCCCCCCCCCCCCCCCCCCCCCCCCCCGCCGATGACCCAATGTCCCTCCAGTAGATCTGCTCTGACGTCGACTCTGATGCAGTGTGCACATTTTTCACTGAATTCACACATCTATCTGAAGCCACAGTTCAGTGTGAGCTCTCTGCTCGCAACACTCATTATAATCAAAGAAGCCGTTGCTTCGCTCACTCGCATTGTAGATGGGGTGTTAAAATACAGACATTGCATACTGAATTGATGCAGTGCACACATAAAAAGAAACAAAAACTCAATGGTTTCAATAAAGCAGAAGATAAGATGCTAATGAAATAACCAATAATGAATAATACAGAATGATCTGATAGTCAAAAACAAGAGACATGGAATGAGATTTGTTTTCAATAAATGCATTTGAGTGCATTTTTTTTATGACTTTATTAACATAAGCCTGAACTGTGCTATTAATACAACATCAATACCCCAGCAGGAGAGGAGACTCTGGGCAAGACAGCAGCAGAAGTGGGATGGGGTGGCCAGCGGCGGGGAGGGAAGTAAAACCCAGGGAGCTGCTCATGAAAGGTTAGCTGCAAGGACACAATTCATTCTTTGTGACACAGGCAGGTAGATTTCAGACTGCGTTCAATCCTCTGAAAAGGCATGAAAGAAAGTGTAATAGAGTGCAGAGGGCTACCTAAAATTATTTTTTTGGGTGTGGAAAGAGCCAGTTTGGATTGAAATCAAGTGGATTTGATTTCCGTAAGCATGTGTACTGTAACTGTAATGTATTCAGAAATTCTCACAGGTCCATGGACACCTATGACAGAGCACACTGCAGCAAAAGTTGAAAATCACGTTCACGAATCCTTATGTTCTTTCTCCAAGTCTCTGCTACGGACCACTCTCAATAAAATCAAAGGAACTGCAGTTTTCTATGATGTAGTGGATACTTGTGTAAGAATCATATTTGTACTGACCTTCAGGACCGGTTTACACCTGGTATTAAAGGGACACGCCGACTTTTTGGGACTTTAGCTTATTTACCGTATCCCCCAGAGTTAAGGTCCTTTCACACTGGACGCGATTTTGACGCGCAATGGTTTTATTTTTTTATCAGCTGTTTGTGCAATGAGTGCTTCCACTACGAATGTGCTGTGTGCGAAAAAACAATGTTTATTTTTTTTTCGTTTCAATGCCGTTTTTTTTTTACAATCGCAGCGACAGAAAAGGCTTTAACCAATCACATACAAGGAAACAAAGGTCACGAAATGTCCAGTGGATGTCATTAGCTATTCAATCAACATTAACCATTGCCAGGCATTGCATTGAGATTACAGCTGTAGTTGTAGTTACAGCTGCAGCTGTTTGCCCACTGTAGGCTACAGACAACGATAACATAGGGCTGTATGATTAATCGAAAAATAATCAAAACCGAAATTCAGAACCTCTAACCGACGTATTTTTCCCATGTCGGTTATTTCGGTTTTAGTCACGTGACTCCGCCCCGTCAGTCACATCAAGTGCAGTTTGCAGGCACACAGAGAGATGCAGGAGCAGTTATCTTTGTTTATAGATGCCCAGAATCACTATAGTAACTGCATGTTTTACACAGTTTATTCAGGTAAGTTAATTGCCGTTCATATAGCCTGCGCTGCCACACACACACACAAACACAGACGGCGCGTGCAAGCCCCGAGGCTTGCTTTAGATCGCTTTCGCCCTCATAAAGTTTGTCACTGCGGTGGTGCGGTTGTCACGCACAGCCCTATCACTGGGTGACAAACTATTGTAATATGCGGACAACATTTTGAAAATAACATCTAATAATCTATAATTAGTCATCTATAAATATATATCTATAAATAATCTATAATCTTTTTTAATCGATTAAAAAAAAAAGATTTTGTACTGTATCCATATAATTTTCTATACGTAAACGCTATCTTTCCCTGGTTTTCTGCAACCTATCTGCGCGTGCATCCTGTGTGTTTATAAAAGGTAAATTGGTCTATTGTGACAAACGAACATTCAGACAGAAGCTCGCACATCACGTGAAGATCGCGCGCAGAGAGCAGCGCAGAAACGCAGTGTCAACGCAGTCCTGTGACTAAAGTAAAGGCACTAAAGTAGTTATAGGCATATATTTTAATACCTTTGAAGTAAGTACAAACCACAGCTTCATAATGAATAGAGACGCTCTGAGTAATTCACACACGATCACCCTCTCATTAATGCATTCAAATAAATGTAATGTAGACCTACTGTGCTAATTTATCTGTATCTGATGTACAACAAGCAGAAATCTGCCCCATAGACAATAACTGCTGAAAGTGAACCGTTTCCTTCAAGTATTTTAAAATCACAGAGGAATGCACTTTTTCATTAGAAAAAAAACAAAAACACTTTTAATAGTAGAAAATATTTACAGTAAAAACCTTATCAGGAACAAGAAGAAAAAAGCTAAACAATCGTTCATTAATCGTAATCGAGGTAAAATGTTCAATTAATCGAGGTTTTTATTTTTGGTCAAATCGTTACAGCCCTACGATAACATCACTTTTTGAGTTAAAACTCGTAGATTTTTTTCGAAACCTAATTGTGTCCGTGACTATTGGAAAGTGAATGCATTTCCGTCAGTACGACTGTGGCACTTAAATGTTTACATTGTGACTCAACTGAAAACATAGCTGCTCCGGATCGATTGGTTCCTGAAGTGTGTGGTGTGTTTCGTCAGATGCGGTGCTACTGTCTTTCGAGGAGCTCCTTAAAATTGTCCCACAGACATTTGAAAGTAAGTGCGGAACCGGCCTTGATAAAGTTTTTGCTCCTGTACAAGATTAGCATACTTCCCTTCAGACTGTTCTTTAAGACTGGGTGCACCCAAAACCTTCTTTTCGGTCTTTTAAATAAAATGAAAATCTCGTCTTCACTGGATGATGAAGTGTCCATGTTTTCTCAGCTGTTGCTGCGAATGGTTTGGAATGTTGAAGCTCTGACATGTCACAGACGTCGCAAACTGGCATCACGGTTGATGAGAATGGTTTTGACGAGAACTATTCGCACACAAAATATAATTTTTTCCGCTTCGCTTTTTTGTTATGCGTCCGGTGTGAAAGGGCCTTTAGATAAGTCCATACATACCATTCTCATCTCTGTGCGTGACATAACTCTGTCTGACGACCCACCGCTAGCCTAGCTTAGCACAAAGACTGGAGGTAAACGGCTATATTTATTTATTTTTAAAAATATATATTTATATATTAGGGATACCACAATTCTCAATATCATATTGAACCATTCGGTACAGCATTCACGGTTCAATACGCGCTTGTGAATTGCGTTTTTTTTTTTCGGTTTTGCATTTAATTAATTATTTTTTATTTCTCTCTGTTTATTTCAGCTCTGTTTGAGTGTGCCTGTGAATCTAAGTGCTGTTATGAGCAAATATCCAATCACTATACACTAAAGTTAGGGGGTGTTAAGCCACGCTTGCAATGCTGGTGTCAGAGAGTTATACTCACGGAAAACTATAGTTATTCACAATAACGAAAGTTCATTATTTGCATGCGTTTTAAAGCCATGCTGGTTAAACGTTTCATTCGTTTTAACATGCGCTGAGCGCGAGCACTAAAAGCCTGTCAAACACGAGATTACGGGACTTGTCAAATACACACAATGTTAACATAAACACAGTCGGTTATGTCTAAAGTGAAAGTAAAATTGCGTGTGTCTGTATATTAGATGTGTAGAGTTCTTAAATTGACAGCAGCGCAGCCTAGTGAACACGCCGCCGCTTGTCCTTAAAGGGACAGTTCACCGCTAAAATAATGTCATAGTGAACTTTATTCAGGTTTAAAACCACTTGAGCGCGAATAATAGATGACAAAATTTTCATTTTTGAGTGAACTATCCCTTTAATGTTAATAAAACAACAAAAGACAAAGAGAAAATCAGTGAAGTCTATGTAGTGTTTTAATTTTACATTTATTCATTCAATCTTATACTTAAATGCTAATGTACAGCTCTGAGCTGCCAGTATAAATATTTATATACATTTATATTATATTATACAAAACACTAGGAATGTGTATAAGGTTTTTTTTAAAGTAAATTAAAAAAGGGTATTGCAATAATAAAAAAAAATTATTTTTTCTCCTCAACCTCTTTATGTTCCTGTCGCCTAAGAATATAAGCAAAAAAACTGAAGTGACTAGCCATCAGAACCGAACCGAACTGAAAACCGTGGCTAAAAACCGAGGTATGTATTGAACCGTGGACTAACTATATTGTTGCATCCCTAATATATGTACAGTGAGGAAAATAAGTATTTGAACACCCTGCTATTTTGCAAGTTCTCCCACTTAGAAATCATGGATGGGGTCTGATATTGTCATCGTAGGTGCATGTCCACTGTGAGAGACATAATCTATTTTTAAAAAATCCAGAAATCACAATGTATGATTTTTTAACTATTTATTTGTATGACACAGCTGCAAATAAGTATTTGAACATCTGAGAAAATCAATGTTAATATTTGGTACAGTAGCCTTTTACAGTAGCCTTTTACAATTACAGAGGTCAAACGTTTCCTGTAGTTTTTCACCAGGTTTGCACACACTGCAGGAGGGATCAGTCAGGTTTTCTGGCCGTCGCTGAGAAACACAGAGTTTGAGCTCCCTCCAAAGATTCTCTATTGGGTTTAGGTCTGGAGACTGGCTAGGCCACGCCAAACCAAACCCTTGATATGCTTCTTACAGAGCCACTCCTTGGTTATCCTGGCTGTGTGCTTCGGGTCATTGTCATGTTGGAAGACCCAGCCTCGACCCATCCCGGTCATCCTCTCCTTAATACAGTGCAGTCGCCCTGTCCCATGTGCAGAAAAACACCCACAAAGCACGATGCTACCACCCCCATGCTTCACAGTAGGGATAGTGTTCTTGGGATGGTACTCATCATTCTTCTTCCTCCAAACACGTTTAGTGGAATTATGACCAAAAAGTTATATTTTGGTCTCATCTGACCACATGACTTTCTCCCATGACTCCTCTGGATCATCCAAATGGTCATTGGCAAACTTAAGACGGGCCTTTACATGTGCTGGTTTAAGCAGGGGTACCTTCCGGGTCATGCATGATTTCAAACCATGACGTCTTGGTGTATTACCAACAGTAACCTTGGAAACGGTGGTCCCAGCTCTTTTCAGGTCATTGACCAGCTCCTCCCGTGTAGTTCTGGGCTGATTTCTCACCTTTCTTAGGATCATTGAGACCCCACGAGGTGAGATCTTGCATGGAGCCCCAGTCCGAGGGAGTTGGACAGTCATGTTTAGCTTCTTCCATTTTCTAATGATTGCTCCAACAGTGGACCTTTTTTCACCAAGCTGCTATTTCCCCGTAGCCCTTTCCAGCCTTGTGGAGGTGTACAATTTGTCTCTAGTGTCTTTGGACAGCTCTTTGGTCTTGGCCATGTTAGTAGTTGGATTCTTACTGATTGTATGGGGTGGCCAGGTGTCTTTATGCAGCTAACGACCTCAAACAAGTGCATCTAATTTAGGATAATAAATGGAGTGGAGGTGGACATTTTAAAGGCAGACTAACAGGTCTTTGAGGGTCAGAATTCGAGCTGATAGACAGGTGTTCAAATACTTATTTGCAGCTGTATCATACAAATAAATAGTTAAAAAATCATATAGACGATGACAATTTCAGACTCCCTCCATGATTTCCAAGTGGGAGAACTTGCAAAATAGCTGGGTGTTCAAATATTTATTTTCCTCACTGTATATATATATATATATATATATATATATATATATATATATATATATATATATATATATATATATATATATATATATATATATATATATATATATATCATTGCGTTTTATATATATATATATATATATATATATATATATATATATCAATCATTTAGCATTTCATGGGGAAACTGGCTTATGCTGTCTTGCACAATGGAAGGTTTTGAGCACTGCTCGGACAACATGAAGAGAAAATAGATGCTTGACATGAGGGACTTTTCTTTCCACCAGCCAATGACCTTCCTGAAAGAAAAGGTGCTGAGAGCCAACTGTTAAAGTAAAGACAGAAAGACAGTTTTTTGACAGAAAAAACTCCATGCTCTTATTTCATTATTAATGTTGTTATTACAGTTGGCTTCATACTTTCTGTGCAATGGCATAAAGTTAAAGATACAGTACACTTAATCATTATATGAATGCACATTTAGACAAGTTATGTTCTTGCAATAAATGTATGTCCTTAAATGCATGTCCATTTTATTTAGCATACAGTATTTACTGCTGGGCTATGACCAATATTCATTTAAAATCAATAAGAGCTATAGAAATGTATCTTCACAATTAGAAATAAAGCTTTATATTACGAGAAAGCTCCTTTCTATGACCGGTTCTCACAGCAAAATTAACTTGTTCCTTCAATCTTTCGTTAATATAAAAAATAAAATTGAATCAAAAGGTTGATTCTCAAGAATCGGCCAAGAATCAGAGTTGATTCGTTTAAATCTTGAAATAATCTATATTTAAACTGGATTCTAAAGTCTGCTGACCAAATGTTCAATTGGAAATTTGAATTGCAATGACAGGAATACGAATGGCAAGAAATTCAAAGAAAGTTTTTCAACAAAATATCATTTTTTTTTATTAAACAACTGTTTAAATATGCCTATTTTTCTCAATTGATTACATGCATTTCTCAAAACTAAATTCAATACGTTAATATAATAATTATATGATTATATTATAAATATATACTATATACAGAGGAAATAAAGTATTCTTTCACCAAGCAAAAGTTTACTGTACAATTCCTTTTAATTTAATTCCATTTTCCTTAAATTCAATTCACAATTCTGCATCTTGTTTTCGGTTTCATTTCAAATCCAGGAACTGAACAGGAATGTAAAAGGTATTCTCTATTCTAACTGCTGTATAACCCTGGTGGATTCTTTCTAATAACAGAACAGTATTGATCTTTTAACAAAGCACACAAAAATTCCTCTTGTAGTCAATGAATTATTCATCATGTCCACAAGACCATAATTGCAATCAATAATGCAAATTGTCTATAAAAAGATGATGGGTAGTATAATGGAATTGAATAGCTAAACTAAACTGCTTTCAATCAAGCACTGTATGTTGAACTTGCTGAAAACAAGAAATCCGTCCTGGACAATCTTTTCTCAAACAAAAAAAAGTTTGTTCAATGAAACATTTTCCATGCAATCCTTTTAGGATGGTCCCATATGAATGAAACAAGTTCATTTAAACAAATACAGTTTTTTTTTATGTTTTCAGTTGTAACCACAGAATTAAAAAAAACTATTCTAAATGTCCAACATACAGTAACTGAACATCAGGGGTACCTAACACTACGGTGGCCCAGTAGTGCACAACACAACACAATTTAAAAAGCATACATAAGTTCACAACACAACTAAATAAATCCACAACACAACGGAATGAAGCCACAGCACAACGGAAAAGCCACAACACAACGAAATCAAGCCACAACACAACGAAAAAGCCACAACACAACGAAATCAAGCCACAACACAACGAAAAATCCACAACACAACGAAATAGCCACAACACAACAGAAATGCTCCCGACCACTAGGGGACTCTCGGAGTGCGGTAAAGTTAGTTTTCCTTGCATTGTTCTATAGATTCGCCAATCTTACAAATATTTACACACTACGATCAGTTTTAAGTGCGCAGTTGTATATCCACATGAAATATCAATTCAAAATCACCTACGTGCAATATAGCTGCATATTTATACTCGAGAGCGTTTTGACCCGCTGCCACGGCGCTAAGGGAGCGTCTGCCAATTCCACCAAGTTGAAACATATAATTTGTATGAATTAAAGTAACTTTTTTTAAATTTTCAAATTCCAATGTTGTGTTGTGCATTATTAAGTCAGTTTTACCAATACAATCAAGCTGTGGAATTTTAACATGTCTGTTTTTAAATGTTAAAAGCAATTTTAATTCATACAAATTATACGTTTCAACCAATTGGTGGAATTGGCAGACGTTCCCTTGGGCGTCATCCGCCGTGGTATCGGGTCAAAGCATTCTCGAGCATAAATATGCAGCTATAATGCATGTAGGTGATTTTAAATTCATATTTCATATCGATTAACAATGGTTAGCCTACATACTGTTAAAACTAATTGTGGTATTGATTTCTTTGCTGACTCTATAGAACAGTGACAACTTTACCGCGCTCTGAGTGCCCCCGAGTGGTTGGGAGCATTTCAGATGTGTTGTGGCTTCATTTCGTTGTGTTGTGGCTTGTTTCCGTTGTGTTGTGGCTTGATTTATTTGTGTTATGGCTTTTTCATTGTGTTGTGGCTTGTTTTCGTTGTGTTGTGAACTTATGTTTGCTTTTTATATTTCGTTGTGTTGTGCACTACTGGGCCACCGTATAACACTGTGTCCTACCTACACGCGACACAATAAGATTCCAGCGACAAGCAACTTGTCTGTCCACACCAGACACGACGCGACTATGAGATGTGACAAAAACCACAGCCAATCAGAACAGTGTGTGGGCGGGCTCTCGGTCCAAGAGTAGGGCACCAGAGATTAATCTTGACGGCACTCGCAAGGAAATGGATAAGTACATAAATCAAATTTACAAATATTACACAATTTAAACATTACTAAAAAATACATACTGAGTTACTAAAACAATCTTTGTCATAGAATATACTTGTTTGTTCACAGTTAAACGTTCTTGTTTCCATTTGTTGAAATTTCAAGATCTGAGGTGATTCCATTGTTGCTTTTAGTACTACACCTATGTTACAGAGCTGTGATGATATTCAAAGTCACATTACACACTTTTAACATTAAATAAAGCACATAAACACTGCCTGAGATTATCATTACCATGTTTTGTGATGTTGTTCCAACCGCAACATCTCAGAAATGGAAACCGTTTCTAAAAATGAATCATTGCGTGCATTTTATAAAGTACATTGTAAGACTATGTCATGTGAGTTTTTAGAGAATGATAATAGATGCTAATCATTATGTTATTGGCCTGTAAAACATATACTTGCAGTCTCCTAACTAGTCTTCTGACTACTCAATTCATAGTCTATTGTCTCCTCCAGCACAGCACAGCCAATCGATACATGATCTTGACCAAATATGAATGCACCTCTTGATGAAAATAAATGCTGTGATGTTATTTCCATTAAGAGGTGCATTAATTGTTGGTCCAGATCTTGTATTGACAATGCAAGAGTCCATCACTCTGTAAAGCCTCCTCCAGCACATCCCAAAGACTTTCAATGAATTTAAGGTCTGGACTCGCCAATTCATGTGTGAAAATGATTCTTCATGCTTTATCCCAACCATTCTTTCACAATTTGAGGCTGATGAATCTTGACATTGTCATCCTGGAATATGGCCATAATGTGTCTTCCTACATGGTTGTTTAAGAAATGAAAACCTTGTGTATGTGTTTGCACATCGCTATTATCACATTCTTTCTTAACTGCTGCTTTCTCACTGCTGTCATTTTTGTTTTATGTTTATTTTGTTATTGAGAGAAAAGCGCGCAGCACATATTTACTTATTCATCTAAACTTTGCTCTCAGCAGCGTGGACAGCATCAGGATCAGTGTCGTTAACAGCATATCGCTGCAAAGGTATTTCCAACTTGAAAAAAAGAATGAAAAGCAATCTTTGCCCTAAATTACGCACAGTCCCTTGTACAAAAAGTTGCTGGCTGCCCGCTAATAACAAGGGTTTCTGAATTCTATATATAGCTCCTTTAATCTCTAAAATTACTGCCATAATAAAGCATGCTGGGAACTACAGATCCACTATTCAGTTAGTTGTTATCAAAAATTAATCATGTAGTCCCAACGTAAAAGGAATGTTAAACTTCCATTTTACAAATTGAAGTGTACTAAACAAACATTGGGCCCTATTTTAGCGATCTGAGCGCATGGTCTGAAGCCCATGGTGCAGGTGCACTTAGGACATGTCCAAATCCACTTTTGCTAGTTTAACAACGGAAAAAAAGGTTGGTGTGCCAGGCGCATGGTCCAAAAGGGTTGTACCAAGTCTCTCTTTGTTTGGGGGTTCCTTTGGTTATCTTCCCGGTCATAAGTGACCGGACACCTAAAAATTAAACTTCCTCCACCCCAATAAAACCAATGTAATTTATTTTTCGTCAATAATATTTTTTCTATTTTCTTTTGTGTTTTGAGATGATTTGATGGTACTAATTAGTATTTATGCAATAATTATGGTCTATTTTTGCCTTTGCTGTTTATTAAAAAAAATGTAAACAGTATTTCAGGTTAAAATAGAGTCTATGCCTTCAAAATGAAATTTTTTTTTGGAAGGCAGATTAGCGCCCTCCAAGTGCACAGTTTGTTTGTGTGTGTGTGTGTGTGTGTGTGTGTGTGTGTGTGTGTGTGTGTGTGTGTGTGTGTGTGTGTGTGTGTGTGTGAGTGAGAGAGTGAGAGTGAGAGTGAGAGTGAGAGAGAGTGTGAGAGAGAGAGTGAGTGAGTGAGTGAGTGAGTGAGTGAGTGAGAGAGAGAGAGAGAGAGAGAGAGAGAGAGAGAGAGAGAGAGAGAGAGAGAGAGAGAAGATTTAAAGTGTCACCCCTTCACTTTTGTGAGCTTTTTCTGCATTATGACTGAATTATTGAATGGATTTCACATTCCATAAACTTTGCTCTGTATTACAGACACAGTGGTTCATAGGTGTTTGTGTGTATGCGTGTGTGTGCGTGTGTGCGTGTGTGTGTGTGTGTGTGTGTGTGTGTGTGTGTGTGTGTGTGTGTGTGTGTGTGTGTGTGTGTCTGTGTGTGAGTGGATGTGTCAATATCACACTCTTGATGGCTTTTTTTTCAGCATTGTGGCCGATTTGTAGATTGTACACACTGTGATTTTTTGTGTTTTTGCAGATTTCCCATTTATTTCCTATTTATTTTGGTCATTTTTGACCGAAGAACACAAAAGGTAGTATTTTTTACGACCACTTAGCATGCCCGAATCATGCCCATAAAAGTCACCAAGTTTCATATCATTCTGATGAAGCTGTGATTTTTTTTTATTCTAAATGTGGTTCAAAGGTTCAGTGGTTCATAGGTGTGCGTGTGTGTGAGTGTCAATATCACACTCTTGATGTTTTAGAGTGTCCCCCCTTTACTGCTGTGTACTTTTTTTCAGCATTGTGGCCGATTTGTAGATTGTGCACACAAATATTCTGTTAATTTTGGGGTTTTTGCCTATTTCCCATTCATTTCCTATGGTCGGTCATTTGTGACCGAAGATAATGAAAGGTAAAAAATTTTTTTACGACCAATTAGCATGCTCAAATCATGCCCTCAATTTCTTTTTTTTTTGTGTTCACATACCTAATGCCAATTAGGTCACCAAGTTTCATATCATGGCGATGAACTTGTGATTTTTAGAATTTCAAAACCGAAAATGTTCCGGTCAGAAATTACCAAAGAGCACCAGAGGATATTAATGAGTCATGGCTGTGTTTTGGGCGTGACGGGCAATAAACCAATCAGAGTGTCATCTCACATTCCCTTTAAAAGCCAGTTGCGCTTGCACCATAGAGGAATTTGCGAGCGGAAAGACTGAAAGACTCTCCAGAGAGGAATCCTTTTATTTTTAATATTTTAAAATGTTTGTGTGCTGCTGTGCGTCCCTGTGTTTGTAATAAGCAGAGTGTATGCAAAAGCGTACACCAAAAATACTGCACCACTGACTTTAGACCAGGTTTTTGTTGGTAAATGGTGCTCAAAATAGAACTGCGCCAACAATGTGCCTGAACACACCTCGTTTTCAGACCAGCACGCGAACCATGGGCGAACAGACGGACACGAGTGCATTTGCTATTTAAACAACATGGCGCAGGACGTGGAAATAATAACTGTGTCGGGCTGAAACTAGCAAAAAACACTTGCATCGCATTGCGCTGGGTGTACAATAGGGCCCATTGTGTTGCATCAGCTCATTTTAACAAAGTAATTTGAACAAGCTTTTTTTCTCTCTCTAGAATGTATGGCTCCAAGGCTGGAATAGATACTGCTTATAATTGAAAAGCTTTGAGGACAGCTATTACTTTGAGCTGAGATTCATCTGGTGTGAAGGATCACCACAACAGCTCACTTTCAGTCACTGAATTTCTACAACTTCACATCAACTGAAGACATTTTTCAGAGAGATAGAATGAGAGCTTCAAGAGAAACTACTGAGGAAATCATCTAGAAGACTTGTAAGCTCCTTTGGGGTTTCAAAAGAAACAGCTGATGTGGATGGTACAGCTGATCATAACGACAGGAAATAAACAAGCCGAAACAAAATAATTAACATAAGGGAACATCATTATGTGTAGACAACCTTACATATGACATCACTGTGCCAATGTTAGTACTTAAAACTGAATCCGACATTTTGTATTGCCCTTCAATCGGAGTATTTTGACTGAGCACTGACCTCTCTAAACTAATTTTCCCTCTCATTTTATGTTAAGTTAGATGTAATGAATCCGAATTTCCCTAGTGGGAATCTGCATTTCTGTCTTTTTCGAGACATAATGCCTGTGCTTAATCTTGTTCCAAGAATCAAAGAATGGCCATTCAGGAAGTCGAAGGGGTTTTCGAACAGGACGCTGATAAGCAAAGCTCACTGTA
Organism: Romanogobio albipinnatus; assembly: GCA_023566225.1. Taxonomy (NCBI): domain Eukaryota; kingdom Metazoa; phylum Chordata; class Actinopteri; order Cypriniformes; family Gobionidae; genus Romanogobio; species Romanogobio albipinnatus. The sequence continues at coordinate 66,230,431 of CM042239.1, read as the reverse complement.
ACCCTGCTTAAAATTCGGTAATTGAACACTCGTATCTTGTCTGAGAAACTTTACCACTGTTTTGTGGCTCGATAGAATGTAAAAGTGGAACTTTGGCCACTTTGTAAATAGACAATTTCCACAAAAAAACACAACGTTAACAGAACATCTGCCATTATTTGTGTCTTACAATGAAATCCACACTGTAAAAATGATTTTTTTGAAGTTGTAAATACAACAAAGAATATTGGTGTATGATTTAAAAGAAAACAAGGGTGAATTCAGGTTGATTGGGACACTTTCAATGTCATCTCAATGGCAAAGTGTCCCATTTACCCTGAAGTCACCCTACTATTTCAGTTTTTTCTACTGTGTTTCTACACCATTTCTTTTTACAGTGTATTCAAAGACCCATTCATTCAAAATGAGTTGAATTCATTGGTTTTGTGGATTTTAGGCCATTTTTCTCTTTACGCTGACAACGTTCACTTTTAGTAGTTCTGTCATGACAAATATATAAAAAATGGCTATTGGATATTACCCAAACCTCCAAGTTTCAATATGAAATATGACAACACAAGGGAGAAAAACTTGTATATCAGTGGCAATGGAGCAGTTTTATCAGAAACAGGTGGCAAACACAACGCCCTGTAAATGCCATCAGATCACCACTAATATCTGAATAGCTTTAAAGAAAAACAAAAAAACATTTCAAGGTCTACACAATAATATATTTACTGAACAGGAACAAGAAAAAGGAGAGATACCATTAATAGCTTTGGCCATGTCAAATAGTTTTTTGAAAAGAGCGTGAATTGTTGTGATTTGTTACGTCAGGCTTTCTGTGGAGACAATCTTACCTAGTATGAAACAAAATGTAAGACGTGAAATTATCTAAATAGAAGCACTGCTTATGGTGACTCAAAAACAGGAAGCATACAAAACATAGAAACATAATTAGCTGCAACAGCTGTAAAGCCACCATTATGTCAAATCATTTTTCATGCAGCAGTCAAAGTAAAAGGAATACTGACTATTTTTCTCTCATTAGACAATACTAGAGAAAACATTAAAGGGATAGTTCACCCAAAAATGAGAATTAGCCCACGATTTACTCACCCTCTAGCCATCCTATGTGTATATGACTTTCTTCTTTCAGGTGAATACAATCTGAGTTATATTAAAAAATATCCTGGCTAATCCAAGCATTATAATGGCAAAAAAGTGCATCCATCCATTATAAAAGTAATCCACATGGCTCCAGGGGGTTAATAAAGGCCTTCTGAAGCGAATCGATGGTTTTTTGTAAGAGAAATATCCATGTTATAAAGTAAAATATCAGGCCTTCCTTATTCAATTTACGAAAAAAGTATAACTGCCGCAACGATGATGTCGGACGTAACGCCAGTGTTTTGAACTGCGTAAGGCGTTACACTTACTTTGTAAGTTGAATACGGAAGACAGTCTGCCGGAAACTAGATATTTTACTTTATAAAGTTTTAAAAATTTATATTTTTCTTACCCAAACCCATCGATTCGCTTCAGAAGGCCTTTATTAACCCCCGGAGCTGTGTGGATTACTTTTATAATGGATGGATGCACTTTTTTCAGCTTAAAGGGGTGGTAAAACACACTCTTGCGAAGGCTTGATTGTGTTTGTGGGGTGCACTGCAACATGTGTTCATGCTTCGTTTAAAAAAAATTGCATTATTTTTCATATATTTTACCTTTATTCTACACTGCTCTGTCCCTCCTTGTAAAAACAGTCTGATGGTTTCCGGATTGTATGAAGCCAGTTCCTCAAAAATACCCAATGGGCTCAGATTGGTTAGCTGGCCCAGTGTGTTGTGATTGGCTAACCGCCTAGTGGACGTTTGTCTGAAAAGTCACGCCCCCCTAACCTTTACCGGTAGCCTCAGGCTACTAACCTGTGCTTTGTGTAGTACAATGGCGTCAATAAAACCATACCAATTTGAGCCCGAATCAGACCCAGACAATTTTAGTGAAGATGATCGAGCAGAACTGTTCAGTCCTCAGGAGTAAAGACTGCGGATCTATAGTGATCGCTCCTGAATGGCACCGTTACTTTTGCTTTCCTGTCTGCTTTCCTCCGTGAAATGTGCTGTGGGAGCCGCGTACGCCCGTCTCATGCGGCGTTCACACCGGACGCGAATAAATCGCGCTATTCGCGCGAAGGTGGACGCTTGAACATTTTGAGTTTACTCGCTTCGTTCGCGCGTGACATTCACTGCACAACAGACGCGAATTCGCGTCATAGGAGGGGCTTCTGCCAGCGGCTTATCTCGGTGAGAAATGGCTGACATGGGCTGTGTTTACACGTCTTTTTTGTTAAAATCTACCGTTAATGTGTGACAAAACATAGTTTTAAGACTTTTTCAGTCGATAATGTAGTTGTTTAAAGCTCAAATCTGTGGTTTATTTATATAAAGAGTGCCTATTTGTACATTTTATCTGGCATTTTCGTAGTTGTGAGCTCCAGCGGATCAGCGGCGCTTAGACTGGCAGTGTTTGTCTCGTGCAGCTGATCCGCGGCTCCTGTATTGCAAATACAGACGAATATTGTCCATTATGTCACATTTCCCGGTCTTCTCCTTCAACCCCTGTCTGTCTCGTGCTTTGATTTCGTAGGCATTGGCAACAACACTCCAGCCTACTAACTATAGGCTACCACAACAACTATTCCCCGCGGCGATACAAAATGGCCTCGCCCCCCCTTATTTCATATTCTCGGAGGAGGGGTTTATGTAAATATTGGGTCTGGTGACGTCAGCAACCCTGGAGGAATGTGTAGTAGTCCCTAGCGGCCGTTTGCTGTAGTCCTTAGAAATCGATTTCTTTAAAAGCAAATATCTCCCTTTGCTTTAAACTTTGAACGTTGTAACTTTGCAGATGTTGTTTATGCTCAAACAGCAACATTACACACTAGCTAAAGTTAGAAAAGTGAAATTGTGCTTTACCACCCCTTTAAAATGTTGGGCTGCCATTTACTCCCATTATAAAAGAAGAATGTCATATACACCTTGGATGACTTGAGGGTGAGTAAATTTCATTTTTGGGGGAACTATCCCTTTAAAAGTGATTATTGTGTTTTTATCATGGTTTGTGGTTTTAAGCAACAGTCTCAGCCAAAACGGTCTCAACTCAACAGATGCCTGTATTAGCTTTCCATGAAAGCACTGCAGAATATCCCAGCTGAGCACGAATACCCCTGAGGGAGCATTTACTGCGCTGGCCACATTAAACAGGTCATCGGAGACCTGAAAAAGCTCAGCCTTGAGCTGTTTGTAATATACACAACATGAAGAAAAGGCACAAAAACAATCAGATTAGAGCTTGTTAGGAGTTTCTAAGAGGGGAAAGTGAGTGTGTGTTTGAGAGCGAAAGCGGGGAAGAGAGTCTGGTGGTAATGAGAAACTTTGGGCAATAGCGATGATTACTTCATAAATCACTCTTTATGTGGCAGCAGGGGACTCACTGTCTCATCCCCGAAGGTAAAAAAAGAGTGCAAATGTGAAGCAAATATCCTACTTCTCTTACTTATCCCTGAGCTATGAAAGACATTAAATACAGTTTCCCTCAAAGGATAAGTGGGTTCATTAATCAGTTTTTTCAAAGTTGTGTTTGAAATTATATATCCAAACTAGGGTTTAAGGGATAGTCCATGCAAAAATGAATAATTTACTTGTTTTTTAAACACAAAGGGAGAACATATGGACTACTTTTATAACAATTTTATTTTGTGTTATTGGGCTTTTCGGAGCACTTGTTTTATGGCAGGAACTGTATAGCAATTCTTAAAAAATGTTCTACTAACGTACACAGAAAAAAAAAAACTAAATACAGGTTTGGAATGATATGAGTGTCAAAATATTCTTGGGTCAACTATCACCAACTGCTATGGCTGCCATGAAAATGATCCAGGATAAAAAGAATCATAGGTTATATCATAAGAATCATGAAGATTGTGATTTACACTACAGAGATAGAAAGCAATGCTATAGAGAAACACATTGGAATACAGTGTGCTACTATTCAAATATTAGGTTATGAAAACTGCAGTTGGCGCTCTTGACATTTCTGAATTATCAGACATGACTGATGCTCTGTTCCCATTCATTAGACACTGAATGAAGTCATCATTAATAACGGACAGGAGCAGTTCAAACTCTCATAGTCAATCACCGGTCTGTAATGTGGCGACAAAAAAGGTTACAAGAGGTGAAACAAGCAGGATCGTTTTGTCTGTATGTGACAGTGATAAACTAGCACTTTTGACGTCTGTCAGATAAATAATGAATGGTCTCAATTAAATATAATCTATGAGAGCAATAAAGGTAAAGTGAGGTTTGTCATAAATGAATGTTCCTTCCAGTCTTTTGACTTGAAAGCCTTTAAAATGAGAGATGTTTTCACTTAATATAACTTAATTGTACATGTAACAGATTATGCATCATATAGGAGATCATCATTTTAAAAGTGTAAATTGTAAAAATAGAACTCTAAACTCTATTTCTCCTCTGTTTCAGAAGTTGGAGTATGTCACAAATAAAACAAGGCATCAATTTACTGTCTGCAATTTTTCATGTTGCACCACATCCAGTGTAGATTGCATCACTGAATATAATGGGTTCTATTGGCTTTTGTTGTCAACGCCATCATTACTGTCTTAAGAGTGTGTACAATCTCTGACCTTTAGGAAGCCTCCGGAGCTGAAATTCAGTTATGGTAAGAGATTGTTTGCAGTCACGTGGTTCTGATGACTTGCAAAATTCAGATGGAGGGCAGGAAGTGAAAAACAGAATGGACGAGATGGAGTAAAGTCCGTACTGTGCTGGTTTAGAAAGCTATGAACAGAAAAACTACAACGTGATCCTTATGTTATGAAAAGGAGCTATTTTTCTACCTAATTTGAAGACTTGCCTGCCATCTAGACGGTAGATATAGAGAATGTGAAGCTGCCATCACGCCGTGTTGAGTTCTGGTCTGGTTTGTTTATACCGCGCTGCATTTCTGCTAGTGAGTTTGGGGTAGTATTTTGATTTTGTCATAATTGTGAAAAATGTCACCATTGTAGGTCAATCCAACCCGATCTCACGGCAATTTGTACATATTTTACGAGGTGGCTAATTCGTACGAATTTGTACGACCTCAGTCGTACGAATTCATACGATTTTTGCTAAATCGTACGTATTTGACAAGTTGCCAAATTTGTATGAATTTGTACGAATTACCTACCTCAAACCCCGCCCCTAAACCTACCCGTCACTGGGGATTAGACAAAACGTACAAATTCGTACGAGTGAGATCGTACAAATTCGTACGAATTAGCCACCTCGTAAAATACATACGAATTGGTAGTGAGATAGCGTTGATTCATTCATGCTGCATCGAGAATTGCCATAGGAACTCACATCGTTCAGGGAGAAAACTGGACAGTGTAATACACTTTTCCGCCTTTTCTATGTGTAAAAACAGGTTGAGGAGGTGACGGGAAGACGCCGGATAGCAGATCTAGTAATAATGTCACTGATTAAACCCACTGCCTATCATTAAATAAAATAATCACATTGCTGTGTGTTTTTGGAATTTCTGTATTTTGTTTGGTTTAATAATTAACACTACATTTGCGAGTATGATTCTCACTCGGCTTGTGAATTAGCAGAATTTACCCACAGCCATTTCAAAACTGTTCACAAATTTTCCATGGATTTGATTTTAGTTGTCATTTGTTGAAATAAATACAAAAAAAATTTATACAATGTGTCGGTTTCTGTCTGCTGAATGTGATCCTCTCTGATTCTCCTGCGTGGCCATATGGGTAAGTGAATATTTACAATGACAACAATAAGCTTCGGTTACATTTACACCTTTCCAACAAAGAAATAGATCGACTTCTGTCAGCTTGTTGAACACATTTTTATCTGGACACATTTCTATCATATGATCACTGAAGCAGCAGCGAGTACACAGCGTGTGACATTGTTTTCACGGTAACCAGATCAACATTGTGAACCGAATTATTCGAAACTTCAGTGAAAACATCAAATGAACATGCAACGCGATAAAATATCTTCTCTTCCCTGCAAACGATACAAAGAAACAAAAGGTAAGCCGATATCCATATTAAGTTAAGTATCAGCAGACGCAAAACGCCATGAAAGGCGACAACTTTTAAAGTTAAAAAGTGATAAAAGTTACGTAAATGACTCTTTGTGGTTTCTCGGTTTGATCAATTTGAGCAACAATAAACGACACAAAATATAGGCATTTTGAGTTTGTGTTATTGATTCATATTAGGGCTGGGCGACATGGCTGAAAACTGTATCATGATATAAGTGTTTCATATCGGTTGATATCGATATTTTTATGACCTATTTAAAATAAGGAACAGGAGAAAAATATTTCACATTTAAACATTTTTATTTTAAACGTAACCTTCCTTTGATTATAATCTCAGTTATAAAGGCAGAAATGTCAAGACAACCATGGAAAACACTCAAATAATTAAAATATAAACACAAGTCTAAAACCACAATGAACACATAACAATTATCTCTTAACATTAATGCAGTGCCTCCGTTATTTCTTTGTAACTGTTACCGTTTAGATGCTTTGTCATAAGGCACTGATGCAGAGTAACATTACCTCTCCATGTAGTTTCAAAGGCTGAATCTGACATCGCCCCCTATACCCTTAAATAGGGCGCTATTTGAGGGGACAGCCATTTGTAGTGGTGTCCAAAATGATAGTGGATGTTATTGAGTGCACTCATTCTATTCCACTTTGCACCGCAATAACGAGTGTACAGCCGATGAACACACAACAGCTGTCCGAATTTGCTCACTTGTTTTCATCCACTCCTTCAAGTGAACTGTATTAGTGGATTAAAGTAGGGAATAGTGATTGATTTCGGATTCAGCCAAAGTCAAGAATAGCACAACGGCGAGCGTGTCGAGTATAAACACGTCCCCAAACAAACGAGGCGCGCGCGTGCGCTGTCAGCGGAGGTTTGCGCTGCGGAGCCAGACGAAATATGCTGGTAAAACAAGTTTATGGTATTACCAGTCTTCGTACGGATGACAGTCATGCATAATTTGCAGACGACATTGGTCTGACTACGGTCAGACTTATAAAATCCAAAAAACTGGCATACTGAAGAGCTGACTTGTTTTCATGAGACAGCGCTATGGCGCAACCAGACATGATACAGTTACATGATTGGCTGTCAGCCTGTCACTCCCTACGTTGCTTGGTTACCAGAGAGCGAGTGCCTTTGTTCATGCAACCAAACTTTCTTCGCAACCTCTGGTTTCTTCCGATGAAGAAAAAAAAACGCATTTGTTATTGATATCGATTACGTGTCTATCGCGATACATATCGTTATCGTTTTATCGCCCAGCCCTAATTCATATAGGCTGCGTTCGAAACCGCATACTCATTGAGTAGGTACTCATTTTCAATAAGTACTTACTTAACGAGCTCTAAAAGAGTAGGTACTATATTGCCTGATCTCGTTAAGTATGAATGCGATCCGCACTTTATGCGCCATGTTGACGTTATCATGTGACCTACGACGTTATCTCAAGCGCAACAACTTGAAAGACGAGTGACAGGTTTAATTCATCGATCTATAAATATCTTAATATTGATTAAACTTGCTAATTGTGTGGGCTTGTTGAAGAAACAGCTGCCCATTTATTTTGTCATATTAACCCTACTAATCTGACCCAGTTTCATCCTTACCAAAACCCACAATCGTGATCTCTTAAATATGTTGTTAATTTCTTTATTTTATATGCAAAACATGTCATCCACAAGCAAAATTGGCCTAAATCTCCTTTATATTTTCCTTTTTAAATTTAACTCCTGTTTTATCCCTCAATCCCTTATTCAAAGATATCTAACCTTGTTCTTGTTTTTTCTTTTGTATATAATGTATGCAAACCCATGATATTTGTTTTATTATTAGGATTGTTAAAGATACAACCATGTAATTATAAAATAAAAGATAGGCCTATGAGTGACAGGTGCAGTAACAGCTCAAAGCATCAATAACTCCACAGCCCGACCTGTGCGGTTTCCCTCGGAGTCTGCAACGAGGACCTCTTTCAGCTGCTCGAAGATCTCACCTTGGGAGAACACTGTTGATTTTATACTCTTAAAATGTAAGTTATCACTATTCAAAATTGCCCACTAAAACACTTACAATAATAATAATAACAAATGCTGACCAATACTTAATTATATTACTTTTTTTTACTGAAAATTATATTGTTTTAGTAAAACAAGCAAAATGCAACTTGTTGTCATATGACATAGCGATGCATGAAAATACACTAGAACAAATGCAGCCAATTTTCAGTCAAGCAATGAATAAATGCATGAGTTAATCAAATATTTTATTTACTGACAACAATAGGAAACATGAATGAGTAAAAGAATGAATAAAAGTAAACATCACAAATGAATAAGTCACCATGAAACAAAGCTTTATTCAAACGTATTGTTCTAACAAACCATCACGCATTTACAGACGGTGAACCCCACATCTGCTGCCATCTCAACACAGCTTGATGAAGCAGTTGACCACCGTAAACACCTTCGCCTGTCCTAGCCGTCCATCATGTCCCTCCTGTCCCTTCTGAACCCCACAACCCTGAAGCAAGAGTGGAGAACATGTGCGGGACAATCTGACGGCTGATGTCTGCTCCAAACATCCGTGTGCCTGCTCTCCATCAGCATGACTACTTAAAACGCTTTACAATTCATGTTGTCAGCATCCCATTTCTTGCCATATTTGATTTAATATTTTTTTAAATTACATGCTATTTGTATTGTAGCTTTATGACTTTTGTGGTGTAGTGGGCTAAACACTGAACTGATAAGCAGAAGGTTTCTGCTTGGATCTCCGCAGCCGTCACCACCAGTGTCCTTGAGCAAGGGTCAACCACAGGAGCTCTGCAGCAAATGAACAGACATCAAGAATCAGAAAAGTGCTTAAATAACTCTGTTTGAAATTAAAATAAAATACAACTTAATATTTAAATGTATGTTTTATTCATTTCTATAGTATACTCAAAGCCTTTGATGACAGCCATCCTTCATCACCCTCTCTCCAGTCTCCACCAGATAAACACACACGTGCTCTTCTGCACCTGTAACATCAGACAACTTTCATGTTACCTGTATCTTAAACAACACCTTGATAAAAGCATAAAAGTTTATGTGCTCAATAGCCTTAAATGTTGAGGTAGTTGCTGATGTGTTAATGTTCCTCAATTCATCAACAGTATAATGGACAAATAAAAAAGATAACTTATGTTTAGTTACTTTATGTAGATTTATTAACATTACTGACGTTCATGTAAAGTAAGCAGTGTTGACCACAGTGAACTCTACATTATAGCACACACACATCACTCTTATCAGATGTCTACTTCATGATGTGATGTCATCTGCAATACTTATCGAAAATGTTCCTGTCAGATGTTAAATAAACATTTAGTAAGCATCTTTATCTTTAAGTATATCGTTTATGTAAATCCACTTTGGATTACATAATAAAACGTGTTTCTACAGCCCAATCACAACTACACTATACTGTCTGTCGTCTTTACACTTTCAACAATTCAACAGTTTAACGTTACTCTACAGTAGTCCAACAAATGCGATTTTAACACAAGGAACCGTGATTTTGGTTTGTAATACTCACATTTGATTGGCTTTTCTCCGCCTGACGTATCCTTTCCTGTGGCCTCATGGGAAGGCAGGGATAGAAAAGTATCCGACGATGGGTGCTTCACAATCTGGGCGGAATCAGTAGGCCATCCGGGAACTTCTCGCCTACTCTTTTATGATTACTGAGGTTTCGAACATACTTCTCCTTTCACGTACTGTTTTCGCCTACTATATAGTAGGTAAGTAGGCATATTCGAACGCAACATCAGTATACGCACGTCCGAATCTCGCGAGAAATAGTCCAAACCCCTGGTAGTTCTCGCCTACTCTTTTATGAATACAAAGGATTCGAGCATACTCTTCGCTCGCCTACTGCTTTTTACATACTATATAGTAGGGAAGTATGCGGTTTCGAACGCAGCCACAGTGATTCTTATGTAGAAACTCGCTTCCTGCCCTCCATCTGCATTTCGCGCCACAGCAGTGACGTCACGTGCAAACAACCTATGGACGTTTTGCTTCTAACACGTGCTGTACACGGTAGACCAATCACAACAGACTGGGCCGTCTAGCCGATCCGAGCAGATTAGGCTCAGGGAAAGGAGGGATTTAGAGAGACTGAATCTTTGGAATCTTGAGTCGTTTGAGAATCATTGAGAATGTGGTAATGTGTAATGCATACTATGAGGAAATTAAAGTGTTTTTTGACCTTTGATGCATGTAAACCTTTAATAGGGCACTTTAAGGGCTATATTTTTGTAGGAGTGAATAAACAGGCCATTCCCCTTCCTGCCATGAAATAAAGTAAATGATCTTTCTGGTTTGGTTTGGCATTCATTGATGTCAAGATGGGATTTTATTAGAACTTGGCTGTCTATTCAGTAGATTTTTTTTTTTTTTTAAATAAGTGCTGCATGATTTTGGCACCACCCCTCTGTCGATCTGATTGTTTGTAGGCAACAATAAAGTTGTAAAATTCACCATTCGGCTGACTTTTGCTGACAAATAAACTGGGATATCTGGTTAGTAAGTAAACATGATACATTTATATTTCCTACCAACATTTTAATAATACAAAGCTGATTAATAATCTGTGAACGTGTCCGTTAAATCTAACTGATAGGGTTGAGGGGCTTAAAAAAAAAAAAAAACCTTTTAATCTGGACATACAGTATTTTGTAAAACACTGATGTAAATGTTTAGTTCCCCTAAGAAGTTTCCAGTTTGTCATGGCACTGTTCAAATAACTTGATGTCTGCATGTCAAACAATTTCAGAACCAGAAACAGAAGTCTTGGAAGATGCATTTAAATCCTCACAATCCTGTAAAGGTCATGATGGCCCAATGGTCTTCACATTGTGGCACTTTTTTCCATATGATGGAGCAAGCCTTGTTGCCTGTTTAAATAGATTTGTTTTATCTAATATGGTGGCATTTGCTTAAAGCTTTTGTCAGAGATATTTAGCATCTTATCTTTCATTTTGACCAAGAAGCCTAAAAAAGATGAAAGATTGATGGACATGTAGGTCTGTACCACAGAGATGAGCTAACTGATGTCTTCACCTGTCTTGTCATCGTGAAAATGCATTAATGTCACATCAAGGCATGAGCCACTGGAGGGTCTTTTTTGTATTATTATTTTCAGAATGAGAAATGCTGAGACAAGGGTGTTTTTTAGTGGTGTGCATCGTCTCAGTTTCTATTATGATTAATATCATGTTTTACTTCCCTTTTAAAAAATAAATTCACTTTAAAATATATATTTTAGTATGCATTACAAAAGTGCAAACTGAATTTAATTGCATACTTGCAATTAAATGAACATATATTATGGGTTAAATTTATATTAAATGTAATTAGATTAGATCAGAGTGCTTTTTGACCCACTAAGAAGGATTTACATTTTCCCAGTCAATCATTTTTTATTTCATTAAGTATTATTTTTTTTAAATGCTACTTTTAAGATTTATAGTACACTAGAAGTGCACATTCAATACAATCAAGCACACATTATGCGAATGCTTTTTTTAAGATACATAGCTATAATTGCAACAAATGTCTGTCTATAAAGTAATAAATCTGCAGAAAATAACTGTCAGTCTGCACCAAGATGAATCAGAAAGAGTTTGTCCCCTGGACCTTCCAGCTCATTAATGTGCAGTAAAATATATCACTTAAACAAAACATCGCAATCTGAGTTTACTATACAATGCTGTACGTTACCTCTCACTGTTATATTTGTGTCTGAAGGGAGTCTGGCTGAGATCTGTATATACAGCAGTAATCAGCACAGAACATTTCTAATAACAACATTCAAGTGGTTTGTGATAAAACAAACTTAATCACCTTGGTGGCTTGGTGAGCCTTGAGTGTTACCCAAATAACAGTGTGCGGATTAAATGTACGTTTCAATCGTGATTGTTTTCTTTGGTATCAGAATTGTATCATATTACAAACTAAATGTGGGCCAAAACCGATGGTAAAACCAGGTCCCATCTGCTCAAGCCAACAGGTTTGCAAAACAGCTATATAGCGAGATTAGTAGAAGACAGCTTATGTTGAGGATCGACACAAAAATCTATATTTTCAGACCTTTACCCTTTTTGTATTTTTTATTCTGTGGCGGAAACAAGCTTACACAGTAAAAAAAAATGCAATTGCGAGTATATCTCTTTTTTCTCAGAATTGCAAGTTTACGTCCCACAATTGTTTGTGAGTTATAAAGTCTGAATTGCGAGATATAAACTGAATTGTTAGATAAAAAGTGGCAATTACCTTTTTTTATTCCGTGGGAGAAACAAGCTTCCATAGTTTAAAGGTTCACCCAAAATGTAAATGTTTTTTATAATTTACTCAACTTCAAATTGTTCCAAACCTGCATGAGTTTCTTTCTGCTGAACAAAAAAATAAGATATTTTGAAGAATCAGACAGTTGACGGAAGCCATTGACTTCCAAAGTATTCTCACTGTAAACCCTAACACTCAAAATAAACTCAATTTAAACAAATTAGTTCAGTCAAATTAACTTTTATGAGTATTTAGAACTTTATTTTTCTTTTGAGTTCACATAACTGACATATTTAAGTAATTACTAAAAATATTTAAGTTGATCATTTTAATTTATGTAATGTATGAATTAGCTTACTCAAATATTTGAAGTTAAGAGAAATTAAAATGTATGAGCACAAAATAAAAATCTGCAATTTCTGCTAACTTAAACTTTAAAGGTTTCACACAGTTTCTGTCGATCTCATGCCAATCTTGAGTACCAATAGAGTAGTATTGCATCCTTAATATCTCCGAAAAGTCTTTTTAGTTTTATCATATTTATAAAAGACAGATACGCTGTACCGAGTCTTTTTGAATAAAACCGAGCCAGCTGGAGGAGTATCGCGTCTGAAAGCTGTGACATCCTTGGAAAACGTGGAAAAAAAACGTCCTAAATAAACGATGGCTATCAATCAGATTCAGCCATACATATATGATCCAGAATCAGATCCAGAGGCTGAAATTGAAGCGGAGCAGCAGCAACAACGACAGGAGGACGTCTCTATGTGGTATGTACTGGAACTGTATATATTTGCTTAGCTGCTTGTGTAATGGGGAATGGGGAAAAACGCAAGGTCTCTTATTTTGAGCGCAGCGTTTTTAGAACACCATGTCATGAGTGAGTTTTACAACATGTGTGTGTGTTTACTCATGGTTTATGAGGACATGATTTAATTAATGAACTATTGTATGTGACTTAGCAGTAGCAAGCTGAACGGTTTTGCACGTCAGACTGGTGCGTGTTTACTAGGGATGCACCGAATCCAGATTTTTGGGGTTCGGCCGAATACCGAATCCACTGGTTAAGATTCGGCCGAATCCGAAACCGAATCCCGAATCCTACTCCCATCCGCAGTCCATTATCACAGTAAACACATTAATGAAGTTAACAACGTCCACAGCAGTGTAGGGATGCTATTGACCATTAACTGTTTTGGTCAAGTTTACTAAAGTAAACATTGTCGCTATTTCATGATGGTTTATAGAAAAATTACCCCGAGTCGTCCTCTGTCGTTTCAAAGAACAACCCAACGGAGAGCGCAGGAGGCGCGCGCTAGGGTTGTGCCACCATCGTGATGCCACGCCCCCGTTGCGAGTCTGTTGTGTGCGACACACTAATCCTCTTCTATAGTATTAGTTAAACTAAAAACTTAGCAGGGATTGCTCTGTAAATTAAATTGAGAATGTAACTAATGCATATATGCTATTTTAAATACTGTAGTCTATGCCAGATATATATATAGCCTACATTTCGAAATCATTTGAGGCTGAAACATCCATAAGCATGCGTGTTTATTTTAGCACTTCTGTCAGTGAAACAACACAGCCTATAAAACAAAAACGATTTTCAGTAAAAAATGGTAACCTCAAGAATATATGAAAATTAAATATTAGTTAGAAAAATATTTGATTCATATACTATTCCCCCGCAAAGATGCATCATAGGTCTACCGCTCTGCGCTTTGGGAGGAATGGGACACCTTCTTGAATATCTTCGTCTTCATATGTTCTGCTGATGTTGCAAAGCAACACTTGTTGTAAAAGGTCTGAAGAGCGGGTTTTATTTTTCACAGGGTCAAGACATTTAGGCATTGTTTGATTATTCACTGCCAGAGAAAACAAAACTAAAATCACCGGCGTGTGTGAAATGCGCTATTCAAATAAACCAAACTTGACGCGCATTACCAAGTTTAATAACAAGAACAAACTGTGTTAAATAAAATTTGAAGTAAAAAGGTATTCGTCTTACAGTGTTTTTTATACTTTCCCATAGTAAAGGATGTGAATAGTTATAATAGACTTAATTATAAGCAAACGAAAGGAAGAGACGTTTATAATCCCCTGCGAACATGGGTGAGACGTGAGTGAAGAGTTGGGAAAAGAAACGAGATGTCCATGTCCATTGGGATAAAATGGACTACTAGGCCTATTGTTCAAATTCACGGAAAAATCGAGTGACCATATCCAGATTGCAAAACAGAATGAAAAAGTGATCTCTGACCATTATTTCCTTTCTAGGCTAAACAAAGCTTTGTGCTTCACTCCTGTGGTAATATTCACGTGAAACAGCATTCACATACAAAACACTGGGTTAGTAAAATAACGAAGTTATTTTTAAAAAAGTAGAAAATAGTATTTACGTAAAGAGATAGGCTATATTCAAATAAAAAGAGCTCAACTCTTAAGTGGAAGGAACCTATTTTTACCCCTCACGTGCAACCTAGCGGATGAATCATTATTTGGGTTAGTAAAAATAACGAAATGATGGTTTTAAGAGAATAGTATTTATGTAAAGAAAAGATATATAGTATATTATCTATCTATTTACCTAATTCCGGTTCTTCAAAGCTAACGGATTCAGTGTATTTTCGTTTTGTCATCTTAATTTGGTAATTATTTAAGTGAAAAATATTTAGTGTAGGCCTATATATTTTATTAATTTTATTTATATTTTATCTGATCTATAGATCTATAGGCTGTTTGCACGGTAAAATAAAATACAATTTGGCTGTCTGTAGATTCATTCATGTACAACTCGTATTCTCTCGGATGTTTCATATGCAAATGTTTTAACAGCGGCTGTTGTTTAGGGTCCTTGTCATCACGAGACAAATCGCAAATTGAACGCGTAGCTCAACTTGAATCGCCTTCTTTTGACTTAAAGTATACTGCCACGTTTTCTGTTCATGAGTTCCATTTTCACTTTCAACAGCGGCGTCATTACGTTCGACCAGCGGGGCGCGCATAGTGCAAGCCTAGGGTTCGGGTTCGGTGGAAATAAATTCTGAGGTTCGGCAGAAACCGAACCCAGTCAAAAAGCCCAATATTCGGCCGAATCCGAACCCGAACCCTGGATTCGGTGCATCCCTAGTGTTTACTAGGGGTGTAACGGTACACAAAACTGACGGTTCGGTACGTACCTCAGTTTTGAAGTCCCGGTTCGGTATGGATTCGGTACAGCAGTTTTACAAAATTGCTTTTTATTAATTTTTATTCAACAGTGGTTTAATGAAAAAAAAATATGTCTGTCCTTAAATGAATTAAATTATAACTAAAAGTTTCTTAAAGATAATGCTGTAAACTATATAGGAAGCCCTTACGTACATATAGCTATTAAAGATTAACAACAGAGCCCAAACTATTAGCCTAAATTCAGTTGCTATTTATTTTTAGATATAATAATCAACACTCATAAGCTTCACATAAGGCAGTTTTTGAATTAACTTCTAAATCTAATTATTTTTATTCGTTGTTGAAATATAATCATTTAGTGGCTGTAATTTTCATGACAGGTTTATTTAAACATACATTAAATAAACAAGACATCACTAACAGGCTTAGTAGTATATAAGGAATATAGGCTAATATAATGACTATAACGGCTAATATAGTGCATGTATTCAGTGAAAGAGTTGATTTCTCTAGTGAGCTACAGCTGTGGACACTGAATGAATTCTGAGTAAACGTGATTCTGCATGACATTGTTTACAAGCTGTTTTATTGTCTTTCCGCGGTTGAAACACAGATGGAGCGATTACACGACATATGATACATTTCAGTAAGTTGTAATGTATCCTCAACATACCTTTAGATGTACTGATTTATGTTTATTCTTTAGGAAGAGATGATCGCATTGACTCTCGCGCCGCACGCTGCCGCTTTAAGTTGAACTGATAGGCTACGCGTCTATCAGTCACGTCACCCCTAGTAAACGCAGATGGAGCGATTACACGACATATGATACATTTCAGTAAGTTGTAATGTATCCTCAACATACTTTAAGATGTATTAATTTATGTTTATTCTTTAGGAAGAGATGATCGCATTGACTCGCGCGCCAGCATTTATCGTTTGAATTTCGTGATAAAATGGACTGAATACTTAATATGTTCATGTGGGAACTCGGATTGAAGTGTGTTCCGCGCTTACAACAAGCCGACTGTTAACTGTTAAAGATTACATTCATAACCGTTCGGTACACGCGTGCACCGTACCGAAAGCCCTGTACTGAAACGGTTCAATACGAATATGTGTACCGTTACACCCCTAGTGTTTACATAGAAAAACAATGGAATAATAGTGCTTTTTGTGAACGTCCCCTAGTTTTAAAATGAAATAATTAATTTAGTTCAACATATTTTCCCACTCTTTGTGTATTGTTGTTTTGAGTGGTTTTACAATAAAGACACTTACAGTGGTCAGAACAAATGTATTTAAGCACACACCTTACACTGCATGCTCCATTGATAAATTAACTATACGTTCATGTCAACCTGGTCTCACAGAATTCCGTGAAATGAACACGGGCCCCTCAACTCAAAATCTGTGGCAGTTTCACGGATTCGCCCAAAATTCTGTGATGGGTCCACGGAAGTGATGCCTATGTAAGTCAATGACAGTATACAGACGCGTTGGGCATGGTTATCATCATGAAACTATGATTTTGCCATTATGACATGGAGTGTGATTCTCGATTTAATCAGCCAGCACAATTTTATTTACAATTATTTATTATTTTTAATTTGTGGTATTTAGACACGTTTTGAACACGTAACCCAATCCCTTCCCTAAACCTACCCATTTGTGTATTATAAAAAACAGGATATAACAGGCAGATACGACTGCAGGCACAATTTATTCAAAAAGTACAAATATTCCAAGTGTTCCGAGGCCAACCGATTGATTTGTGTGAAGAAAATCCCCAAAAGCGATCAGCAGCGTTGAGTCCATCCGTCAAAGATCATAAACACATTTCAAATATTACCGCAGGAAGAAACGCTTCGTCAGCTTTGACAGCATGGGCTCTCGTTTGTCTCGTGACCAATTGAGTCATTACGTCAGCTTTGATTGTAAAATGCCATTGGCTCTCGTGTGTCTCGTGACCGATCGCGTCATGCTAAAGAGTATTATTTGAATGAGATATGAATGAGTGTGTTCACGGAGCGGCGGGATCATCATTTTAGCGATTAAAACTTTAAGATCAAATCTGTTCTTTACATGAAGATATCGTTTGACTTCAGAAGACTTGGAATGCAACATGAGTTAATACTTTTATACTGTTTTTGGTCAGTTTTTGCAATAAATACCTATGACTGTACTTGTATTTGCCTGTTATGTGTTTTATATTGTTGAGAGTGGGTAGGTTTAGGATAGGAGTGGAGTTAGTTGCTCCAAAATATAAAAGTAGCCTATAAATATTCATGAAATCATGTCTACTTTTTACTGTCATTGACTTACATAGGCATCACTTCCATGGCCCCATCACGGAATTTTCGGCGATTCCGTGAAACTGCCACAGATTTTGAATTATGGGGCCCGTGTTCATTTCACGGAATTCTGTGAGACCAGGTTGTTTCATGTTGTTTACTTGATGTGCAACAAAAACACGTGTGCAACTCCTTTACTGCTCCATCCACTGTCCCCTTAACGCTGGGTTCTTTGGGAAGCTGTACAGGGTTGTCTTGCCTTGACAACCAAAAACACACTTCTTTAGTGACATTGTTGATTTCGTGAAGTCCTGTGACCTGTGCAGCGCAGCTAACGACTTCCCAGGCGTACGGAAATTCCACCATTGTTGACGTCACATTGGCCCATACTCGATCAATACTCCATCAAACGTCCAACTTATTTTCTGAAACTTTGGCCATATTTAGCATGAGAATCCAAGTAAAAAACTCAGAATGCCTTTAAATTTCTTAACTTTTAAATTGGTGTTACTGACTTATTTGGGTTTACAATGTACTATGGAAGTCAATGGTCACCGTCAACTGTCTGGTTACCAACATTCTTTAAAATATCTTCTTTAGTTCATAGAAAAATGAGGGCATTTTCATTTCTGGGTGAACTATCCCTTTATCTGTTCAGAACTTTTCAGATTGGATTCAGCCTTAAAGAAGATTCAAAATCCCTTTCACTTTTCACCTTTATCAACTAAAATGGACTTATCTGTCCAAACAGAACATGTATTATCTACAGTCAAAGGCCTACTGATGCTGACACCGTTTTTCCATGGCCTGGTTTGTTTAGATGAATCTTTGAAAAAGGTCTGGAGCTGTCGGTCGACCTACATTCCATCAAACCAGACTCCAAGCGGAGCTTAAACATAAGACTAATCTTCCCTCTAGAACCTAAACAATCAGCTGTACCCACTTACAGCAAAGGGACTTTGGGGTTACCAACGTTTCCTGGAATGGTACTTTCACAGGAGAGGCATCTTATTAACTCACTATATGCTTCACTTGAGCTTACTCTTGGTGTGTTACACCAAGTAGAAACTGTTTGACTGCACGGGTGGTAATCTCCATGTTTTTCATTATATTTTATGAGAGGAATTTTCATTTTTCAATTTGTTTCCTACAGGATTTTGTGAGACTATAGCAGGTGGACCTCAGAGCCTCTAGGGCAGGGTATCTAAAGGGTTTTTGTGTTGATGGAAAGCTAATAATTATTTAAATTGAATGTTACATAAGATGACCAGGCATCCCAATTATCCCCAACTGGAGCTGCCCCCGGAAATGTCTTCATTTTACAGCTCATTCAAAACAACCCGCATATACATTGCAAAAAAGGCGATCAACACACAGCATGAGAGCTATTCTGATTCTACTTGTAGGCTAGTGACAAATGGTCAAAAAGTGTTTTCCTACTTGAGTGTGAACCGTGTTATCATCAAATATTAAAAGAAACATTGTTATCGCTAAATTTAAGTAATACTGTTTGTATGTCATTTATAACAGAGCCTCAACAGGTTGCAGGATTGTTTTGCACAATTTGAAACATCCCCAAAGGTCCCGCAGTCATTTCCTCACATTTTAACTAATATATATATAGAGCCTGACAAAAATGCTTATTTTAAAGAAAAACGTCAGAAGGACTTAGAGGCTTTTGCATCTGAAGTCTTCATATGTATATATGTATATATGTATATATGTATATATATATATATATGTATATATATATATATATATATATATATATATATATATATATATATATATATATATATATATATATATATATATATATATATATATATATATATATATATATATATATATATATATATATATATATATATAGTGAGGAAAATAAGTATTTGAACACCCTGCTATTTTGCAAGTTCTCCCACTTAGAAATCATGGAGGGGTCTGAAATTGTCATCGTAGGTGCATATCCACTGTGAGAGACATAATCTAAAATCACAATGTATGATTTTTTAACTATTTATTTGTATGATACAGCTGCAAATAAGTATTTGAACACCTGAGAAAACCAATGTTAATATTTGGTACAGTAACCTTTGTTTGCAATTACAGAGGCCAAACGTTTCCTGTAGTTTTTCACCAGGTTTGCACACACTGCAGGAGGGATTTTGGCCCACTCCTCCACACAGATCTTCTCTAGATCAGTCAGGTTTCTGGCCTGTCGCTGAGAAACACGGAGTTTGAGCTCCCTCCAAAGATTCTCTATTGGGTTTAGGTCTGGAGACTGGCTAGGCCACGCCAGAACCTTGATATGCTTCTTACAAAGACACTCCTTGGTTATCCTGGCTGTGTGCTTCGGGTCATTGTAATGTTGGAAGACCCAGCCTCGACCCATCTTCAATGCTCTAACTGAGGGAAGGAGGTTGTTCCCCAAAATCTCGCAATACATGGCCCTGGTCATCCTCTCCTTAATACAGTGCAGTCGCCCTGTCCCATGAGCAGAAAAACACCCCCAAAGCATGATGCTACCACCCCCATGCTTCACAGTAGGGATGGTGTTCTTGGGATGGTACTCATACTCATGGTAGCCCTTTCCAGCCTTGTGGAGGTGTACAATTTTGTCTCTAGTGTCTTTGGACAGCTCTTTGGTCTTGGCCATGTTAGTAGTTGGATTCTTACTGATTGTATGGGGTGGACAGGTGTCTTTATGCAGTTAACGACCTCAAACAGGTGCATCTAATTTAGGAAAATAAATGGAGTGGAGGTGGACATTTTAAAGGCAGACTAACAGGTCTTTGAGGGTCAGAATTCTAGCTGATAGACAGGTGTTCAAATACTTATTTGCAGCTGTATCATACAAATGAATAGTTAAAAAATCATATATTGTGATTTCTGGATTTTTTTTTTTAGATTATGTCTCTCACAGTGGACATATACCTACGATGACAATTTCAGACCCCTCCATGATTTACATACATACATCTCCATGTGTACATACATACATACATACACACACACACACCAATTAGGCATAATATTATGACTACTGACAGGTGAAGTGAATAATATGATTATCTCTTCATCACGACACCTAATAGGTGGGTGGGATATATTAGGCAGCAAGTAAACATTTTGTCCTCAAAGTTGATGTGTTAGAAGCAGGAAAAATGGGCAAGCGTAATTGTGATGGCTAGACGACTGGGTCAGAGCATCTCCAAAACTGCAGCTCTTGTGGGGTGTTCCCGCAGTGGTCAGTATCTATCAAAAGTGATCCAAGGAAGGAACAGTGGGGAACCGACGACAGGGTCATGGGCGGCCAAGGCTCATTGATGCACGTGGGGAGCGAAGGCTGGCCCGCAGGGTCCATTCAAACAGACGAGCTACTGTAGCTCAAATTGCTCAAGAAGTCAATGCTGGTTCTGATAGAAAGGTGTCAGAATACACAGCGCATCGCAGTTTGTTGCGTTTGGGGCTGAATAGCTGCAGACCAGTCAGGGTGCCCATGCTGACCCCCGTCCACCGCCAAAAGCGCCAACAGTGGGCACGTGAGCATCAGAACTAGAGCAATGGAAGGAGATGGCCTGGTCTGATGAATCACGTTTTCTTTTACATCACATGGGTGGCCAGGTGCGTGTGCGTCGCTTACCTGGGGAACACACTGCACCAGGATGCACTATGGGAAAAAGGCAAGCCGACAGAGGCAGTGTGATGCTCTGGGCAATGGTCTGCTGGGAAACCTTGGGTCCTGTCATCCATGTGGATGTTACTTTTTCAAACAAGACTGTGGAAACTTTTTTTACTGTGGAAAATATGGATATGATATCTGCTATAGCGCCTGAAGAGAAACTGAAACCCATACATGGCAAAGCAAAAAACAAACAGACCTTGCATCAAGCTCTCACATCTTCACACTGAAGCAAGCATCTTTCCTGGAAGTAAAAAAAAAGGTTAGGATGCTTACTTAAAAATTCTATTACAGATTGTGTCAAGCTCAGTAAAAGATGGACCTCTTTGAATCGCTCAGCATGGCTCACTGTAGAAAATGACACACACACACACCACCACCATCTATCACTATCCCGCTTTGTGAACAGCTGCCTCGCTATATTCTTATTTCACTGATTGCAGGCTAACACCTAATGCGATGCATTATTCAGAAGCAACACCCATTGCTTGAATACATCAATCACAGCCGTGATGCAAAGGTACTGCTCTCTTATAAGCCAAAGAAATAAGCAGCCTACTATATTTCGACATATGGGTTCTTTCAATACTCAGATGACTAGAACATACATAATTGATTTTTAAAGAATCAATTGGTTTTAGAAGAAAGCCTTGATCAAGACCTCAAAAACAAGGACTCATGTTCATTCATAAACACTATTCCATCTCTGTTAACATCCTTCCTCCATTAGGCAGTGCTCATGAGGCATGTAATCAGGGGTAAACAAATTGTGATGCTTAATTATTTGAGTCTGTCCTTACTTAAATATGAATTTAGAGTTCAGTGCAATTAGGTCAGATTTTGCGTGAATGTTTCCACCAGCAGACTTTTTCAAAGATTCAAAGGTCATGACGTAGTGCATCAAGAATTTAATTCAGCATCTCAGTGTATAAAAACAGTGTATTTAAAAGCTCAGATTCAAGTGACTTAAAACGCTAGCGCTCAGTCATGCTATTTACACATAAAAGAGAATGAACATTAAAGTGCCTGGGTAATTCAATACTTCTCTAGAAAATTTAAATAAATTCTGACAGTTTGTTTTAGTCCACTGACACTGGAAGGTCATGCTGAATTAATAATCACCTTAAGATTTGGAGACAATACTACCCCTTTTCCACCAAGGCAGTGCTATAGCTAGTTCAGAGCCAGAGCTAGTCCCAGTTCATAGTTGGTTCAACTGAGGAGCCTTCTAATAACCGTTTGCTTTTCCACATGCTGAGAGCCACAACAGAGCCAGGTCTTACGTCACTGTATACGTCTCATTTTTCTCAGCAATGCTAGCGAGGCAGCGGCAGTGTTGCCAAGTCCGCGGTTTTCCACGGAATTGGGCCACTTCAACACTGTTGCCGCTGGCTGTTTTTCATGTCTGCGGGTTGAAACAACCCCAATTATGTGATATTTAGCCCCAGGAATGCAAATTTTAGTAGGCAACCATGCCAAAAAAAAACACATTTTACCCCCAAATGTGATTTTTACTGGTGAAGCCCCCTGAAACGCGATTGGGCTTGTTTTGAGTAGCAATTGCAACCCTGGGCAGCGGGAAACACAAAAACACCAGGCTTGTTCGAGATGCATCGGCGCTGCGCAGACCGATCCACGCATGATATAAAAAAAGCGCACGAGTGAATCAAAAGCATAAGGAGCCATATGCTCTCGCTGGACTCGTTATCATACGGCGATCGGTCTCTGCACAGCACCGCTGCGAACAAGCCTTCCATCAACAATGCAAACGTTGCGTTACTATTGATTCACATGGCTTTACGATCCTACATCGGCATCAAAACACAACGAAAACACAGCGTATCCAACGCATTCATGCAGTACGCCGTAATTTGTATAGATGGAAATTACAAACGAGCAGCAGCTGTTAGCTCCATTAGCTGCTATTTCAACAATGGAGGATTTCAAGTTTGTGTTGGTCTTGTTGACCCCGCCCCCAGCGCCTGACGTAATCGGTTCTTACTTCTAGCCCTGTTCTAGCCCAGCAATGTTTTGGTGCTACTTAAGAACCACTTTTCCTGGTTCGGAGCTGGGGCTTTGGGTGTGGAAACACAAAGAACCGATTTGAAACTAGGCTCTGGCTCCGATCTAGCTCTAGCACTGCCTTGGTGGAAAAGGGGTATAAGGGCCCTCAAAAATGGTCTGATCAAGAGCTTCTGGAATTCTTTTGAAATTAGTTTCCATTTCATTGCATCCTGGCAACCCTCACCCTCAAAAGTCTTATCTAGAGGAGATCTCACTTAATGGATCCCTTTAGGCTTAAAACACTTATTTTAATTTTCTCATTCCATTTACTGTCTCAGTAATGACATACAACTGCAAGAACAAGTTTAAGTTCACGTTCTCTAGTCATATGATTGCTTTAGGTTAACAGTTTGACATGTGCATAAACCTCTTTTAACATGATTTAAACATATAAAACTGTCATTACAAGAAACAATTAGGTAATGACTAAATGAATAAACTAAAGCTGGAAAAAAAAAGCGTTCATATAATTGCTGTTATGCTATTTGCAAAGCCTTTTCCTTCAAAAATAGCCACAGAAAATGGATGGTTTTACTCTGCTGGTGTCAATGCAAAATGGTTTTAAATCAAATAGTGCCCCAAAAAAAAACTTGTATCTTGACACTTTAAAGTACTGCAGCCCTGATATGAACAGCTATTTGTGATATAATATATAATAAAAACATGTAACCGCAAGTAACACATTGGGCCCTATCATACACCCGGCGCAATGCAACGCAACACAACGCAAGTGTTTTTTCTAGTTTCAGTCCGACGCAGTTATCATTTTCACGTCCAGCGTCACATTGTTTAAATAGCAAATGCACTTGTGCCCATGACACGAGTGCATTTGCATCAAACGTCCTGGTCGTTTGATGCTGGTCTGAAAACGAGGTGTGTTCAGGCGCATTGTTGGCTGCACCATTGACCAGCAAAAACCTGGAAAATGCAATATTTAGTGTGTGATTTAAAGGGCACGTTAGTAATATGCCCGTGGTGCAATATGGCTGCCGTCGCATCATCCAGCTGGATGCTGCACATCGGTGGTGGTTGAGGAGATTCCCTCATTCTATATGTAAAGCGTTTTGAGTACCCAGAAAAACGTTATATAAAATTTAACAAATTATTATTATTATTATTATTATTATTATTATTAACAAAGCGTGTACACTGCTTGTTACACACACAGGGATGCGCAGCAGCACACAAACATGCCAAATATTAAAAATAAAAGGATTACAATGTAAAAGACTATTATTGAGTACATAAAGATAAAAATGCGTACATGTTATAATGGATAGTCAGTGCATGTATCAGAATTATCTATTTGCAGTAATGATGAATGAAATTGGTTAATTATTTGACCAATCGTGGCAATAAACACGTATTTAAACTGACTCGTCAGTTTGAGAGTGTCTATATTCCGCCATGTAAATAGCAATTTGCCATGGTGCAAGCGCAACTGTTAATGGGTCTATGTAGTTTATTCTGGTAGTTGGGACAGTTGTGCGTTGACTGGCATGCACTTATTTGGTAGCTTGGCACTGACTGTAGAAGTCTAGGTTGGCAGAGTCCTTGTTCTTGTCACTTATGTTCAGAGGGTGGTGTTCGTCGTCCACAAGACTGCCGACAGAATTTACAGTATCTGTCAAGTTCAGACGTATAACCGTGCAAAAGAGTGACCTTGGGTATTTCATATTAGATTGTGATTTCATATTCTTCTGTCCAATACTTAAATATTACTCGGTTTTACTATTACTCATTGTACATGGCAAACTAAACAAATAATATTTTGTCATTGACATTTGACATGCATTTTATTTGCATCCTTAGCATTGTTTCTATGTCGTCTGGTCAGTGCATTAACAGCGGGTTTCTGTCTGTGCTGTGTTTGCCTGACACTGATGCTGGGCCAGTAATTGAAGATTATGACAGGCATAGGTGACTACAAAGTGAAGCCACCTCTAATGCTGAAAGTCATCTCTGCCTGCAGGCAAGGGAACTTACAAGGGCTCACCATATGCCATATCCATCATACTATTTATAGATTTCAGAGCCATCACTGGAATACAAAATGGCTAAAGTAGGTTACATTCAGAGAGTAAGAGTTTGATCTAGTATAAACCTGACAGAGGAATAACCCATGGGTCAAAGTCTATACCCAGTAGTGAAGATGGTAAAACAGAGTAAACACAGCTAGATTTAGTTTGATTTCCATGCTAAAGTGTTTTATGGCGGTATGTTTCATGCTGGAGAAAAATGCAAATAGAAATATGGTGTAATGTGTTTTTTTTTTTTTCCTAATATATAAAATAATAAATATACATTTGATGTATAACCTTCAATGAATGTTTTATAAATACTGTGAATAAAAATGCTTTGGAGGTTATACATAAAATATTATATTATATTATATTATATTAAGTGAAAAGTTTGGAATAATTATGATTCTTGTAATGTTTTTTTTTCTTCTTATGTTCCCCAAGGCTATTTGATCAAAAATACAGTGAATAGTGTGTATCATTTTATTATATAATACATATTTTACACACATTTTTTATATGTCAAATAAAAAAGTATGTTTACAGGATCAATGTCAAGATCAATAGTCATTTCAGCTGTCACTTGTGATCATGGTACTGTAGTTGTGGGAGGTCATAGTTATACACAACCCCAGTGTCAAGTTTCTTAATGACATGTTGTGTGACATATCAGATGACCCGGACAAAGGATCCTGTCTATCAACCAACAGACCAATTTCAAGCTTGCCCATTCAGGGCTAATGCTTGGCTAACAGCCACGCTTAACTGCTAATACTATCCATCATCTCCACTACATCCCCTCTAGAGAGTGAACTGCCACCATATGAGGCTATTCGAGCTAATGGAAAATTCATTAGCTAAGTCTTCCGGCAGACGGCAGCTAATGTTCACAGCAAGGCTAAGTTTAAACTACAATGCTAACTATGGTGACACTAATGTTACTGATCTTTGCTGTGCTTTCGTCAGTTATATCACGTTTGTTAAAATAATAATAACGTAGTAAATTATTCAACAGCCTTTAAAACCAGATCTGTTGGGAAAGAATGACATGTGGCATGGTTTTAATTGATAATTAATGATCAAACATACTGCACTGTAAAAAATAAATAAATACATAAAAAAAACAGTAGCAGGACTTTACTGTAAAAATATGGTAGCAATATTTTAGGTTTTAAATATTGAAATTAAATTGACAGAAAATAACCTTATATTTAATTAACTTAAATATTGTTAATATACCAAACTACTAAAATCTTTTTTTAGCCTTTACAATTTATTGACAACCACCTTAAAGGGGGCATAACACACACAGTTTCTGCCAATCTCATGTTAATCTTGAGTATCTATGGAGTAGTATTACCGTCTTCATATGTCCAAAGAGTCTTAAGTTTCATCAGATTTATAAAAGACAGATGTGCTGTACCGATTCTTTCCGAAAATAGCCGAACTCGTGAAGGCATGCAGTCGGCGGAGCTAAAGAATATCGAGCACACACACACACTCCCTGTATAACTTTCGCTTCACTATACGTTTGAGTTGTTAACATTATATGCACTTATGTGCCGATTGCCAACAAAACACACATTTGATGCAGTTTCACTCACCGCCTGTGGTTTCAACTCAGGATCGGGAACAAACAAACACACTTGCAGAACTCTGTTGCTGCTCCGGAAAAACAAACTGCATCCACTGTTTCCTTAACGCTGGGTTATTTGGGAAGCTGAACAAGGTTTCTTTCCCTCACAAACAAAAACACACTTCTTTAGTGACATTGTTTTTGTGGTCTAAAAACAAAATGACAGCGCTCCCGACGGCTCCTGTAACCCCCGAACGAAGCTGGTTCTGGTTGATGTGCGCACGTGCATATCCGGGAGAAGTGCCAAGGAATTACACCTATTATGACCTCACACAGGCCCATACTCTCACATGCTTTCACACTATAACTTTTGGTGTGCACCCGGGCAGTGGCAGTTATCAGGTGGAGGCCAGTGCCCCCGTATCAACAAGCTTGGCCCCCCTAAATTTGGAATCATATCGCACCAAACAATTTTCTGAAACTGGTTGCAATGTGCCGTTTTTGCTGTGGAGGTATGTGATGAAAAGAGTACTTTATTGTGTCATAACCAATGCAGAGAAGCAATCATTTTGTTCATTTAAACATACTGGTAGTTAAAATATATTTTCTCCACATATGTAATTTTTGATCATATTCTGAATTAGGAAGGTGCAGCCAAAGATAAATTATGGCCAACGCAATGAAAGAACCGTTCATGTGACAGAAGTTATGACTATGACAGAGATGTGTTTCACCACATAGATAGGCATACCTAAGAAAAGATACAGAAAATAATATCGTTTCAGTCTTGTTCACATATAGCGAGAAATAATATTATTTTATCCAATTGTCCAGTGTTGCTTATAGAGTATTAGATGTTTGTTTTTATGTCTATGCTAACTTTGCGAAGAGTCCGCTAACAGAGAGCAGGTAGGCTACAAAACATGTAAAATAAATGGTTTAGTTTTACTTTTATAAATTACATTACTTTTCAAATAAATAAATAAACTTGAAATTATTTTACTTCACGTGTAGAGACTGCAGAGTGATACAGTAACCAAATAAAAAAAGACTTTCAAAATAAGTTAAAGGGTTAGTTTCCCCAAAAAGAAAATAAAAACACCTAATGTAACTCACCCTAGTGTTGTTCCAAAAACCTGTATTAGTTAGAATGTCGTTAACCAAACCATTTCAGTGCTTCTTAGTTAGAATGTCCATAAAATTCAAAATATATGGCAAAAATGCCCCTGTTTGAGTTTTAGTCTCGCGTGTCTCGCCCGTTCTACACCGCGAATACACAGCAGGCTCCCTCTCGCTCGTATTCAAGGTAAATCATTAACACTATCATCCCTTACATGTGTTTTATTTAACTAAATTCATCGCCATCTGATAAAATGCAGGCGCAGGTTACTTTTCTTGCGCACCAGAGTCCTTGTTGCTTTCACATTCACATGAATCGCGGCACGGCACAGTATCGTGCAAATGCGATACTGATCTTATACTATAGTTTAATAAAATAAATAAGTTAATATTGTGTTCAACATAAGTAAGTCATATTTGGAACGACATGGGGGTGAGTAAATGATGATAGAATTTTCATTTCTTGTGCCCCCTAAAAGTACAAGTGGCCCCTGATAAATGATAAAAAAAATGATAAAAATGTGTGTTTGTGTGTTTCACTAATTTTCCTGACGAGTGTGAATGCAAGCAGAGAGCTGTAAATCTCATTTCCGATTGTCGTCAGCGTTCTTTAGAGCATTTGCAGTACATTTGCGGCAGATAGACATAAGTGCCATTACGTACTGAAGCTTTGGTAACAAAACAAAAATATAAAAGTGAGGTGAGGTGAGCAACGCTATGTAATTTGCAACCCTCTCGCTATCCGTCGTTACCAAGCAACAGGGTAAACAGCTGTTTTTTTTGTGGCGCAAACGCACCGCGGTTCAGACCCACATAATATAATATGAACACAGTCCAGCGGGGGCAGGCGGAGGGGGGAGCAATCGAACTTGGGTTCGGTCCAGGCAATCGAACCAAGTGTGAAAGCACCCTAAACAACTTTCAGAAACTTGTTTGAATCCTGTGTATTTGGCATATAAATACTCCGTCATACATCCAACTAATTTTTTGAAATTTTGGCCATGTTTAGCATGTGAATCCAACTCTTTAACAGTGTAAATAAGTCAGAATGCATGAAATAGCATTAGACCCCCCCTTTAAAAATACAGGCGGCAATGAAAAAACCACATGCCTCAAAGTTCATCGCAATACATTTTCCACAAACTGAGGTAAATACTAATGGAGACAAAACACCAATCATGGTAACAAATATGACGTTAAAATAATGGAATAAAATTCCAATTAATTACACAACATAAGATATAACCTAACATAAAACCAATTGTCAATAGAAACACACTTCCCACCCCCACCCCTACCAAATAGCTTGACAAGCACAGGTTCCTGCTTTGATGTATTTCCTATTTAAAGGAAGTTAGTGCAAGACATAGTGAAAGGCTTCTCCCAAGTAGCCAATAGCAATGAATTAAAGCACAGCCATGAACCATGATTTGCTACTTGATATTTATGCCTCTACTCAGAAGTACAGTTATTCATGTCTGATCGGACCACAAAAATTGGACAGATCCATTCAATGCAAGATGATTCATTATTATTTTCGCCAGAAAAGAAAGGCTGTACATTTTCAAGACATATACAGCAGTGGCCAAAAGTGATGTCCGGCCTAGGAAAATTGACTTCCAAATTTTTTATTAAATATGTATTGACTATTTTGTATGCTTGTTGTGAAGTTGTGCCTGGAGCATAAAACGAATGTACGCATATGACACAATGAAATATACCAAATTGTGCGGACAAAGTGGTCTTACCAAGCTTGCACTTATTATTCCCATCCTATACGGCAAGTATTAGCTATTTTATTTTATGTTATTTTGTGGGTTTAATTGAAAATGGCCAGATGGAAGGGATCTGTCATCTGCAACCAGGGAATGTATTGTTAAAATGGCTAAATCTGGTCAGTCACTTTTGGATATTGCTCATGTGCTGGATTAAATGGTCACAATGTCCACAGAATCATTTCAAAGCACAGTGAGATTGCTACCACACAGAATGTGAAGTGATGTGGCTGGTCAGAAAAGACTAGTGAGCATTTTGACAGGATGATGAAAATCACCTGAATGTGGCAGCACCTTAAAACAGCTTCTAAAGACCTGGATGGGACCTCCAACCTCCAATTTCATCTTGAACTGTGAGTCAATGGCTATAAGTGGCTGGATTGAGAGGTTGTGTACCAGTAAAGAAACCATTTATTTTATCTATTGCAAAAAACAACTTGTTTTTACCAAAGAACATAAGGATTGGAGTATGGAAGATTGGAGCCGTGTTCTGCAGTCAAAATTGAACAACTTGGGAATTCTACTGAACACAATGTAGCCAAGTATGAAGGATCTGTTTAGAGATTACGGGCCAGATTTACTAACAGATTGAGCCACCACAAACCCACTTTTGGCATTAAAAGGCTACTGTCAGGATTTACTAAAGACATGCAGTGATAATTTAGCTCTGAAAAGGTGTGGACAGTTATTTTCACGGCTGACCTTATTGCAAATGCATTTGTAGGAGTTTCCCTATCAGACGCAACATTATGGTAGGAGAGTATTAAAATGAATCATGCAAGGTGATTTGCTAAGGTTTGCGCTAGTCAATTTACTGGCATTTGCGCTTTTATTTACAGCCCTGCTGATCATCAGTATCATCAGATCATCAGTAGATCAACGTGCAGAACTTTCCACTCCCATTTGAGCTTTTTTGGAATTGCGCTCTCACACTGATTTGCCCTGTTTAGTAAATCTGGTTTTCATTTATACTTCTGCGTTGTTGTCCACGTCAATGTGCAATTACACATGCAGACCGCTAGAAGGCAGTGTCCACGTTGATGGTGTAACCCACAGTCAGTGTTGTCAGATTGGGCAGGTTCCCGCCCAATTGGACGGTTCTGAATTCGATTGTGCGGGTAAAAACGGGCTTGGTCGGGTGGACAAAATTTGAGCTGGTTTGGGGTCAGTTCTGCGGTTTTCAAACATCTACATTTTACAGTCTAATTGGTTAATAACAAACCACTGTGTAGGCTGGTGGTGGTGGTGTAATGGTGTGGGGGATGTTTTCTTGGCACACTTTAGGCCCCTTAGTGCCAATTGGGCATCGTTTAAATGACACGGCCTACCTGAGCATTGTTTCTGACCATGTCCATCCCTTTATGACCACCATGTACCCATCCTCTGATGGCTACTTCCAGCAGGATAATGCACCGTGTCACAAAGCCCGAATCATTTCAAATTGGTTTCTTGAACATGACAATGAGTTCACTGTACAAAAATGGCCCCCATTTTGCTCTGCACCGCCCCGTTATGAGTTCCTGAGGCTGAGCCGAGCACATATGGAAAGTTTAGCTTCCATATGCGATCAGAAAATGCGCCAGACTGGACACGCGCTGAGAATGACAGCCGTGCTTACCTCAGCTCTACTCAGATCTTACTTCGCTCTCGTGATGAATGAAATCTGACTCCTGCAGCTGCGTTTGTCCTGTGACTTTCGTTCGGCTCACTCACACTTTATTGAAAAGACGCATTCAGTTTAATTGTAGTGTTTATTCTCTAACTGAACAAAATTATTGTATTATTATGAAGATCAAAACGACGCTGGGGGCGGTGTAGGGAGTGGCCTCGTAGGGCAGCGGAGCAAGTGCATTCTGGGAGTTGTTGTCTTTCAGCCACATGAGACAAAAATAAATTTTCTGTCTTTTTTCAGTCTAGAAGGCACCAAATTCAAAAACAATTTCACATTTCTACTACAAAAATTACAGTTTAAATACACAAAAAATAATCTTCCCAGAGCTGAAGTGCCCCTTTAAGTTACCTCAAACTCTCTTTGCAGAACACAATCCTTGCTCCCTGTGTCTCTCCCCAACAATTTCTTCCGCCATAATCTTTTTTCTTTTTCTCCTTCTCACTAGAAATCGGCGCATAGGTTATTTGGATTGCAAACTTTCTGCAGTTTATCATTTTTAATAACAATATCCAGTCTCGCGTGAGAACTCCGGTCTGACGCATGCACCGGAGAGTTGTCTTTGATTCTTCCTATTGTGTGAAGTCATGCAGTGTGAAACCTTCTGACGCCGATCCATCGTGCAGTGTGAACACAGCAGTGACTGAATGCTACAGTGTGAAAAGATCAGTGATCCAACGAGTTCGAAAATCATGCAGTCTGAATTCTGAAAAAGATTTTTCAGAATCTTTAAAGTTTATATCTCACAATTCTGACTTTCTAACTCACAATTTCTAACGCGAGTTTATATCATGAAATTCTGAGAAAAAAGTCAGAATTGTGAGATGTAAACTCGCAATTGCAAGACAAAAAAAGTCACTTTTGTGAGATAGAGTCGCAATCACCTTTTTATTTTTTTATTCTGTGGCGGAAAATGAGCTTCCATATTTACTTCTACATGCCCACTGTGCCATTTAGTTTTTACCATGATTTGCAAGAGACTCTCCCAACAACGCATTTAACTAACAAAAGATACATTCTATGAATTTTAGAAACCATTTTACAACAAATGCTTATGAGAGTCATACTTATATAGCCACCCTTACAAAAAAGAAATATAGGCCTACTTAAAGTTCATTTTATATAATAAACTTACGTTTTTTCTCGATTGTTTACACACATTATTTATCATTGTTTATCACATTATCACTCTACACACAAATCAAAAAACACACACACAATGGGTAAAACCCCTCAATTCTCCTGCAAAATGAAACTTTACATCCAAAACAAGAGATTTTCTGCATGAAAATAGTTCCAAATGCAGAATATTGTGTGTAGTGTTTTGAAAAAAGTGTGTTTTAGAACTGCAATTTGAGTGTAAAGCAGGACTTGTGCTTGTAGTTTAGCAGAATTGGTCCAGGGGGTTGGTGCATGAGTTACATGTTGTGGTCATTGTGTCTCAAGTACCAGTATTTGCATGTAAACAATTGAGAAAAACTGTAAGTAAAGTTCAAGCTTATGCTACAATCATTGCACTAGTATTATACTTGTAAAATGAACTGGCTGTTAATTCAAACTGTTCTAGTCCAGCTCCTGCTGTTAAACCATTTCCTATCAACAAATCACATTAACTGTGTACTGTGGTCAATAAAAACATTGAGACGAAAGGTCAGTAGCTCCTGTTTGCTTTTAATTCAAGTTGACAAAAAGAACATTTTATTTCTTCTAAACAGCTTTTTATGAGCACACGTAAAGGGCTGACACCAATAAGCAAGTAAATACATGCATTTAATTACAGCTATAATTACATCTACGACCCTTCCCTTACACTTGACCAAACCTGCCCCTAACCTTACCCGCATCCCACCTCAATATATAGCAGCAGTGTTTTACAATACAGCATGAACACAGTAAGTACACTGTACCTAACGGTGTTTAATGTAAGTACATAATAGGTAAAGACACCTAACATAAAGTGTTAAGACCAAAGGATCTTAATACTAATTGGTACAGTGTAGGCTACTAATGAACCACCTCACTTGGAAACTGATTCACCTAATCTAAGTCAAATGACAATGGCTGTCAACGATATCTCCATATTAATGGCATCATCATTTATTTATTTTGTGCTGCTGAGCTTAATCTGTACACTGAGGCCATTCATCAACATGAAGAGGCATCAGGGAGACAGCAGAGACCGCACACAAATACTGATATTAATCACGTGGGGCCTGGATTGTATCGGGTTTAAAAACTGTGACACGGCACATTGACTACACCTCAGGGCAAAAAACAACAGAGTCTCTGGTAATGTTACAATTAGACGTTCATAAACAAACTGTTTTTACACTCGTGGTTCTCAACCAGTGGGTTGTGACTCCAAACTGGGTTTCAGGTTTGTCACACATTAACCTGTTACTGCCAGTTCTTAATAATTTAAATAGGCTTTAAGAAGCGTCTTACATTTATATTCAATTACACACTGTTACCCTTTTACAGTTACTACTCTCATAAAATACGTGAATTACATGTTGACTTTTAAACCTAAATTTAACATCCAACAGCAGCTATTTCAGCTAAATTAATGTTTTTTTTGCGCTGAATATTAACTATCCCCATCTCTACTCCATTCTATCTGTGTGTGTGTGTGTGTTCCTGCAGAACATTCCTCTTATCTGCTAACACTGAGTTTGTTTGTTTTTCTTTAACATCATTTTGCTTAGTAACTTTTGCACATCATGTATAGCACAGATATACCCTTACGAAAATATCCATGGACAAGACCCACCCACTTTTTACGATCAATGATATTGGACCCACTCACTTTTATCGTCTCTAATTCAGCACATCTGTTTACCTACAACTAACCGATAAACACTTATTATTAAACACGTTACATGCTTTATTTCCACTTTTCTAATATTTTCTTAATTTTATTGAAAATAAATGCCTTTCCGATCCGATATGTGATGGGAAAAGGGAGTAGAGTGAGTTCGGCAAAAGGCGGATTCGAACCTAGGGTCGATTTGCGTCAAAACTTGATGCCATGCGTCTTACCTCTACACTATTTCCACTCTCAATGATATGGTGATTTCCGTAATTTTGTCTTGCCCAACCAGATGTTTAGCAAACAAGGCGGTATATTTGTGCTTAATGTAAATGGCATCTACTCCAGTAAAAATTTTCTGAGAGAGGACCCACCCACATTTTTTTTTTTTTGCTTTCGACGCCCATGGTGGAATATAACATAGTATGACAAAATATGACCTAGACTACATTAAATATGGTTTCAATATTAACGAAGATAAATAGTTAAAGGGTTAGTTCACCCAAAAATGAAAATAATGTAATTTATTTCTCACCCTCATGCCGTTCCACACCCGTAAGACCTCCGTTCATCTTCGGAACACAAATTAAGATATGTTTGTTGAGATCTGATGGCTCAGTGAGGCCTGCATAGCCAGCAATGACATTTCCTCTCTCAAGATCCATTAATGTACTAAAAACATATTTAAATCAGTTCATGTGAGTACAGTGGTTTAATATTAATATTATAAAGCGACGAGAACATTTTTGGTGTGCCAAAAAAACCCAAAATAACGACTTATATAGTGATAACCGATTTCAAAACACTGCTTCATGAAGCTTCGAAAGTAGCAGTGTTTTGAAATCAAAAATATTCTCGGCGCTTTATAATATTAATACTGAACCACTGTACTCACATGAACTGATTTAACCCTCCTATTATCTTTGGGGTCAATTTGACCCCATTCAATGTTTAACGTCTGTAAATACATGATTGACATATTTTTTTTTGCTTCAGATTTAATGACATTTCCTAATTTAATGGGGACAACCTCATAAATATAAAATTAACCTGCTGCTATTTTTTCAATGTCTTGTACACATTTTTTAGCATCGATGTTCCTTGGGGTCAATTTGACCCCAGGCTCTTTTAGCTGTATAAAACATAAGAAATATCAAAATTGTACACACATTTATTTGGGTTGTTTTATTGAGGTCAATTTTATAATGTTCATTATAATTTTACATATTCAATAAAATATTCAAAAACTTCCCTCTGTTTAGGGCTCAAACCGTACCTAACCATAGCTGTAGTATTGCGAGAACCACTAGTAGTTCTCATGGTTTACCAAACAAAGGGGAGGAGCCAACATTATAAAAGTCTGAACAGAAGCTATTCTAAACTAGGGATGGGTCGCGATTTTCGAATATTCGATAGTTGATTTAATTATAGACTATCGAATAGTTTGTGCGATTATCGTCCTCAAAAAAATCCCCATGTTTTCGGTGTGGTGGTGACGCGTTCATGTGACCAGAGGGAGGCGCTGGCAATAACGCACCTAAAGCTGTCAGTCAGCTCTCAGGGTTGGGCACGTTTGATGTAGGGATGGGTCGCGATTTTCGAATATTCGGTAGTTGATTTAATTATAGACTATCGAATAGTTTGTGCGATTATCGTCCTCAAAAAAATCCCCATGTTTTCGGTGTGGTGGTGACGCGTTCATGTAACGAGAGGGAGGCGCTGCCAATAAAGCACCTAAAGCGGTCAGTCAGTTCTCAGGGTGTTTTATACTGGACACGTTTGCTGCGGTCCGAGCGTGATTCTTCCCTCTGCCTCCGCAGTGTTGGTC
Organism: Romanogobio albipinnatus; assembly: GCA_023566225.1. Classification (NCBI taxonomy): domain Eukaryota; kingdom Metazoa; phylum Chordata; class Actinopteri; order Cypriniformes; family Gobionidae; genus Romanogobio; species Romanogobio albipinnatus. The sequence continues at coordinate 66,193,955 of CM042239.1, read as the reverse complement.
TGGTTTCACACTCAACTTGAACCCTAGTGCGTTTGCGTTCATCTAACGTCATCACAAACGTGCACGGGCATGATAGTAAAAAGAACGCGGGTCAAATATATTGGGCTTTTCTTTATTAATTTGGTGCTATTATGTGCAGCTGAGTAAACAACAGGTTTACCGTATATGTGTCGCTGGAAGGCGGTTTTGCTGCTTGCAAACAGACTCTTTTGAGGAGACGTGAACTGCCATTCATTTGCTGCCCTGATTGCACTCTATGCGCGAATACACTGCAGGCTCGCTCTCGCGATCGTATCTCAGTTAAATCATCAACACTATCATCACTTACATGTGTGTTATTGAACTAATGACATTGCAATCGGCTAAAACGCATGCGCTGGTTACTTTTCTTCCTGAACAAGTGCACACCCGAGTGTTGTTTCACATTCACGTCAATAGCGGCACAGCTTCGAGTGCAACCGAACTCCGGTTGGGTGTTCTTGGGTTCGGTACCTCAGTGCACACCAAGCTCTGTATGTAAGCTTTCACATTAGCAATTTTTCATGCGAACCGTGCTCCATTTCGAAGTAAACTGCCAGAGTAAAAACGCCCTGAGACAACAGAAGAAGAACACATCGCCTCACGCGCACACTGTAGACTTGTGGCATTTAACGGTTGCGGTAACTTGGGGCGATGTCAAATAACAGTCATAGTTTCAGCATGTTACACTAATTATATGGCTTGAGTTGATATAGCCTATTCCCTAATGAATTAAACAGTGTGTTATCATACAGATTGAGAGTGTAAATGGTCTCTCTCCCTCTCTCTCTCTGTTTATATGCGTGTAGCCTTTACATGCGTGTATGCGGGGGAGGAGTTGCGATTTTCGAATAAAAATCGAATAATTCCCAGCGATCTTCGAATATTATTTTTGCTTGAAATGCCCATCCCTATTCTAAACCATTTCTTTTTGTGCTCTGTCTTTATGTTCTCTATCTATCTCATTTGCAAATGACATCTAAGCAAATACTATCTGTCAATGAGATTTTGTCTCAGTTCTTTGATAGTGAAAGTGACATAGAGGAGAATGTGTCTGAGACAGATAATAATATTGAGGAGGACCCTGATTATGAGGCATCCTCCTCAGATGAGAATGAGTTTCCTAGTCTTGACCCTCCTGTTGTCTCTCAACCACCAGCAGACCCATTACCTTCCAAAAATGGAAAGTTTTCATGGTCCCGCTCCCCACTTGAACGACAGTGTAGACTTAAGCCGGGTTTCCACTGAAATTACCCGGAACTTTTTTTACAGGAAAAAAGGAAACTTTTTTTTCCCCCAGGCCTACTACTGTCTACGTTTCCACTGAGGTATAAAGAGTCGTGAAAATTAGGCAAATTAGTCCGGAGACGTGGGACTGCACGTGACTACTCCTCCCAGTCAGCGATGGACGAGAATCATTTTTGCGTGACACTGTCTGCAACAATAACAAGTATGGAGGAGATTCAAGCAGCGCTGCTTTTACTGGTTATGTATGGGTTTACTAAAGAGGTAATTAACAAAACGGCGGAAAAGAGACGAGCACTGATACTAAAGCGTATTCTGAAAGCTCATAAAGCTAGATTTAAAAAAATATCGTGTTATTATCAGCTATTACGGACATTGACTGTGAGATGGCGAGACGAACGAGCGCCATCGGACAGAAAAAGCAAGAGCGATATTTACTGAACACAGAACGAACCTCGCAGAAGACTTTTAAAAATGCCAGTTGAAATAAAATGCTGCGTGAACTCAACCAATCACCATGTTCAGCGCCCAAGTCCCACCCCCAAAAGTTCCTGAACTTTGAAAAAGTACTACCTCACGAGCAGGGACTTTCGGAGGGGGAGATTTTTACCCGGAACTTGATATAGACCCTGGTTCCTGCGGTCGAAACACACGAGTACCACCCCAAAGTTCCTAGTGACTGGGGAAAGTTCTATAATATAGTTGTTTAAAGCTCAAATCTGTGGTTGATTTATAAAAAGAGTGCCTATTTGAGCATTTTATCTGGTGTTTTCGGAGATCCAGGCGATCAGTGACATTCCGCGCTCGTTTACCCTGTGAGACCTGCCTTTCCTCGGCTAGTCCTTCTCACATTTGCCGCTGGCTCTGGCTCTTTTTTTCTGCTCCAGTCTCGTTGTGAAATGGCTGACATAGATTTTGTTGAGAGGGTAGCTGACTGTTCGACCTCCTCACTCACTTTCTTCCAAGCAAGATCCTTTTAATTCCTGTTCCTGTAGTGATAGGATGATGTATCATACAGCTCCGGGTATCCACATACGACCACGATTATCTTGTCCTCGATTGTTGTTTGGATTTCTGCCTCCGCTTGTAAAAGCGTCATTACTAGAGCAAGCTCGTGATTGGTTAACGCGGCGCGAAATATCCGGCAAAGTTCAGATTTTTCGCCTCAATCGCGCGAATCGCGCCGCAGAATGCCATTTCGCGTCTCTGCATTGACTTAACATGTAAATCACTCACCGGTGTGAACGCACCATTACGGGTGTGGAACAGCATGAGGGTGAGTAATAAATTACATTATTTTAATTTTTGGGTGAACTAACCCTTTAAGGATAAATATCGACATATCTCTCTCTCTCTCTCTCTCTCTCTCTCTCTCTCATAATAATATATTAAAGCTGCAGTCCGTAAGTTTTGGCTCTGTGTCGACATCTCTGTTTGAAACCTGCAGCTGCAGTTATTTGTAGAGTTATCATCTGTACGTGAGTTGTGCATCGGCGCGGCTCCTCTGCATGGATGAATCTAATGTTTTGAGGAGTTTGTGTGGCTGTCATTCATTCACTGCACCGTTATTATTGTTATACTTTGTTCTCAAATTGTTAATGTTAACAGAATTGGCATTGTGTGACTACGTGTATTCAGTGTTTATTAGCGTTACCTGTAGATTTACATTTCTGTACAGTCTAATCTTTTGCTTTTGGCAACGGGTGAATCTCCAGTTGTCACTGATGATTGTCAATTGGGCCTTTCTTGATTACAATCCACCATCAAAATGATCAATTTAATTACTCCAGCTGCTGTGAGAAAAGGCTATGAATGATCCGCTGAAGAACACGCCGTCCCCTCATCACGCAAAGACATGATTGAATTTCCAGAGGAAATCCACCATACCACTCTAATTATAACACATTATTACAAGATTACCATTGTGAATTGGGCTAAGGCAAGGAGATTGCTTTGAATACTGGCTTGTTGTGTACTTGCTCAATAATTGATTTTGGACATTTTTTTACTAAAAAAGGTTAAGGACTGCAGCTTTAATAATAATAATTATATATATATATATATATATATATATATATATATATATATATATATATATATATATATATATATATATATATATATATATATATATATATATATATAAATGAAAAGCAGCTGCGAATGACTCCCTTACACATTGATGTGCATAATACCATAAATATATTTATATTAGGATTCAGATCTTTCATACTTCAAATGAGTATTTACAAAATAACCCATTTTTGTTGAATACAGTACTAAATGCAATATTATGCAGCCCGGCATAACCATGCATTAATGTCAGAAAGATGTGTGGTTAAGGAACTTTAACTAGGCTTTGGTTTAGATGATGAATGACTCACTTTGTGTCAATCCATGCATTAAACATTTCCTTCTTCACACTTTTTTTTTTACTGCAAAATCTGAAAATACACTACAGCTAAACTGTTTGTAATATGATGCTTTGTATTACAAATCCATCATTGCCACCTACTGGACAAAGAAGGTGCTCAAAATACAAAACATCCTAGAAAGGTACTTTAACAGTTTTAATGAATTTTAATTTGAAAGCTTATGTCAAAAGAAACACCTCCTCCTGCTCTCACCTTTCACTCACCCTCTTTCGAAACCTGTTTGACTGACTTTCTTCCGTGAAACACAAGAAGAGTTGTGTATAGCACAACGTCAAAGACATTTGTTTCCCACAAAATGAAAGTGAAAGGAATGACAGCTGTCAAGCTAGATTTTCAAGTCAAGCTTTTCAGTGAATAACAACTTAAATTTCTGTCTGATAATCACAAAGAGCTATCATATGGCTTCAGAAGACTTGGAACAATCTGAATGAATCACATCATATATACACTGTAAAAAATGTGAAGGTTGTACAACAACAAAAAATCTTAGTACCAATTTCCCCTAGCTTTTTTTTTGTTGACTCAACTTTTGTAAATAACAGTTATACGAACTGAAAATAAGTTGTCTGTGACATAAAACATGTTTAGTTGAGTCAACATGACATGATTTGTTTTTTTGGAGATATGCAACTATTTTGTAACAAATCTTTTGTAGTTGAGCCAATTCAAGAAATGTTGTCCATTGGAAACAGAAGTTGATTTTTTTTATTGAAAATCATTACCATTTTGTTGATGAGTGTTTCCTTTGGTTGGGCAGTTAGCCTCTTTGTGTGAGTGTGTGGTCTTTGCAACAGTGTTTAGCAAAACACATAATCTGTTGCTAAGAAAGAAACCAAGATGATTAAGTTTTCAGCCTCATAAACTCTAATAAATCAATAATCTTTTTTATGACCAGTATGTACAATATCATTTTACCAGCAAAACTTTATTGCAGCAAATCAGACATTCTGAATTTAAAATACATTACTGGGGAAAAAAAAGAAGTTTTCCACACACAGACATCAAGAATCAGCATATGAATCTCAACGATGGTGACATGCTTCATGTCGCAATGCATGCTGGGAGCCAACAAAGTATTCAAATTATGGCTCCCAGCATGCATTGTGGCATGAAACAAGTCACCATTGTTGAGATTCATATGCTGATTCTTGATGTCAGTGTTTTTGTCAACAACAAAAAAAGTTCCCGCAATGTATTTAAAAATCAGAATTTAAATTCAGTATGATTGATCTGCTGCATAAAACTTTTGTTGGTAGATATGAAATATCAGAAATAAAGTATGAAACTACTCCAATTTATAATGCTGTTATCTAGATCACCTGATCATTGGTTACAGCTTTCTTTGCAACAAATTAAGTGTTTTGTTAAACACTGTTACCAAACTCACATAAAACACTATGAGTCAAACGGCACAACTAAAGGAAACACGCATCAAAATGGTGACCAAAAATTTTCAATAAAAAAATCTACATCTGCACCTGTTAATTCTTAATAAGAACTTCTGTTTCCAACAGACACATATTGTTGAATTGGCTCAACTACAAAAGATTTGTTACAGAATAGTTGCATCTCTCCAGAAAACAAATAATGTCAAGTTGTGTCAACTAAAAAAATATTTTGTGTCACAGACAACTTATTTTCAGTTCATATAACTGTTATTTACAAAAGTTGAGTCAACAAGAAAAAGCTAGGGGAAATTAGTACTAAGATTTTTTTGTTGTACGAGATTTTTACAGTGTGGATTTTTGCTGAACCAACAAAACAAAGTCAGTCATTTCAACTTTTTTCAAGTTGTGTTTTTTACAGTGTACTTGTATGATGCTTTTATTTTCATGTTGGAGCGTTATACCCTTGTGAAAAAGTAGCACACTTAATATACTTTAAAAGAACATACTTAAAGAGATAGTAACCAAGAGAGAGCAACCATTGACTACCATAGTAGGGGAAAAATACTATGGTAGTCAATGGTTGCTCTCTCTGCTTGGTTACAAACATTCTTCAAAATATCTTATTTTGTGTTCAGCAGAACAAAGAAACTCATACAGGTTTGGGGTGAGTAAATGATGACAGAATTTTCACTTTTGGGTGAACTATCCCTTTAAGTGCAAACTTAATATAATTTTTGCATGTTAATTGCAATGATATGTATTATATTTTAAATGTATGTTAAATGCAATAAACTTCAGAGTGCTTTTTTGGACCCACTAAAGTAGTATTTAAGTACATCTGTTTTTCATAATGACTTCTATATTGTCTTTGAAATATGGTAAAAGTGTCTACTGTTGAATATATGGTAAACGTTCTGTAAAATATCAGTATTTGTAATTATACAAATAATGATTACTTCGGTTGGATCTCCTCAGGACTGTGTCTTATCGCCTTTATTATTTATTTAATATACTAATTCTGGCCCCACTTTATATTAGGTGGCCTTAACTACTATGTACTTACATCAGAAAATAAGTGCAATGTACTTACTGTGTTTATATTGTATTGCAAAACAACTTTGCTGATATTGAGGTGTGATACGGGTAGGGTTAGGGACAGGTGTGGTGGTGTAGGTAAGTTTAAGGGTTAAAAAAAAGGTTCTATATGGCACCAAAAATGGTTCTTGGCTCGTAATCATAGGGGAACCTTTTTTAGTGCTATATAGCACCAATTTTGGGTCTTCAGTGGTTCTTCAGCGGTTCTTTAGAGGTTCTTCACCGGTTCTTTGACTAAGGTGCTATATAGCACCTCTGAAGAACCACTGAAGCACCAAAATTGGTGCTATATAGCATTTAAAAAGGTTCCCCTATGATTATGAGCCAAGAACCATTTTTGGTGCCATATAGAACCATTTTTTTTTTTTTTTTGAGTGAAGTGTCAACTGTGTAATTACAAATGTAACTACATAAATTAATTACAGATGTAATTACATGCAGGTATTTTTTCAATGTAAGTACAATGTAAAGACATGATTGTACACAATAAGTGCATTGTATCAAATTATTAATTAAAATGTTAGTATATAGTAGTTAAGGCCACCTAATATAAAGTGGGTCCCTAATTCTTGTTCTAGTCCTTCTAAAAACAGATTTATTATTAAGTATGCAGATTATACTGCTTTAATGAGCCTTCTACACGATGGGAGGTGGAAGAGCATGGACCTGTTTTGGATTTCTTTTTAAATTGGTGTGAGAAGTCAAGTCTCCTCTTAAATACCTCCAAAACTAAGGAGAATGTTATTGATTTTAGAGGGAGAGAACCGGATATAACCCATCATACATTAATAAATGGTGAACGAATACAATTAATAACAAACTATAAATACCTTAGTTTTTGGTTTAAATGGAATGAGTGGACTGATTATGTAGAAGTTACAACAGAGGTTGTATTTATTAAATAAATGATTGTCTTTTAATAGCAGACTGCTTTTGTTGTTTTATGGGGATTGTATTGAAATAATTCTGACATTCTGTGTGAGCTGCTGGTAATGCTTCAGAGGCTCAGGATAAATCATTACGGAAGGTAGTGACAATGACAAGCAAACTGTTGGGAATCACAATAACAAGTATAGAGAGTATACAAAGAGAGAGTGCTGAATAAAGCCAACATTATTGTACATGATAAGAGGCATCCCTTACATCATGCTTTTGCAATACTGCCATCTGGACGACGGTATTGTGTTCCCAGATGCATGAAAAATTCCCCAAGCAATCAGATTTTTAAAATCATCTTCTTGTGTTGATTGATGGCCAGCTGGTCTGGTTATCTTATCTTAAATCCTAAATTATATTTATTTGTTTTAAATTATTTTTGTATATGCCAATTGTGAAATTTTAAATGTCTGTGAGCATGCTGCAAATGTACTTTCCCTAAGGGAATAAATAAATGGACTAACTAACTAATGAAGTTGCAACTTAGTACTTTTAAAATATATACACTCACCTAAAGGATTATTAGGAACAGCATACTAATACTGTGTTTGACCCCCTTTCGCCTTCAGAACTGCCTTAATTCTACGTGGCATTGATTCAACAAGGTGCTGAAAACATTCTTTAGAAATGTTGGCCCATATTGATAGGATAGCGTCTTGCAGTTGATGGAGATTTGTGGGATGCACATCCAGGGCACGAAGCTCCCGTTCCACCACATCCCAAAGATGCTCTATTGGGTTGAGATCTGGTGACTGTGGGGGCCATTTTAGTACAGTGAACTCATTGTCATGTTCAAGAAACCAATTTGAAATGATTCGAACTTTGTGACATGCTGCATTATCCTGCTGGAAGTAGCCATCAGAGGATGGGTACATGGTGGTCATAAAGGGATGGACATGGTCAGAAACAAAGCTCAGGTAGGGCGTGGCATTTAAACGATGCCCAAATGGCACTAAGGGGCCTAAAGTGTGCCAAGAAAACATCCCCCACACCATTACACCACCACCACCAGCCTGCACAGTGGTAACAAGGCATGATGGATCCATGTTCTCATTCTGTTTACGCCAAATTCTGACTCTACCATCTGAATGTCTCAACAGAAATCGAGACTCATCAGACCAGGCAACATTTTTTCAGTCTTCAACTGTCCAATTTTAGTGAGCTTGTGCAAATTGTAGCCTCTTTTTCCTATTTGTAGTGGAGATGAGTGGTACCCGGTGGGGTCTTTTGCTGTTGTAGCCCAAGGTTGTGCGTGTTGTGGCTTCACAAATGCTTTGCTGCATACCTCGGTTGTAACGAGTGGTTATTTCAGTCAAAGTTGCTCTTCTATCAGCTTGAATCAGTCGGCCCATTCTCCTCTGACCTCTAGCATCAACAAGGCATTTTCGCCCACAGGACTGCCGCATACTGGATGTTTTTCCCTTTTCACACCATTCTTTGTAAACCCTAGAAATGGTTGTGCGTGAAAATCCCAGTAACTGAGCAAATTGTGAAATACTCAGACCGGCCCGTCTGGCACCAACAACCCTGCCACGCTCAAAATTGCTTAAATCACCTTTCTTTCCCATTCTGACATTCAGTTTGGAGTTCAGGAGATTGTCTTGAGACCACACCCCTAAATGCATTGAAGCAACTGCCATGTGATTGGTTGATTAGATAACTGCATTAATGAGAAATTGAACAGGTGTTCCTAATAATCCTTTAGGTGAGTGTACATTTTTATATACATTATTGTTCAAATTATAATCAAGTATCTTACATGTGCTTTAGGATGTTTGTCAACATCAAAATAAGTGTACTTAAAGATTAATTAAAAATATGATTTAAATGTACGTTAAAGTAACACATAACTTGCTTTATTACAAAGTGCACTTTCTAAAAGTGTGTTAAGAAAGTCATGAAAGTGTCCTCTTAAGTGGCCTTTTATTTCATTAATATTTGATATGCAAGTACTGTTTTTTTTAACATACTTTTAAGATTTGAAGTACACTAAAAGTGCACGTTCAATACAACTAAGCACACTTCTTTATAGGGTATCTTCAGTCCTTCCTTATAGTTTCATTGTATGGAAAACAAGAGCAGCTTCTGCTTTTGTGTTGCACAGAAGAAAGTTAAAAAAAACAACATGAAGGCAAGTAAATAATGATGATAATTCAAACGTGGTTTAAATATGCAATTTGCCAAAAAGTTGCTATATGAGGTCTACAACTGAGGATTTGAGTTGCAATAAATCAGCTTGATCTGGACAACTGATTGTACATTGTAGTTTGAGGTATGAGTACGTTATTTATTTAGTAGAACAAATGGTGAAAACCTCTTTCTAGTAATGTTAACCACAAACCTTATTAGCTCCAGTAGAGCATTCAGTTTTCTGTTGGTCTAGTAGTCATACTCTATGGCTGTTTGGCTGAGTGGATGAGGAAACATATGGATATAGCTCCATCCAGTGGTCAGAGTGGTACCACAGTCATATCATATGAACATTTCTGAAAATCTTTCTGCACATTAATAAATTCCATGGATGCGTTGACGTCCACAAATGACTCGTTTTAGATTGAATCATTCATATTTAGACCAGTTGTTCTCAACCAGAAGCCCTTAGCAAACTTTCAAGGGCACCTTAAAGGGATAGTTCACCCAAAAATGAAAATTAGCCCATGATTTACTCACCCTCAAGTCATCCGAGGTGTATATGAAATTCTTCTTTCAGACGAATAAAATCTGAGTTATATTAAAAATGTTCTGGCTAATCCAAGCATTATAATAGCAGTAATAATTGCTCTGTTTTTGAAGTCCATAAAAAAATGCATCTGTCCATCAAATAATGTGCTCCAAGCGGCTCCGGGGTGTTAATAAAGGCCTTCTGAAGCGAATCGATCTGTTTGTGTAAGACAAATATCCATATTTAAAAATTGCAGAAACCGATCGTTTCGTGTCTTAAGACATCAATGTGTCGCCACGAGCCCCATAGTTTAATAAGGATTCGTATGTCTATGTGTTTTTACTCTCATTGCTCTCATACTCTAAAATATCCCCATTGACATGCATTATACAACTAACACACTGCAACGGTTGGAGTTAAAAATCTTGATTTGTGTTCTACTGAAGAAACAAAGACACCTACATCTTGGATGCCCTGGGGGTAAGCAGATAAACATAAACATTTCGTTATTTGGGTGAACTATCCCTTTAAGATGACTTATATATTGACTTATACATATACATTATATATATATATATATATATATATATATATATATATATATATATATATATATATATATATATATATATATATATATATACATACATTATATATATATATATGTGTGTGTGTGTGTGTGTGTGTGTGTGTGTGTGTGTGTGTGTGTGTGTGTGTGTGTGTGTGTGTGTGTGTGTGTGTGTGTGTGTGTGTTCACTTGCTGCCTAATATATCCCACCCACTAACAGGTGCCGTGATGAAGAGATAATCAGTGTTATTCACTTCACCTGTCAGTAGTCATAATGTTATGCCGTCAAAGATCTGAAGCTTTGCTCATCGCAAATTGTCAATATTGCTTTTTCTCTTCATTGACATTAGATTTGACTGGATTTAAGCAGACTAAATGATTGGAGAATTACAGAAAACATCACCGGGGATGTTTTCATTGGAAGACAGAGTTCTCATTAAAAAAACAAAAAACAAAACATGCAATAATGAATTGTTTAATATCTAAAACTTGCATTTACAAAACCTGTTTGTCCTGTTTGTTTTACATTGCTTGCATAGATACTACAATGAAATATCTCACTCTCAAGACAAAAAAAAAGGTAAAAAGATGTCACTGGGGTACAAACAGTGCATATTAGTATACCTCAAAAGGTACATATTATTTGTACCAAAAGTGTACATATTAGTACTAGTACATATTAGAACCTTTTGAAAGGGTACCAATCCAGTGACAGCCTTTGAAAAAAAAAAAAAAAAATGCTGAGAGTAATTAAATCTTCCGGCAATATTCGTGCATACGATGGACACTTTATGCCATGGGAGAGGATTTATGAATGGCACCAACTGACACTGGTTGGTCACATGACAATGACAACATTGACAATGTAGTACGTCTGGATTACCTTCATACTACACACATTCATACTATATAGAACATATTTTCTTAGTGATTGTGAAGTAATTACTTATTCAAAATAAGAACCTACTCAAGAGAGAATTCCATTTCAGACGCAGCCACTGTCTTTATGAGGGAGTCGTTGAGTCATTCATTAGACAGATTTTTTCAAAAACGAACTTAAACATAATTTCTGTCAGGACCACTATCGTCAAAGATGATTGATTGACTGCAGTTTGGATTGGCTGTATGGTTCTGTTCTGGGCAAGAACCCAGGCCTCACCAGGGCCTTGCGCAAAGTAAAGTGACAGCTGATGATATACAAGCCAATAGTTAAAGTTTATGTTTTTGTCCTACAAAATGCTATAATAGTTAAAAGTCATAGCTTAAAATCATGATGCTGTATTATTCTGCTTGTTAAAAATGTATTATGCAGTAACTTACAATATTTCTCTTTGCATGTGACAGTGATTCATGCGCATACATGTCAGTCAGCGGGCAGTCAGCAAGTTCGTAGAGAGATTTATTCAGTCCATTCAAACTCTGATTTTGGCTGCCTCTGAAATGGGTTAAACCATATATTAGGCTACCTAAGAAGTTCAAGTAAATATAGGCTGCACTAGAAATCCGCATTTAATGCATGGACAGAGAAAGCATAGACGCCTGCATTTCATCTGACGGTACGCACAAAAGGTTTTTTATTTAACACTATAAAGTTAAATAACCATAGGTTATAGCCTAACTATTACACACATTTCGGAGCATCAGTGCCGCAGAACGAGTAAAGCCTACTCTATCTCTAGACGTTTTAAATGTTTTTAAATCTGAAAACAGCAAAAAGGAACTAAATTGTCAGACATCCATTTAGCGCAAGTTCACAGAGGAAAAAAAGCGCTTGTTGTTCTTTCAATATACTGTCTGTTTATTTTACTGACTGAGAAATCGCTTCAGATGATTCAGTGAGAGAGCAGTTCAAATTAATTCAAGTGGATTCAGGCCGTTGTGCAAACGCGTTTGACCCATTCATAATTTAGAACATAATTTAAGCGTCAAAATGCGTGCATTGCGCAGTCCAGTTTAACTTCTTGAACCTAATTCTGTTAAACTGAATATGCTATTTTTTTCTTAAATATCCACATAAACAACAAATTGTTCGTCACTATAGCAACAATAGACCCCAGTTACCCCCGGGCCTCGCACATCCTGTTCGCACAGGTCCTCGCACCCCCCTTGCGACAGGCCTGCCCCTTAGGGTAAACAGAACAGAACCAAAATAATGTATTGCAGATATCATTAATCTACCAAATCCTGACTGGATGAGAGGAGGAGCTGGGGATGGAGGAGGGTAAATGAGCTCTGGAGAACAGGATAGCTGCTGATAGTACTGAAGGAGCTTATATATGCATGCTGTGATAGACGTCATATTCCAATAGGTAGACGTTATCAGCTGATGTGAGCTTGACTAACGTGACCTGCCAGAACTGACACTACGTTTGATTGTGTTGCTCAGAGACATGCAATGGCTCTTCTGTGAATCTGTTTGGAACTATTTTTGTTGGAGAGAAAGTCTAAGTACAATGTAAGTCACCAAATATTAGCTTGTTTATTGAATAAAATTGTGTGTAAAAATGTTGTTTTCTTGTATAAAATCAATATAACATATAGCCTGGATGTCAGCCGAACATAGCCCCGCCCACAACATTTGAGGTTGGGAAGTTTGGTCTGGACTTAATCCGTTGTGGAGCAACTATGCTGGAACCAGAGCTGTTCGAACCAATCAAATTGTCAGGGCGGGCTTTATACGATGATGGACAGAAAATCAACAGTAATCATCCACGTCACCAAAGAGCGCTTGGGTTGGATTCGTTCTAATCCTAAACGGAGAACTTGTTCGTATATGCATTCACCTTTACTATTTCTCACAAAAATGATGATCGTGTTGGTAAGCACTCTGTGTATCCTTAAATTCTTTTTTACAACACCGGCAAAGATCGTTTACACTCATCTTCTTCTTCTACTTCTTCCAGTGTGCGTGCAGTTGAGTTCTGTTGACAACTATGCGTCGCTCCGTTGCTCTGATTGGTTGTAGGTCTATCCAGTTGAGTGCAGAGGCGTTTTCTTTCCTGGTTCGGTTGAAACACGCCCCCATAATCACAGCCCAATGGAGCAGTATCAGACTCATATTCTGACTAGAATCTCAGTATGACAACGTCAGACTATATCACATTTGCACTCATGCTGATATTCGGGAAAACGGAACTCTTGATTGTGTGGTATTGCTTAGCTATATCCTGTCAGTTGGGTTTTTTTTTTTTTGCCCATATCTTACATTTGTAGGGCATTTTATACATTTTCTTGGCATTTTTGCCCCAAGGCCAAGACCTGTTTGTTGCGAGACCCGTTTCACTTGAAACATAGCAAAGGCCAGTCCTGTTAATGACCAGCCTGGATGCCAGCCAAACTTAACCCCGCCCACAACATTTGAGCTCGAGCAGTTCGGTCTGGACTTGATCCGTAGAGGAGTAATTATGCCCGAACAGAAACTGTTCGGACCAATGAAATTGTCGGGGCGGGCTTTAGACGATGATGGACAGATGATAAACAGTAACGTAATCATCCATGTCACCAAAGAGCGCTTGGGTTGAATTTGTTCTAATCCTAAACGGAGAACTTGTTCGTATATGCATTCACCTTTGCTATTTCTCTCAAAAATGATGATCGTGTTGGTAAGTACTCTGTGTATCCTTAAATTCTTTTTTTACAACACCGGCAAAGATCGTTTACACTCATCTTCTTCTTCTAACGTTACTTATTCCAGCGTGCGGGCAGACAGGGTTGCCAAGTTTTTACAACAAAACCCGCCCAATTGCTACTCAAAACTATCCAAAAACAAGCCCAATGGCATTTGTAGGGTAAAATATGTGTTATTTTGACAGGGCTGCCTGCTAAAATTTGCATTCCTGGGTCTGTATATCACAGTATTGGGGTCGCTTCAACCCGCGGACATGGAAAAACCCGCGGACTTGGCAACACAGTGCAGTTGAGTTCTGTTGACAACTAACGTTATGAGTCGCTCCGTTGCTCTGATTGGTTGTAGGTCTATCCAATTGAGGTCTTTCCTGGTTCGGTTGAAACACACCCCATAATCACAGCCCAACGGAGCAGTATCAGACTCATATTCTGACTAGAATTGAGTATGACGACGTCAGGCTAGTTAATGACTCTAAAACAGCCATTAACATGAATATAATTGAATTTGCAACTGAACTGCAGCTGTACAACAAACCAAAATATTCAATAATGAGATCATGCAATGACCATAAACTTTCTCTGCCTTGCAATTATACAGCTTCATAAAAGTCAGTGTTATGTGGCTGTATGGCAGATATATAACATCCGCAGGCAGTTTTGATGCCTTATACCACTTTTACTAATGCAGTTTTCTGCTGTTTCAGTTTAATCCATCTTGAAGGTTATGCTTTTGAATGCAATTATATAGTCAAAGCAGATTATGCTGCACTGAGACAGGCCAGTGTTGAGCCAGCCAAAGAAACCCATTGAGTTTCTCCATTCAGCGAGGCTGGACACTGACAGCAGCACCTGACACTATAAAGGGCCCAGCTGTTCCCGAGCCAGTGTGATTACAGCTACACAGCGCCTTAGATAATAACGGTCTTATGAATAGACACAAATACATATACACACACATACAAAATACAAGATGAGCCTCCATCACGCAAACATAAACATCCAAACACACACACAACATGTGATCTACATATTCAGCTAATATTGGAATGAACCACATACTGTATCTATATAAAGCATGCAATTCCTTTTCATGCCATACTGAATTACCCCCACTTGAGAATTTCAGATATCTTTTTGAAAAATATTCCCTCAGCATCTGCTTTACTTTCATTTGTATCTTTTCCATTACAGTTTCCATGAACTTGGGGTTTTTTAGCTTGCAACACTCACTTGGCAGTTTTGAGCTACATTTGGAAGCCGTTTCATCATTTCACACTGTATGGAGACTGTGAGGAATAAGATCGAAAGAATCCACTTTAAACCAATGCAGTAACATTTAAAGCAAACCACAAAGACTCTCTTTAGTAATTTAGCAAATGAGAAACTGTAAATTTACAACTCATCGATATCCCTTTCACAATAATAGAATGATTTATTATGCCTGTCACTTCACACGAGAGCATAAAGTCGGATCACTCCAAACACCGAACGCAACATAAATCCAACACACGGCAGTAAAATGATCAATATCACATCAACATTACCACCCCGAGGTCCCCCTTTTTAGAAGATTAGACATCAATGTGTCAAATGGCTTGAAGCATAGGAAGCAAGAATGTTCTAAAGATTCCAACTAAATCTGAAAAAATACGCACTTTTACTGTATAATGACCCCTGTATTAAAGGGATATTTCACCCCAAAATGGAAATTCTGCTATCATTTATTTACCCTCATATAGTTCAGAACATAAAACCTAAATGTTGTCCATACAATGGATGTCAATGGTGACCAAAGTGTTTTGGTTACCAACGTTGTTCCACAAAAGAAGGTAAGTGAGGCAGGTTTGAAAAATTTGGAAGCTTAAGTAAATAATTACAGAATTTACATTTTTGGGTGAACTATCCTTTTAACAGTAAACTAATACAAAAAAGTAAGAGTGTTTGAAAAGAGTATAAGTGTATCTCTTATGTATTGACTGATGAAACAAAACTCTACTTTTCAGCCAACTCATTAGTCTAGTGCCAGATAATAGTTTCAAATGAGATTTGAAGAATTATAATGTTTATTTTAGCATCACTCAGAGCTCCAAGTGTCACTTTCTGAAATTAGATCACCAGATGTTGTGCCAACTTTCATCAGAAGTAAACATTTGCCTCCAACTTTTTTTCTAACTGACTGAAAAAAAACCTATATTTCATGGAAACAACAAACTATGAGGCAAAATCTTAACAGTTCACCCCAAAATCACCATTTACTTACTCACCATCATGTCATTCCAAACCTGCTTGACTAACTTTCTTCTGTGGAACACAAAAGAAGATAGTTTGGATAATGACTAAGTTTAAGTCCTTTTTATGCGCTCCCCTCCCTAACTTCCCACTTCCCCTTGGATGTACGCCATTGCTTATGTTGCACAAGTGCCCACTACTGGTGGAACCATTGCAATGGGTTTAAATGGAGCACCCTAAGCCCTTGATCACTTGTGGGTAAATTAAGTGTGATCACTGCGAGTTGCTGTGGTCTATGGATCTGCCTGAAATGTACATATTGAGTAGACTCACTCCCTTGGTCAGAATCTAGGAGTCAAGTGTCTGTTCAAATAAAGTTCACGAATGTGTCTAAAAGTTAAATGTACCCAATGTTTTGGTTACCACTGACTCCCATAATCTGGACAATTTGGGGACATTTCTCGAAATATCTTCCTTTATGTTCCTCAGAAGAAAGTAAGTCATACAGGTTTGACATGACATGAGGGTGAGTAAATGATGGCAGAATATTCATGTTAACTATACCTTTAAAATACACTTTTAATGTCTGTGTAAAGAAAATAACCAATGGACTTTATGTTTTTAAGAAATGCACTGCACTATGTAGTACAGTACGTAAAAAAAATCCATTAGTTCTATCAGAATAAAAAAATAAAAAAATAATTTAATATTATTTAACAATTACAATTATTTTAGTAACACTTAATTAAGTTCTATAGACTATATGTTATCATTAGTTTCTGCAATATCTAACATGAAGAGAGTATCAGTAAATTTACTAATATAGGTTAATCAGCATATCTTAATTCGAACATTTAAATAAACGCTTTAAAAATGTCAGATTCACAGAAATATATAATTAAAACTAGTCTTAATACCTCGTGCGAATTTGTGTAGTACTGTACTTAAAAACATTTTAAAAATCCATTAGTTCCATCAGACTCCCACAAATACCCATATGGACTAAACTTCACATCCTCATTCTGCGTGGTAGCTTACTATACAACAACACCCATTTTCTCAGAGAAATTTACCTTTTTTGTTGGGGGAAGCCCAGGAGATGATCCGCCTGACCAGACAGCAGTTGAGCAGCACTTTCTTGGAAAGGCCGTGATTCTTGCGAAACTGAGACAGGTCTTCGTCCCACTGAGTCCTCTTGACTGGGCTGGACATGGTCACACTACGACTATTCAAATCCAGTAGTTGCTGTTAAAATGATGTCATTGGATCTTACACGGCTTCATCCTAAGACTTTCTTCCTGACTTCCTGAGATTCAGGAATAATTTATACTTTCTTTTCCCCCAGTGGGCAGAGGCTAAATAAAATATGACTGTTCTGTCGTTGAACCTTCTGCACTAACAACTAATCTAAAAAGTTTTTCTCAATATGACTATAACAAAACTTCCTAAATATTATTATGCTTTACATTATATGGTTCCTCAACTACGCATTCACCCACTATAGATATTGTGGTCCCACTTTATATTAAGTGTCTTTATCTACTATGTACTAACTTTTAAATGAATCATTTGATACTGTGTTTATTGCGTACATCAGTGTTTCTGGAAGCTTACCAACACTACACAAACACACCTGATTCAACTCATCAGCTCATTAGTAGTGACTCAAAGACCAGGGTCAAATTTCAGTTGGAAGTGAGCATCCCTATGCCCTACTCTGAAGGGCAGATCCCTTGAAGTGGGGACTTTGGAGGGCACAGGGCACTTGTGTGTTATAATGAAGCCATTGGGAATGCACTTGGCGAAGGGAGCAATGCAAGACCATGTAATTTCTCATTAGCTTCACATGGAATGTTACCATGAGAAAGCTAGACAGTGACAACAGGAATGTCTTATCATTGCAGTATATATATATATATATATATATACACAGTGAGGAAAATAAGTATTTGAACACCCTGCTATTTTGCAAGTTCTCCCACTTGGAAATCATGGAGGGGTCTGAAATTGTCATCGTAGGTGCATGTCCACTGTGAGAGACATAATCTAAAAAAAAAAAAAATCCAGAAATCACAATATATGTTTTTTTAACAATTTATTTGTATGATATAGCTGCAAATAAGTATTTGAACACCTAGAATGAACAGCTAGAATTCTGACCCTCAAAGACCTGTTAGTCTGCCTTTAAAATGTCCACCTCCACTCCATTTATTATCCTAAATTAGATGCACCTGTTTGAGGTCGTTAGCTGCATAAAGACACCTGTCCACCCCCCCATACAATCAGTAAGAATCCAACTACTAACATGGCCAAGACCAAAGAGCTGTCCAAAGACACTAGAGACAAAATTGTACACCTCCACAAGGTTGGAAAGGGTTACGGGGAAATTGCCAAGCATCTTGGTGAAAAAAGGTCCACTGTTGGAGCAATCATTAGAAAATGGAAGAAGCTAAACATGACTGTCAATCTCCCTCGAACTGGGGCTCCATGCAAGATCTCACCTCGTGGGGTCTCAATGATCCTAAGAAAGGTGAGAAATCAGCCCAGAACTACACGGGAGGAGCTGGTCAATGACTTGAAAAGAGCTGGGACCACCGTTTCCAAGGTTACTGTTGGTAATACACTAAGACGTCATGGTTTGAAATCATGCATGGCACGGAAGGTTCCCCTGCTTAAACCAGCACATGTCAAGGCCCGTCTTAAGTTTGCCAATGACCATTTGGATGATCCAGAGGAGTCATGGGAGAAAGTCATGTGGTCAGATGAGACCAAAATATAACTTTTTGATCATAATTCCACTAAACGTGTTTGGAGGAAGAAGAATGATGAGTACCATCCCAAGAACACCATCCCTACTGTGAAGCATGGGGGTGGTAGCATCATGCTTTGGGGGTGTTTTTCTGCACATGGGACAGGCCGACTGCACTGTATTAAGGAGAGGATGACCGGGGCCATGTATTGCGAGATTTTGGGGAACAACCTCCTTCCCTCAGTTAGAGCATTGAAGATGGGTCGAGGCTGGGTCTTCCAACATGACAATGACCCGAAGCACACAGCCAGGATAACCAAGGAGTGGCTCTGTAAGAAGCATATCAAGGTTCTGGCGTGGCCTAGCCAGTCTCCAGACCTAAACCCAATAGTGAATCTTTGGAGGGAGCTCAAACTCCGTGTTTCTCAGCGACAGGCCAGAAACCTGACTGATCTAGAGAAGATCTGTGTGGAGGAGTGGGCCAAAATCCCTCCTGCAGTGTGTGCAAACCTGGTGAAAAACTACAGGAAACGTTTGACCTCTGTAATTGCAAACAAAGGCTACTGTACCAAATATTAACATTGATTTTCTCAGATGTTCAAATACTTATTTGCAGCTGTATCATACAAATAAATAGTTAAAAAATCATACATTGTGATTTCTGGATTTTTTTTTTTTTTAGATTTTGTCTCTCACAGTGGACATGCACCTACGATGACAATTTTAGACCCCTCCATGATTTCTAAGTGGTAGAACTTGCAAAATAGCAAGGTGTTCAAATACTTATTTTCCTCACTGTGTATATATATATATATATATATATATATATATATATATATATATATATATATATATATATATATATATATATATATATATATATATATATATATATATATATATATATATATATATATATATATATATATGTGTGTGTGTATGTGTGTATTCCCCATCTACTTTCAACTTTATAAGTTAAGCTTTAAACACATTTCTTACCTATGAAACTTTTTAAAGTCCCCCTTTTTCTGTGAAAAAAATATTCATGCATTAAAATAGCTTTAATGTAACTCTACACCTTTGCTTCATTTAGTATATGTGGACCAATGAATATGAAAATGGTCCCCGCCTCCACTCACTCATTCAGGGTCATCTACAAAGTCGGGATAGGCAGGAATTGTCAGTGGGGGGAGTATATAATCAGTGAATAACCAGTGCTCTCCTTCACCCTCAATACCACGACTGAGGTGAGACCCTTGAGCAAGGCACCTAACCCCCAACTGCTCCCCGGCAATATAGCTGCCCACTGCTCTGGGTGTGTGTTCACGGGATGGGTTAAATGCAGAGCCACACGTCACTTCAGAACAGTCTGTTAATGATATGCTAAAGCCCACCCCCCTCATGATGGGATTGGTTACAAGGTAGTTTGTGACATAAGAAACACCCGCATTTTTTGAGACCGTCTTTGGTTCACTGCAGTTTTAAGGAGGAAATATTCAGCAATTGACTTTTCTTGAATTTGCACATAGTTTGTCTTAAAACATATTAAAAACACAACATAGACATGTAAACAACATTAAAAACTTAATTTTCAACTAAACATCTTTAAACTAAACATGAAAATTAGGGTTGTTCCGATTCCAATACTAGTATCGGAAAGGTAACCGATACCACAACAAATTCTGGCATCGGTACCGGCGAGTACTTGAACCCATGTGCCGATCCAATACCATTTTCTTAAACAAGACCTAGTTATTATGACCGCTAGCTTTGCCTAACCGCTGCACGGTTCTTCTTCGCTGCTCAGAATGCATTGCAAACACAGGAAGTTGTGCTGTGTTGCCACGAGCAACCCCTGTTTAGAGCAGCGACGAATGGAAATGGACCAACCAGACAGTAAAATGGCGACATGTCTCGTATGCCAGGCTGCAATTTTGAGGGGTGGCACAAGTATTAGAAACTTTAACACAAGTAACTTAATAAAGCATTTGAAGATGCGTCACCCTGAAGAACACGACGGTTGCACCCCGGTACAGTTTGCCTGGTCGCAAATACATCTCTGAAACCGCGCTCCCTAAGCTAAATGAGACACATTTCATGCAAAGTAAAAGATGCTGTTCTTGAAATTGTGAGCAATACTAAGTTCCCACAGCAGTGTGTAACCTAGTTTAAGTTACTTATATGTATATTTTCATTCTGGGTTTGATCTTGTTGTATCTTGTTCAAATGAGGTTTATTTGTGTACTCTTATTTCACTACACTTTGACTGCACTTAGTATTTTTAAAGGACTACATCGATTGAGTATGTTACTGTTGCAAATTTTTTTGTACTTTTGTTTTGTATATAAAAACTGTAATGCCTTTTATTTAACAAAATTGTTTCTGGACTTTAAGTTGTAAAGAGATGTATATTTTTTTATATTCCTAAATGTATTTGTTGCACTTGTGTTTTTTATACAGTTATATTGTAAAACTAAAATACCTTTTTCAGTTTGCAGTGTTAGATTTGTGGCTGCATTTGAAGTTCTTTTTTGCTTAAGAAAAAAATATATTACTGTTAAATGCATGTTAGATAATAAAAAATCCTGTAATAAATACAGTAGTTCACCATGTATGTGTTCATGTTTTATTAAGGGATAAGTCTGAAGCACACCAAAAAAATTATTCTAGCAATTCATACAGGGCTAGTAGTATATACAGCTGTATATACAGACACACACCCAGGTATCGGATCAGTACTCGGTATTGGCCGATGCCCTAAGCCCAGGTATCGGAATCGGGAAGGGAAAAAGAAAAAAATCATGGCAAAAAAAATGCGTCTATACAACACAACAAAACAACTTGAATTATTCTGTTTATACGCTAACTCCAACACTCCCGCCATATCTAAATTTAAAATGAATGTTGAGGATTCGCCGGCCTGGATCACATGACCATAAATTATTAAATGACTTCCTTGAAGTGACCATCGCATGTTCCCTTCGCAAACTGACTTGTGGAAGAGCCCTTTATGAAGGGATTCGGTGCACTTCGAAGTGCCCTTCAAGGGTGCAAAAACACTTTTTTGAATTCATCCCAGAAATATATGGGTCAGATAAGAAGACATCCAAAATGTGCACTGTTGGTGAGTCTCCAGAAACATTGGTGTGTTTTAACATTGTACTTAGATTTAAAAAATACCTGCATGCAATTACATCTGTAATTAATTTCTGTAATTACAAACCCTTTCCCCTTAACCCACCCTTAAACCTACCAATACCACCAAACCCGTCCCTAACCTTACCCGTATCCCCTCAGCATAGCAGCAAAAGTGTTTTTCAACACAATAAGTACATTGTACCTAACATATTTTAATGTAAGTACATAAAAGACACCTAATATAAAGTGAGCAAAATCGCATCTTAGTATGGATTCATAATACAGATCCCAATACTGTATTGTATGACAGAAGGGTTTGAATATCCTCCTCTATATAATAGCAACTAGTAGGAGTTTAGCAACAGATGAACTTAACATCGACACATTGAAGAATACATCTACCTACAGGTACATGAGGCAAAAAGCTCCTGTTCTCCTTCAGGAATGTAACTGAACTACATAGTTAATTCTATTTTAAATGAAGCAGCATAATTGAACCCACAAAAGAGTCTTGCACTCTCTCCTCCAGCGAGAGTATTTTCTTACCTTGTGGGCTTAGAAGAGCTGCTGAACCTTCACCGGCTTCACAGAAACACAAAGATGCTCAGGTTTCACGCAACTGAACTCTTTCTCTTATTTCGTGTGAGAAAAGAGGAGGGGAGGATGACAGATACTCCCAGTGATCAGACTGTCTGCTGGTGGGCTCAAGCCTTTATCCTCCCCTCTCTCACTAGGGGACAGCCAAACATCATCAGCATCTGCACCTGAGAGCGGCCAATCAGAGAGCGACATGATCATTCATGCAAATGATGGACATTTTACTCACAGGACCCATGGGAAGTATACTTTTCTGTCGAGGAACACACACACACACACACACACACATAAGCTGTCATTCTCTGCCCTCGCTGTCACACATGCACACACAAACACAGAGCCAATAATGAAGTGTTGGATCGCAGACAGATTCCCCTGCTGATCTGCTGCCATATTTAGCAACGTTTAGACCCCCCATCTCCCAAATCTCCCATAAAATCACTCAGCGTGCTGCATATACACAAATCAACAGAGACAACTATACTGAGAATAATCGCACCCTGTACGCACCTGATCCTGTCAGCTGATGATTTAGTTTCAGATGCTATACAATAATGACCATGTTTACATGCACATAATTAAGATCTATAGTCACCATGAAATTTACAGTTATGCATTTGGCAGACGCTTTTATCCAAAGCAACTTACATTGCATTAAAGGTACACATTTTACATTTTGTCAGTTCTTCCTTTCCCTGGGAATCGAACCCATGACCTTGGCGTTGCTAGCGCCACGCTCAACTGTTTGAGCCACGCTCTACTGTTTGAGCTACAATTAAATGGTAAATTGTAAATGGTGTGTGTTTTTGCGCTAATCCATTGTTAAAGGATCAGTGTGTAATTGTCCCATATAAAACTTTAACGGCCAATTTAAAAATAGTATAATAAAATGTGCTAATTCACAATATTTATTATCCTTTATTAAACCGTTTTGTCGAATTTAATGCATCTTTTCGGGTGGTGTTGAAAGCTGAATCGATTCATTCAGTTCTAATAGTGTCGTACAGGGCATAGCGTTGCGTTATTTAAAGGGGAAGTTCAATCGTCAATGAGAAACAAAGACCGCACTGAATCAATATTTATTCTTGTTACTTTCATGTGACTGGAACAGCTTTTATACATAGTTTCCAAATTGTATTTGTATATATTTGCTAATAAGGATTACAGTTCCAAAATGGTACGTATGTATGTATTTGTTAATAAGGATTAAAATTAATACCAGTAATACCATGTTGCTTTTTAAGATTTGGCTGGGGGGGTGCCAATAAGGATTTCACCTAGGGCGTCAAAATGGCTAGAAACGGCCCTGCACGTGAGCTGGAACCAGCATATTTATTGCTCGGTAGCGTGACCCGTTTAGCTCCAGTCGGTGGTTAGAGTCGGTGGGCGGGCTTGAGGCGGCGTTTAAGCATACAAGGACGTCAAGTGTCGACATATTCTAAGATTGAGCGTTTTCTGGGCCTGGTATCAATAAAAGCTTTTCTTTGACTAACAAGGAAGTTTTCAGCTCCGAAACTTACAGGATATTCTTATATCACGATTAACTTTTATATATCAAAGGCTCAAGGGAAAGTTGATTTCTCAATTCATCACCCCTTTAAAAGATGAAGCACATAGTTTCTGTGACATTAGTGCCACCTAGCGGAATTACACAAATACAGCATATTTTGCAAACATTTCAGACTCAACAGCTTTTACGGGTGCTTGTGAAGGCATCAACAGGTTAATGTAGGCTACTTTTTCTACACACACATATATACACATATATAT
This sequence comes from Romanogobio albipinnatus, assembly GCA_023566225.1. NCBI lineage: Eukaryota > Metazoa > Chordata > Actinopteri > Cypriniformes > Gobionidae > Romanogobio > Romanogobio albipinnatus. The sequence continues at coordinate 66,169,498 of CM042239.1, read as the reverse complement.
ATATACAGTGAGGAAAATAAGTATTTGAACACCCTGCTATTTTGCAAGTTCTCCCACTTAGAAATCATGGAGGGGTCTGAAATTGTCATCGTAGGTGTATGTCCACTGTGAGAGACATAATTACAATTTTTTTTCCAGAAATCACAATGTATGATTTTTTAACTATTTATTTGTATGATACAGCTGCAAATAAGTATTTGAACACCTGAGAAAATCAATGTTAATATTTGGTACAGTAGCCTTTGTTTGCAATTACAGAGGCCAAACGTTTCCTGTAGTTTTTCACCAGGTTTGCACACACTGCAGGAGGGATTTTGGCCCACTCCTCCACACAGATATTCTCTAGATCAGTCAGGTTTCTGGAGTTTGAGCTCCCTCCAAAGATTCTCTATTGGGTTTAGGTCTGGAGACTGGCTAGGCCACACCAGAACCTTGATATGCTTCTTATAGAGCCACTCCTTGGTTATCCTGGCTGTGTGCTTCGGGTCATTGTCATGTTGGAAGACCCAGCCTCGACCCATCTTCAATGCTCTAACTGAGGGAAGGAGGTTGTTCCCCAAAATCTCGCAATACATGGCCCCGGTCACCCTCTCCTTAATACAGTGCAGTCGCCCTGTCCCATGTGCAGAAAAACACCCCCAAAGCATGATGCTACCACCCCCATGCTTCACAGTAGGGATGGTGTTCTTGGGATGGTACTCATCATTCTTCTTCCTCCAAACACGTTTAGGGGAATTATGACCAAAAAGTTCTATTTTGGTCTCATCTGACCACATGACTTTCTCCCATGACTCCTTTGGATCATCCAAATGGTCATTGGCCAACTTAAAATGGGCCTTGACATGTGCTGGTTTAAGCAGGGGAACCTTCCGTGCCATGCATGATTTCAAACCATGACGTCTTAGTGTATTACCAACAGTAACCTTGGAAACGGTGGTCCCAGCTCTTTTCAGGTCATTGACCAGCTCCTCCCGTGTAGTTCTGGGCTGATTTCTCACCTTTCTTAGGATCATTGAGACCCCACGAGGTGAGATCTTGCATGGAGCCCCAGTCCGAGGGAGATTGACAGTCATGTTTAGCTCCTTCCATTTTCTAATGATTGCTCCAACAGTGGACCTTTTTTCACCAAGCTGCTTGGCAATTTCCCCGTAGCCCTTTCCAGCCTTGTGGAGGTGTACAATTTTGTCTCTAGTGTCTTTGGACAGCTCTTTGGTCTTGGCCATGTTAGTAGTTGGATTCGTACTGATTGTATGGGGTGGACAGGTGTCTTTATGCAGCTAACGACCTCAAACAGACCTCAAACCATCTAATTTAGGATAATAAATGGAGTGGAGGTGGACATTTTAAAGGCAGACTAACAGGTATTTGAGGGTCAGAATTCTAGCTGATAGACAGGTGTTCAGCTGATATCTAGCTGATAGCAGCTGTATCATACAAATAAATAGTTTAAAAATCATATATTGTGATTTCTGGATTTTTTTTTTAGATTATGTCTCTCACAGTGGACATGCACCTACGATGACAATTTCAGACCCCTCCATGATTTCTAAGTGGGAGAACTTGCAAAATAGCAGGGTGTTCAAATACTTATTTTCCTCACTGTATGCCCATAGGTAAATTCAAGTACATTCCGACGCTTTGCAATTTAGATGACTGGGGGAAAAAATGTCCCAATTATCCTGAATTAACCCTATAAAACTATGGCTAATATGATGGTACATATTAATAAATCCAATCAACCAGCTACATTCTGGTATTACAGGAATCTGGAATATTGATTAAATCAACATATTTTCATGACACATAACTTGAACCCCCCCCCCCACCAACAAAAAAAAAGGTACAAAGAAGAGTATACGGGGATATTAGCTGGATTTCAGTCCAGCAGTGGAATTCGCCCTCTGAACAAAGTAGCATGAATTCACACAGGGAGGTTCACATTCACAGGTGCATTAAAAAGATTGATTTATCAGCCTGCGGAGAGAAATCCAGTAAGACAAAACAATCACAGCTCCAGAGCTTCACATTATCATTATCCTCCTCTCGCTCTGCTGTTTCTGTTTTGGGCTAATGTGACTGATTAATCACTGAGATTATTAACAACAAATAGTAGTGAAGAAATGCAATGAATACAATATAAGTCTGGGCCATCATGATGCATTTTTGACATTCTAGAGATTAACTAAATGAAATCGATGATACTTATGACATGGTTCACTTAGTGCTGTGACTTAAATGAAAATGCAAGCTAACTGACGCACCACTGCTCTTTAGTTAGAAACCTATATTGATCTTAAGATTCAACCAACCCTGATCCAGAGAAATCAATAGACACCACACAGCCACATATCTGCTATAATACAAGACAGACTACAGTGAATTCTGCTTGATGTTAATGCATTTTTTTGTGAATGCATTTTGAAAAACAATACTAGATTTTCAAGTATTTTGAAAAGACACCCAACAAAAACACATAGCAGTTATGTTACTACAAATTATTTTTACATGTAAGGGGGGGTCTAATGCCATTTCATGCATTCTGACTTATTTACGCTGTTAAAGAGTTCGATTCTCATGCTAAACATGGCCAAAACGAGTCGGATGTATGAGTATGAGTATTTCTGTGCCAAATACTCTCTTTCATGAATCGGGTTACGGGAGCCTTTGGCAGTGCTGTCATTTTTGTTTTTAGCCCCCGAAATCAACAATGTCACTAAAGAAGTGTGTTTTTGGTTGTGAGAGAAAGATAACCTTGTTCCCAAATAACCCAGAATTAAGGAAACAGTGGATGCAGTTTGTTTTTCCAGAGCAGCAACTCATTGTTCCCAGTCATGAGTCGAATCCGCAGGCGGTGAGTGAAACTACATCAAATGTGTGTTTTGTTGGCAATCGCGCAAAAGTGCATATAATGTCAACAACACGAATGTATAGTGAATCGAAAGTTATCCAGGGAGTGTGTGTGTGCTCAAAATTCTTTAGCTCCGCACGCCTTCAGGAGTTCGGCTATTTTCGGAAAGAATCAGTACAGTGCATCGGTCTTTTATAAATCTGATAAAACTAAAGACTCTTTGAAGATATGAAGGATGCAGTACTACTCTATAGTTACTCAAGATTAACATGAGATTGGCAGAAACTGTGTGTGTTATGCCCCCTTTAAGACAGGAGTCTTTACACAGTGAGGACGCTTCATGCGGCAGGCGCAATGATATTACGTAGCGCCTGAAAATAGGCTAACTTCTGTCAACAAACCAACATTACAATCTGCTAGCACAAGAAGTGTGCCTTGTAACTAGGGGTGGCACGGTTCACAAAACCCACGGTTCGGTTCGTATCACGGTTTTAGGGTCACGGTTTTCGGTTCTGTACGGTTCTTGTTGTTTTTTTTAATCGTTAACACTCCAGAAATTTACTTCAGCATATGGTATATATGGCTTAATCATCCACAATTTAGGATACAGTATTAAAAATTGTTATATCAAGTTGTTTCCTAACTGGCAGTCTACCGAGTCCGACACATTGGCGTAACATGTTTCATGTTAATCATATCAATTTTGATCAGAACAATGCACTGTGGCTTTAATTCAGCTGACCTGATTAACACATTTCACCATGAAGTGTTCCGTGTGTTTCACAATCACCATATGACACAGCGCTGTGAAAAAATAACATAAAATACACGAAAACACAACACTGCCAGATGTTTTTGCCCAAACTTCAAAGGCATGTTTAAATTATTAGCACTAGAGGCATATCTTAACTTTTAAATGTTACATTTATCATGTGAACTACTTATATACAACATATGCATGTGTGTATGAGACAGAGGGGAACACGGTCGCATTTGCAGCAGATATGCTGCCCATCATAAATCAAAGCACGAGACAGACAGGGGTCGGAGGAGAACACCGGAAAATGTGACAGAATGGACTATATTTGCCTGTATTTGCAATCCACGAACCGCGGTTCAGCTGCGCGACTCGCGAGACAAACACTGCCAGTGTGTGTATGCGCAACGGGCACGGCGGCGCGGCTCCCGCTCTCCGCACTGCATCTGCCCTGCTATACGATGCATCCTCCAACTCTGGACAGCCTTCCTTATCTCTCCCACTTTCATTTCTACATGTGACGTGACCTGCAGCACTCCACTTTTACTTTACTGTATGTCCACACACACCTCTTATTTCGCGCGAAAAGGACACCCGCTGTCTGAGGTAACATACGGGCACGAGGATACATGTGTATCATGTGATACATGCTACGCACACACTCCGAACCGAGACAAGCGAACCGAACGGTTCGGTTTTTTTCCATGTACCGTGCCACCCCTACTTGTAACCATGGAGACATTTCTGAGAGACAATTCAGAAGATATTTACTTTGGTGCAGATCCTGAACCGTATCTATTTCAACAGGAATACACCAAAGATTAGGTTGTCACGTTGGTTATGTTGATGGAAGTTTGCCTATTTTCAGGCGCTGCATAATATCATTGCGCCGCTGCACCCATGGTACGGCAGCAAAATTCCATGATTATTACACATGAATGAGAGTATAGTTCCTAGCCATATCGGTCTAGAAAATAGCAACTTTTCATTTTCCGTCGGTCTTAGTACACGATGTAACAACAGAAGAGTCAAGTTTTAAATAGGAAAAATATTAAAACTCTTTGGTCATTTTTTGAGCGAGATGCTAACGGTCTAATCAGATTCAATGATCTATGCTAAGCTATGCTAAAAGTGCTACCGCCAGAGCCGGAGATCAGCTGAATGGATTCGAAAACGGTAAAACTCAACTGTTTAACTCTAGGGGAGTTGGAAAATGAGCCTATTTTCAAAAATAGTGGCGTGTTCCTTTAAGGAAGCATTCATTGTATCATTTTGCAAATGTTCTCAAGCAAGTAAAAAATGTTAGACAAACATCCAATTCAAATGTTTCAGGAAAAAAAACGTTCCATGAACAATGTATAAATAATGCTAACGTTTTAAGAACATTATTAAAGGTCCACTATGTAGGATTTTAGTAGTAAAATATCCATAAACCACTAGACCAGTGTTATATATTTTGTTCAGTTGAGTACTTACAATATCTCAAATGTTTCCAACTATTTGTAAATTGTGAGAAAATTGCGATTTTAACCGAGGTACAGGGACGTGTGAATAGGAGTGAAGGAGTCGCCAGTCAATGGCGTCATTTCCGCATTACCCTCGGTTTCCGCTCGGTTGCCGTAGAAACCATGGCAGCATATAGTCTCGTGGACAAATGCGGACGGTGTAGCGTCTATCAAGCAACTACCGGTAGTTTGTTTCGCGCAGTCGTTATGGAACACAATTATTCTTTGCCGTTTGCAGCTGATTCTGTCGACAAAGACAAGTCCCATCAACGTAAATGTCAATGTATAGGTCAACCAAATGACCCAAGACGATTTTGGGACAAGAAGAGAAATAAAACCAGGATCAACATCGGTGTGGCATTTTCAAAATGGAGAGAACTTCGCGAAAAACTTAAACTAGACAGAGACGCCGATCTTGCATGTGTTTAATAGACAGGTGAGTAATTGGTTTAATTCCTTTACTGACAGAAAACGTGTGATTTGTTTATATCAAACAACAGTGCTAGTCTTATTGTTTGAATGTCTTATTGTCTATGCATATGATGTGAAACATGGTGAGGTCATGTTCACTGTGAATACTTCAAGGCATGTTAAGAACTGGTAAATGTAAATTTGTTGTTTATGCTGTAGCTTTAGGGTTTTTTTGTTATTTTTGTTTTACCAAAAAGTTAGTTTTGAATTGAATTCGAGAAATACAGTAACATCTATGACAACCAATTAGTATTAAACCTTACTTTATTTGCGGCTAATTCATTATAGTGAAAGAAAATCATGTCATCAAACGCAACATTTATAAAACTATTACTTTACCTCATCCATGAGCATGATTTCTGATTCCCGTGTGATTGATTACCATCAGCGGTGGAGTTGAAGACGACATTCATTCACATCGTCATCAAGCTAAGACATTGTTGTTGTTTTGAATGTACGCCCTCTAGTGGCGAAAAAAGTTACATAGTATACCTTTAAAGACCAGATAACTTTGAATTTATGTTCTATTAAATGTTACTGGAAGAACGCTTGTTCATAACTTTGTGAGGACCTTGCCAGAATGTTAGCCAAAGAGCTGAGATTATTCCCTGTTATCTGGGTCAGCCCCTATTAAAGTATACAATTAAATGCTGTGTGAATGACTTTAAGCTACATCTGAACAGCATTAAACTGTTGGTGTAAAAAACATCTAAATTCCACTTCAGAAGTCTTTGCAGTCTAAATTATAATGTTGAAGCGTTAATGTGCAATATAGGCAACAAACATTAAGATATCCATCCATCCATCCATTCTCAAGGCCACTTATCCTCAGTAGGGTCGTAGGGAAAATAAAAATAGTTAACTTATCTAAATATACATTATCAATTGTTTTAAAAAATACAGTGAGAATTAAAAAAAAGTATATGATAGGGGAAAAAACAAATACTGAAGTTCTAAACAAAAGTTCAGGAGATGTTTTTTCTAAACCTGACAATCACAACACAAATATACAGCAAACAGCCTCTTAACTCACTGCTAGTACTAGTCATCCCACCACCACTTCAACTCCACCTCTGTTTTAGTTTGTTTCTATATTTTTTTTACATTATAGTCTTCATTCAGTAGTGCAGGGCTCAAGCCCTCAATGGACCGCAAACCATTTCTCACCCCATTTTTTTGGCAAAATCAGGTTGAAATCTATCCGGTTGTTAAATCTGACATCACGCGGCAGCGCTTCCGGGTCCAAACGCTCCATCTCATACCACAAGAAAAACAACAAATGGCGCTAATATACACACACAATGTGGTGTAATACTACTACTACTACAAAAAAAAAAAAATCATAACCTTTATCTCCATACCAAAATTCCAGATGGCCAGACAGTGATTCATCTTTTATAAATCTACACAATATTAATTTCTGTGACGCTGTGAGCACAGAGACTGTTGTGTAGACTTTAAGTATTTAAAATATGTAACTTTTTAAAATGTTTGATGCTTAATATGAATAATATTGTGCTCATAAAAGGCCGTTGAGGTGAAACGCGTTGAGGCTTGGACCCAGAAATGGCGTTCCTTACGTCAGAACTTAACAAGCGGATAAGATTTGAGACAAGAACAAACACTCTCTTCAGCCGGTAGAGTATTGGACTATATGTGTAATAATCTTTTTTTTTTTATTCCAGTTAGCTACTGTCTTTTTGAAGATATGTTGTGATGCTCCATGTTTTGCTTTGTGATCTGAGTTCAAGACAGTTAATTAGTCCAGTACTGACAGATTGCAAAATCCTGAGCCATTAAATACACAATAGTCGGATTTAACTGAAAATTGGATACATTCCTTTCATCCAAAGAGGCCTGTTTATCTGAAAATAAGAAGATAACAGCATTCTGTCTGCATTAAAAAAAACATCTTCAAAACAAAAGAGAATTCATTTACTGAGCTACAACACTGCTATGCCTACGTTTTATGTTTTCATGTTACATACACTTTTGTAAACTTTAAACAATTACAGCATTTATTAATCTATAGGTAAATGTTAATATCAAATATTCATTTGAACATTTTGGTTGTCTAAATTAAGATTATGTAATATGAACAAACATGAAATAACAAAAGTATATTTATAATAATAAAAGCTCATTGGGCAAGTAAAATAGTGCTGCAAGATATATTATATGAATACTTCTTATCTTAATATGTTATGTATTTTTCTTCTCTTGTTCAATATTTTTAATCAAAAATGAGACAAACTGATCTATAAATCATATATACATGTTAAGCCTACAAAGTTTTCATGTTATTTGTGTATTTGCAGAGAGTTTGCACAGCTTTGCCCTAATTTCCTGAGGTCTCATAACTCATTATGACTGTGTGTGTGTGAATCAGTGGAGGTCTCTGGTCCCACCTCTATCGCTCTTTCAAAGTCACTGTGGTCATGAGTCTGACACTTGCTGTCTATGGACTCAGCGGGTCTAGATAGGGAACTGTGAACATCAGCTGATGCTGTGAAGCCATTAACAGCAACCATGGTCCCCTTCAAAACAGCAGCTAATAGTGCAAAGCCATTTTGTTTTAGCCCAGTGTCTTAATGTGGTAGTCTCAGTCTCCGACGTCACACCCACGGACCGTTGGCTGAATGCCTGATGCATATGGCACACTTATCTGGAAAGACTTCTACAGGATGTCTGCAAGACGTTTATGTTCTGTTCTTAACGGTCCGCCTGGAAACAAATGCCGTGATGCCAAACTCCCTCATGGAAGAAGAACACTGTCATGTTACAACTGTGACAATGAGCACGTACCAGGATTAACTAAAGCCTGGCTTTTCAAGTATGTGCATTTCGCAGCTCAATTGTTGCAGTAAACTTGCACAACGTTCTTGAATGAATAATTTACAGATGTACGCCGGTCTGTTATTGCAGGGACATCGCCGTTACATTTTCACGCCCCTAAACATGACACAGAACAAAACGGAATATGATTAATTGCGTTCAGTCAAATGTCCTCTTGGGCAGTTATTGTCCAGTGAAAGCTGCGGAAAAGTCCAGACCTTCTGCCGTCGGTCTGGCTACGTGAGACTAAAATATGGAGCAAAAGCTTCATCAGCCAGTTTGAGCACAACTAATTTCAAGATTTAAAGGTCACAACAGACTTAGTGAGATGAACTTTGTATTAAATTATCTAATAAAGCGCTGCAGTGCTGCATATTTTTATATGCCGAAGCATAGAAACGAGTATTATTTAAAGTGTTGACGTAATTTACACTGAAACAGGGCGGGACGTATCAAACAGCTCCTCTCCTTTTTTAAAATGGCCAATAGCGTTTTGTTTATTTCACAGCTCGGCCAGAGCCGTTGTGCTCGGTAAAGACTCAGTTTCCTCCTAATCTCTAACCGTTTCTCCTCCTAATCTCCTCCATATCGCTTTAAAAATAACATTCTGTGCATAATTGACCTATCGGTAAGCCCCGCCCCCCTTAGTTACTGTTGCTAACTCGGACAAACAAACTGTCTCACAAGCGTGTTCGTGACATACGTCAGCTTGTTCCAGTTCCTGCCAATATCCAGCAACTCCGCACAGCCATTGAAGAGGAGTGGACCAACATTCCACAGGCCACAATCAACAACCCGATCAACTCTATATGAAGGAGATTTGTTGCACTGCGTGAGGCAAATGGTGGTCACGCCAGATACTGACTGGTTTTCGGACCCCCTGGACCCTCAACCCCCACCCCCGGCCGTATAATTGTGGCCAGCCTAAGGAATAATCATGCATCTTGATATGCCACACATTTGAGGTGGATGGATTATCTCGGCAAAGGAGAAGTGCTCACTAACACAGATTTAGACAGATTTGTGAACAATATTTATGAGAAATAGGCCTTTTGTGTACAAGTCTTAGTTCAGCTCATGAAAAATGGGGGCAAAAACAAAAGTGTTTATAATTTTGTTCAGTGTACTAAAAGCCAAAAAACATTTTGATTTCATGGTGACTTTAAATGCCTGAAATAAGGCCTGTGGTGAACACGTCATCACACCAAACAGGTAAACCCATCTACACACTAGTCTGCTTTTACAGCCTCAAAACACGATCCTGCACATTATTCCAACTCAAACTTTCAAGGAGATGATAAACGATGATAACGTGATAAAGCACCAAGGATAATCCCCATTTGCAGGAACAGTTGCTCATTGTGTTATTGGTGCTTGTTACAGATACATTTATGGATTGTGACGTTTTGCTGGCATCTATTCTGAATACTTCCTACTCTGTGTACACCCAACATAACTGTTCAGTTCAAATGGTAGTTCGCGCACACAGACTCAGACACACACACCGTCACACTGCTTTCCCCTGTGAGTCGATGTGAGGGGATGCCCACATCAATTATTAAGCTAATCTACCGAGTAACAAGAGATAACAACCAACATACTGCCAGTCAACCTGTTACAACAACCCAAAAAACACTCAGTGATGCTGATTCAGTGCTTCAATACAAAGTAAAACAACACAACACCTACAGGTATTCTTGAAATATGACACCAAAAATGTATTGATTAAACTGACCTGTTAATTTGCAATATATGATACAATAAAACATGTTCCTGAGAGATATCACATTCAAATAGCTAATTCATAATAGAAGCTGAACCCTATTTTTTTCTGTGAATTTAAGTCACAGAACTACATCACAATCTACCGTTACTTGAGTCTCTGTTGCTAATCTGAAAACATGACATGTTGCAAACGGCAAACACATCTTCCAGAGATAGTCCAAATTGTTCAGTAGGTTATTGCAGTTCAATAAACAATATGCTATGGGTTACTTACATTTTAGAATCAATATTTCCAGTTGCATTGTCAGTTTTTGCTTTGCCGACGAAAAAAGCACAGCAGAACAAATGCAAAACGTGGTGTTTCGTTCCTGGATGATTCAGCATTTCTGACCGAATCTGCAAATGATTCAATGACTCATTCATTAAGACGATTTGCTGAAATGTGGAACCGAATATGAATATACTAAGCAAGACATAGAAAGTATGTTCGTTTGTGATTACGAATTCAGCAACTTGTTTCGTTCCTGAATGATCCAGCCTGTAGAATAAATGATTCTGAGATTATTTTATAAAGGCACTTGTCAACACCTATGATGTAACGCTTTTATTAACCATATAAATGTATTTGAATAAAGCAGGAAGTATTTAAAACCAAAACACACTGATAAAAATGATTATGTGGTGAAGTAAATAGCACAGAAAAAACGAATGTAATTTCTACATGAAAAAGTTAGTTCAGGCTAGACTTTAAAAAAAGTAAATAGTACTCAATTCAAGCTTGTATAACTTAAAGCGTAAATATCGACATTATAAAATTAAACTATTAAACTTTTCTGATACTGGTGTTCCCATCATGCACTGGGGATTCAATAATTAATGAGGTCGTTTTATGAGTATTATCAAGCTGTATTTACACGGTTTTATCATTGGTTTTATTGTTAGGTTTAGTAACTTGCCATTTTGGGACATTTGGAGTTCATTTCCTACTCATAATGACTCATTCATACTCAAAAACAATTCATCGAATGTAACCGTCACTGTGTATTGTGTACCAAGTATTGAGGTCTCTGTGTTCAGATTCCACTTTACTTCTGTAACTTAGATATACTGTCTACACAATATGTACTGTGTTATTTACTAAAATGTTTAAACGTTAGGTTTAAAGTTAAGTTTAAAGGTTAAAAGTAAAACATTCACTTTAAAAGTGTGGTTTGATTCAGTGTTATATTGTAAGTGTAAAAAGTATTTCAAATGAAATTTCAACTAAGTAGACATTATTTAGACATTACATTATTTTCTTTGTTAATTGTACTTAACTTAGTCAAGTAGAGTTCACTTAATTCCATATGTGAAATTTACTTAAAGGGTTAGTTCACCCAAAAATGAAAATTCTGTCATTAATTACTTACCCTCATGTCGTTCGACACCCGTAAGACCTCCGTTCATATTTGGAACACAAATGAAGATATTTTAGTTGAAATCCGATGGCTCAGAAAGGCCTCCATTGGCAGCAATGTAATTTGCAATCACAAGACCCATAAAAGGTACTAAAGACGTTGTTACAAAGTCCATCTCACTACAGTGGTTCTACAAGAATTTTATGAAGCGACGAGAATAGTTTGTGCGCAAACAAAAAATCTAAATAGCGACTTTATTCAACTTTATTCTGGGCCTCAGACGTGAACTCACGAAGCACCACGACGCATGCGCGAGAATATGACGTAGAGCCGGGCGTTCGGGCATCCACGGAATGCACACTTTAGCCCCATTTTGAGCACTACGCCAAGACCTAAAGCACAATCAATGTAGAATTCAACAGCTTAGATATGGCGCGTCTTCCTCTGCTTGTAAACAAAGCTCCTTGCTTCCGGGTCATGTGTCAGAACGCCGGCTCCATTCTTGCGCATGCGTCGTGGTGCTTTGTGAGTTCACGTCTGAGGCCTAGACGGAAGACAAGCACCTGTTGAATAAAGTCGTTTTTTTTTTTTTTTTGCGCACAAAAACTATTCTCGTCGCTTCATAAAGTTATTTTAGAACCACTGTAGTGAGATGGACTTTGTAACAACGTCTTTAGTACCTTTTATGGGTCTTGTGAGTGCAAATTACATTACTGCCAATGGAGGCCTTTCTGAGCCATCGGATTTCAACAAACATATCTTCATTTGTGTTCCGAAGATGAACAAAGGTATCGACACTTACAGGTGTCGAACGACATGAGGGTAAGTAATCAATGAAATAATTTTTCATTTTTAGGTGAACTAACCCTTTAAATTAAGTACATTTTACTTGTTTTTTTTTTCAGTGCATGTCATAAATCACAAACTTAAAAAATAAATCAAATTGAAGGTAAATTGCAACAGGCAAAAAGAATTTGTAAAAAATATATGTAAATATATGAAAAAATTATATGTAAAAAAAAAATGGTGCAAAAGGCAACAGTACCATAAGCAGCTAATAATGGGAAACACTAGATCATAATATTGAATTTAAAAGAAGTGAAAGTATTTACTCCAATTACAGGATAAAAGAGTAAGAGTAATAAGAGTCCTAATTCCAGCTGAGTAAATGTGGTGTGTTACAGTTGCCCCCGGGGCGCCTTCACTGTAAATCATGTTTTATCAACAAATGTACTCAGGATAGTAGCTTTGCAATTTAGCCACTAGATGCCAGTGTTGTATATCAGTATATTTGAAACAAGAATGAGCTTCAAATTGCACTGATCCAAAGAACACTTTACTGCTTTGCAAGGCCTAATAAAATCCCACAGCTGCTTCAACTTTATTATTCAGGTTGGTGATGATTTATGCTAAAATCAGTATTTGGCACTTCATGAGATTGCAGGTAGGGAAGGTAAATTGTTATTATTTCTAGATATATTAGTTATGTGGCCTTGTTTAATCAAAGAATGCAAAAGCAATTCTGACCAATGTTGCATAAAAATACCTGAACACATTGTTATAAAAGGTCACTAAGTGTATTTATATACACACACACACACACACACACACACACCGATCAGGCATAACATTATGACGTGAATAACACTGATTATCTCTTCATCATGGCACCTGTTAGTGGGTGGGATATATTAGGCAGCAAATTAACATTTTGTCCTTAAAGTTGATGTGTTTAGAAGCAGGAAAAACGGGCAAGCATAAGGATTTGAGCAAGAGCCAAATTGTGATGGCTAGAGAACTGGGTCAGAGCATCTCCAAAACTGCAGCTCTTGTGGGGTATTCCCGGTCTGCAGTGGTCAGTATCCTACAAAAGTGGTCCAAGGAAGGAACAGTGGTGAACCGGCGACAGGCTCATTGATGCACGTGGGGAGCGAAGGCTGGCCTGTGTGGTCCAATCACACAGATGAGCTACTGTAGCTCAAATTGTTCAAGAAGTTAGTGCTGGTTCTGATAGAAAGGTGTCAGAATACACAGCGCATCGCAGTTTGTTGCGTATGGGGCTGCATAGCCGCAGACCAGTCAGGGTGCCCATGCTGACCCCTGTCCACCGCCACAAGCACCGGTTTTGTGAGCATCAGAACTGGACCAAGGAGCAATGGAAGAAGGTGGCCTGGTCTGATGATTCATGTTTTCTTTTACATCACGTGGATGGCCGGGTGCGTGTGCGTCGCTTACCTGGGGAACACATGGCACCAGGATGCACTATGGGAAGAAGGCAAGACAGCAGAGGCAGAGTGATGCTTTTGGGCAATGTTCTGCTGGGAAACCTTGGGTCCCGCCATCCATGTGGATGTTACTTTGACATGCACCACCTACCTAAGCATTGTTGCAGACCATGTACACCCTTTCATTGAAACAGTATTCCCTGGTGGCTGTGTCCTCTTTCAGCAGAATAATGAGCCCTGCCATAAAACAAAAATGGTTCAGGAATGGTTTGAGGAGCACAACAATGAGTTTGAGGTGGTGACTGGCCTCCAAATTCCCCAGATCTCAATCCAGTCGAGCATCTGTGGGATGTGCTGAACAAACAAATCCGATCCATGGAGGCCCCACCTCGCAACTTACAGGACTTGACGGATCTGCTACTAAAATCTTGGTGCCAGATACCACAGCACACCGTCAGGGGAATCCATGCCTGTATCAGGGCTGTATTGGCAGCAAAAGGGGGACCAACACAATATTATGCCTGATCAGTGTATATATTTGCCTTAGAAATGCGTCTTAAAAAATTATGAAACTTCCTTTACATAATGCTTCTTAACAGGGCCGTTTCTAGCCATTTTGACGCCCTAGGCACCCCCCAGCATCTTAAAAAGCAACATGGTATTAATTTTAATCCTTATTAACAAATACATACATACATACCATTTTGGAACTGTAATCCTTATTAGCAAATATATACAAATACAATTTGGAAACTATGTATAAAAGCTGTTCCAGTCACATGAAAGTAACAAGAATAAATATTGATTCAGTGCGGTCTTTGTTTCTCATTGACGATTGAACTTCCCCTTTAAATAACGCAACGCTATGCCCTGTACGACACTATTAGAACTGAATGATTCGATTCAGCTTCCAACACCACCCGAAAAGATGCATTAAATTTGACAAAACGGTTTAATAAAGGATAATAAATATTGTGAATTAGCACATTTTATTATACTATTTTTAAATTGGCCGTTGAAGTTTTATATGGGACAATTACACACTGATCCTTTAACAATGCATTAGCGCAAAAACACACACCTTTTGGAGGTGCAAGTAAGAGAAGAAGAGTCTAAATATAACGATATCATGAAATGCTCAAGTGAGTGTGGTTAGCCTACATCTTGCCTCTATAATACACACCAAGCAATATTACACTATCTGCCCATTTCACAGCGTGATTTCTCGACTGCCACAAATACGGCCTTAACAAAATACAGATGTGTGCACTTTTTATTGTACCTGTTTTTTTAATTGGCCTTTGAATTTAGCTTTATTGTGTGGTTAAAAAAAGCATCACCTTGCCAAAGCTTTGACCGAGCTCTTTGATCTAATGGTGTTGAGCGCTCCAAATGCAAACTTTACATGCAACATTCAGACAGTAATTGACAGTACTCTGATCCAATAGTGTTAGGGAAACCAGTGGGGGCGGCAATCATATTTCAGGGTGACCTTGACACCCTTTACACACACCCCTGATATGCGTTCATTGGCGCCCCTTCAGCTGATGGCGCCCTAGGCAACCACCTAGTTCGCCTATGCTTAAATAAGGCCCTGCTTCTTAAGTACACAATATCTAATCTTGCGGATTGGGGGCACATATGTTCTGATCGTGACAGAAACGGAAGAAAACTTTAGTGATGCTCTAATATATTCAGATGATAAGAGAGCTGCATCAGTGGCTGCATTTGATCTGTGACAGATCTGTCTTAAGATTCTGTCATATCTTTGATCTTACAATGCCTATTCAGTTATGAATTATACAAACTTCAACTGTGGACGGTGAGAATGACAGATATGAAGGCATCAAAACTTACAGTTTATGATATAAAGTATAAAGATCTATGATATTGATACGCCCATCGGAGGCAATTAGTGCAGCGATGTGAAAGTATATGTGAGCTTTCAGTAGGGGATTATAAATTAAATCTATGAGACCACACAAAGGTTTTGTAATTGAGAGGATGAACTGTGGGTCAAATTTGCCAGGAAAAGGCAAGTAATAAAACCATGACCAATCCTGAACATTAACCTTCATGGCACCTTAACGTTCATCCAAAACCACAGCGGACGGATGCTGAAGTGTGCATTTGAGAAACTGCCATGCTCATGACACCTGAGTAAGCAAAGAAGACACTGTGAATATGTGGCATAAACAAGCCTGGAGGGAGCTTCTAAACATGAAAGCGTGTCCGTTCTCCTTTTGGCCCCAGGCGTTCATAAACAAACGCCTTCTGTTCACTCTTCCCAGTGAGTTTATTTCTGACGCGGACTCTCGCCCCTCCGCCACTCACGCCTGGCCTCGCTCCGACGGCAGGCGGCCATCCTGGCAGCTGCTTACCGCTCTAGCTCCCGACGGGAAAAACAGAATCTGGCTTCACAGCAAACAAAACCTGGTGGAAAAAGCCTGAGAGACCAATGGGAAGTACTCGTGGCAATTAATCCTTGATTTTCCAAGGGTGTGAAGTGGATGAATATAGTATATTGGGGCTCAAAGCTGCAGAAATGTATTTAAGGTGTCAATTCCAAATATTTGGAGGTTGAGTTTGTGCTGTTTAAGTGCATATTATCAGCGTTGGGGAAAGTTCATTTTACAATATTGTGTTACTCCCTAAAAAAGTAACTAATTAATTAACTTTTTCTTGTGTGGGCTGGGCTTGTTTGTTTGTTTTTAGGCCTTGTTCACACGAATACGTTGACGTCACAACTTTTGGAAAACATTTGAAAATGGTAGTGTGGAGGGAGAGCGCTTTGAAACGAAAACGCCATTTTCAAATATATCCGGATTAATGTGGCCTTAATAACGAAAAAAAGTTATATTTTTGGCAAATGTAAAGGCCCTTTCACACCAAAAGTGAAATGACTAAGCCTCAGGCTGAAGGAAATGTAAATTCCCACCTGTACAGTAGAGAGCGCAGCTCAGACAAACCTTTCAGCTGCTGCCATTCTGGATCACTGCAGGAGAAATATGAAACACAAATGTGATATCTAAAGGCATTTTGGCCTATTAGTATGGTTGAATTGGTTCATCGAAGGTTATCAGCAGTGTATTTATGCAATTCAACATTTAATTATTGCAGGTGTGTGTAATAGAGTTTGCATTTCACTGTTTTTATTCATTTTGAAGAATACTGAATCTGTTTTTGTGCAAGTGAGATGAGTAAATGTAGCCTGACAAGCCACACCCACATCAAGATGTTGGGTCTGGGAACTCACCATTGACAGGGCTCAATCCGAGGGGCGGGACAAACGGTTGTCTTTCAAATTCCCTCTGCACGCAATTGGATAGCGCTACTACAAACAACCAGAGGGCAACGTGAAGTGGAGCTAGTTGATGGATTAAACTTTCACCGTATCCGGTCGGCAAAACTCCGAACACATCTTCCTTTCTTAAGGCGAGACACTACAGGTGAATAGGGATTTTTTTTTAAATTACAAGATATCACTGTGAAACTTCTCCAGTTTATTACTGGCATAAACATAAGAAAAAAATTATTACATGTTTTGTGTAAATTAATATTTTAATATGCAAATTAGGCCTTTTATACTTAAATATAAGCTCATTTGCATACTTTTCCAAAAACAAAATCTGGAATTGGAAAGGAATAAAATTCCTAAATGAATTAAAGGTTTAAAATTCTTGGTTCTATTTGTTGACATATTAGAGGAGAGGGCTTTTACAGAGGGGATTCTGGATATCTTATTTTGTGCTTTAGAGAATACTGACAATAGCCTTTAAAAATTAATTTTCGCCATGTTTTTTGGAGTTACAGGACCTATAACTCAGGATAGGAATTATATATCAAAAAATCCCTCGGTAAAAGCCTTCCAAATGTAGTTCAGTACACTCTAAAAAAAAAAAGGTTCTATATGGCACCAAAAATGGTTCTTGGCTCGTAATCATAGGGGAACCTTTTTTAGTGCTATATAGCACCAATTTTGGTGCTTCAGTGGTTCTTCAGCGGTTCTTCAAAAGGCACTAAAAACGTTGTTACAAAGTCCATCTCACTACAGTGGCTCTACAATAATTTTACGAAGCGACGAGAATAGTTTTTGTGCGAAAAAATCTAAATAACGACTTTATTATACAAGTTCTTGTCTTCCTTGTTGGCCCCTGCCGTGAAACTCACGCAGCACCACGACGCATGCGCGAGAATATGACGTAGCGCCGGCGTTACTCTACCGTGATGTGCCGTCATTATGTTAAGCTCGCCCACCGACTCTATACCCGATGTGATTGGCCTGACCAGAGTTTGTTTTTTCCAGCTCGCAGGTCTACCGAGTTGCTAGACTACACTCACGGCAAATTATATTTGCTGCCGCTAGGGTGCGTCTAGATTTCTAGGCTAGAGTAAATGCTCACATTACTCTAGAACTACAATAACCATCATGCGCACAACTCCTCTGCACTTATTAACAATTTCTCTCAATATGTGGACAGGAGAGCTTGAATAAGTTACTTGAATAAGTAATCTTCATCTCCTTGCACTGGCTACCACTCGCTGCTCACATCAAGTTTAAGGCGCTGATGCTTGCATACAGAGCCACCACGCGCTCTGCTCCTGCATACTTTGACTCCATTCTACAAATCCACACCCCCACCAGAAGCCTTCGCTCAGCAAAGGAACGACGGCTTGTGGTCCCATCACAGAGGGGGGGAAAATCCCTTTCCAGAACATTTTCATTCAACGTTCCCAGCGTGTGGAACGATCTTCCCAACACCATCCGAAACGCAGAATCATTGACATCATTCAAAAGTCAACTTAAAACTCAGCTCTTCTGTGAGCACTTAACCTCATAAAAAAAAAAAAAAATTTACCTTTCCTTTCCTCTTTCTCTTCCTTCTTCCCTCCCTACTCTAGCCTGTGCTACACTGAGCCATGGGCGTCGGAACCATTGTATGTGGGTGGGACAAGACCCACCCACTTTTTACGATCAATGATATTGGACCCACTCACTTTTATTGTCTCTAACATTCAGCACATATCTGTTTACCTACCCCTAATGGATAAACACTTATTATTAAATACACGTTAGACGCTTTATTTCCACTTTTCTAATATTTTCATCCTTTTTATTGAAAATAAATGCCTTTCCGATCTGATATGTGATGGGAAAAGGGAGCAGATTGAGCTCGGCGAAAGGCGGACTCGAACCGCGGATCGATTTGTGTCAAAACTAGATGCCGCGCGTCTTACCCCTACTCTACTGCCACTCTCAATAATGTAGTGATTTCCGTAATTTTGTCTTTCCCAACCATACGTTTAGCAAGGTATATTTGTACTTACATCTACTCCAGTAAAAAAATTCTGAGGACCCACCCACATTTGTTTTGCTTCCGACGCCCATGCACTGAGCAATGCACACAGTCTCAGGATTTCAGGCTCTTATTGCGCTTCTCGACTCTTCATGACCAACCGCTTCATGTACCCCCAAGTTGTAAGGATCGCTTTGGATAAAAGCGTCTGCTAAATGCATAAATGTAAATGTAATCTAATTACTTAACTCGCGTTTCTTGTAATGCGTTACACCCAACAAATTGTATTTCGTCATGAAAACTGATTCTTGTACTACATTTAATGGAGCATCTTTTTTTCTCTAAAATATAATCAGGCCAAGAAAAATGAAAGGACTTATTTTCTTGTCTATTATAGAGCTCCGGAAGTCACGTGACCCATTCTGTTAACAACGCCATTTTGGCAGGCAGGAACAGCCGGAGCCAGCATGAGTTTCAAGGCAACAGAGTTCACTAAATGATGTTTTATAAACAAAGTTCGGGAGGAGCACGTTCAGATAATTGACACAGGTGGAGAGCAATCAGCTAATCATCAATAAGAGGTATATATACACGCAGCAGTCTGACCTCTGTTCATTGACAGTTTGCCAGCAACCCTCCACCACCCCTTTTTCACCACTTTTATTTCATCAACCACTTACATACACGGGGGGTACTTTGGGTTCGGGCCATATTCCGAGCTCGAAGCCCTCCCCCCGGACAGCACGCCAAATACGCATTTAAATTACTCTCCATAAATTATATGTAAGTGTGAACTCGTGAAAAGACATAGACCTGTACATAGAAAAAAATGTATAGATTAAACATAACAGATCCCTATAATGCCCCCGGGGTGCTTTTCACGTGTACCGATAAAGGAACGGATAGCTTTCCTGTCAGGACACCTGTTGCACCAGCTGTGCGCAAGTTACAACTAGCCTAGTTTTGACGTAAATGGGCACTAAGTTACAACTTATGCACTCCTAAATATTTTTATGTTGCACCATTAAACTTAGTTGAAGCCTAAATCTATATATAAAATAAAAATTTACGGAAGCCTCCGATCAGGAGTAACAATAACAGATAGAATAGCAGGCAGACTGAACTGCATCAATACCAGTGTTAATTGTGACAGCATATTTTGATTTAGTTTTAGTCATAGTCTTTTGACTAAAATGCCATTTAGTTTTAGTCATATTTTAGTCACCTGAATTGTTTTTAGTTTTAGTCTAGTTTTAGTCGACTAAATATCATAAGATTTTAGTCGACTAAATCTACAGTAGATTTAGTCTCCTAAAATCTAATGAGTTTAGTTGAATTGTAATACATTAAGCATTTATGCATTACATAACCGACTGTCACTTGAACTGACATTTTGACATCATTTTGTTTTTTACATTAAAAATACACAAAAGAGAGCTCAATTCACTTTTTTGTTTGTTTTTAAAAACAACTATATAGTTTTTATAACTTTGTATTTCTGTTTTAGTTAGTTTCTCATGTTAAGCTAAAGCTTCAAATAAGTTTGTTTATTTATTTTTTTAATTTCAGTTAACAGTTATTTAATTTTAAGTAACAAAGATTTTTTTAAATGGTTTTAGGTAACTATTATAACCCTGATACTTTATTTAATATGTGTCAAATACTGGTCTTTCCTCCTGACTATGAATTAAATGGGAATTAAATTAAATACAGTTTATTGTGTAAGCAAAAAACGAATATGGTATATAATGCGTGACTTTTAATTATAAACCAGCTGTAAATACACCGGGACTCTTATTTTGAAATCTCGCCTTACTAATGCAGTTGCAGCTGCTCATTCAAGTTCAGATGAGGAGGTAAAATATGCATTGTTACAACCGTCTAAAACATATTACTATATAAACATCGTAAAGTAAACATTGTCATTATCCATCAGCATTAGTTCATAAACAATTGCCTGGCATAAATTGCCTGACATTGCCTGTTCTCCAGCGGCTAGATCAGCACGTCCAAATCAAATGTGCGCATCTGTTACACAGGATCTCAGTTCTGACTGGATCTCTTCCCTAATCGTCCCTCCCTAACATTTTCGTCTCGTTTTTGACAGTTGACAGTTGATTTTTGTTATAGTTTTTGTTAATCAACACTAGTTTTTATTTACTTATCGTCTCGTTTTCTTCAGTGAAAAAAGGTTGTTGACGAAAATTATGACGAAAATTATTCATCAACGAAATTAACACTGATCAATACGCTCTTGTTTTACATGACAGACTTCAGGTGCGTCTCAGTCAGCTCCCTAGTTCAGTAGTCAGGGCACTGATCAGGGAGTCAGCCCATTGACTTATCTCCTGATCAGTGCCCTGACTACTGAACCAGGGAGCTGATTGAGACGCACCCTAAAATGTTTTACACGTATACGATAATACTGACATATAGGCCTACATGCCCTTACATTTTAATGTGAATAGATTAACATTATATGTTAGCGGTTAACACGAACCCGTCCAAAACAGCGCGCCGCTGTCTGCATCTGTTCCATAGGTCCGTGTTGTGCATGTCAAATAAAATCAGTCAACAATAAATGTAATTTCTTATTTATTTGTTTCAGTATTTATTTATTGATCCTTAATTTCGGTTCAAATAGCCTTTCTTGATGTTATTTATATATAAAAACACTTATGTTATTCATGATTAAGTATCGTATTTAATGGGAACTTATTTTTATCATTAGTTACGTGAGGCAAAAGTAGTTAAGAATGAAGAATAAACTGAAATTCACGGCATTTCAACAACTTACTACGATAAAATGATTTCCCCTTTGCTTTCCCCCGCCTGTTCATCCTGGCGCACATCAGCTGTCCATCATGTTGAAATAGTAAGGTTTAAACAGTCTGGTTTTAAATTATTTTATAGATACCACTCTAGTGCTCCCCTGATTGCCTACAAAATGGCAAAGTTTAGGCTGCGTGACGTTAACCTCCGGAGCTCTATAGGCACTATAAGCAATGTCATCTTTTCTCTCTTGATGATACGGGGTTAACATTAAAGCCCAGATAAAAAAATATAAACACGTGCCTGTGGGTACATGGGTGTATCATTTTTGTAAAATTATATTGCATTGCTTATGGCCTGTTACACAGAATTTCCTGCAAAAGAGTTAAACATGAATATTTTATTGCACGTATATTTTATTGGTTAATGCACGTATACATCATGGCACTTTGGAAATGAAATGTCCGGGTTAATGTTGTATCATGTTTGAAAATAACATACCACCTACACTAAACACAACTGACAGCGAGATAAAAACACATTTGATGAAGCAACCATGCCATTTACGAGGCTTTGAGCTCTTTTATCGTGATTTGTGTTTCATGGGACTTTCATGGAACCAAAGCCCTCCACATCACTGTACCAGGTGAGCTTCCAAACAAGTTTACTATGCCAGGAAAGCCATACGTATGGAGCTGGTTTTGTGATTTGCACTATGATAAAAGTGTTTTGAGGTCACAACATAGTATTGTGCAAGGAACCATGTATAAAATAAGTCTTTATTAATCAATAATCAGTCCATGTAATCATAATTTGTGTGAAAAAGAATAAAACCTTGAGTGTTCATTTCAGCTGGAAACTGCAGTGAAATATATGTATTGGCTTTTGGTGTTTTTCAATGAGCCTGCCGGTGTTGCTTTACTTACATTATCTACACTGATATTTTTAGAGCAAATTCTGTAGAATTCTGTGGAATGGATGGTAAAATGTGTTAAACACAGTTGAACGTACAATAGTCTTACTGGTACTTTTTTGGCATGGTTATAACACGTTTTTTTTTTTGTGTGTGTGTGAGGATTGTGAAACTGTGAAACTGATGTGTACATATCTATGTGTGCACACTGAAGAAATGCAAACATCGATCTGAATTTCATACATATCACCACCAACTTCCAAAGCAGATCTCCACCTCCAGCATATGACAGATTCAGGGCAAACTGAAGTATATTCATCACCACTACAGATCACTGCACTGGTAACAGAGCATAGAGATCACTATGTGGTCACCATCTCCATCCAGTAAGAAAAGCTTTAGAATGAAACTATGTGCAACTGAATGAAGACTAATGGCATACATTATTTGTGTTTGTAAGAGGCAATACCATGGTTAGAAAAAAGAAAAGATTGTACATAAAAAAACAAACAAAAAGATCTGTTAAATGGTGACCCAAAGGAAAATTAGGTGTCCACTTAAATAATCATGTACACATAAACAATAATAATTATGATTATTATTATATTTTAGTATAAATTACACAGAAATATTATGTGCATGTGAAGATGTGAGCATTTAGTGTTTCCATTGCAGCAAGAAGCTTATGAGTCCTAAAGAATTTTGGCAACTCAGCATGGCATGAGCTATGAGCTTGCTAATATTATGTAAAAATATGGCATGAAAGCTTTATCATGTTGCTTGTTACTGTACTTAAAGGGGACATATTATGCACCTTTTCACCAGACGTAATATAAATCTCTGGTGTCCCCAGAATGTGTCGGAAGTTTCAGCTCAAAATGCCCCCCACATATTTTATTATAGCTTGTCAAATTTGCCCCTATTTGGGTGTGAGCAAAAACACGCCGTTTTTGTGTGTTCCTTTAAATACAAATGAGCTGCTGCTCTCCGCCCCCCTTCCAGAAGAGGGCGGATCCCCCGGGGCCAGTCTTGGCGGTCGAAGCACCTGGGGTAAGGACAGACGAGACGAGAGAAAAGGAGACGGAAGCACAAGGAGCGACAAAGACGAGAGAGGGGAGAGAGGAAAAAAAAATCTTTGTCTGGTTCCCGGACACACTGCCACTCGGTCCTCAGCCAGCCGAGAGGCTCTTCCTTGCGGTGCCATGCGATGGTACTGGACGCTCGGTGGACGGCTTGATCCTCCTCCGCCCCCTGGTGGTCGGACGTGGCTCCTCCGATTGAGGGCAGCGAGTCCCACGCTCCCTGCGAGTCCCCATCATGGTGGACGGCAGCAGGCTCCGGCCCATGGCAAATGCCGGTGACTCCTCCACTCCCTCTCGGACGGCAGCCACCCCACCTCGACCCAGGGGCACGACAGCGGGCTCTCCGTCCCACTGGTCTTCACTCACTCCAGTACCACTGCCTCGGGTAGCCACTCGCAATCTTCTCTCTTCCGCACTACCCGACCTCCTCAGCAGCGAGGGCTCTCCGACAGCATGTCCCTCCTTCCTCCCGGGTTTTGGCACCAATGTAACAGAGTTTGTAAATATGGGAAGGAGGAGGTGGGAACCGGCGAACGTTTAAAAGGCTTTAATAAAAAATAAAAAAACTGAAAGTAAAAGTGGCAGCCTACTCACGGAGGATTGCAGCGTGCATACACACATAACAAAACACAATGTAAACTCTAGGCCTGGTCCTCTCTTGTTGCTCCTCCTTTTATGCTGCCGTCATTCCTCCGTGAGAGATCCGAGACCGGTGTGACGCACAGCTGGCGCTCATCATCCAATCACTCACTGGCCTAGCGTCGCTCTCACAGCTCTCGCTCTCCCTGCTCGTCACATTTATATTTATAATAGTGCTGGGCAAATTAATGCAGGCGATATTTAAATATTTAATGCAATTAATGCAGGCTCTCTCTACCCTCCCGCAGGTCAGCTCTGCAAAATTTGCGAACGCCACCACCGCGGGCATCATAAAGTGATCGCGCTTAGGGCATCAAAACGGCCAGCAGCGGGACTGGTCCCACCACCTACAACGAAACCGAGTGCTTCTTCAAGAGCTTTCCATGCATGCAAAACACGCCAAAAACTACTTTTAAACAGGAAATGATGGAATTTTACCGTACATTTTTACAGAAGGTCTATTCGAACAGGATTAGTTTTACCCAAGGTCATTTTTCCGGACCTTTTTACAGAAGGTAAAAGTCTCCATAATCTTTACTGACATTGTCCGTAATGATTACCGAGATGGCACATTCGGACGGGACTAAAATCACTGAGAACCTCTGGTAATAATTACTTCACCCCCACCTTCCCATGTAAAACTAATCCCTTCCGAATAGGGCTTAAATCTGTGAGGGTGCGTCTCAATCCGCTCCCTAATTCAGTAGTCAGGACACTGATCAGGGCGTCGTCCACATTCATGTACACAATATACTGATTCACCACCTAGGAAGCTAGGGAGCTAATCGAGGGACACCCTGACACACACACACACACACACACAAGCGCGCAGTCTCATGCACACATTGAGTTCGCTTTCACTCTTGAACAAAAAATAACAACACAGAGAATTTTGCCAAAATACCAGTTTGGTCGAGTATTCTCATATTAGGAGTCTTAAATTAGTTAAATAACGTCTTAAATGAACTTGAAAATGAAAATGAGATGCGCGGGACAGCACATCAGATCCGCATCATGTTCGGCAACGGCCGATCTTAAAGTGACAGCAGCACTGATGATGTCTGTCATTAATGTTCATCAAAGAACAACGGGAACAAAAAAAATGTAGCTTTAATGATGATTAATCTATCTAAGTTCAATTAAATTAAAAGTTGTTATTTTTTAAAGCCTAATAAAAGGTTGAAATTGGTAGCTTTCAGTTATACTGTAATGTAACGTCATTAATGTTTCATAGAGAACGGTGATACTGGCCTTCATTCCTAAAAGGATGCCATTACAACAAATATTTAAAATATGTTGTCTTTAAATTGTTTCTTCATTAATTTGGAGAGTAACTGAAATTATTACAATATCAAAATATTAAAAACTCTTTAAATTGCGATTAATCATGATTAATTACAGAACATTTTTATTAATGAGGTTTTTTTTTTTTACCGATTCACAGCACTAATTTATATATTTAAGTATACTTTAGACCAGGGGTGTCCAATCCTGATCCTGGAGGGCCACTGTCCTGCAAAGTTTAGCTCCAACCCCAATTAAACACACCTGAACCAGCTAATCAAAGTCTTATTAGGCATACTAGAAACTTCCAGACAGGTGTTGAGGCAAGTAAGAGCTAAACTCTGCAGGACAGTGGCTCTCCAGGACCGAGTTTGGACACCCCTGCTTTAGACTTTTAATAAATTGTTCAATTTAAAGATTTTTTTTTTCCCAATAAAAAGACATTCTTTAAATGACATCCACCATCGTTTTGTGGCTCTTTTTAAAAAATGTTTATAAAGTATTGGTCCAGGCACTGGTACCGTTTTAAAAGTACCGGTATCGTAAAAAAAAAAAAAAAAAACGATACCCAACCCTAGTTATGAGAGATTGATAATGATTGATCGGGATTATAATAAATAAAATAAAAACATTTTTACCATTATATACACACTGAGGACACACAATTATTAAATTGAATTTAGCATAATAGGTCCCCAGACGAGAATTATTATATAATGCAAGATAGAAAATCAGCTAATGCATATTCGTCCTCTGATAACCACATCTCTGCATTGAAGGAAACATAACATGATAGAGAATGATAGAGAAAAATATTATAAACAAGAACACCTCCAGACAAGCAGTGTGGATTAAAGAGCATTTCCTAAAATCCCTTTAGTGAATGAGATGCTAAACCACAAACAGCGTGTTCAAATAAACAATTTTACATTTCTTATTGCATTCCCCCCTGACAATTTCTTATTTTATGTTGCGTTGGTGCACACTTTACACAACGAATTGCCAACTAGAGCAATTAAAAGAAAATTTTCCACCGTAACTGTAATTATGTTGTCTCAGCTCCCATGTCTCACCCTCCTCTTACACTCTTTTGCAGTTTCATTGATGCTCGTGTACATTGATGTTCAGTAATGATCTGGGGTGCTTTGTCAATCTAGTCGCACAATAAAGGTGAAAAGCTTTAGTCTTGTACTTCGCACTTGTTTTAACATTTCTTTTTCAAGGACTGTATGGAGACTTAATGTTGATTACGAACTGCTGGTTGGCAATGTTAAGCCTTTAAAATAAAGACTTTCCCATGTAATACTGCAAAGTCAAGTCCACCTGGCAAGTCCTTGGTACCACCCACTGATTATGCAACACAAAACTGCAATGACAATAAAAGAGAGAGACGCATTGAGAAATGGACATCCGTAAGCCAAAACTTCTACAGAGAGAGCTAGTCCTAACTGCAGTGACGCATAAATAAAGGATCTAACGGTAATGACTCGCGTACAAAAGGCTACCAGACCTTTGGCTTCAGATGAAAGCTGCACTCTGCCACAAGGTCATCAGCGGATCAAAATATATTTAATAATGCTAAAGCAAACACACCTTTTGAGTCATTCACCAAGTGCAAATGAAACAAGCACAGTGTGTGACCTTTTGAATATAAAAAAGCAAAAAAAAAAAAATGATAGTCAATTTTCTAGCCTCAACATTTTGTCTGCTCATTGTACGTTGGGAGTCAGCATGCCAAATGTAAAACACTATTTCTTTGTAAACTGTTCGGGATTTTAAATATTCAACATGCTCAGCTCAGCAGACTCACACTCTTCTATATGTAAATATGTACTTAAAGGTTAACACTGTTCAAAGTCACAAAAGTTACATTTTCGAGTGTTTCAACTAGCGTTTCCAAAGCGTGGGTTTGAGAATTAAGTAACTTGCAAAGTAAAATTGTCGCCTACCTAAAACTGGCACTCACCATCTTCTTATTAGTGCCAATTTGCTTTCTCTGCGTGATCAATGTGAAAAAAAATGTCATGTTTTTTTTTCTCATATCAAGTTCCCAAAAAAAGGAATAGTTCATCATTTGATTATTTACTCACCCTCATGTAATTTCCAACGCCATCTCACAACCAATTCGTCCGTATTTGTAAGAGGTGGCTAATTCGTACGACCTCACTCGTATGGATTCGTACGATTTGTTGATGGGTTTTAGGGGCGGGGTTAGGGGGTTAAAAATCATACGAATTGACCAACTCGTCAAATATGTACGATTTAGCAAAACAAAACGTACGAGTGAGGTCGTACAAATTCGTACGAATTAGCCACCTCGTAAAATACGTACGAACCGCCATGAGATTGAGTAGGTAATTTCCCATAAAACAGAAAAGGAGATATTTTGAAGAATCTTTATGCAGCTCTTTTCCACCAATAGTACATTGATAGTTTTCCCTTTATTCACATTCAGATCCCCCAAAAAAGTTATCGAGGACATTCGAAAATGCAGGATAATGAATGAGATGTGAGAGCTACAAAAAGATTCTGTGAGGAACGGCTTATATTTTAGCCTCACATGACACTATCATATCCCCTGAGACCCGGGAATAGACTTTTGTCCTCTGTAGTGGACATTATATTTTTGTGAATTTCTCTGACAACATACATGTCACAGGTTTAAGTCTGGATGTCCTGTAAAGAGCACATTCAGTTTTGTTGGTTTTTTCGGGGGGTTTTTTAAAGCTACACTGTGTAACTTTTTTATTTTATTCTTAGCTAAAAACGCTTAGTTCTTTCAAAAATATATGTGCTCATTAATGTATATTTACTTCTTTCAAGTAATAAAGTTTATAATATGCCATTGAAAATACATACGGGTAAGGGGTTCGAATGGGGGTCGCCATGTTGCCCCTCCATCTTGAAAGTACATTAGCCAAAGAGGGACATACCCGTAAATTCAAGCTTCGCCTTTCGCGTTTTAACACTCGATGGCACCGTGTCGATATAGCCAACAATGTAAACTTTGCCTTACGCTAGTGATGTCGTACAATATACAGAATAACGATAGCACTGATAAAAGTTACTTTACTAAGATTAGCTTGCATTCGTCTGGGAACCTGATAGCTGATGTTAGCAATGAAATGGTAAATAAATTACGAAAACGTAAAACTATTATTCATTTTACATTCATTTTACATAGATGTCATAACCTACATGTTAACTGACAAATTAAATAACTGCAAATTATAATGAGTATTATTATATAATGAATTATAACTGCATATTATGATGAGTAACCTCATCACTTGAAGGGACACTAATGGATGAGGTCGAACTGGAAGCCATGTTAATCTTGGACTAAATCGGCCACCGTAGGAGTTAAAACGAAATCGGAATTGGGAGGAACAGAAACTAATATTTACTGGATGGTCATATACATTTTCACCGCTAGATGAGGGAAAATATCACACAGTGTAGCTTTAAAGATACCAAATGTTTGGAAGTTTCACAATGACAACTGCCTCTCCTTGGACTTGAAACATGACTGGCATTCATTTAGTGATCAAATAGTGAGAACACTTTTATAGAAATATGATGAAATTTTGTAATTATCATTTAAACCTGACTATTCTTTTTTATTGTTTGTCATAAATCAACATCTCCGGAAGATGTTATGGGGTTTCAAATCAAAATATGATTTTCTGAAGCAGGACATTCATTTCATACATGTCCACTGTAGAGGACACCAGGACTTACAGCATGTTTATCAGGCATTTTGGGCGACACAACTAGTAAATAGGGAAATAAATTATATTTCAATATTCCTATGAAATATTAAATATTATAATGAAAATCTTGCCAATTACAACTCCCATTATTTACACTTCTTCTTTCATTACATGTTGCCACAAGAACACATTAATATGCAAATTAGAGGCAATGTATAAATACATTGTATATAATGGGAAAACCCACTTATGGCCATTTTACACACATATTGCATAAAGCAAAATATGGTACAAAAAATCTTGAAACCTAAATCTTGATTTGTTGATTTTTTTCCCCCAAAAAAATCCCATTGTTTTTGCCTATTCATGTCCTGGTGTACAGAGGACACAACATAACAAATGAATGAAATATTTTTCAAAAATGCCATTTTTACATTTTTTTCTTATGCTCTCTAAACTCACAAAACTTTTTTTTCTGGTTCTCAGGAGGATGTGGTTTCAGAAGACTAAAAATATAGTGCAGCAGCTGTAAGAAATACCTTTATGGTTATTTTATGATTTTTTTGACAGATGTGGTCTCTTTGAACTGTTGAAAAGAGCTGCTTGAAGATTCTTCAAAAATTATTTTTGTGTTCCACAGAAGAATTGTAGCAAACAAAGATTGGAACAACATGAGAGTGAGTCGATGACAAAACCATTTTGCACATAATTTTCTATTTGAAAAGCTACAGGTGTCTAAGGGGCTGTTTTCAAATAAAAACGTAAAACATTTGAAGTGTTTTGGTCGTTCATTTACATGACAACAGATTATTGGGGGCCTGGAAATACAAACTTTTGAAAAGGGGTTTCAAAGTGCAAATTTGTGAAAACGGTGATGTCATGCACATGCGTATTATGTGTTCAATCTATATAGGCGCGTAGTGTTTCTTTACAAAGTGACATCGCCAACTACTGGCCTGGATTGATAATACAGCGTTTTTAGTCCTTTTCACAGATCCGTGTGAATGGGGATCGTTTTGACAATGTACATTGTTTCCGTGTACACATACAGTTGGGCTGGGCGATATGGCTGAAAATTGTATCACGATTTAAGTGTTTCATAATGGTATCATATTGATAATTATTTATATTTTTTTATGACCATAAAATAAGGACCAGGAGAAAAATATATTACAATTTTTAAAAAAAAAACCTTAACCTTCCTCTGATTATAATCCCCTCAGTTATAAAGGCAGAAATGTCAACACAAGCATGGGAAACACTCAAATAATTAAAATGTAAACATGTTCATACTCAACGCATCCGCACGAGCGCGAGGGTGCGTGTGGCAACAATTACGCCATTTGACATCACGCGGAATCTGCGGTTGTGCGCGTTGAGTGCGCATTTCGCTTGGCGATGTACTTTCCGCGCGGCTCCGCAACCGAAGATGCATGAGTTTGAGGCGAATCTGGCCGAGCATGACGTCTCATCACACCGGCACCCAGTTTGCGCATCTAAATCAGTTGCAAAATGAGCCATCAATAGCAGAAATAAGCCCTTTTATTAAGCCCTTTTTAATGAAGATCCATGTTTAATAAAAAATGATCACGAAACTAATTGAAAATGTTTAGAGAAATTAGAAAATATTTAAGAGATCAATAATTTAGTTGTATACATGTTCTCTCATCCATATATTCTGTTCTAATGTCACAAGTAATACTGGGTTTTGCACGATTCTTTCGTAGTGTAGTTTTAGTCAAGTTTACTAAAGTAAACATTGTCACGTGCGTACCTTACTACTTCTCACCGCGGTTTCCTGATAGTTTATACAATTACTCCGAGTACTCTGTTGTTTCAAAGAATTACAATGGCGAGCGTGTCGAGTATAAACACCTCCCCAAACGGACAAGGCGCATGCGCAGTCAGCGGAGGCTCACGCTGTGGAGCCAGACGAAAGTATAAAAAAGGCTTAAGGTGGTAAAACAAGTTTGTCTTGGTGGGGACGACGGTCTTGCATAATTTGCAGACGACATTGGTCTGACTACGGTCAGACTTATACAATCCAAAAAACAGGTGACTTGTTTTCCAGTAGAGTTGTTCCGATTCCGATACTAGTATATATTCCGGTACGGAATACTTGTTTTGTTGTAGAGATTATTTTCCGATTAATATACAGTGAGGAAAATAAGTATTTGAACACCCTGCTATTTTGCAAGTTCTCCCACTTAGAAATCATGGAGGGGTCTGAAATTGTCATCGTAGGTGCATGTCCACGGTGAGAGACATAATCTAAAAAAAAAAATCCAGAAATCACAATGTATGATTTTTTTTGTAACTATTTTTTGTAACAATGTAACTATTTATTTGTATGATACAGCTGCAAATAAGTATTTGAACACCTGTCTATCAGCTAGAATTCTGACCCTCAAAGACCTGTTAGTCTGCTTTTAAAATGTCCACCTCCACTCCATTTATTATCCTAAATTAGATGCACCTGTTTGAGGTCGTTAGCTGCATAAAGACACCTGTCCACCCCATACAATCAGTAAGAATCCAACTACTAACATGGCCAAGACCAAAGAGCTGTCCAAAGATACTAGAGACAAAATTATACACCTCCACAAGGCTGGAAAGGGCTACGGGGAAATTGCCAAGCAGCTTGGTGAAAAAAGGTCCCCTGTTGGAGCAATCATTAGAAAATGAAAGAAGCTAAATATGACTGTCAATCTCCCTCGGACTGGGGCTCCATGCAAGATCTCACCTCGTGGGGTCTCAATGATCCTAAGAAAGGTGAGAAATCAGCCCAGAACTACACGGGAGGAGCTGGTCAATGACCTGAAAAGAGCTGGGACCACCGTTTCAATTTCCTTGCTCGCTGCGGCACTCATTTTACACTTGTCACTCCACGCTGGTTCTGTTACTGAAGAATCCAACACGAGACAACAATATGACGCAACCAAACATGATACTGTTACATGATTGGCTATGAGCGTGTCACTCTCCATGTTGCTAGGTTACCAGAGAGTGAGAGCCTTTGTTCATGCAACCAAACTTGCTTCGCAACCTCTGGTTTCTTCCAACAAAGAAAAAAAACTAAACGTTTTATCGAACGCATTTTTTATGGATATCGTTTACGGGTCTATCGCGATACATATCGTTATCGTTTTATCGCCCAGCCCTAACATACAGTACCCTTAATTTCAAAAATAAAATAATCAATTAACTTTTCAAACTAGGCAATGATGTCGATAGAAATGTCTAAAATATTATTTATGCTGATATTACGCTGAAATATATGCTCAAATATTCACAATTACATAGATAAAATAATTTGATGGCATCAGAAAATATGGCATCATTTTTATATTTATATTTCTCATCCTCATTATCTTTTGCCTAATGCCTGCCTCAATTGTGTCTTTTCTCACAAGATTAATCTTGGCAGCTGTAAGAATTTCAACCCTCAAAGACAAGTTGAAATGGCATTACCTTTTATAGCACTCAAAGCACAACATTTCTCTAATGGTAATAATCCTGTTTGAATTTGGGATTTCAAAGCGTGAATGTTAAGATCCATTTATAGGAGAGCAAACACATTAATGTCATCGCAGATTGAAGATTTAAAGATCATCGCCTTGCAATGGAAATGCTAATTATTCAACTTGTTTGTCAAGTAATTTCCTTCCATTTAAACAAACAAGCTTTACGTACTTTGTCATTTAGTACAGTACAACATGGACTCTTAGCAGGGGATTAAAAAGTCACTATTGGACAACAAACCATTAGTACAAATCCTGTTATTGCAGAGATAACCATCACGTGTTTTTCCACAGTGATCTGTGAGAGGATATAATCATTTATACCAGGGCCGTTTTAGGCATAGGCAAACTAGGCGGTCGCCTAGGGCGCCATCAGTAGGGGGGCGCCAATAAGCGCATATGTTTGTGTGTAAAGGGTGTCACGGTCACCCTAAAATGTTATTGCCGCCCCCACTAGTTCCCCCACACTATTGGATCAGAGAACTGTCAATCTGACGATTCCTATATGCCATCAGATCAGAGTAGGCTACTGTCAAAAAAGTTCGTGTTTGGAGCGCTCAACAACACCATTAGATCAATGAACTCGGTCAATGCTTTGGCAAGGTAACACTTTTTTAACCATAAAATAAAGCTAAATTCAAACTAAAGGCCAATTAAAATAACAGGTACAAATCTGTATTTTGTTAGGGCAGTATTTGTGGCAGTCTAGAAATCACGCTGTGAATGGGCAGATAGCATTGCTCAGTGTGTATGTTAGAGGCAAAATATAACTGTACACTTACTTCAGCATTTCATGATTATCAGTTATATTTTGACTCTACAAAGCTTTCTTCTCTTAACTGCACCTCCAAAATATTTTTGCGCCAATGCATTGTTAAAAGAATCAGTGTGTTTTGTAATTGTCCCATATAAAACTTTAGCGGCCAATTTAAAAATGGTAAATGTGCAAATTCACAACATGAATACATCCTTTATTAAATCACATTGACGAATTTAACGCATCTTTACGGATGGTGTTGAATGCTGAATCGATTCATTCAGTTCTAATAGTGCTTAACGCAAGCAGTGTCGTACACACAGAGGGCAAAGTGTTGGGTTATTTAAAGGGGATGTTCACGCATCAATGACTAACAAAAATCACACTGAATCAGGATTTATTCTTATTACTTTCATGTGAAATGTACTAATAACATATAATAATTATGTAGTTATGTCTGAGAACAATTTCTTAGCAACTAGGGAATGCACAAATATAGGCTATATATTATAGGCCTAGGGCTATACAGGCATCTGGCTATTAATTTGAATCCTTATTAACAAATATATACAAATATAATTTGGTATGTATGTATTTGTTCATTAATACCAATGTTGCAATGGGGGCACCAATAAGGATTTCGCCTAGGGCGTCAGAATGGCTAGAAACGGCCCTGACTTATACTCCTCAAGGTCATGGGAAATCAACATTTTTCCATGTTTGCACAAAGTACCAATGCACTTGAGGTGGGCCTACATCCAGCATTAGCAGGACAGTTCAATGTGTTCACGAAAAAAGTCACATTGAGATATATTATGACAAGAGTCAACTATATAGCAAAGGCAGATTATATCTAAAAGGTTCTCAGTTAAAGGGTGTATTAAAGGGTTATACTTTTCCATAATAGGTTTGTTTAGGCAGAAGTGGTAGCCTATTATATTTGTAATAATTGAAATCAACTTGATATAAAACCATTTAGTGCTAGATTTATAGCATTTGCTCGATGACAAAGCCCATAAGGTTCTATAAATATTGAGGGGTTGTATATATTTTTTTACATTCTCTGTATCATGGTCAAGGATTGTCCGCAGGCAGTGAGTTTCATCCCACCTGCTTGGCTGCTTATATGCGTTTTATAAAATAAATTAAAAAAAGATGCTGACACACAACCTAAAGTCGACAGTGAACAAACCTTGATGTTTAAAACACAACAGCTCATGTCGGTCCATCTAGTTCCTCTACAAAGTATTCGCCTCCACAGGTTAAAGCCTGACAATATAACGATTTTCATCCTTCATATTTGACAATAAATAAATCATTTCAAATCTATGGCAAGTAACAGGTAGCCTAAAAAAACTCTTAATGTACCGGCAGCTGTAATACAAAATAAAAAAAACCTCTCATTCAAAGAACGGCAAAAGTACAAACATGACCGTCAGGTTGTCAAACTTACATGCGAGCATGCATGATCAAATGTGAAGGTGCGCGTGCCGCGAGAGAATAATCATGCACCTTTAGTCCTACCACTCGATGAACTTGACGTGTCCACTCGGGATGAGGTGCTGTCGAGATTCTTCTCCATTGTAATAGTCTTTGTTTCCAGTTTTCTCTCCGTGTGTAGCGCACTTGTGGGGGGCAGATTGTGACTGTTGCTCTTGAGCGTTCAGCAACTTCAGCTGATGCTGTCTGATGCAGTCGCGGATGCGCGTCACCGACCAGGCGCGCTCTCGATGCCAGTGTTGTTTTCATATGGTTAGTCAACTTTTTAAAAGAGCTATTTTTTTAAAGATTTATTTAGAATTAGTTTGTATTTTTTCTTTTTTTTTTGCATGAATCCTGTATGTGAAAATAAGTAGGCTATATATTAATCAAATATATTGCTTCATGCAGTGTTTTTTTATATAAATCAAATGTAAATCCATGTCCCTGTTACACTTAATGTTGTCAAATTTCCCTGGTTAAATAGTATCACATTACATTAAAAAAAAAATACAATTTTAATTTTATATTTTTCCATTAAATATGTAAATCAAGTATAAATCTCATCAAGTTAGTGCTTTAAGCATGTTTACATTTATTCCAAAATAATAACTAAAGGTGGTAACAATTTAAACAATATATTTTATTTGTGAACTGGTGTTTCAATAATCAACTTATTGTCGGATTATCAGTCATGCTCAGTAAACACTGTACACAGACACAAAGGCCTATCTTTAATTTTACCAAGCTGATCATCATGTTTTCAGGCCATTTCAGGTTTGATTTTGACATGATATAAAACGGTGATATCTAAGTGGCTGAGCGGTTTACTTACTTTTTAATTAGCCTTCCCATTGCCGAATGCGCACAAAAACAAGAGGCGAGATTTATTCGCGTGAACCAATTATAACCAAATAATAGAGCAATGGAGGCACCTCTCATGTGACTTTATTCATTCTCAATTACCCAATATCTCATCCAATAGAGACAGAGCGACACGTGTCATAATCTGAAGACCACGCCCACCGGGGGGGCAAAATCAAACTCCATTGCGTGAGGCTGCCTCCTTGTCTTTTTTGACTTATAACAAATAAACAGAACAATGTCTAAAAGCTGATATGTGACAAAGTGTACAGCAAACAAGCTAAACAACCCAGAACGAAAAACCCAGAAGATTTATAAGCTGCTGACTCAAAAAACAAGCATTTAAGGACAAAAATGTAGATACAGGCAATTGAGACAGCATGTCGTGCTCTATATTACACTGAGAACTACGCCCATTAGAGGGGAATGTAATCAGAGGCAGGAAATATAATATATAAAACTGACATGTGGACATTTGATTTAACAGTGACACATGTTTACTG
The DNA here is from genome assembly GCA_023566225.1 of Romanogobio albipinnatus. Taxonomy (NCBI): domain Eukaryota; kingdom Metazoa; phylum Chordata; class Actinopteri; order Cypriniformes; family Gobionidae; genus Romanogobio; species Romanogobio albipinnatus. The sequence continues at coordinate 66,132,911 of CM042239.1, read as the reverse complement.
AACACATAGGCACGCACAGGCACACTGAGTGTCAGGATCCCAAAATGTACCCATTCTTCCTGCTGAAGCTTCACGTCTTGCCTGTATCCACTTTTGTCTCCTTAAATGCTCGTTTTTTGGGGGTCGACAGCTAATAAAAACTTATTTCTGTGTTTTTTAGCTTGTTTGCTGTACACCTTGTCACATATCAGCTTTTAGACATTGTTCTGTTTTTTGTTATAAGTCCGAAATTACAAGGAGGCAGCCTCACAATGACAAGTCAATGGAGAGCGTTGGATTGTTTTCCCCCTCGGTGTGGGCGTGGCCTAATTACGCTCTGTCTCTATATTTTTGAGGCACATTTTTGAGGAGGCACCTTGCCTCCTTGGAGGAAACGCCCCTGATATAATTTTTTTTTTATATGCTTCGTACAGGGTGGTTCTTTGCCTACATGTTGGGCATTAAAATCGTTTAATGCACAGCTAGCCGTGGATTATCTCTTACATGTACCAATGCCTGTCTGAATACTCGATTCTGATTGACTAAAACCACGGTCCGGACCAAACAGACAACATTTGGTCCGACAAAAAGAGGTAGTCCCAATCCGGATCAAACTGAACAAAGGTTTGGTTCGTTTCTAGTGTGAAAGCATTTTCTGTATGGTTCAGACTTTCAGACCATTTACAGGAAGTTCCTGTTAATGTTTAAATATTATAATGTTATTTTTAAATTTCATCTAGGCTATTTTGATTATGAAAAGTGTAAAGACGCGCAATATGTCAGAAGACAGAAGGCCAGAAATGATTTTGACCACTTCATTAAGTTGTGTTTTGTAGAAAGCATTTCTTTAAAGTGAATTTCATTTTGTATAAATTAATTTTAATCAACATTTAATCAGATAATTGTCTGTATTTCTCAGCAAAGAGGGGTAACATCACTGTTTTTGAAGTAAATAAACTGACAGCTTCGTTGTTAATAGAGAGACGCTGAACAGCTGAATTCTCACATCTCTCTCTCTCTCTCTCTCTCTCTCTCTCTCTCTCTCGTGATAATGCATTCAAATGAGTGCTATAATTCATTAATTTAAATAAATGTAATCTTACGCACTACTTTATCTGTGTCTGATTCAAAGTGGGCAGGATGCTAGATCTGATGAGTCGTAACTGTCACACTTTCATCGGTTGTGTCCGAAATCGCCAACTATACCCTTAAATAGGGCACTATTTGAGGGGACAGCCATTTGTAGTGCTGTCCGAAACCATAGTGGACATTATTGAGTGCACTCATTCAATCCCACAATACACCCCAATAACGAGTGTACAACTGATGTTCACTCAATGGCTAGAGAATACCCATAATGCACTGTGAGAGTCGCGCGCTAAAATGAATTCCCGCGTCTTGCCAGGAGATGGCGCCCACAATTGAATCAATCATCCATCCATTTCCCAAACCGCGCTAGTCCAGTGTAATATCATACACATATAAATTCCTTTTTAATTGATTAGTAAATTCTTTAAATACGATTTATACATGCTAGTTTCCATGGCAGAGTTCAAGATAACTCTTTTCATTACTACTGGAGCTGCCAGTTTGCTACGTTTCAAATAATGATTAAATGGCAAGCACAAACAATGTAAAAGCGGCAGCCCTTCTGCACTCCGTGTCTGAATTCGCTCACTCGTTTTTATTCACTCCTTCAAGTGGGTTATATTAGCGGAGTAATATAGGGAATATAGGGGGCGATTTCGAACACAGCAATTGTGTTTGGTTTTCATTTTTTTAGTTTGCTTATGGTTTTCTGTTTCCTTTGTTCTCCTTTTCCCGCCACTAGTTTGTCACCACAATATTCGATTTAACGATCACACCTGTTTGTATTCTGTTCATTATCACTGTGTATTTAAAGGTTCCGTGTGTAGTGTTTATGAGGATCTATTGACGGAAATGCATTATAATATACATAACTATGTTTTCAGTGAAGTATAAAGACCTTACATAATGTACCGTTATGTTTATATTACCTTAGAATGAGCACCGCGGATCCTCTTACAGTGAAGTCACCATTTTGTGCCGTCATGTTTCTACAGTAGGCTAACCCTAAACGGACAAACTTCTAATCTACTCTCTGGCCTTGTCCCAAATGGCACACTTCATGTGCACTTTCGGTCTTGTGGACTTACAATGGCCGCTGTGTGCACGTGTCCGTTAAGTCCACGAGACCGTAGGGTGTCTCATTTGTCATTTTAGGTCTCAGAAGGGTGCTCGCGAGCGCCCCCTCGATGTGCACATCTCTGGTAAAAATCGCGTTTGGGGGGTAAAATATGTGTTTTTTTGGTAGGGTTGCCCATAGATATACATAACAAAGGCTAGATGTCTCATCCGCGCTGCTGGCCAATGGAGGTCGACGCCTGCACCTGGCGGCCATCTTGTCACAGTCAGCTCGCTCACTCGTAACATTGTGTTTTAATGGTGCATGTACTTTTTAAATAACCATAACTTGCTCAATTTTCTACCGATTTTCAAACTGTTTGGTTTGTTATAAACGTCAGAGATGTAGTTATGACACTGCATACTTAGGAATAATTATTCAAAATTTGTTGTATATAAGAGTATTTGTGTTCGTGCAGATCACTCACCTTATATCAGGTACCACAGAGCCCACCAGAAAGCTTGCCTAAGATAAGATGGCCGTCGGTGATGACGTTAGAGACTCCGCCGTAAGACATCTAGCCTTTATTATGTATATCTATGGGGTTGCCTGCTATATTTTGTATTCCTGGGGCTAAATATCACATAATTGGGGTTCACATAAACCGCAAACTACTGTATTGGCCCCCGTAGCATCTCTTTATGCTCCGAAAGGGAGGGGTGAGCATTGGGGGGGTGCAATTCACAACCTCACCGCTAGATGCTACTAAAAATCACACACTGCACCTTAAAGTCCCTCATTTTGGTTCATTCAGTTGTCTAGTATTGTTTGTGCTACGCATACTGTTTCGTAGAATCTCGCTTTAGTTTGTAGCTTAGTGGATTTAATTTAATAAACTTAATTTTGAATTGATTCTGAATCATTTTTATCTTTATTGGAAGCTAAACGTTACAGTAACTGATGAAAATAACCGTAATTTTTACCCTTTCGGTCAAATATTGTGTAAAAAAAAACAACAACACCTGTGGTCAGTTTTGGGGGTAGCGCATTAAAAGTAACTTGAGTTACGTAATCAGATTACTTTTTCAAGTAACTAGTAAAGTAACCCATTACTTTTCAAATTTAATTTACCACAAAATATCTGAGTTACAGTTTCAAATAAGTAACACAAGTTATTGTTCTCCCAGTTATTGACTGACGCTCTCTTGTCCCAATGTTGAGAGAAATCGTAATTGCAAAGGCGCTCTGTGTAAACATGATGGCTATTGTAGTTCTAGAGTAATGTGAGCAGGCATTTACTCATCTCACTTGCAAAAAAAGATTCAGTATTGCTAAAAAAATTATGCAAAATCAGAATACTATGCAAACCTCCAATAATGAAATGTGAAACATTTTTATTCATTTAATCTCACTTTGTTCACCAATGTACTTGCTGCTGACCTTAGATGATTCAGTTAAACTATAGCAAAAATGACTTTAGATTTTTAGTTTTTATTGATAAAGTGAAAACAAATATTCTTCTGCCATTATCCAGAATGGCAGCGCAGCTAAAAGTTTTGTTAGCGGTCTACAGACGTAAATTTGCATTTCCTTCAGCCTGAGGCTTATTATTTCAATTATGGTGTATGAGTCTTTACATTTGCCCAAAAATAAAAAAAATTGGTATAAAAAAAACAAACACAAAAAAACACAAAAGCAAACAAGCCCAGTTGAGAAAACGTAACGCAAAAGTAACGTAACATTACTTTTCTTAAAAAGTAATTAGTTACTTTTTAAAGGAGTAACTCAATATTGTAATGCATTACTTTTCAAAGAAACTTTCCCCAACACTGCCTGTGGTGACTGCTAGTCTTTTAGAGCAGTTAATAAACAGTAATGGCAAAAGTATAACGAGAATAAATGTAGCTCTGAGAAAAAGTCAGCATCAGTGTTTGAACACTTTTATCTAATGCAGATTCATACAGTGGGTTTTCAGTATCCAAATACTTTGGGGGCCAACTGTATATTGCATGATCCATCAGTAACATTCACACTGAACTAGAATCTTGATCTAGCATACCACTATAGTATGATATACCGCTATAGCCTACCGTACCACTATGTCTTTTCAGTTTGAGACTTGCTACTCAGAACTGGCAGTGCTGAGAACACACTGCCACGCTGAAACTTGATTTACAGTTTCATGGAGGATGGAAAAGAGTATATAAAAAGACTGCTCAGAAACGAGCAGATGGGATTTGACATTTCTGACAGCATTTCGAACGGCAATAACCGGCATTTACACAATCTCTGGAATATACATCCATTATTTTACCAGTATTGCTCAAGATGTTGTGCTGTTATTCTATCATAAAAGTGATCTAGCAATATCTGTATATTAGAAATTTTGCTTTAAAAGAAGTAAACGTCATCATCATCATCACTTTTTCCTGAAACCATAATTAACATCATAAATTAAACACCAGCAATCAACATCCACTACCCAAGCTGTGATAATGAAATGCTGGTGAAAGGAAATGAAGAGCTGGAGAACACGTAGGAGGGCAAAACTCCTCACAGGAGAAATTAAGCATCCACTGTAGACAAACTTTATATCTTTCAGAGAAGAGGATAAAGAAGGATTTGGCTCCATTTGCTCAATGCAGTAATTCACTGACTCCATCCCACATCTGACTGTACTGTACTGTATAGTGAGTGCGTACAAGAGATTGCAGCCTGGAGACTAAGAAGATAATGTCTGAGCTATCAAGTGTGATGAGCTTACGTAACTGAGGACTGAGGCACATGCAGAATATGGGAGTTAATGTGGACATGACACAGAGGAAAACACACGAGAACGAGATGCAAGCAGCTGACTAGCTTCCAATTAGCATTAGATGTTATTTCACTCAAACATGCTCATTTAACCTTTCTGTGGCTCGCCCGCAGCTCTGAAAACAAGTTGATAAAATGCAGCTAGAGATAATTAGCACTGAAAAAAACAATGACCAAAATAAAAATCGAATTATTAACGGTTGTCCCTGGCAGCAGATGTGTATAATATAATACACTCACCTAAAGGATTATTAGGAACACCATACTAATACTGTGTTTGACCCCCTTTCGCCTTCAGAACTGCCTTAATTCTACGTGGCATTGATTCAACAAGGTGCTGAAAACATTCTTTAGAAATGTTGGCCCATATTGATAGGATAGCATCTTGCAGTTGATGGAGATTTGTGGGATGCACATCCAGGGCACAAAGCTCCTGTTCCACCACATCCCAAAGATGCTCTATTGGGTTGAGATCTGGTGACTGTGGGGGCCATTTTAGTACAGTGACCTCATTGTCATGTTCAAGAAACCAATTTGAAATGATTCGAGCTTTGTGACATGGTGCATTATCCTGCTGGAAGTAGCCATCAGAGGATGGGTACATGGTGGTCATAAAGGGATGGACATGGTCAGAAACAAAGCTCAGGTAGGCCGTGGCATTTAAACAATGCCCAATTGGCACTAAGGGGCCTAAAGTGTGCCAAGAAAACATCCCCCACACCATTACACCACCACCACCAGCCTGCACAGTGGTAACAAGGCATGATGGATCCATGTTCTCATTCTGTTTATGCCAAATTCTGACTCTACCATCTGAATGTCTCAACAGAAATCCAGACTCATCAGACCAGGCAACATTTTTCCAGTCTTCAACTGTCCAATTTTGGTGAGCGCGTGCAAATTGTAGCCTCTTTTTCCTATTTGTAGTGGAGATGAGTGGTACCCGGTGGGGTCTTCTGCTGTTGTAGCCCATCCGCCTCAAGGTTGTGCGTGTTGTGGCTTCACAAATGCTTTGCTGCATAGCTCGGTTGTAACGAGTGGTTATTTCAGTCAAAGTTGTTCTTCTATCAGCTTGAATCAGTCGATTAAACACCTCTGATTGGCCATTGTGTTCACGCACTCAACATATGTCTGTGATTGGCTACAACGATCAACACTCTTCACCAAGTACTTACACAAATACACACACACGTTTGAAAGCAGGTGTCTATCAGTGGATCCCTCTATCAGTGGATAAATTAGGGATCCACTTATAGACCTCCCTTTCAAACACTCTTGTGTACACACACACACACACACACACACACACACACACACACACACACACACACACACACACACACACACACACACACACACACACACACACACACACACACACACACACACACACACTCTTGAGCAGTTCTTCAGTGGTTCTTTAGGGTGGTTAAGGTGCTATATAGCACCACTACCATATAATGAACCTGTTAAGTCCAGTGTGGTTCTTCAGCAGTTCTTTGGGGTGGTTAAGGTGCTATATAGCACCACTACCTTATAAAGAACCTGATAAGCCCAGTGTGGTTCTTCAGCGGTTTTTCAGTGGTTCTTCGGGGTGGTTAAGGTGCTATATAGCTCCACTGCCATACAAATAACCCCTCAAGCCCCTGTATAGTTCTTTAAAAGTTCTTTAACGCTCTCTTAGTCTGTTAGTTTAGTTGGGGAAAGGATTAAAAAACACATTTTTAAAACTATATTAAAATACATTGTATTTCCTGAAGATAACATGGTTCTCAACCTTTTTGCCCCACAAGACCCCCCTGTAAGGAAATATTCCAGGGCCCCCACACTAGACTTTTTGACCTCAGAAAAGCATAAAAGTTTTTAAAAACAGCTTTTGCCGTTGTAAATTCTCATTCATAGCAACACATATAATATGAGAGTGGAGGAACATATATTTAAAATCTAAGGAGAATGGGGTGGGATGCAACAAGACAGTTTGGATACTGAGAGCTGTCAATTGCAGTTTAAATTATGTGGAAGGATGAATACAATTGGAGGATGAGAGAAAGGCAAGACATGGTGATTGGCTTTAGTCTTTGAATGAATGTACTATACCTGTATAGCCCCTTTAAAGATAGGTGCTATATATAGCACTTAAAGTGGTTCTCCAATGATTACAAGCCAATGAACCACTTTTAGTGCTATTTAGCACCATTTTAATTTGGAGTGTATATCTGTGTAAGCGCTCGGTGAAGAGCGAGCGTCATTGAAGCACTTGGTGAAGAGAGTTGATCATTGTAGCCAATCACAGGCATATATGTGGAGCGTGTGAACACAATGGCCAATCAGAGGTGTTTAAGAATCTGTTCAACAGCGCTCAATGCTAAAGGGAAAGGCTGGTATCGTTACATTTTTTTAAAATTTCAGTACCGACTTGGTACCGAAGTTGGTACTTTTGACAACACTATTTATATTAATAGAAAAATGAGCCATCGCAGCAGTGTCACAGATTCTTGTGTATACGCTTCTGACACGTCGAGCCACTGAGCTCAAACCGTTAAAGGAGGTTCGAGTCTGGCCTCTCAGTCCTCTCGTCTCCTTTAACTCTTCACTGTCTGTCAGTAAAGAAGCAAAAACACAAGCTTTTGTTTTCATGTCAGTGGATGACTGATTAATTATGACACTCATTTCAAAAATAATAGCAGGCTGACAGAGAAACATATCAACTACTTTTTGAACACATCTTCAAGCACGAAAATAATCCAGCCTTCGCCGAAACAGCCATCTGTGCAGTTAAGAGACTCGAGTCCACTGTAATGTCTTCTGTCAAACTTGATAGATCTAAAATCTCAGATATAAAGTTTGAATTTCTTTCCCAAGACATATTTGTAAGGTTGCAATGTTTTCTCATTGAGCACAATAGCTGAAGAGCAACTGGCAGCTGCTGTCTGATCACATCAGGTGTTGAGTTGCCATATTAATATACAAAGCTGGGCAGATTACTTAGCAAATTGTAGTCAGTGTGGTTCTTAAGCGGTTCTTTGGGGTGGTTAAGGTGCTATATATAGCACCGCTATAAAGAACCTGTTAAGCCCAGTGTGGTTCTTCAGCGGTTCCTCAGAGGTTCTTAGGGGGGGTTAAGGTGCTATATAGCTGTGAGTTGCAGTTTAAATTATGTGGAAGGATGAATACAATTGGAAGGTGAGAGAAAGGCAAGGCATGGTGATTGGCTTTAGTCTTTGAATGAATGTACTGTACCTGTATAGCCCCTTTAAAGATAGATGCTAAACACGTGCTGGTCATATAATTAGAATATCATCAAAAAGTTGATTTATTTCACTAATTCCATTCAAAAAGTGAAACTTGTATATTATATTCATTCATTACACACAGATTGATATATTTTAAATGTTTATTTTTTTTAATTTTGATGATTATAACAGACAACTAAGGAAAATCCCAAATTCAGTATCTCAGAAAATTAGAATATTACTTAAGACCAATACAAAGAAAGGATTTTTAGAAAAATTGGCCAACTGAAAAGTATGAACATGAAAAGTATGAGCATGTACAGCATAGAAAAATACTTAGTTGGGGCTCCTTTTGCCTGAATTACTGCAGCAATGCAGCGTGGCATGGAGGCGATCAGTCTGTGGCACTGCTCAGGTGTTATAAGAGCCCAGGTTGCTCTGATAGTGGCCTTCAGCTCTTCTGCATTGTTGGGTCTGGCATATCACATCTTCCTCTACACAATACCCCATAGATTTTCAATGGAGTTAAGGTCAGGCGACTTTGCTGGCCAATTAAGAACAGAGATACCATGGTCCTTAAACCAGGTACTGGTTGCTTTGGCACTGTGTGCAGGTGCCAAGTCCTGTTGGAAAATGAAATCTGCATCTCCATAAAGTTGGTCAGCAGTAGGAAGCATGAAGTGCTCTAAAACTTCCTGGTATACGGCTGCCTTGACCTTGGACCTCAGAAAACACAGTGGACCAACACCAGCAGATGACATGGCACCCCAAACCATCACTGACTGTGGAAACTTTACACTGGACCTCCAGCAACGTGGATTGTGTGCCTCTCCTCTCTTCCTCAAGACTCTGGGACCCTGATTTCCAAAGGAAATGCAAAATTGACTTTCATTAGAGAACATAACTTTGGACCACTTTTTTTCCTTTTTGTCTTTAGCACAGGCAAAACGCTTCTGACGCTGTCTGTTGTTCAAGAGTGGCTTGACACAAGGAATGCAACAGCTGAAACCCATGTCTTGTATACGTCTGTGCGTAGTGGTTCTTGAAGCACTGACTCCAGCTCCAGTCCACTCTTTGTGAATCAAACATTTTTGAATGGGTTTTGTTTCACAATCCTCTCCAGGGTGCGGTTATCCCTATTGCTTGTACACTTTTTTCTACCACATCCTTTCCTTCCCTCCGCCTCTCTATTAATGTGCTTGGACACAGAGCTCTGTGAACAGCCAGCCTCTTTTGCAATGACCTTTTGTGTCTTGCGCTCCTTGTGCAAGGTGTCAATGGTCATCTTTTGGACAAGTCAGCAGTCTTCCCCATGATTGTGTAGCCTACAGAACTAGACTGAGAGACCGTTTAAAGGCCTTTGCAGGTGTTTTGAGTTAATTAGCTGATTAGGTGTGGCACCCGGTGTCTTCAATATTGAACCTTTTCACAGTATTCTAATTTTCTGAGATACTGAATTTGGGATTTTCCTTAGTTGTCTGTTATAATCATTTAAAATAAATAAACTTCTGAAATATATCAGTCTGTGTGTAATGAATGAATATAATATACAAGTTTCACTTTTTGAATGGAATTAGTGAAATAAATAAACTTTTTGATGATATTCTAATTATATGACCAGCACCTGTACATAGCACTTAAAGTGGTTCCCCTATGATTACAAGCGAATTAACCACTTTTAATGCTATTTAGCACATCAGGTGTTGAATTGTCATATTGATATAAAATGCAGGGCAGATTACTTGCAAATTGCAGTACGTTATTGATTACGAATTACATGTAATCAGGGTCGCCAGATTACATGTAGTCAGGTACTACCCAGCAACAATACAGGACACTAAAGCTTATTTCTGAACCCAGGCTCTACATTAAGACGAGTATAATAAATTCCAGCATGCTATGTGCTTGCTTTAAACAGGTGGTGACCTAATTCCAGTGTACACCTGTGATCGCTATCTCATCTCGTAATGCTCAAGTAATGTGTTTTGGGAGCAAGACCTTTATAATAATGGTGTCAGGTTCTCAGAATTATTGTCTTTGACCCCTGGCTCGTCTTGCGGCAAGTTGTGGTGCTTTGCATGAGAGAACATGTTATCCTCATCATTTATTAATTCCATATCCATTCATTTCTCGTATCAGATATGCATGATCCCGACCTGCCACTGTATTGGCATTCTGCTTCTGCAAGTCTCAAATCATCATCGTGCATTAAAGAATTGAAACAGCAACCAGATGACCTTTAGAAGCTCTTAAAGAGCATATTATCACAGCAAATATGACTCAAGTACACTATTCACATGCATTAAGGAGGAGGGTTTCATATATGATATCTGATTACATGTCTGCCGCTACTGACATCATTCCCAATTAGTGAACTGTAGGTAACTAGGTTTATTCCTACACTTTAGTCAAGCTAATTCTATCAGGCACAGATGGTAAAACTTCATGGAAGATATCAATCTTCATCTCTGAGGCAAACCTTAAAATCACTGCCAGATGCTTCTAAAGCACATTCACCAAAAATCAAAATATGCAAACGATTTGACGCTATGTTCTGATATGCATAACTGTCATAAAAGCTGACAAGTTTGATATTGCATATATACCAGTCAAAAGTTTGTAATCAATAATAATTTTGTGACATAATACAATTTAAAATAACTCTTTTCTATTTGTATATATTTTTAAATTGTACTCCTGTGATGCAAAGCTGCATTTTCTGCATCATTACTCCAGTCTTCAGGGTCACATGATCTTCAGAAATCATTCTAAGATGCTGATTGGTTGATCAATAAACATTTCTTATTGATATCAATGTTGAAAACAGCTGTGCTGCTTATTTTTTTGCAGAAACCATGATAGATTTTTTTCAGGATACTTTGATGGATAGATATAAAAAAAACACATTTATTAAAATATTTAAAAAAACGTTCTAACCCCAAACTTTTGAATCGTAGTGCATCACATTTACACAAAAATATAAACAGGAAAAACTCTTTTCAAAATGGGTAATATATGAAATGTTTCATAATCACTTAAAGGTGCAGTGTGTAGTATATATGAGGATATATTGACAGAAATGCAATGTAATATACATAACTGTTTTCAGTGGTGAATTAAGAAACTTACATAAAGAACCGTTATGTTTTTATTACCTTAGAATGAGCCGTTTCTATCTACATACAGTGTTGGGGGGGGGGTTAACGGAATACATGTACCGGCGTTACGTATTCAGAATACAAATTATGAGTAACTGTATTCCATTACAGTTACAATTTAAATAGTTGGTATATAGAATACAGTTACATTGTTGAAATCAATGGATTACATGACGATACTTCTCGGTTTCACGAGTTTATTCACTCTCTAAATAAATTAAAGGGATAGTTCACCCAAAAATGAAAATTCTGTCATTTACTCACTCTCAAGTTGTTCCAACCCTGTATGAGTTTCTTTTTTCTGCTGAACACAAAATAAGATATTTTGAAGAACGTTGGGAACCAAGCAGAGAGAGCAACCACACTGTAAAATCCAACAGTTGTTCTTACTAAGACTTTTTTAGTAAACTTTACTTAATGTCCAATAATTTGTTGAACTTGCTTAAAACAATTAAGTAATCTGAACTATTGTAAACTAAGTAATCTGAACATGCTATGCCTTCGTTACTTAGAAAACTCAAGTAAACATTACTTGACTGGTTTGAGTACCATTTTGCCTAAGCAAAAAAACAAGCAGGCGGGCGGGTGGGGCAATTTTTTATAGACTTATCACTCATTTCCTCCACTTCCTCTCACCATAATTGTGATTAGTGTTCCCTTTGGTTGGACACTTGGAACTTCATTCATATTATAGTAATGAACTTCCTATTAATGCTGCAATGCAACAAAAAAACAGTTTTATGATTTCAAAAGAAGGGAAGTAAGGGAAGTATATATATATATATATATATATATATATATATGTGTATGTATGTATGTATGTATGTATGTATGTATGTATGTATGTATATATATATATATATATATATATATATATATATATATATATATATATATATATATATATATATTTGTCCATTAATGATATATAACATAACTATATTTCATGTCAAATAATGATCTTTTAACATTATTTTTGCTAATATTTATGGCATAACCTTTTAATTGAGTTGATATAATCCCTCTATATTTGTCACAATATCATTTGTCACATACAGACTTCAACATTCAGCATGAAAAACACAACAATGGTAACAAGGATTTTTTTTATTTTATATTTATTTTTTTATTATTAATACGACCTTTACTATTTTACTTGCTGTCATTTTTGGGGTTATACTGACAAAAGACAAATAGTTAAATAAAGCCAAAAATAGTAAAACGAAGCAATTAATTTATTCATGCCACAATGCACTCTGGGAGTACACTTCCTCAGATCCCAGATAGAATTAAGTTGACAACTTAAACTTAAACGGTTTAAGTAAGAACAACTTAATGCAATTAAGTAATGCTTACTTAATTGAATTAAGGCAACGAGTTTGCACAATTTAATTAAGTAAACTGAACTAATTCATTTTTACAGTGCATTGACTACCATAGTAGGGAAAAAATACCATGGTAGTCAATGGTTGCTTTATCTGCTTTATTACAAAACATTCTTCAAAATATCTTATTTTGTGTTCAGCAGAAGAAAGAAACTCATACAGGTTTGGAACAACTTGAGGGTGAGTAAATGATGACAGAATTTTCATTTTTGGGTATCCCTTTAAGGCAAATCCATGCATTTCCCAGAAGCCCCAATATGAAAACGTGCGGTTTGCTTGATCAGTCACAATGGAGTCGGAAGAGGAGCAGCGGGAGCTGGAGGTAGACGACAGAGAACATCAGAGCCAGGGCAAGAATGCGTTTCTATCTTGGAAATTCAAACAGCATTTCACGTTAAAGAAAGAGAAGGGAGAACGAAATACAACTGTGCAGCCCAGCGTGTCAGTGAAGAGCGGCTCTGTGATCAGTTGTAAACGCTGCTCCGTCTGAAAGCACGAACGAATGAATCAGCCGTTTGAACGAATCGACTCACTCATTAAGATGGTCACCTGCTGCCACCTACTGGTGGTTTAGTTTCATCTTTTCAACATTTCTTATTTGTATATTCAAAAATATTTAAAATAATCTCATTACATTATTTAATGCAGTTGTAATTTTTCAGTGTAAATAATTTAATTTGATTGTTAACAGCCTATAGTGTCTTATTCTAATTTAATTTATAGATCAAATTTAAAAATATAAAATGAAAGCTGAAGCATCGCCTATATTTAATAATATTATGGAAAAATGCCCTTTATAAAAAGGTAAAAATATCACAAATATGCATATTTAAATACGTCAAAGCTGATTGAACACTGGTGAGAACATTGCTTCAGAATATATTATATTTACAAAAAAAAAAATCCAGACAAGCTAATTTTTTACTCGGACAAGTGAATAACAGATTTATTGTCCAAAGGACAAGAATGTGAAGAAGCTTAATGTCGAACCCTGGGCTAGGATTAGTGTGTGTCGCACTCGCAAGACTCGCAACTGGGGGTGTGGCATCACAATCCATCGGCACAACCCTAGTGGAAGTAATCCAAGAATTCAGAATACGTTACGCAGATTGAGTGATGTAACGGAATACGTTACAAATTACATTTTTGGGCATGTATTCTGTAACAAAATACATTTTGAAAGTATCCTTCCCAACACTCTCTACATACACCACGGGTCCCCTTACAGTGAAGTCGCCATTTTGCGCCGTCATGTTTCTAAAGTGGCCCTAAACGGACAAACTGCTCTACAGAGCGCTAGCTACTCTCTGCTGTCTCAGACAACGACATTTCTGTGTCGGCCACTGAAGACTAAGATTTTATTATTCAATATAAGTTTCTGTATTATTCTTTACTAATATTCATTATTATTTGTATTCATTATTATTTGTGTTGTATCATTCATAATTATTATTATTTGTATTGCATTATTATTTAGTCAGAGTAAGTCTGAACACATGAAGTGTGAGACATGGAGTGGGGATAATTTTGTACACAAGAATATGTAGCATAAGTTTTCCAATTATGCACATGTGACTGAAGTTTTCTGTAAGGAAGTATTGTTGTTGTTTTCCTACCAATGCGTATGACGTCACAACATGTTCTCTTTAAGACATATTTCGAACAATGAACAACAAGTTTCTCTATGCATATGTTCAAGGGTATATTGTGCCACGTGAAAGCTGGTAAACAATTATTTCACTGTTTAAGCAACCTATAAAATCCAGGAAGACAGAGGAAGAAGCTGGAATGAAGACCATCCATCAGAAAATTGTTTTCCTCTCCTATGTCTGATTTACAACAATAAAAAAAGAAATCTCTTGGCAAAATAACTGGTGTCCGGTCCTGTGAATTTAACCGGGGGAAAAGCTTAATTTTTAAGTCTACAGCCCCCATAGCTTCTCTATGGGCTTCGAAAGGGAGGGGTGATTGGTGGGCCATTGCAATTCACAACCTCACCGCTAGGTGGCACTAACATTTACACACTGCACCTTTAAGGGCCGTTTATGTGACAACTAAAAAACTTGAGCGTTTTGGCCATTCATTCTGTGTTTTGGGGGACGACAACGTACGTTTTTGAAAACGATAACATTATCTACGTGTAAACTGCAAAAATGCGAATTTGTGAAAGCGGTGACGTCATGCGCATGCGTATTATGTGTTCAATCTATAGATGCGTAGTGTTTATTTCCAAAGTGGCATCGCCAACTACTGGCCTGGAAGAACAAGGCAGCATTTTTATTCGCTTTCAAGGATTCGTGTGAACAGGGATGGTCTTGCCGAAAAAGGCAAAAGAAAAGCGGTTCTGTTTATAGTACATCGTTGTCGTGTAAACATACCCTCGTTTTGAAGGATCATGTGACACTGAAGACTGGAGTAATGACGCTGAAAAAATCTATGTATTAAAATAGAAAAAAATTCTTTTAAATTGTAATCATTTCAAAATATTACTGTTTTTACTGTATTTTTGATCAAACATATGCCGCCTTGGTGAGCAGAAGAGACTTCTTTCAAAAACATTTCAAATTCTTACTGACCCCAAAGTTTGTGTACCATTTTATATTATTTATTTTTAATTTTATTTTAGTGTTCTGTTCTCCGTGGGAGCCTGTTCATTCAAATGACTCGAAGCATTGGTGAATTTTTAAGGGCATGTGGGACAGTAGAAAATGAATACCATTTAACTCAGAAAGGCTGGCACAGTGCAGTTTGGTTGGAGTAATACAGTCATAAGTGCTCCATGCATAATTCAAAGCCTCTCTCATTGTCACATTCAGGAGGGTCTGGTAATACATCTCTGTCTGTGAGATATATGATTTTAATATATCATTAGTGGGCTGAAAATTAAGAACATCTTGTCTTTTACTCATTCGTTAAGTCCTCCATGATGAGTAGATACAGCAGATGACGTTAATGGATACATTCTATAATTTCTTTGAATGAACTGTTCCCGCATGACCTTCACAAAGAAGTTAAGAGTGCATAGGCTTTATCGGTGTTAACGAATAAAACACACTTTAGAAGAACTTTCAGGATTTCGGTGCGTTGGTGTGTTACTGAGGAAGTGGATTTCTGGGACATGAAATGAGCATGTCACCCAAGAATCCATCTGGGCATAGTCACTGGACATCAAGTGAGAATCAACAACCCCATATGGTAAAACAAGGTCAGTGGAACAAGCACACTCATAAAAACTGATGGAAACAACAGTCTTTTTTCCATAATGTATATAATTTTATCTTTATAAGCATCTCTTGCACTTACACATATCTTGTGTAACTGCATATGCACACGTGCACCACAGTTTTGATTCTGCCAGGCGGTGAAAACTTTTTGAATTTGAAGATCAAGGTAAATTGTACCCAATTTGTCTTCCAGTATATATCTGTTGCTTCTGAAGGGCAGTATTAAATGAAAAAAATGTGATATTTAAAAAAAAAAAAGAAGAAAAATGTAGACATCCTGTTCAAACGTTTTAAAAGCCCAAAAAAGTGCAGCCATCCTTTATAAAAGTAATCCACACGGCTCCAGGGGGTTAATAAAGGTCTTCTGAAGTGAATCAATGGGTTTATGCAAGAAAAATATCCATATTTAACACGGTATAAAGTAAAATGTCTTGCTTCCGCCAGACTGCTTTCAGTATTCAACTTACAGAAAAAGCATAGGTGCGATCTATGATGTTGGACGTGCCGTAAGCATTTTGAACTCGGAGTTACACTTTCTTTGTAAGTTGAATACTGAAGGCAGTAGATATTTTACTTTATAAAGTTTTAAATATGGATATTTTTCATACAAAACTCCATTGATTTGCTTCAGAAGGCCTTTATTAACCCCCTGGAGCAGTCTGGATTACTTTTATAATGGATGGATTTTTTAAATACAACTCAGATTGTGTTCATCTGAAACCTAGGATGGCTTGAAGGTCAATTTTCATTTTTGGGTGAACTAACCCTTTAAAGGAACACACTGACTTTTTGGGACTTTAACTTATTCACCGTATCCCCCGGAGTTAGATGAGTCCATACATACCATTCTCATCTCCGTGCGTGCCATAACTCTGTCTGACGCACCCACCGCTAGCCTAGCTTAGCACAAAGACTGGAGGTAAACGGCTCCAGCTAGCCTACTGCTCAATAAGTGACAAAACGTCAACATTTTCCTATTTACATGTTGTGATGTGTATATTTACATCGTGTACTAAGACCGATGGAAAATGAAAAGTTGCGAACTATACTCTCATTCCTGCGTAATGATCAAGGAACTTTGCTGCCGTACCATGGGTGCAGCGGCGCAATGATATTATGCAGTGCCTGAAAATAGGCTAACTTCCGTCAACATAACCAACGTGACAACCTGCTTGCACAGAGAGCGTACTGGGGACTATTTTCAGGCGCTGCGTAATATCATTGTGCCGCTGCACCCATGGAACGGCAGCCACATTTATTGAGCGGTAGGCTAGATGGAGCCATTTACCCCCAGTCTTTGTGCTAAGCTAGGCTAGTGGTGGGTGAGTCAGACAGAGTAATGGCACGCACCGAGATGAGAATGGTATGTATGGACTTATCTAACTCTGGGGGATACGGTGAATAAGCTAAAGTCCCAAAAAGTTGGCATGTTCCTTTAACTGCTCAGGACAAACAAGGGACTCATGAACAACAATCACCAAAAAAAAAAAAAAAAAAAAAAAAACCAGCTGTGGTAATGACACACAGTATTAAGAATCAAGGGTATGTAAACTTTTGAACAGGTCATTAAAAAAAATAAAATTAAAATTTTTATTTTTGTGTCTTGTGGACTATATGTAAACATATTTTATGTAAAATGTCTTATCCAGGACAGTACTAAATAAAAAATAACATGCATTTTGTATTATCCTTCTTATTTTGTTAAAATGATTCACATTTTGCAGATTCTGTAAGGGGTATGTAAAATTTTGAGCATGACTGTATATAGAGGCATACTTTAAAAATAAAAATAAATACATAAAACAACAAAATTACTGAAATTAATCTAAAATTAAAATGAACCAGAAAATAATAATAGAAAAAATAAACTAAAAATAATATTAAAAAATAAAAATAGTATCTCAATGGTGCAACCGGTTTTACCTCATCATTTGGCAGCCATTAAGTTTTCAAAAAAAAAAAAAAAACAACAACAAAAAAAGTAGGCCAAACTACAAGCTATGTTTCTTTTAAAGAACTTTATTCTTGAAATGAGGCTTCATTCATTATGATATTTTGACTAACTTAAATTGGGATTAAAAAACGCCTTAAGTCATTAACCCATAATTAATAATCATAATATACAGGTGCTGGTCATATAATTAGAATATCATCAAAAAGTTGATTTATTTCACCAATTCCATTCAAAAAGTAAACTTGCATATTATATTCATTCATTACACACAGACTGATATATTTCAAACGTTTATTTCTTTAAATTTTGATGATTATAACA
Organism: Romanogobio albipinnatus; assembly: GCA_023566225.1. Lineage (NCBI taxonomy): Eukaryota > Metazoa > Chordata > Actinopteri > Cypriniformes > Gobionidae > Romanogobio > Romanogobio albipinnatus. Next base: position 66,114,697 of record CM042239.1, on the reverse strand, counting down.
GACAACTAAGGAAAATCCCAAATTCAGTATCTTAGAAAATTAGAATACTGTGAAAAGGTTCAATATTGAAGACACCGGGTGCCACACTCTAATCAGCTAATTAACTCAAAACACCTGCAAAGGCCTTTAAATGGTCTTCAGTTTAGTTCTGTAGGCTACACAATCATGGGGAAGACTGCTGACTTGACAGTTGTCCAAAAGACGACAATTGACACCTTGCACAAGGAGCGCAAGACACAAAAGGTCATTGCAAAAAAGGCTGGCTGTTCACAGAGCTCTGTGTCCAAGCACATTAATAGAGAGGCGGAGGGAAGGAAAGGATGTGGTAGAAAAAAGTGTACAAGCAATAGGGATAACCACACCCTGGAGAGGATTGTGAAACAAAACCCATTCAAAAATGTGGGGGAGATTCACAAAGAGTGGACTGGAGCTGGAGTCAGTGCTTCAAGAACCACTACGCACAGACGTATACAAGACATGGGTTTCAGCTGTCGCATTCCTTGTGTAAAGCCACTCTTGAACAACAGACAGCGTCAGAAGCGTCTCGTCTGTGCTAAAGACAAAAAGGAAAAAAAGTGGTCCAAAGTTATGTTCTCTAATGAAAGTAAATTTTGCATTTTCCTTGGGAATCAGGGTCCCAGAGTCTTGAGGAAGAGAGGAGAGGCACACAATCCACGTTGCTGGAGGTCCCGTGTAAAGTTTCCACAGTCAGTGATGGTTTGGGGTGCCATGTCATCTGCTGGTGTTGGTCCACTGTGTTTTCTGAGGTCCAAGGTCAACGCAGCCGTATACCAGGACGTTTTAGAGCACTTCATGCTTCCTGCTGCTGACCAACTTTATTGAGATGCAGATTTCATTTTCCAACAGGACTTGGCACCTGCACACAGTGCCAAAGCAACCAGTACCTGGTTTAAGGACCATGGTATCTCTGTTCTTAATTGGCCAGCAAACTCGCCTGACCTTAACTCCATAGAAAATCTATGGGGTATTGTGAAGAGGAAGATGTGATATGCCAGACTCAACAATGCAGAAGAGCTGAAGGCCACTATCAGAGCAACCAGGGCTCTCATAACACCTGAGCAGTGCCACAGACTGATCGCCTCCATGCCACGCTGCATTGCTGCAGTAATTCAGGCAAAAGGAGCCCCAACTAAGTATTTACATGCTGTACATGCTCATACTTTTCAGTTGGCCAATATTTCTAAAAATCCTTTCTTTGTATTGGTCTTAAGTAATATTCTAATTTTATGAGATACTGAATTTGGGATTTTCCTTAGTTGTTTGTTATAATCATCAAAATTAATGTAAACATTTAAAATAAACATTTAAAATATATCAGTCTGTGTGTAATGAATGAATATAATATACAAGTTTCACTTTTTTAATGGAATTAGTGAAATAAATCAACTTTTTGATGATATTCTAATTATATGACCAGCACCTGTACTTTGTGCCTGTCGAGGACATAAATACGAACTAAAACCTTTTTCAGCACAAGAAGAGAATCAACTTCAAATCCAGGGCAAAAATACATCTATAGGTTATGAAAGCAATAATCTCAATTTTCTTCAATGTCTTGAGCACAATTGATATATGGCCTAATTTTAGAAAGTGAACCCCCTGCGGGCTTCATTAGAACCACCAAACTCACAAAATATTGGTTATTAAAAGAACACACTAAAAGTGTGTGTGTGTGTGCGAATGAAGCATTATTCAGTTGTCCTTCAATCTGTCCTGTATTATCCTGCAGAGAAGAGCTCGACAGACTTATGGCAAGTTAGACAAGAAGGGGGTAGGAGAGGTGAGGCTTCACTACGGCAATTATATTCCCGTCACCGCTAATGATGACAGGCAGTCTGACCTTAGAGTCAGCCATCAATCACTGCGTGGGTATCTAACTCTGGAAGCAGTGGCCTACAATTTCTTGCCCATGCAATAAGTTCCACCAAAGTGGGGGGGGGGAAAGCACAGATAGGTATCAAGACCTGCACCTCAATTAGAGCCTCCATGAAACGGATGTAATCGCACAATGTGCTCCCACTTACTCCACACCACAAGGCCTAAAGGAAGCTCTCAGAAGAGGGGATCTGAACGCACCTTTGAACTCAGAAACGAGATGAAGTGGCTGCGCGAAGAGATTTTTTTTTTATTTGACAGGCGCAATTATGTGAAAACATATTAGAACACAGGAGATTCAGCCAACATATACTCAAAGGGCAGAACGCCATGCATCTTCACATACAAAATGTCAGCGTGAAATACAAAATGGGCTTAAAGGATACAAAAATAGACCATTTGTAGACTGACCATGATGATTCGCAGTCAAGTGGGAAACTGTGCATTTGTATGTACTTCAATTTTGAACAACAAATTCTTTTCACAAACAATTTTTTTTACAAATTGTACCATTTGGGGTAACATTAATTAAGCTCCCAATTAATTGAAACCACAAGGCCTAAAGGAAGCTCTCAGATGAGAGGGTCTGAACTCACCTTTGAACTCAGAGATGAGATGGGCTGCGGTTTTTAAATTTTATTTTGATGGCTGCAATTATGTGAAAACACATAAGAGATTCAGCCAACATATACTCAGAGCAGCGAGTCATGCACCTTCACATACAAAACGAAAGAATGAAACACGAAATGGGCTAAAAGTACAAAAATAGACCATTTGTAGACTATGATGATTCGCAGCCAAGCATTTTTAGGTACTCAGTTTTTGAACATAAACATTAAAACGCTAATTCTTTTAGGAACTATTTTTTACAAACTGTACCACCAAAAATCATAAAATAAAAGATTCACAGTTATATATAAAAGTCAGATTTGTAGTCTCTGAGAAGGGAATCTTGCTACACAGTAGTTTCGTGCTTCCACAAGCCTGTCTTAATGTTCCCTGAACTCTCCACGTTCAGGGGGGACACATTCTGTAGTCTCTCTGAGTCTTTGGCAGGTCCGTTTTGGCACGCTAAATTCAACCCGTAAGACTTGGGCTGTACCTCTAGTTCAACAGCGAGGGGCTGCTTTGGACAGTCTCTAGTTTGGGTGGTGACATCAGTCCCAGATCCCTCCCCTCCTCCGACTAAGCTTCCATTACTGACACCGTTCCCCACATTGTTGCTGAGGCCGTGCCCAAAACCGTTACCGAGGCGGACGCCTCCACCTTTGCCAGGGTGGCGCGAGCGACGCGGCAAACCGGCGCTGGCGTCGCTGCTGTCCTGTTGAAGTTGGCTCTGCTGGCGCTCCCGGTAAGCCAAATAGGCCGCCCGTCGACTGTTGCGGGCGTGTAGGCTCTCGTGATGGTGGCGCTTGTGCGGGACGCTTTGCACACTGCCCTCCACGCTGGTAGGTACGTCGTAAGAGTACTCGCGCAAAACAGTGAGCCTGCTGGCCCGATGGGCTCTTGAACGGTTCTTGTGGTGTCGTCCCGAGTGCCCATTGATGTTCGCGTTGCCCGTCCCTGGAAGATTGTTGTTGTTGACTGAGCTGGGTCGATATTGGACCTCAACAGGCGCTACGTGCATCTTAATCTCATTGTCGACTGAATGTTCAGTCAGGCTGTTGTCCAGTAAAGCCGTCCCATTGGCCGTTGAAGGGGCTGCTTTGCACTGAGCGGCTTCGACCTGCAGATTGGTCAGTTTACAGCCTTGGGTGGAGTTGCGTACGCTTGGTGCACTCTTATTGGTGCAGGAGGATTCAGCGCTGCTGGCCGGACACTTCGCTGCTTCACTGTTTGCCCTGGCCACCAACACAGAGCCACTGGTAACTGTGACAGGCAACAGCAGTGAATCAACCTGCCCGCCATAGTTAGGGCGAACCAGGCAACAAGCTTGTGACCAATGACGCCGCATGTCCTGGCGGTTTACACAATGGTGCGCCACAAAAAACGCCCCGAGGGCTAAGGCAACAGCGCCGAACAGGCAGGCGAACACTAAATCTGCTGGATGCTCCTGGGACACCGCAAGAGCACCAAACACCCACAGCGATACATAAAGAGCTAGGGAACCTGCGACGCCAATGAGTTGGACCACAAAAGTATGTTCGTTCTCCAGAGCCGACATCAAAACCGGGTGTTCGACGGCTGTGGATGAGGTCTCCAGATGGTCAGGTGTTATCTCGGTTGCTTCAGCCACAGAAAGGTGCTGCTGCTCTTCGGACTGTTCTTTGAGTTCAAAGCGGCGCTCTGGATGCCGACGGAGCTGAATGAGAATGCTGAGGAAGTACATGCAATCCACGAAAACGATGAAACCTGCCGGGCCATAAAATGCACCGAGACTGGGTTCCCATGCCATCCAGCAGCTGAGGAAAGACAACAGATTTTTTTTTTACTTGGCATGAAATGGAAATTCATCCCATCTATTTTCTAAATGCATGTTATTGATTATATTGTGAACAATTAATCGGTTTCAATGTTGTTACTTTGTTATCAAAACATCATAAATAGATCTTCTGGTGAAAAGGCAGACTTGTTTCTGGTGACGTATGCCGGACTTCCACAATCATTTAGTCCGCATAAACCTCTGCCCTGTCTTGCAATCAACTGCAAGCTCACATTCTGCTAATATGTCTCCATCCAATCAGCAAGTAATGCATAGACCCAAGTCCATTTCAGTCGAACATATGACACATGGGAGAAAAGCTCTTTCAGTTTATCGAGACTTTAATGCTTATATTTGCTGTTTAACTCAAAAAACTAAAAGCCCTCAATAAATTCTGAATGTTCACATTAAACATTGATTTTTTTATTGCCATACCAGCAAAGGCTTTATTGATGGCAATAATAATATCAATACCCTCCCAGGAACATTTTAAATACATTTTTAATGCGTATATTGCTGTTTAACACTCAAAAAACGAAATGCCTTCAATAAATCGTTCAGCTAGGGCTGTTACGACAAAAATATCGCATAATTTACTCACAGTCAAGCCACCCTTGGTGTATATGACTTTCTTCTTTCAGCCAAACACAATCTGAGTTATATTAAAAAATATCCTGGTTCTTCCAAGCTTTGTAATGGGAGTGAATGGTACCTTAGATTTTGAAGCCCCAAAAAGTGCATCCATCCATCATAAAAGTAATTGTTTTTGTTAGAAAAATGTACATAATTATAACTTTATAAACTTTAGATCACTAGCTTCCGGTAACGGCCGTCCACGCGTTCACAAGAGTCGACGTGGGTGTAGCATAAGCTTAGGTGAGAGCAGGCACCAGAGTCCTGCACAGGTCCGATTTTGTAAATCCGCACTCACTCGTACCCGCAGTGCTTAAAACCACATCCGACCTGTTTTCCAACAGCAGCACTCATTAAAATCCGCACACGACCCGCTTAAACTGTCACCGTCCCGCTAGCGGGACACCTGGCACTCTTTTTTTGATCACCTTTTTTTCGTATCATATATTTTAGTAATTATCATAAATTAGGTATCATTCGAAAGCTTACGAACTCAAATTCATCCTGCGAAAACCGTTTTGAAATTGGACGTTGCGTTACCATGGAAATGGTACTTTAAATTCTTTTAGCAGGCTCCTCCCCTAGTGGGCAGTGTTATGTTTCATATTACAACATTTATTTTAACTACTTTATAATCAAAATCTTTTCTAATCTTGACAAAACACATCGTCGGAAAGGTCTGAGTCTCAAGGTTCCATATTTGTGGACCGTTTTGTGATGGAAGTGACATTTGGACAGAAAATTACTGGAAAATACATTAAAAAAACAATCAATGGAATTTCAATGACACCCGGTGGCTATTTTTGGTATAGCGCCTAAACAAAATCTCATGGGAACTTCAATTTTTGTGATTTCAACTTTAAATTTGGAACACAACTTGGTTAGACATATGGCTTTGATTTTATAGTAATTTTAGATTAAAACATTTTTGTAAAATATATATTTTATATAAAATAAAAAATATTAAGTACAGTATTTTTTATTTACAGTAAATTTAAACTTCCATAACTTTTTCATACTTTCATATTTTGAATTGCGTTCACTTTAGAAATAATCTGCAGAGTGTCTGCTTTAAATCAAGACCAAACTTAGGTCTATATTCCAAAGCATTGAATTACAGCCCTTTAAGTTTGGATAGTGCATTTTCATGTGTATTCTCAAAAAGGGGGGTGACAGTTAAGGGGTTAAAATAGAAACTACACCCGACCCGCACCCAAAATAAAATCAGTTTAGCAGATCACGTTATAGACACACTTACAAAAATGTTTATTGCAAGGTCATACAGAAGTTATTACACGACCATTAAAACAAGGACAACTTCAGCCGAAGCTGTCCAAAGGCTACACCATGAAGAACCTTATCTTCATGGCTCTGGTTATGTGTCCTTATCATCTCTACAGGGCACCTTCAGTTCTGTCCCCTTTGAAAATCACTGTTCAATAGAACTGCTTGTGCTTGGTTTGTTACCACAGTTATCTGCGTGCTTCGTCAGCGATGCCGATGAAGTTCTACATTTGCGGCTATCCAACGCCAAAACTTTAAGGCAGGTTTCGCATGCAGCAAAGCCTTTCACAGTATTGTTTTCTTCATCTGAGATAACTCCAAATTTCTCCCACACACTGGACTTGATTTTTGATGACGTATTGTCGACAACTTTACTATCTCCACAAGCTATTCTTTTCTTCAACTCCTCAGGATCTATCTCGACGACTGCAGTGCAGGCAGATCGCGCAGGCGCGGTTGTGATTTTTTAAAAAGTGAATATAAATAAACTGATATGGTTTTGAAATGATTTTATTAACTTGAAACACAGAACCCAAACCCATTCAGGACTCTTGACAGACGCCTCTCGCGGTTCAAACTAATAGGGCTGGTCAACAAGCTCAAGCTCCTCTGACATTTCTCTTTAAAAATTCTCATTTTAGACTTTTTATTTGTGACCGCTATACGTGTGACCGTCAATACGTCGGGTCAGAGGTCACTCTTGTGCCGGTACAGCCATTGCTGGAAGCCAGAAATTCATTTATAAAGTTATAATTATGGATATTTTTCTTACAAAAACGCATTGCTTCACTTCAGAAGGCCTTTGGAGCAGCATGGATTTCTTTTATGATGGATGGGCGCACTTTTTTTGGGCTTCAAAAAAAAAAAAAATGGCACCATTCACTGTCATTATAAAGCTTGGAAAAGCCAGAATATTGTTTTTTATATAACTTTGATTGTGAAGAAAGTCATATACATCTAGGATGGCTTGAGGCTGAGTAAATTATGGGAAATTTTTCATTTTTGGGTGAACAAACTCTTTAATTCAGATTTTTTTTTTAACAATAATAATAATAATAATAAACAATTAAACTACCAGCTTTTATTGATAATTATTAGAAAGTACATTAAAATACTGATGTTATGAAAAGTTGAGAACTGTTCCTGAGAAGACATTTTTTCCCGTTTTATACTTCAGTAAATCAATGTCACATTGCTCTAACTTGGCAGCATGAAAATGAAATTGACATTTTACATAAAATATACACAGAACAGTGCTAGAACACTGCCATCGTTTTTTACAAATCAAAGCAGTTGTCTCAGCAGGTCTGCTCTCTCAAAAGTAGCTCTTATATTTAAGTACATACAAGTTCTAAAGATTTACACTGGTGGTATCAAGGGCTTCATATTGTAGGAAAAAGTAAGACACTTCTGAGTCACTTAAGAGTTCTGTGATGCTCAGCAGAGCGTATTTTTCTTTTGTCACGGTAGCGTGAGATTAATTAAACCCCAAAGATCTCAGATGGTCTGGATTTTGAAATTAAACCATGCTGTTACACAATCCAAACAGCTGTCACAAGTGAAAGAAGGGAGACTGGGAAACCAACAGACACAAGGTGGGGAGCCAAAAATAGAGCAGCATAATTAGGTTCACACAACTTCAGAAGTCTACACTACTTACGCCTCCATAATGTATTATTCTGCACTTTACAAAGCATGGGCATTAGGCTCCAGTGATAGCAGAAGCGATTTCTCATGGCAGAGAAAGATTATGAAATGACAGGAAATGTTCATAGGGGGATTTGGAAAGCGCCTTGAGGCACATGCAGGCTGTATCTGTACAGTATGTCATTAATAGCAACGAAGATAGGGAGACATACTGTTCCATTGCATTTTATCTGGTGGCTTAAATGTATCCAAACACAAATGTCTAATCGATTATACAAAATTTGTCAATTACAATCAATACCCCTAGCTTGAATTGTATTGTAAGGGATGGTTAAAAAGTAGCCTGGATGCCTGCCTAACTTAGCCCCGCCCACAACATTTGAGGTCGGGAAGTTCGGTCTGGACTTGATCCGTTGTGGAGCAACTATGCTCGAACCAGAGCTGTTCGGACCAATCAAATTGTCAGGGCGGGCTTTATACGATGATAGACAGATGATCAACAGTAATGTCATCATCTATGTCACCAAAGAGCGCTTGGGTTGAATTAATTCTAATCCTAAACGGAGAACTTGTTCGTATATGCATTCACCTTTACTATTTCTCTCAGAAATGATGATCGTGTTGGTAAGTACTCCGTGTATCCTTAACTTATTTTTTTACAACACCGGCAAAGATCGTTTACACTCTTCTTCCAGTGCGTGCAGTTGAGTTCTGTTGACAACTATGCGTTGCTCAACATATGTCACTTACTCCTTTGCTCTGATTGGTTGTAGGTCTATCCAATTGAGTGCAGAGGCATTTTCTTTCCTGGTTCGGTTGAAAGTATCAGACTCGTATTCTGACTAGAATCTCTGTATGACGATGTCAGGCTAGTTAAAAAGTGTCCTAAAATTCATACTTACTAAGGTGCATTGACTTGACTCCCGTAGTTTTTGATGTTAGCAGCAGCTGTTATTCCACAGACAATAATCGGTATGCCTCCACCTATTAGGTAGAATCTGTAGAAGAAAAAATATATATTTTAAACAGTTTAAGGATACAGTTGACAAATCATTAGTAAGGAAAGGTAACTGGGAAATCATACACTTAAAGGGATAGTTCACCCAAAAATGAAAATTGTCATCACTTACTCACCCTCTTGCTTCTGCTGAACACAAAAGAAGATATTTTGAAGAATGTTGGTAACCAGACAGTTGACGGCAGCCATTGACTTCCATTGCATTTTTTTTTCCCTATTATGGTCAATGGCTACCGTCAACTGTTTGATTGACCAGCATTCTTCAAAATATCTTATTTTGTTCATCAGAAAAAAGAAACTCATACAGGCATGAAAAAAGCAAGAGCGTGAGTAAATTATGACAATTACAATTTTTGGGTGAACTATCCCTTTAACGACTGATGATCACACATTATGGAAAATTTGGGGAAAAGTAATTTGGTGTATTCCAGCCTTAAAGGGATAGTTCACCAAAACAAAAATCATCAGTGTTGTTATTGTTCACTAAAACATATAAATACATTTCATTAAATTAAATAAAACTTAAATAAAATATTAATATAAGACGGAAAACTCTAAAATATGTTCTAAAATAAAATAAGCTGAAGAGCTAAAATGACTAAAACTAAAGTAAAAAATAGAAAGCTAAATAGAAATCTATTATATTACATTATATATATATAGACTTTTTATATATAATTTATATGATTTAAATTATAATATATAATTTATATATCTCAATATATAAAACAAAAGCACATACAATTACTAAAAGAAATGATATCAACTGAATATCCATATGCTTATAAGTACTAGTGTTTCTGTATCGCAAGTTAGTTAGAAGCTGGATACTATAGTATTATATAAATAATACTTAAAATACTTATATCATTCATTTACTACACATCAATTTACTCAGCCTCATGTCGTTCCAAATCTGTATGTCTTTTTTTCTGCTGCATAACACAAAACAAGCTATTCTTTTTGTCCATTACACATTACCAGCATTTTTCAAATTATAGTTTATTTTTGTGTTCCAGAGAATTTGTAACAACATGAGGGTGAGAAAATGACTGAATTTTTGGGTGAACTATTCCTTTAAAGATCATCATTTGAAATTCCATGGACAAATCCCCTAAAAAGCCATGCTTACTGTTGTATGTTTACTGACATCAAGTGGAGAACAAGGGAACTTAATTTAAAACACAGAGTTTTGCCTTTTGTGCAACGCAAGTGTAAAATTAAAGTTCCAGACTCTCTGTACCCTAAGATGAATCACACACGTGTGCTTGCTTTTTAAATGCATTTATTAATCATCTATTTATCATCACTTATTTAGATACAATTACTTATTATTTGCCCATTTTTATTTAATATCTTTCTGCCTTTTTTCTACACTACTCATTGATTACTTTGACCTTTACCTCAGCATAGGTCTGGGTGGAGGTGGAGGCTCATCCAGCTCCTCGTAGCGCTTGGCCTTCCGTGTCACCTGTTTGTAGATGTTGCGGGCAGTTACGCCGGACCACAAGGCCGTAGCCAGTGTGGAGTAATGCAGCACTATCCCCACCTTCAGGACGAGACATTAGAAAACACGTGAATTCTCCTCGAGGCCAATGAAAATGCAAATATTCTCCAAAAAGTACCATTTCAAGTCCCCATGAATTCAAAATGGACAAATTGGATATTTTTTATGGAATACTGCAGTATATATTATAAAATATTTAAAGGGATAGTTCACACAAAAACAGTGATGGGAATAACGGCGTTATAGATAAACGGCGTTACTAACAGAATAATTTTTTTCAGTAACGAGTAATCAAACTAATTACCGTTACAACGCCGTTTAGCGTTACTGAGAATAAAATGCGGCATTACTATAATTGAGCTCATTGAAGCGGTTTTCATCCGAACAGGCTCTCTGTCAGTCGGACCTGCAACGTACGTGTGTGTGTGTGTGTGTGTGTGTGTGTGTGTGTGTGCGTGTGGGCGTGCATGCCTTGCGTGTTTGGTACACATAACTGATGATGATTGGTGGGTGGGAGACAAGGTTTGTGGTTGATAGGTTGAGTTCAGACACACACCCACACGTATATGCCCAGTCACACACACCAACGACCAGGAGGAGTCAGAGCGATGGCAAGTCAACGACTTCAAAGGTAGCGTTCGCAAACTGGAAGTATAACACCACCATCTAATGAAGCACCTCACATCACATGCCGCCACAAAATGAGTGGCTAAAAACCCAGGTGATAACGTGAGCTCCACTACCAAAGGAGTAGTAAAGTACTGATAATATTTACACTATAGTAGGTGTGCTGATAATATGAATTTGATAGGTGTCTCTCACATTGTACATTAATGTACACTATTGTAATGTTGCTGTGGGACAATGTTTTATAATAATAATTTATTCTATTTAGTGTGCAATTCATTAATTTAACATATTTAATATTGGGGCCACCCAAGTTATTTGACATATTTGAACATTTGAGAAAAAAAAGTAACACAGTAGTTACTTTCCCTGGTAATTAATTACTTTTATAATGATGTAACTCAGTTACTAACTTAGTTACTATTTGTAAGAGCTAACTAGTAACTATAACTAATTACTTTTTTAAAGTAACGTGCCCAACACTGCACAAAAATGCAAATTATGTCATTAATTACTCACGTCTTTTTAAACCTGTACGACTTTTGTTCATCTTCAGAACATACATGAAGATATTTTTGATGAAATCTGAGAGCTTTCTGTGCCTCCATTCACAGCTACGCAACTAACACTTTGATGCTTCAAAAAGTTAATAAAGAGAAAGTAAAACTAATCCATATGAATTGAGTGGTTTAGTCCACATTTTCTGAAGAGACACAATCACTTTATATGATAAACAGATTGAATTTAGGCTTTTATTCATATATAAACCTTCATCATCTCACACATCAGTTGTGGTAAACGGGAGCTGAAGCATGTTCACTTGACGTGCGAGAACCAATGAGGTTCATTCTTGTGTTAAGCAGCACGTTTGAGCTTCAGCAAGAACCAATGAGGTTCATTCTCATGTGTCAAGCAGGTTCAGCTGAGCTTGTTTATGTGAATAAAAACCTAAATCATATAAAGTGATTGTGTCTCTTCAGAAAATGTGGACTGAACCGCTCAATTCATATGGATTAGTTTTACGATCTCTTTGTGAACATTTTGAAGCATCAAAGTGGTAGTTGGGTAGCTGTCAATGGAGGGACAGAAATCTCTCAGATTTCATCAAAAAGATCTTCATTTGTGCTCCAAAGACGAACCAAACAGGTTTGCAATGACATGGGGGTGAGTAATTAATGACAGAATTTTAATTTTGGGGTTGATAGATTTTGTATGCAAATCTTCCAGGCCAGTTCCTGTTTGTAAAATGAGCACCATTTGTCTTTAATGGCCTTTGGAGCCCATGAGTGATTGGATTAGCATCTATGCATTTGAATGTCACTGTTATGCTCATTGGATCAGGACTGATGGCAGGAACGTTTGGGGTGTGTAAGAACGATCTCCTGTGGGAGGTCCTAACAGTCTCCTTTTGTCTGAAGCCCTTTGTCTTCCCTGTATAAAGTTCTGTCTCAGAACACAGAACGTTGGGTTAAGATGTTGAAGGGCGGCATGATAACATCGATGCTGAAAGACTGCTACACTACAAACCTTCAATAAATTCTTCTCCCCACAAGAACTCTGGTCAAGCTTACTTATTTTATGTATTGGAGAAATCGAATACATTGGCGAGCCACCCAAACGACTGCTCGGCCAAATACACCAAAATCTAACAGGGTGAACGTTTAACTGTGCACATCATCTATTTTTTAAATTAAAAAATTTTTTTCACGTGTCCTCATAATCTTTAAATCAAATTATCTTCCCCTCCCTCTTTCAGCAACATCTCTTCTCTTCTCTGATGACGCGTTTACTGGCGCGAGGGCAGGGCAACCTGTCACTTACATGAGATCCACCAATAGTAAACCACAACCATCCAATTAATTCCCCACGGACAAAATCAAGTCCCCCCTACATTTCTTCTCGTTGCAGATGCCATTTCACTTGGACTGTAGCACCATCCATTTTATGCCGCATTTAAGAGTATCAAATGTGAACTTGAGCAGTATTGCAGTTCTGTATATATACCGAGAAACTTGTATCAATATTTCATGTAAATATTGTGAATATACATGTGGAAAAGCCGGCACATACCGCTTGACAAACACTTGCGTTGTAAGTTTGGTTGATGCCTCCCACAAACACAGCACAGGTGAGGAGAATATGCAAGCACAGGTTAACCAGCATGTGCCAGCACTTCTTACTTATACGCACTGTCCTGCGAACACATGAAATATCACATTAAAATCAGCAAAACCCCTTGCCTTGTACTGCATTTTTCATCCTCCAAAAACAAATTGCAGCACTTACTTGTGGTGGTAGATATAACTGACTATGACTGATAGCAGGCAGAGCACCAGGACGATGGCTGTGGCGTAGATAACAGGGTGAAGAGGTTTGAAGCTGTACGCGTTGTACCCGGTCCTGTTCAGATCCTGTTAGACGAGAGTATATCAGCAGATTATATTTGGAAATGCATTCCAACACCCAATAATTTGGATGTTTCTTCATCTTCTGGAAGGTACAAGGTGGGTGTTGAGGATGTTAATTATAAACAGGTCTAGAGTCAAGGTCTCACGGTACACGTCAAACATGAAGGAAAATCAGAACGAAATGACATAGCAGATCAATCCAGCACAAAAATAAACCCTTGAAATATGTAATTACATGACAAGAGGATGATGGGAACATTGGAATTCATTAACAATCCTGCACATCTTTGTTTTTACTGTTATCGTAGTGCCGTAGCAGATTTTTTTCCCACACATTGTATTAATCATGTAATGTGCTTTTATAGTAAATACTGGTCAGCACTGTTATTTTCATATTCCTTGTATAGTATTTATTAATATTTTGAATTAGCTTTAATTTTCATATTTTCAGTTTTAATTTTAGTTAAAGTAAGATTTAGTATTTTTGTTATTACCTTTTTTTTTTACTTTTATTAGGTTTTCCTTTAATTTTTTAATTTATTTTACTTAAATTAGAGTTAGGCTTGATTAGAAAATTATGAAAAACGATGTAAAACGTTTTGTAATAGTTTTAGTTTTCATTTCAAATGCTGCTTAATATTTTTTTATAACCCAAGATATTTTTTTCAGGATTCATTGATGAATAAAAAAAGTAAAATTCTGTTCTTTTAATTCAAAATAGAAATCATTTCTAACAATATAAATCTTTATTAATCACTTTTTATCAATTTAACACATCCTTACTGAATATATATATTTTTTATTTTTCAAAAATTTATAAATAAATAAAATACTGACACCAAACTTTTAAAGTGAAGTTTATATTGTTACAAAAGATTTCTATTTCTTAAAAAAATATATATTTTTTTTCTTCATTTTTTATATTCATCAAAGAATCCTGGAAAAAATATCCCAGGTTATAAAAAAATATTAAGCAGTAAGATTTCTGAAGGATCATGTAACACTGAAGACTGGAATAATGGCTGATGAAAAAATCAGCTTTGCATCACAGAAATAAATAATATTTTTAAAGTATATTAAAATAGAAAACCATTATTTTATATTGTAATATTTCACAATATTACAGTTTTTTTCTGCATTTTTGATCAAATAAATGCAGCCTTGATGAGCAGGCTTTCTAGAAATGTTCTGTAAAGCTGCTTTGAAACATTATGTATTGGGAAAAGCACTATACAAATGAAGTTGAAGTGAATTGAACTGAAGAACAGACTAAAATTTAAGCCACGTCTCTCTTACCATCAGTAAAGCATAGTTATTAAGTGAATCACAGGACATTGTGGTAAAGTTGTCATCCTGATGGAGGATCCGGCAGCCGTCGCTCTGCCATCCACCCTGTCCGCCCAGCAGACTGAAGTTCCAGAAGGCGGGAACAGCATCTGATCCATGCAGGAAGCGCCGCAGAGTGGCATTCACCGGACTTTGCAGGTTCTTCAGTGGAAAGCCGTCTAAACAACAGGAGAATGGATGTTTAATCAGTTTGTGTTACAAAACTCAAAACAAATCTGGTTATGGACCATCAATGAAAAGTAAAGGTTCTCTATTGGCACCCATGATTCCATGAAGAACCTTTGGGACATTTCACACTGGATAGTTATAGGAACTGAGTTATATGAACTAACCATCAGGTCGGTTTCAAGAAAACAACATTTTCCCCTAGGGCCATTTTCCTGGCTGCATTCACACAACAAGTAGGAACTCTGAAGTTACGCAAGCCTGCCGTCAGTGATGTCATTCAACAATGTTAGCAACTGGAGGATTGAGGATGCCGTGACAGGAGCTGTGTTTTTATCGTTCCTGGTGATAAAGCCTCTTATAGCATTGAATACAGGGTGTTAACTAACCACATAACATGTACTATAGTACAGATGTATTCAGGGCTTGACATTTTTTTTTTGCTCACCAGCCACTGTTGTTAGTGGTTTTCCAAAGTTACTAGCCATTAGCATTTTCACTGGCCACAATTTGGGGAAAACATGGGGAAAAACTGCCATATAGATATATGGGACCCACTTTATATTAGGTGGCCTTAACTACCTCAATATCAGCAAAGGTGTACTGTGTACAATTTGAACACAGTAAGTACATTGTACTTATTTTTTGATGCAAGTACATAGTAATTAAGACCACCTAATATAAAGTAGGGCCGATTTTTTTAATATTATCTCATAATTTGGCAGAATATTATCTCATAATTTGGCATCAGGTATATTAGGCTAACTTTAAGACATGTCACTTTAAGACATGATCCACGGATCCATTACACTGTTACACATGCGTTTTCTTTCTCAACTGTTTACGTTCACTTAAAAGATTAGTTATTTTACTCACCCCCATCTCATCCAAGATGTTCATGTCTTTCTTCAGTCGAAATTAAGTTTGAGGAAAACATTCCAGGATTTTTCTACACATCATAGACTTCCATGCCAACCAAAATGTTGAAGGTCCAAATCAATGCAGTTTCAAAGGGCTTCAGAGGCTCTGCACGATCCCAGACGAGGAATAGGGTCTTATCTAGCCAAAAGATCGGTCATTTAAAAAAAATAAAAACATTAAATGTATATACTTTTTAACCTAAATTGCTCATCTTGCGCTGCTCTGCGATGTGCCATGGATTGCGCAATCGTGCCGAAAAGGTCATGTTAGATGTAGGCGGAAGAACCACCCCAAGCGAACGTGCGATAACTAATACAAACACTGTTTACCAAAAACACTTCAACTTCAAAATCGTCCGACATCGTTGTTGTACCTTTTTTTTGCTAAAGGACGTTTCTAATTAGTCTTTGCATGAGCACTTTGTAAACACGGGGGCGGTACTTCTGCCTACGTCTAGCATACATTTTTATTTTATTTTTGAAATTTATTTTTGATGGTTTCGCTTGATAATACCCTATTCCTCGTCTGGGATTGTGCAGAGCCTCTGAAGCTCTTCCTTTGAAAATGCATTGATTTGGACCTTCAGCATTTTGGTTGCCATGGAAATCTATGATGTGTAGAAAAATCCTGGAATGTTTTCCTAAAAAAACGTAATTTCTTTTCGACTGAAGAAAGAAAGACATATTACATCTTACATCTTGGATGAAAGGGGGTGAGTAAAATATCAGGAAATTTTCATTTTAAAGTGAACTAATCCTTTAAAACATAACTTGACTGTGTTTACGCAATTTCTCGCCAAGACCAGCATTTTGACATTATTTGTGTGTAGTTGACTGTTTAAGTGCAATAAGCAGCTAAATGAGCTCAATTTAGTACTGAGAGGCGGCTTTATGTGCGTGCACTTTGGGTGTGAGCACAAACTTTCTTTAAATTTTGCACAATACGCACAATCGCACACCGAAATTCAAGCCCTGTAACAAACAATATTCATCCAGAGCAAATGAAATGAGTGAGTGAGGAGAAGCATGTTTGTGTTTTTCATAGGAACTATGAAAACGTTCCTCTGGTGCAAAAGCCCCTTATAATATCCTTTATAGTGGAGAAAGGTTCTTTAGAATTCTAAAATGTTCTTCGCACTAAGAAGACTTCTTTTGAAGAACTGTTCACTGAAAGGATTTTTTAGGGAATCAAAAATGGTTGCTTCGAAAACTGACTTTTGGAACCTTTTCAATTTTTTCTTGTGATTTGTTCTCTGCTTATCCTTCTAAGTGAAACCAATCTGTTATAGCAGGTAACTTTTTCCAAGCAGCTCCCTGTGCTGTTCTTTACCGCCCCCTCTCACTTCAGTAGCTGCTATTATTATTGTTGTGTCTATGACACAATGCCTCTTTACCTGCTTGAAGCCAAAATGGGGGAGGGATGGATGATAAAAGTGCTGTGCAGCAAAGATCAAATAACAAAATGAACGTTAGTTCCAAATATCCACTTATTTTTCAAAACTTTACATATTTTCCAGAACATGGGACATTTTTTAATAATCTGAAATGTGCTGCAATAAATATATTTAATATTTTATTTACGTATTTAAATGTAATTATTTGTACAGTGCACTTCCCACATGACAGTAGTTTCATTTTCGCTTTTAAAGAAAATAATTTAGGCTTGGTGTTCATAATTAATTGTAGGAATTGTGGGCGCAGACACATAGATGAATGAATCTTCCAAATGATTCGATCAGAAATGATCCCACACAAAGCCCCATTCAACCCGACCCCAGGAAATCGACCATCTATCTCAGAGAGACGTAGGCTCCATTCTGCCCGGAGCTACTACTTTTATATAATAATTACTTGATTGCCTATTAACTTTTGACCAAAACTTAGATCTGGTTTGTTTCTTTGTCTTGTGATCACACTGAGTCTTTTGTTCGCTTTGTCTCTGTCTTTGCAATGACCGGTAAATGCACTCCACGTGACACAGCTAAAACTCCAAGCAAACTCAAAGAAACTGTGTTGCATATGAACTGCATCAAATCATTGATTATTGGCCTTGCATTCAAAAAGCCTTCGACATAGCTTGTTAGTGTGTCTACAACTGATACACGTGACTATTATGCATGTATATCACTCCCAATTCATGCAATTAGGCACTGTGGCACTGTGTTTGATATCTCTTTGTTCGTATGGGTATAATCCAACAGATGAGCTGAATTAAATCTTTGTAGAATGGATCATGTCCTTATAGTAAGAAATTAGGTCTAAATTTACTCTCTGCTTAAGAGCAGGAAACTAAATTACCATAGATAACCCAATTTTATGGGAGGGGTGGAAACTAAGTCACCCCTGAACCCTTATTGGCCAGAACCCATCAAGGGGATGGGCAAATATTTGAGTTTTAATCTCAGAACACGGACGAGGAGTCCCAGTTGACCAAGTTGAGTTGAGTTCCAGCAGTTGACGCTCCCAGGAGAGCTCTGCCCAGTCGGGAGCTGTTCGCAGTGCAGTTCCAAAATCCACCAATGATCAGACGATCGTGGCAGACCAAGATCAGAGAAAATGGGTTAACAGATTTCATTCAGACCATCTGCTCTTCTCTCACTTTCCTTTCTTTTACTTAAAGTTTATTTACTTTCCGTTAAGTCTCGTGTTCTGTTAAGTTTCGCCGCAAAGTTTCTCAACGAGTCTCCAACAGCGCGCTTCAACTTCAAAAAACGCCCACAAGACTTCCATCCAGCCGCCTACACGCCACGTAATTGGCTTCCCAAGACGTCGATCAAAAGCACGACCAGACCTTCAGCGAATCAAAGACCCGGGAAAACCCCTCTCCAGCCAGAGAGCCCCCTGTCAGAGACGACACGCGAGACACAAACGCAAGTAATACCTCTAGATTCCAAGCTGAACTGGTGCATTGAGATCAAATTTAATAACCCCGCCTAAGAAACGATAGGAGGATAAATTAATGATCGATGGTTTCTTCAGGTCATGTGTCATAAATGCATATATTGCTTGGGATTTCATAATTTCTCTCTCTAAAAACTCATTCTTTCCTCACTTCCTTCCTTTCTGCAACGCGTGTGAATGTGCGAGTGTGTGTGTTTATGTTAGATTTAGTTTGATGTGTTAGAGTAATCAATAAAGTTCCGTTTGTATTCAAAGATAACTGTTCTTGTGTTATGTGCTTACGAATTTAATGTCTTGAACTGCCGATCTAAGTTACCTGGCTGTTAACAGTGTTTCACTATTGTTCGGATATTAATATCCGCTGCAGAGGTGATATTTACGGCCCGTTCAAATGAACGCTGGAAGAGACTTGCTCGGCTGTAAATACAGAATTCCCTAAGATTTCATTAATTCATTAATTTGAGCTAAATAGACCTGTTTCCCTTTAACAGAGTCCCCTTTAAGTTCTTACATATCGGTGGACGAATAAGTTAAGGTGTAAACATTAATTCAGAATTATTTATAATGTAATTCGAGTCACTTTCATTTGAATTCAATTCCCCTTTGAGTTATTATTTGATCTGATTCATAATCCCTACATAATGTTGTTCATAATTTATTGTGGAGTGAGGGGAACTCAAATACATGTTTATAGTGTCTATAATGTTTAACTTTTTGTTTTTATTCACTGGCATTTTAGATTATTTCTGAATGTAATAATAAAACGACATACATAGTTGTGACTTATTATTATTTGCTTTCCAGCAGTTTTGACCTGGTGCAACTTATTGAGTGTGACTTATGTCCAGGGAGTAAAAAAGTATCTGCAGTAGCAAAAATTAAACTTATCACTCCAGGGTTCCCACACCTTGGTTAACTTCAAATTCAAGGACATTTCAAGGACTTTCCAGGTCCAATACCCTCAAATTCAAGGCCTTGTAAGACACATTGTTACAGTTTGCATGTGTCAAACACAACTATGCAAAAAAGCTTTTTTCTTCTCATTTATTTTTGGCCATTTGACAGAGATCTAATATTATTTTTGTTGTATTTCTGTTTTTGCATAAAACTGAAGACTATTCTGTACATCCTATACTGTATTCTAAAATGATCTGATATTAACTTTTGCATGGATTTTATTGAAAAGAGCTTAGGCTCATGTAACCAGAAGTTTTAAGATGTATGAATGTGCTTTGAAGTTTTTCTTGCCTCATGGGTTTACATTCTCTTAAAAAGCAATGCAATTCAACATTACATTAAATACAATATTTGGGATTATCACAAATGTGTTATGTTTATTGAACACAATATACAGTCATTGACTGAACATATTTGGGTTCGGTGTAAGCACTGAAAACGTTGAGGTACCATTGTAGTAGTTTCGTGCGCGTGAACGTCATGGCAACATACGACACAAAGTACCTCACACAGGAAACACTTAAAGGTGGGGTAAGTGTTATTTCAAAAATGCTTTATAAAAGTGTCTCGGGCCGAGGACCAAAACAAACTTGTAGCCAATCAGTAGTAAGGGGCGTGTCTACGAAAGATGGTGCGAAGAAAGCGCTCAGTGCACGTCATTATTCAAAATACACGACACAAGACAGACATTCGCCGAGCGACAACAGAAAGAGAGAGATGGCAGATAAAAAAACTAATGTGGAAAATGTCTGTGGAACAAAAGAAGGCTTACGATCAGGCAAGAAGTATCAGCTTTCCAGCGCTGGAGAGAACTCAAGGAGCGAAGGCCGAGATTGCTTTATTTCTTCTCGATAGGCAAGTAACATTGGTTTATCAAGTTAACGTTGTTTTGTTTCACAGAACTAATATATGCTAGCCTGACGTTGTCATACTCAATTCTAGTCAGGGCATGTTTCAACCGAACCAGGAAAGACCTCAATTGGATAGACCTACAACCAATCAGAGCAACGGAGCGACGCATAACATTAGTTGTCAAATGTCAACAGAATTCAACAGCACACAGTGTTGCCAAGTCCGCGGTTTTGCCGCAGGCTGTTTTTCCATGTCCGTGGGTTGAAGCAACCCCAATTATGTGATATTTAGACCCAGGAACCCAGGCAACCCTGCCAAAAAACCCCACATATTTTACCCCCCAAATGCCATTTTCTTCCGGAGTCTAAAGCCCACCCTGACAATTTGATTGGTTGCACTTAAACAGTCAGTTGAAAGTTGCTCCACAACGGATAGGGTCCAGACCGAACTTCCCGAACTCAAATGTTGTGGGCGGGGCTAAGTTCAGCTGGCATCCAGGCTAAATATATGCTGGCTTTTGCTTGAATATGCTCATGTGTTATGTTTGCTTGTTTGTCCAATTGCAATTGAATCGTCGTTCACTTCAGCTATGATAATTACCCATTCATTTAAGCCTGGAGCGTCTAAACCTCCTCACTGTCTGTTTCAAGCGTCATCTCCCCAAGTGTGTCCGAAAAGTAAGACAATAAACTCCTAATATATGTTTGTTTTCTTTGGTTCCTCTTTTCGTAATCGATATAACCCTCTAATCTTGTCATAATTGTATTCATATTCTTTAGTTGGTCTGTTGTGCTCGTGCTATCGAGTTGTTCATGAGAACTGTGTTTGTGTTTTTGGGATGTAAGGGATTACTTTTTCATTGAACATTTGACCTGGATTACCATTGTAACACACATTGCTTTCACTTATTGATGGCATCATAACCTCGGCCGGCTGGCACAGCAGTATCACAGCAGATACGTTGTGTACGTATGTGTGGGGCGGAGCTATCAAAATAGGGTCCCGAGACCCTTTTTGGTGTAGGGGCATGTTTGTTTTGGTGAAATATCAACATCGGTTACCAGAAAGCACTTACCCCACCTTTAACGCAACGAGTGT
Source organism: Romanogobio albipinnatus (assembly GCA_023566225.1). NCBI lineage: Eukaryota > Metazoa > Chordata > Actinopteri > Cypriniformes > Gobionidae > Romanogobio > Romanogobio albipinnatus. The sequence goes on along the minus strand of CM042239.1, from coordinate 66,093,015 downwards.
AACTAACGTAAATAAAGCAAGCTAGTATGCATAGGCCACAAAGTGCTGGCGAAATAACTCATTAGCGGATCTGAATATTTTAACAGAAAACGTCTTGCACAAAATAAAATCAAGCACTTTCAAGGACCTGTATCTATGTATGTTTATTTTCAAAAACTTTCCAGGGCCTTGAATTTTTTTTTCCATATTCACAAACTTTCAAGGATTTCAAGGACGTGTGGGAACCCTGTCACTCATGGAGGCAGTTACAACTAAAGTGCATATTTCGGTGTCTTCGATTCTTAATTTTTAGACTATTGTATGTTACTTTGCTTTCTAGCCTGGTAGAAATATAGTATAACATCAACAATGAAGTGGGTTTGAGCGCAGGTCTGATCTTGCCCAGTAGTTGAAGTGTGTTCTTACCAATCTTTGTGAGAATCACAGGTGTGACCACACTCCTTCTCTTGCTGCCGTCATTGAGGACGGTGGAGTTTCCCGTCAGGGGAAAAAGTTTGCCGTTGCGGAAGGCTAGCAGGTGGAGTTTGTAGACGGCCTCTTCGGCCTGACCTGAACTTCCCAGAGATGAGAAGAGAGACGGGGGAAGCTGTAGTGAGGCCTCCACTATAGTGTTCTGCAGACATGGAGATGCAATAACGTTACTGTCAAAACATGATGGATATATTTCAGGTTCCACAGCTTTATTGGAGTTCTCAGATTGAAGAAACACTCATCTTATATGCTGTGACAAAGCAACTATAGTGCTGTATACTCCACAGACATTGACATACAGAAAGTTCCTGGGAAAAATATGCTTACTTTGAGAGCCAATGCTGACAGGTTGCTGGTCACGTTGCATTTGAAGCTGAGCTGGCGCTCTAGGTTGACGTCGGGGTCTCTGGGAGAGAAATGGGCCATGGCCGTGCGCTCCGGTGAGACCTTCTGGAACAGAGTGCAGGTCATTCCATTGAAGCTGCTGGCCTTGATCGCATGAGCCTCCAGAGCTATGTTATGAGAGTTCTGTTGAAACAGACAAGAATAAAGAAAAATGGGTACCACACCATACTCTCACAATCACATGTTATTGAAGGACTATGAAAACTCCTTCAAACTAAAGTCTATATAATGTACACTGCCATTCAAAAGTTTGGGGTCAGTACGTACATTTATATATATAAATATATTTTTATTAAATGTATATTTAAATTTAACATTTTGATAATGTTACAAAAGACTTCCATTTAAAATAAACGCTTCTCTTTTAAACGTTCTATTCATTAAAGAATCCTGAAAACAATGTAAGAAAAATACTAAAATCCCTTTAATTACATTTTAGAATATTTTAAAATAGAAATCAGCATTTTAATACTGTATTAATATTTCTATTTTGTTTTTACTGTATTTTTTATCACATAAATGCAGCCTTGGTGAGCATAAGATACCTTAAGAGAAAATGTATACAAATATATACATTTATTTTAGTTTAAATAAGTTACATAAACTGTTCAGTTACTTTAAAAAAAGAAAAGAAAAGTAATTTAATATATTATCTTTATCTTGTGCATGAACACACTCTAAGTTTTTAAATTTCTACATTTCACACGTGAAATTTAGACATGATGCCGTCATACGCCGTGAAAAAATCCCAACACTTAAGTCAATCATTCGTGGTTAAAAAAAGTATATACAGTTTTGTTTTTTGAAAATGACAGATGGTTTCGCTAGATAAGACCCTATTCCTCGTCTGAGATCATGCAGAGCCTCTGAAGCCCTTTGAAACTACATTGATTTGGTTGCCATTAAAGTCCATTATGTGGAGAAACATCCTGGAATGTTTTCCTCAAAAAAAAATGTATTTCTTTTCGACCGAAGAAAGAATGACATGAATGAAAGTTGAGTAAACTAATCAGAAAATTTTCATTTTGAAGTGAACTAATCCCTTAATTTGTAAAAGCAAAAAATCACTGAATGCTTCATATTCCATTGGCCATATTCCAGGATGACAATGTCAAGATGCATCAGGTTCAAATTGGGATGTGCCTGGAAGAGTGCTTGAATCTAGCATTGTGTACAAGATCTTGACCAAAAATCGATGCACCTCTTGATGGAAATAACATCACATTATTTATTCCCATAAATGCAAGAGTCAAGCACTCTGTTAAGTCTACTCCAGGCACATCCCAAACACATTCAAGACCCTTGAAAGACCATTGAACCCTTTTAAGATCTCCCAACTATTCTTTCAGAATTTGAGCCTGATGAATCTTGACATTGTCCTTTTGGAATATGGCCACGATGTGTCTTCCTACATGGCTAAGAAATTAAAAGCTACTCACTCCAATTAGGGTTAGAAGAACTGTTGCCAAACATATAACATGCTAGAAACATAATAATCGCTGCAATAATGATCCAATCATTGACTCTTAACTCTTTTCCTGCCAGCATTTTAAAAAAAAACAAAGTTGCCAGCCACCGCCAGGGTTTTTGATCGTTTTCACAAAAATGTTATGGCCAATCAGAGCAAAAAAGTGCAGACCCTCTGCTTAAAAAAAAACAAAAAAAAAACTTTTATTCTATCTTCATGCATTAATTTTTTATCAACACTTAAATATGGGTAAGTTTAATAAAAAAGCTAAATTTTGAACAAAAAGCTGAGAAAATCACGTTTTTGTCAAAGACTACATCCAGATCAGATTCAGAGCGATGATCAAACACAGATGGAGTAGATGGAGTCCATCAACACCCCTAATGCTTGCACAGTCCTATAACTCACCCTGGGTTGACATTTCATTCAGTAACTAGTAATTAGGCAGTTTTGATATATATGATGTTTAATGTTGATGATCACATTATTTTACATACGCATCTGCTTACATACGATCGGTTGTTTTTTGTGTCTTCTTCGCCTGTGTTTTGATCAGGAGATTCTGTACTCATTCAGAAGAAGCGTAATAGCGCCCCCTAGCGTATAACAGTGGAAACATGGAAAATTCTGTGTTTGGCGGGGAAGCGTTTTCTCACAAATAACATAAAATTCTGTGTTTGGCGGGGAAAGAGTTAAACATTTGTCTATTTAAATCCAAACCTTTGAGACCTTTGTTTGGCCAGGTCAGGCAGTGTATACATATTACTAAAATAATTTACAATCGACAATATGGACAGCCGATTTAGGAGAAATATCTTTTAAAAATGTACAATTGAAATAATTTTCGCAGTACTTACAGTAGAATAGGCCAGAGCCCCATTACTGATTCGAAGAACAGCAATCCTCTGCAGGCACTCAACGATACGTGAGCAAGCTCGCGCCTCCCTCTGAGCCATCCATAACACTCGCTCATCAGCCAGCATCAGATTACTGGAGATATCCACCATCACATCTCCCAGCTGAGGGAGGAAATGCAGTTAGAGACAATGCATGCACACCCACAAGACTGCCGATTCCTCCAGGCGTGCATTACACCCACAAACAGACTACATACTAATTCAATGTACACACACAAACAAGGACATTTTTGTTACACTCTCAGCGCAGATGCAAAACTTTGTTTCACAACTGCATTCTTGAACAAAACCTGACATCACACTCAGAAAAATGTTGAAGAATGATGCTTTTTTTGAAGAAGAAGAAGAACTAAAATGTGATTAGTGTGAGAATGTCGGACGCATCCCAGTAGAGAAACAATCAGTGCAAATGTTATCAAAAAACAATGCTGGAGCCATAAACAGCCTTTTCTTTGTCAACTCCACTAAATTCCTAAGCAAAATTACACAAGCATGGCAAAATCGCGAGGCAAATTTAATAACGTGTCCTTGCAATATGTGAGATGTTGAATGATGGTACAGATCCCAGCACAGGTGTTACATGATAACATTTCCCCTCAAAACTGAGTGAAGTGCAACCTGATCCTGAAAAGTAGGTTCTATGTTCCTCTGTGGCCCCAGTGTCCAAATCCCTCCATTCTGATCCTATCTGCTCCTCTCCTTACAGATTCAACTGCAAAAGCCGGTTTTGTTCTCCAGAGAGGAAGAGAGTCACGAACTGAGGTGGCGAACAGTGATGTTGATTTAAATCAACGGTTTTCAACCTTTTTGACTCCAAGGCCCCCCACTGTCCACCACAATATTCAAAGGCCACATAACTTTTCCAGTTTTTTTTGTGATTTAATGGATAAAGATTAATGATTTCGTAAAAATACTTCCAATTCGTCAATGATAAAATAAATTATGGCAGTTTTTCAGGTTTAGAAATTCCCTCAAATACACACAGTGTCTAAGACAGTGGGAATCATGGTTCATCGATAAAAAACAGCTGTAAAAACAGGGGGGGTGGCTTGTCAATTAAATAAGGAATATCTTGATTTTTAGCTTATTTTAATGGCTGTTTTGTCTAATTTCAACCCCATAAAGTCTACTGAATCATGTTTGATACACATATTTCTAAGGCCTCCAAATTTCCAAAACTTGCTGAGAAACCTGTTGTACACGGTCTACTACATGCCTTCTGTCATCGGATTGATAGATTATAGTTTTTTAGCAAGTAAAAGGCCTTTTAGTAGAATTGTAAACACGTGCCCCTTTAGGTTGTGGTACACGTGTCTTTTTGATGTGAAATCTTTCCTGCTTTTTATGAAGTAAACATAAGAATTGCGGTAACACTTTGCAATAAGGTTTCATTAGTTCACATTAACTATTTTAGTTAACACAAACTAAGAAATTAACAATCCTTTTAGAGCATTTATTCATCTTAGTTAATGTTAGTTTCAACATTTACTAATACATTATTAAAATCAAAAGTTGTATTTGATAACATTAGCTAATGCACTGTGAACTAACGTGAACAAACATTAATAAATACTGTAACAAATGTATTGCTCATTGTTATTTCATGTTAGTTAATACATAAACTAATGTTAACAAAGGAGACCTTATTGTAAAGTGTTACCAGAATAACTTTTATACTGTTAGTAATATTTCAAGATCAACACTTACTGGCTGAAGTAACTTGTGAATATCAAATATAATCCATCAGGTTTATTTGTTCATCTCTCAACCATCATTGTATTGCACTGCATTATACGTTTTGCCCGAATAATAAAAATTACAGATCTTTGATCATAAAATTAAGCATTTAAATAAGTGCTGTCAATGTTAATGCGTTAACGCATGCGATTTAATCATTAATTACAATAAATTTCAGAAGTACGTGAAGCTGCGTCATTAACGTAATTTCCGTCACGCAGTTAGATGATGTTAGAAGTCGGGGGTTTATCACAATCACACTGAGCATCTACAAGCACTTGTAGCCCTGGTAGGAGGACATGTCCATTCTAACTCTTTAACTCAATTCTGCTTCTCTGTTTGTAATCAGGCCATTTTAAGCCATTAAACTCTGGGAAAGTGTTCAGTGATCCTGTTGAATTCATTCAAACAGTCCAAAACTGTGCTAATGTAAAGAAGGCCAGGCTGATCACATCACACATATCAGAGAGAATAGAGACTCACATTGCGTTTTTAGTGAATTGTTCGTTCCAGTGTGCTTTGCTTTAAAACACGAGCTCTGTCGTATTCTGCGACTGCGTACAGTAAGTGTGTGAGTGTCTGATGCACAAACAACAAACCGTGTATGTGTGCGCAGCTGCACGCTCTTGATCACTGATTGCACATTTCAGTACATTCGAGTTGTTTCCACACACACACTCAGGAAGGGTAATGTTTGATTTGTCATGTTGTTGCTCTGTACACATACTATACACTGTGAATTCTGTAAAGTTGTTTCTGTAATATTTTTTTTCATGGGTGCTTAGGTGTGTATAAATGTATTATATAATAGAACAATATGGACTCCTTAAATTTGGTTATTTGGTGTCATTTTGGAGTCTCCAATGATCCTTGAAGCAAATTATGACAAAATGAATGCGTTTAATGAGATAAATGGTGTATGATTAATTTCACGATAAGTGTGCGATTAATTTTAATCTATTGACAGCCCTAATTTAAATATAATCTTAATAAGACATTATTAGGAGATATACTGATATTGATATAATTTTGTTAACACTTTACAATAAGGTTCATTAGTTAACATTAGTTAACTATATTAATTAACATGAACTAATTATGAACTGCACTTACAAACCATTTATTTATCTTTCTTAATGTTAATTTCAACATTTACTATTGCATTATTAAAATCTTGCTAACATTAGTTAATGCACTGTGAACTAACATGAACAAACCATGAACAGCTGGATTTTTATGAACTAACGTTAACAAAGATTAACTAATGCTGAACAGAGGTGTTGTTCATGGTTAGTTCATGTTAACTAATGCATTAACTAATGTTAACTAATACAACCTTAATGTAAAGTGTTACCATAATTTTTTCAGAAGTAATTTGCTACACTCTTATAAATATCTGACTGAACTGCATTACAAGCTATCAGAACTTCATCTTATTTTTGGCCATACAAATATCAGGAACTGCACTAAATTTCATATTTCGCTCAGTTTGTGCATTTGAATAAAGGTGCATTTTTCCTCTTCAAGTATAAGCTCCATATTCTCACAACATCATACTATATGAGCCATAAAAGCCTGATGAATCAAAAATAAAACTAAACAAAAACACACATGCACAACTATACATTAACTATTTCATGTCTTTTTGGTTGCACATAAAAAAAAACATTATTCAGAACAGAACTTCTTGATTTTATTGTTGATACCAATACAAAAAAAAAAAAAAAAAAATTCAGTTTTCCCTCTATGACTTCATTTAACTCACCTCTTTATACTTCTCAGCAAACTTGCCAATCTTCTCAATCATCTCTGCTACAAAGATCACATCCACCTTGTCAGAGAAGTTGGGCGCCTCTGCAGTGTAAGCCAACAGCTGCTGCGCTGTCTGAACCGCATTGGTCAGATTCAGAGGCATCTGATATTCAAGAAAAGAAAGCAAAGATGAGAACAGAAGAATCAAATGTATATGACTGAAGGTGTATGATGAAAGTTAAACACAGAATGCTGTACCGCAAAGTTACAGGCACCTACCTGGTTGATGATATAAAGCACACGTGTGACGTCTTTCATATATTCACAGCGCGAGTAGTCGTCTTCCGCCCACTGTCCACCCCGGTCGCATCGCCTCCATGCACGTCGCTCTTCGGCTGAGCTGCCTGAATAAATTCCAGCTCCGGTAACCTGCCGTTTACAGGGCAAGTATGCCGTAATGCCAGCCAGTGTACGTGGCCATCTGTATACAGACAAAAACACATGCTAAATATCCTTCAGGTTAATGTGCAAGAAAGGAAGCACCAAGAACACCACTTGTCTGTGGTAGGGGATGGAAATAAATGGCCTTAAATGGGAATGCATTTGTTTGAAGTGGTTAAAATATGCAATAAGTAAAAATAAAAAAAAATCATAGGTGAACAAACAGTCTGATGGTTTCTGCTTGCGCCATAATAGAGGTTTCACTTAGATCTATAACCACTAGAGTGCAGCGAAGAGCTAAAATATAAGGGACATTTGTTTTGATAGTGTCAGCATTGGATACAAACGATTCAAAATAAATTTAATAAATGAAATAAATTTTATTCAGCATTAAATTGATCAAGAGTGACAGCAAAGCCATTTATAATGTTACAAAAGATTTCAAACAAATGATGCTAATTAAACTTGGTTTCTACTAAAAATATAAAGCAGTTTCAACATTTATAACAAGAAATGTTTCTTGAGCACCAAATCATCACATTAGAATGATTTCTGAAGGATCATGTGACACTGAAGACTAGAGTAATGATGCTGAAAAAAAAAAAACAGCAGTGCATCACAGGAATAAATGACATTTTTACAATATATTCAAATAGAAATCTATGGAAGCTTGTTTTAAAACATTTTAAAAGATAATTGTGACTTTTTCTCAGAATTGCATGATATTTTGCGGACTTGAGAATTTATATCTCAGAATTCTGACTTTATAACTGGCAATTGCATATTATAAAGTCAGAATTGTGTGATATAAAGTCAGAATTGTGTTATAAAGTCAGAACTGCATTATATAAAGTCCCAATTGCGAGTTATGAAGTCATAATTGCGTGATATAAAGTCGCAGTTCTGACTTTATAACTCGCAATTGGGACTTTATATAATGCAGTTCTGAGATAAAAAAATAAAAGTAAGAATTGTGAGATAAAAAGTCGCAATTACCTTTTTAATTGTTTTATTCTGTGGCAGAAACAGCTTCCATAGAAAACAATTATCTTAAATTGTAATATTACTTCACAATATTTATGTTTTTACTGAATTTTTGATCAAATAAATGCAGACTTGGCGAGCAGAAGAGACTTCTTTCAAAAACACTAACAAGTCTCACCGGACCCCTCTATGGTACGGTGTTGCCTCCAGGCAACATAGTCTATTTTAGTTTATTTTTAATAAAATGAAACACCAATTTTTTGGTCAAGTGTCTGGTATTGTTTTGTCTGGTTAAAGAAATTGATGTTTTCAATATAACATGAAAATGTAAAATGTAGGGCCGGGACTCGATTAAAGAAATTAATCTAATTAATTAGAGGCTTTGTAATTAATTAATCGAAATTAATCGCATTTTAACTGCATATAAATATTTGACCTGAGAACAGTGAGAAGTAATGTTTTCACATGGATTTTTAGTATACCATTGAATAATGACTGAATACAAAAGCTTAATCAACAAAACATTGTTTATTTATTTCAGTCCAGCAGACCAGTGACTTAGTTACCCTGGTCTTGAAACCAGTCATCTGGTGGAGTGTGGGTCCTTTTAACTTTACTCGGAGTCGGACTAACGTCCACGCTAACTCCTATGTGTTTTGCGTTGAGGTGATATTTGAGGCTCGATGTGCTGCGGTGATACGCAAATTCCTTGTTGCATAGTTTGCACACAACCATGCTCTTATCGACGCTTCCATCCTTTCGTTTTTTAAAACAAAATTTCCCATCCACGGGGCCAAGCAAAGCGGTCTCGTCAGCTTCTTCGTTCATGTTCACTGTGGTTTGTTGTTGTTGGAAGTCAAGAACGCTAGTTGGTGCTCCACTATAATCGGTCCGTCGAAACTCATTCATTGAAAAACGTTCCGCGGTGCAAAAATAAGTGTGGTTAAATTTTTTTTGGGCGTAATTAATCTTAATTAACGCGTTAAAGTCCCGTAATTAATTAATCTTAATTAACGCGTTAAAGTCCCGGCCCTAGTAAAATGTTTTAATTAGTCTGTTGTGGTACAATGTTACCTTGAGGCAACAAACTTTAAAAAAATAAACAAAACATTTTGGAAAAAATGTATTGAAATGGTTATAGTGTCCAATTTTAAGCAGGAAAACACCACAAATAATTTTTCCCTCATTGATATCATATTGCGTACCATAGAGGGTTAAAGCGGTAATGTACATCTGATCAGGTGTTCGCAAGACTCACCTATACTCCCCTTTGTTATTCGACACCCGATCTGACAAGCAGTACTTGGCAGAACTCTCCAAAACCACAATGTGGACCGTCCTAGTGTTGTTTCCTCGACTGGTGCGTACACGACACTCCCAGTTCCCAGTGAACCCCGGCTGGATGTTGGAAATGGTCAAGGCGCTGTGTGAGGACAAATCAAACAAGAACTTGTTGCTCCAGGAGAATGGGTTTAGGATTACAGACTTTAACCAACAAAAACTGAAATAGTGACACTTTACAATAAGGTTCAGTCAGTTTCCAGCACAATGTTGGTAGATCAAGTGTTCGTTTATATTTCAGGTATATGTATCGCCATGCTCCGAGGCAAACATTGCTCATAGTGTGATTCATGTATATCTAGTGTGCAGAAATGGCATTTTGCAGTCGGTATTGGGTTTGGTATCTCCTTCATGGCTGGTTTCTATTACCTGGCTATTAAAGAGCAATTCTGCACCATGCTTTTCTCTATGTAGATGCCTTGAGTGGCATCAGGTTCCACCATCTTCCCATCCTGATACCACAGAACCTGCATGTCCTCATCCACGAAAGAAGCCATGCACTGAAATGGCAGGCTGTCGCCCTGGAAGACGATCTGATGTTGAGATGGAGTCATCTGGAAGGAGGGAAGCTCTAGAGGAGCATCTAAAATAGAGAACGGAGAACAACAAAAATAGAGAAAAAAAACAACAACACTGTGGTCAGCCACAGATAATTGCTTTTTGCAAAAGTTGACATTAAATGAGTGATCTGGGAGCAGTTTTATTGTAGTTCTTGCACAAGCTATGGTTAGAAAGTCCAAAATCAACATAAATTGGAGGCCTGAACCAAGGCTGAAGGTCTTTTATACCAGGATTACTTTGCTTTTGGTGTAGGAGAGTGTGTTAGTAAAAGAACAGAAAATCGTTGGTTTTGAAGTTCTATTAGCAACAGTGTAATTTTTCTTTCTCTGAATACAGATAAGTCACCTAATGTGCAATGTGTCATAGTTCATGGAAAGCTAAGGTCAGTTTACTCTTATCAGACTTCATGTTGCACAATGTCATTAAAATATAACAAAATAAGACACTTAATCTAGTTTCTGTTTGCATACATGAGCGGGAAGGGAGCTAACAATGCATCCGGGTCAGGTTTTGCCTACATTGTTAGCAGTGATGTTATTCTTAAATAAACTATTTTGCAAGTTCTCCCACTTGGAAATCATGGAGGGGTCTGAAATTGTCATCGTAGGTGCATGTCCACTGTGAGAGACATAATCTAAAAAAAAAAAAAATCCAGAAATCACAATATATGATTTTTTTTAACTATTTATTTTTATGATACAGCTGCAAATAAGTATTTGAACATCTGTCTATCAGCTAGAATTCTGACCCTCAAAGACCTGTTAGTCTGCCTTTAAAATGTCCACCTCCACTCCATTTATTATCCTAAATTAGATGCACCTGTTTGAGGTCGTTAGCTGCATAAAGACACCTGTCCACCCCATACAATCAGTAAGAATCCAACTACTAACATGGCCAAGACCAAAGAGCTGTCCAAAGACACTAGAGACAAAATTGTACACCTCCACAAGGCTGGAAAGGGCTACGGGAAAATTGCCAAGCAGCTTGGTGTAGGAATTGTGGGCGCAGACACATAGATGAATGAATCCAATTGTGTGCAAACCTGGTGAAAAACTAAAGGAAACGTTTGACCTCTGTAATTGCAAACAAAGGCTACTGTACCAAATATTAACATTGATTTTCTCAGGTGATTTTCTCAGGTGTTCAAACACTTATTTGCAGCTGTATCATACAAATAAATCGTTTTAAAAAATCATATATTGTGATTTCTGGATTTTTTTTTTTTTAGATTATGTCTCTCACAGTGGACATACACCTACGATGACAATTTCAGACCCCTCCATGATTTCTAAGTGGGAGAACTTTCAAAATAGCAGGTTGTTCAAATACTTATTTTCCTCACTACACACTCACACACTCACACAAATATAACATAATAATTAATATAAAACAGACAACAACATTACAAAAAGTTAAAGTAACATTAAAAGGAAAACTGAAATTATAAAAAAGTTAATTAAAAATAATTCAACAAGTACAATAACAGTATATAAATTATACAAAAAACACTGATTGTTAAATTACTTGTTATTAATAAATTAATTTACATTTAAGTATATTTGTAAATGTATTTAAATGTACATTTTGTACAAGTGTACAAATGTACAAGTCTGTTAGAGTGTATTCTTACCACAGGTGAGGGTTACAGGTCTGAGCGAGGTTATTTGCTGACCCTGTAGGGAGCGAGGGAACGAGCAGCGAGTTTCCTTCACCCCTACCGCCTTCTCCTTGATCCAGACCACCAACCATTGCAGGTTACAGTCACACAGAAGATACGGGCTGTCAAACTCCCTAAAAATGTATACAGAATGTTCAGAAATTATTGTATCGGAGGCAAACATCTTTTGATAAGATCATAAGAACATTCGTGTGGGTCAACAGATGGTATTCAATTTAGACTGGGTTCTGAGTGTAAACGTTGAATGTCCACTATGTTTGAAGACTTGCCAAGTGTTATTAGACCTTATCTCAAGTGTTTAAGTTAATGAATATGAAGTTTGCAAACACAAGCACTAATAAACTGAAATCTGCATTTTAGTTTAGGTGTTGCATATTAATGATGCAAAGTACAACAAAACACTTACAGTATTTTCAGAGAGCCAAGGCTGTCGAAGATTCCTTGAGACAGTGAAGAAAACTTGTTCTCTGAAAGGTTCCTACAATGAAAATGGGGCAGTATTGAGCAAAATATAGCATCCTAAAAGGAAATTTATGTTAACATCACAAGTCATATTAGTTGTTTTATATCGTTTAAAATTCCCTTAAAATGGTGCAGTAAGTGATTTCTGAGAGATATTTTAAAATCAACCCAAACAAACACACCCCTCCCTTCATTGCTCAGCACCCAAAATGCACGAACACGCATTGCAAGAGTGGATGTCTCTTTCTCATAGCTGAAGCGAAGCAAAATCATTTTGGAACATACAGTGCACAAGAGGATACACAAGCAAGAGTGTGTTGTTATTTGCCAGCAGCGCACCAGCTCCAGACAAACAAATGACACTCAAAACTGTTACTTAGGGCTGCACAATATATCAAAATTATCGAAATATCGCAAATGTACATATCGCAAGATGCATATCGTTAGGGCACGCAATATCTGAATGATTTTAATAGGCTACTTCAACATTGTGAAAAGTGTACGTTTTAGGCTAATGCATATAGCAGAGAATAGACTGAGCACATGATTGATACTTATGTGACTTGCTTGACGTTAAAAAGAGTTATTAAATGCAATAACTTGCGAAAAACAACTCCTTGCAGTCTCGTGCTGTCTGAAACACACAACGAAACGTGCGCACAAGCCGTTCTTTTTTTCTTGTTTTGTTACACACTCGAACTGTCAAATACACACACAGTTGTGTCAAAATGGCTGTCTTGATGAGTATTCATGTAAACACAGTCGGTTATGCTTAGTGAAAGATATCAGTTGGGGAAAGAAATCGATTTTACACACTTAAAGCAATATCGTATCACATATCGAATATCGCATTATTTAACAAGGATATCGCATTTTTCTTCAATATCGCACAGCCCTACTGTTACTGTAGCTAGCATTAAAACAACAGCATATCTTGGTTCTGTGAAACATTGCAAAACCAATGTTACTTACATATGGAGCAGAAACAATGCAATGCAATCTCAGCGTCCATTTTCAGCGTATACTTCACTTTTTACGCATACACGAGGTTCAGCGTACAGTGCGTGTGGTGCAAAATCGCCAGATTTTTTTAACCGCTCAGGTTAAAATATTTTTGCAATAATTATATGGGTTGTAACCCGTGGCAAGAGATTGCTCAAAACTGTGCATGCGTCAAACACCTGTGTTCGCGTATGAGTCAAAAGAAGTATACTTTGCAAGGCTGTGCGTTCAAGTGTGTGCATACGTCTGAGTAAAAAACAAAGTATACTTTCGGCTTTAGGTCTCTCCAGCGCTGAAAAGCTTTTCTAATATTAACACAGGTCCTAAAGCTCTTGCCTGATCATAACCCTTCTTTATCCAGTGATATTCCTCTGACCTTTTCTCTTTTGTAATGTCTCTTAGCCGTCTCTCTTTCTAAAGCAGGGGTGTCCAAACTTTTTTAAAAGGGGGCCAGATTCGATGTTGTGGGACACACCTGGGGGCCGGTTCCTTTTCTATTATTTATTTAAATTTATATAAATTACGTTTTGTTTCTTATTATTATTACTAAGTTAGAACTCTATTTTTTTTTTTTAATTAACAAGCACTCTATTTAGATCACCACAGGTAAAACCTCAAACCTCACTACATGTTAAAAAGTAAAAATATTGTTTCTGTATCTAGAAGGGCTTTATGGCATTTAGTCTACATTTAATATAAATACAAATGCACAATACTGCAAGTTTATGACAAAAATATAGTCTGTAATTTGGCCTTTATTACAATTCTACATTAAAATTTAATACAATTTGATATTAACTAAATTTCTGACAAAATACCACAGTTACATTTAGTTTTACCACAGTAAATCCATGATAAATGTTGGTGAATTGGTTGTTTAAAAGTATTCCGACTGGATCGGCTCAATGTTTCTCCTGATTTGCACGTCAGTGTTGTTGATTTAAGTCAGCGCTGTTTCAACTGGCTTTAAACTAAATTAAAATCACAGTGTTTTTCAGCTTGTACCAAACTCGAACACTTCTCACTGGCTGTTTAACATTAGTGGTCGCGTGATCGAGACACTCGGCAAGTAAACACATTTGTGAGCTTGTGAGTCGCAAGTAGCGCTGTTTGGTTCCACCTTTGCCACGTTTCCCAGACCTAAAATCTAGTACTGCCACCTTGTGTTGACATTGTGAAACTGCATGATTTGTAAATTATGCATGGTGGGCCACAGATAATATGTTTTAATAGACAAGCTGCGGGCCATTTGAAATTCATCCCCGGGCCACATTTGGCCCGCGGTGCAGACTTTGGACACCCCTGTTCTAAAGTCTTTCTTCAAACCTCCCTCTTGCTCGTTCTCTCTCACCCACCCCCCCATCATGAGTGGACACGCCCCCAAGTTGTGGTACACGGTCCAATCCACTTTCAACAGCATTTCTCAGAATCGCTTACTGCACCTTTAAGCATCTTGAACGATGAATACAATGGAACATTGTTATTACTATTATTATTAAATATAACACACTGCAACACAGTCTTTGAAGATTGTGCTAAATTATTTAAATAGCTCATGAACTACACTTTCTGAACCAATGAGACAAATGTCATATCTGCTGTCTCAAATGAAAAAAGAAAGAAAAAAAAACCTTAATGATTGTACCAGTCCCATTTATTCAAGTGGGATCCGTTAACATATTAAACTAAAAACCCTCATTACAAACAGTTTGTTTTCAATTTTTCCTGTATACCCTTGACAATCACATCTGTTTGGGATGAAATCTGTTCAGTGCTTCAACTGCTGTCTTAATTGAAACGACTGGATCAGTTATAATAATCTTCACCTTCACCTGGTGAAGACGATGCTCACTATTACACCTGCAGCTGTCGCTACACCCATGGGAAGTCAGCGTTAACACGCTCATCTAACAACATCTGTTACGAGTTTCAGAATTCTGTGAAGGGTAATTAGGCTAATGAATCTCAGCCAAACACCAATGACATTTGCGCTCATCATCACAATCTAATAAGAATATCTGCAAATAAACAGACAGATGGATAGACAGATAAATGGATAAATACGTTAAATTCGCATTATGAGATGGATTATACACAGATGAGCCAATTTGAATAATTTACTGTTGGTCCTCTGCGTGCCACCAAACAGCTCAGACCTGCCAAGGCATGGACTCTGCAAGACCCCTGAAGGTGTCTTGTAGTATCTGGCACCACAATGTTAGCAACAGATCCTGTAAGTTGCGACCACCATGGATTGGAATTTATGGTCCAGAACATCCTACAGATGCTCAATCAGGTTGAAATCTGGGGAACTGGGAGGCCAGGGCAACACCTTGAACTCTTCATCATGTTCCTCAAACCATTCCAGAACGATGTGTGCAATGTGCATTATCCTGCTGAAAGAGGCCACTTCCACCAGGGAACACCAGTGTCTTGAAAGGGTGTACCTGGTGAAATTCACGTCCACGTGAATGGCCGAACCCAGAGAATCCCAGCAAAGCATTTCCACTGGCTTGTCATCGTCCCACAGTTAATCCTGGTGCCACCACTTCACCAGGTAAACGGCTCACACGTACACAGCCGCCCACATGATGTAAAGAAAAATGGCACTTATTGGACCAAACAACCTTCTTCTACGGCTCCAAGGACCAGTTCCGACACTCGTGTGGTGTGTGCCCATTGTAGGGACTTTCGACGGTGGACAGGGGTCATCATAGGTCATCACTCTGATGACCGTGGCGACGCAGCCCCTTACGCAGCAGAGTGTGATGCACAGTGTTGTAACATTCCTCTCCAAACCATCATTAAAATTTTGTGTGACTTGTGCCACAGTAGACCCTCTGTTTGTTCGGACCAGACGGGACGGCCTTCGTTGCAGTCATGCATCAATCAGCCTTGGGTGCCCAACACCCTGTCACCAGTTTGTGGTTTGCCCCTCCTCGGACCACTGTTGGTAAATTCTCACCACTGCTGAACGAGCAACCCACAAGCACTGCCGTTTCAGAGACGCTCTGACCCAGTTGTCTGGCCATAGCAGTTTGGCCTTTGTTAAAAAGGGCTTTCGCACCGGGTAGTTCTAGGAACTAGCCACCAGAATGGTTCCCTGAAAACTAAAGGTTTCCCTAGGGCCGTTTTCCTGGTTGCATTCGCACCTCCAGTAGGAACTCTGAAGTGATCCAAGCCTGTGGTTGTGTGCTGTGTGGTTGAAACCCAACATCGCAAGCTGAGCAGAAATACATCATCATGTTTTGTTTGGTCCCATCAAAGTCGAGTTGGATTTTCTTTAGCGTAAAGGTTGAGAGGTCAATCCATCACTGTTTTCCATGTTTGTAGAGTGTATGTACATGGCTCTGCGTGCGTTCAGCCAATCAGTGTAAACGTACGTCACTGGTAAGTTCCTATAGTGCTGGTTTAGACCCTACTCTGAAGTAGGCGCTAATTTAGTTTTAGAAAAAAAACCGTTCTTAGTTCCTGCTGTGCGAACAAAAAACGGGTACTTCCGCCAATAGTTCGAGGAACTATGAAAAGGTTCCTCCGATGCGAAAGCCCCTAATGTCACTCAGATCTTTATTCCTGCCCATTTCTCCTGCATCCAACACGTTGATTACGAGAACTACTCAGAACTTGACTCAGAACTTTGTTAGGGAAATGATCAACACCTGTGATTTCACCTGTGAGTGGTCAACATGTTTTGGCTCATCAGCGTATCATACATTAAAGGGGGTGAAATGCATAGACAGATTCATTTTAAACTAAAAGCATGTGACTTTGTTGTTGTTGTTGCTGTGAATGTGCCTTATAATACCATAAACAACCCATATTTATATGAAATTTAATTAAATACATGTGAAAACCAGGTATTTCAAAGAATTACAGTAACAAAAACATGACTTACAGTTTAACAAGGTTTGTGAGACCTTTAAACACGTCCACATGGAGGCAGCCGATCAGGTTTTTGGACAAGTCTCTGCAAGGTACAAAAGATAAGAGAAAGTGTTGTGTGTTAACTCGTACAGGCCCTATTATATACCGCTTCTTACCTGTGTTTGTCAAAACAGAAAACATTTTCACAACATAATGTTAACTGAAACATCAAATACATACAACCACAAACAATTTGCAACATCTTCCAGTATTTGTATACTCTGAATAAAGCCTTTACACCCATTTTAGCTGTTTAGCTGTAGACGACACCACAACTGATCCCATCAGTTCCACTTTGGCGTGGTCAGTGTTATTTTAGTATTTAGTTTAATATAATATTACAGTATTATTATGAACAGGTTTTATATACCATTATTAGTATTATTATATACTATTACAGTATGTAATACTTTGAATTAGCATGTATTTTTATGTTCAGTTTTCATTTAAACTTTAGTTCCATTTTTATAATTGTGCTTCTGTCATTTTATTATTATTACTTTCAATATTTCTCTTTATTTTTAATTTATATTTATTAAAATTATAGTATTTCAAACCTATTTTATTGCATTTAGTTTAAAAACTTTCATTTGAATTAATTTCAGATAAATTTTGAATAATGAAAACCATTTCTAATAGTTTTAGTGTACAATAACACTGGTCTTGATGGAGTGAAAGAGCATCCATACAGCCTCATAACTGCTTATAATAAAGTAAAACATCCCTTCTAGAAACCTAAAATATACACTTCACCAAACACCAATTAGGAAATTCTCATCCTGCCTATATTTAGACAATATTGACAGCCAAACTATCATTACATCCCAGACAAAACATAACCATTACTGTCAATCTAGAAGTCGTTCCAGTCTTTGTACATGACACAACATGTTTTGGCAAATGTTTCTAAACCCCATCTAATCGCTCACTTTAATGTCAAGCCACATTTTTCAGACATACAAGCATGAGACATAAAAAAATATATAGCACTTTGATTTATCACAAGCTTCCTTCGAACATGAAAAAGCACATCAATATATGATGGGGACACATGTGCATTTGAGAAGTTGCACAGATAACATCGCAGAACGATGATAATAGAAAAACTAGGCATAAATCCACCAAAGTCACATCTTTATGAAGCAAACGGCATAAATGGTTTGAAATTGCATTTAATAGCAAGTAGTTTTACAGTTTAACATTTGCATGATTATGTATATGATTGTGGATCATTCGAATTCGTACCAGAGAGTTTAACAGCAGAAATATGAGGCTTGTGTTTTTGATAAAGCAAGAATGGTTATTATTTATTGTCTAAAATATGATTTGATGCGTAAAAGTTATCTAATAGCATCCTTTTGAGATGGATGGTGGTCCTTTTAGTTGCTTCTATTCCTTACTAGCGCAATTCCTGTGGGTGATGCTTATGGATGTTAGGGCTGGGCAGTATATCGAGTTTGTAAGACATATCGATATATATATTTTTTATAAACGATACGGAATGAGGCAATACCGTTTATATCGATATACAGTAGTTTGATATGAGTGTATCTGGAAAAATAGTGGAGGCCGCAGAGTGAGCTGCAGCTGCTAAACATGAGACATGCTTTATATTCAGGGATATGAAAAGGTAATAAACAAAATAACAGGTAAGATATAGTTAACACATTTAGTTTACGTACATGCTCTGACAGATACTTGTGGTGTTTAATGCGTTTGAGATGATGCGTTATGATTTCCTCTTACATTTCACAGGTATATTCTCCTTTTGTAAATGTTGGAAAGTCTGCAAATGTTCCTATGAGGACAAGCCTACTGCAAGCGGATCTCCATTACAATTCATAATCTTCCGTGATCGAGGGCCTTTGTGAAAACTACAGATTATAGTTTTGCATTTTTATGGACAGTCGGATCGACAGAGGGTTATTAACAGAACAGTTGTTGTAAGGGTAGGTTTATCGCGGTCTAAATTTTAAATGGCATTATGGTAAAAATTTAACACTATGGCAACATCCTTCTTATCTGTACGTCCTTTGGGGGGGGTTGGGGGTTGGGGCTTTCATTTTTTCCCCCTCCGTTTGGCATAAAACAGTGTTCGTGGTCAACAAAGATTATTCGGATTTTGCAATGCGGCATTCTCTGTTTTGAAGATTCTTTGCAGCCTTTAGCCACTGGCTACAGTGCGCTCAATCCTTCACTGGAAACTGAAAGTAACTCGCTCCCACTAAAACTTTACTCTTTGAATTCTTGCACATGGAACAATCCAAGTCAACACCATTATGATTAAAAGTTTGCTAAAAAGTATCCCCTACTAAAGCAATGTGGAATTTTGCTCTGGGAAGTGTATCCATAGCAGACTGGTGGGAGTGGCTTGGACGGCAGCATGCCCAGTGCATTATGGGTGTTATTAACTTTTCCTACCTTTTTGGCAAAAGGGAAGACAACTGGCTTTTTCCCCTCTGTTTTCTCTAGTCGGGTAGCACCAATTACAACATTTTTTCACCTTTCTATTGCATAGGCAGCCAAGTTTTATTGAAATCCCATTTTGCCAGCGGTGAAGTACCGCTTTAACTACTGGGTTGTTGGACTGGGTAAACCTGTACCTGTTTCTATCCTGCTTCTGTTACAAATTTGCGGGGACCAATCACAAACTTATCCACCTGGCGCGCTATTACACGCTATTTTCGCTATTTCTCGCAATACATGGCCCCAGTCATCCTCTCCTTAAAACAGTGCAGTCGCTCTGTCCCATGTGCAGAAAAACACCCCCATGCTTCACAGTAGGGATGGTGTTCTTGGGATGTTACTCATCATTCTTCTTCCTCCAAACACGTTTAGTGGAATTATGACCAAAAAGTTCTATTTTGGTCCCATCTGACCACATGACTTTCTCCCATGACTCCTCTAGATCATCCAAATGCTCATTGGAAAACTTAAGACGGGCCTTGACATGTGCTGGTTTAAGCAGGGGAACCTTCCGTGCCATGCATGATTTCAAACCATGACGTCTTAGTGTATTACCAACAGTAACCTTGGAAACGGTGGTCCCAGCTCTTTTCAGGTCATTGACCAGCTCCTTCCGCGTAGTTCTGGGCTGATTTCTCACCTTTCTTAGGATCATTGAGACCCCACGTGGTGAGATCTTGCATGGAGCCCCAGTCCGAGGGAGATTGACAGTCATGTTTAGCTTCTTTCATTTTCCAATGATTGCTCCAACAGTGGACCTTTTTTCACCAAGATGCTTGGCAATTTCCCCGTAGCCCTTTCCAGCCTTGTGGAGGTGTACAATTTTGTCTCTATTGTCTTTGGACAGCTCTTTGGTCTTGGCCATGTTAGTAGTTGGATTCTTACTGATTGTATGGGGTGGACAGGTGTCTTTTTGCAGCTAACAACCTCAAACAGGTGCATCTAATTTAGGATAATAAATGGAGTGGAGGTGGACATTTTAAAGGCAGACTAACAGGTCTCCGAGGGTCAGAATTCTAGCTGATAGACAGGTGTTCAAATACTTATTTGCAGCTGTATCATACAAATAAATTACATTGTGATTTCTGGATTTTTTCTTTTAGATTATGTCTCTCACCGTGGACATGCACCTACGATGACAATTTCAGACCCCTCCATGATTTCTAAGTGGGAGAACTTGCAAAATAGCAGGGTGTTCAAATACTTATTTTCCTCACTGTATATTAATCAGAAAATAATCTCTACAACAAAACAAGTGAAAAATAAGCAACCATCTAGGCATTATTATTATTATTATTAGTAGAGACTTATTATTATTACATAGAGACATAGCTAAATATACTGTACAACAGTAGCCTAATATATTCTGTCAATTTAAAATGTTTTAAACCAATCTTTTATTTTGACGGGTTGCCATGAAGATATTTCCGTGTCTGTGTTCCTTAAATGACAGTTTTCCCAAATGAAACGGTAAATTCTCATGAAGTGACAGTTTATGCGTTTGTGTCCTCATATGAAACTGGGGGAGGTTGCCGCTTGATAGTGACACACGGCAGAGATTACAAAGACAGCGCGTGCGTGTGTGTAAATAGACAATAAAATTGTAGGGCTATTGTTATATGTATAACAGTTGATTCTGATAATCGAATCTGACTGGACAGCTAATATTTCTGCTAATATTTCACCAGTAAAAGCAGCTACTCTTTGCGCTCTAGATGGGATGTCAGTCAGTGCCGTTACATTGTTACGCCACAAGGTGGCGGCAAGGGACTGTCTTTGAGTGAGTCTTTAAGCCGTTCATTCAACTACACGTTCAAAACATAGACAGTAAAAGAAATGGACACAGCGACCCCATAGGCTTCGACGGGGAAAAGTGAAGTCAATTAGAAGCACTCACTTCCTGATGGCTGAGCGTACTGCGCAGCCTCAGACTGAGCTTGACGACGTAGAGGTGACGTGAGCAACCTGTCTGACAGTTGTCCGACTTCTAGTAGTTGTGAAATCTGAATCACGTTGTTGAAATATTTTGTGCCGTTGCTTTTGGCTCTCTATGGGCTTCTCCCCATGCTTCTCCCTTGACTTTATCGGACTTTATAATAATAATAATAATACATTTTATTTGTACTGCACTTTACATTTGGAACAAATCTCAAAGTGCTACAGTTAAGATCATTTAAGAAGGATAAAATACTAATAGATTGAATGGTTAAAAGTCATAAGTTCTCCTAAAAAGAAATGTTTTTAGTCCTTTTTTAAAAGTCTCAGTAGTTTGAGGTGCCCTCAGATGGTTGGGGAGGGCATTCCAAATCCGAGGAGCGGCAGAACAGAAAGCCCGATCACCCATAGTGCTGAGCTTTATGCCTCCACGTCCCCCCGAAAGTGCTGGGTACAATGATGCATTTTTTTTTTCTCTTTCGTGCAGGTCATGTTTTGAAAGACGAGGTCCATAGCTTACTAATGTAAATAAATAAAAATGTATACAAAAATCATGTGATGATGTCCGACTCGTTTTATGAAGAAGGAAGCCGTACGTTTTCAAAAAGCATTCATATGATATGACCCACTAATCTGCTTCATAAGTACCATGTTGACAATATGACATGGCCATGACGTGGTTTAATGTACCTAAACAATG
Source organism: Romanogobio albipinnatus (assembly GCA_023566225.1). NCBI lineage: Eukaryota > Metazoa > Chordata > Actinopteri > Cypriniformes > Gobionidae > Romanogobio > Romanogobio albipinnatus. Next base: position 66,070,771 of record CM042239.1, on the reverse strand, counting down.
ATTACCAAATTTCTCTCATGTTGCTCCTCATAACCACTGAAAACGGAAAAAAAAAATCTAACCCAAAACCGGGCCTCGCTCTACATTATCCTGCTTATTACAAGGCTACCCACCAAATAAATCAATAATTTGACACAAAATATTGATTTAAAAAGGAGTTTATTGATTTAAACACGATTGTATTGTTTCCGCTAAAGAAAATAGTCAGTTACGTCTCTACGGTTAGAATCCTGCCCATAGCGTCCATAGCAATGATCTGTCAACGCAAACCGTAACTAGCTAAAGCAGCAGAATGGCTAAATTTACTGTGTGGCATTGCCACATAGATATTTTTTCCACTCAATTATGTCGTAATAACGCGATATGTCATTAAAGCAACATATTTTGTTGCTACATGTGTTGTACAGTGGTGTGTACAAAATTTGCCTGTATCCACATTAGAGAATTCATATAGCCCATGCCTTTGTCACACTTCCATGTCTGAAAAGCAGAAGCAAGCTCAGCGTAAAATAGGCTCTTCCGGTGGCAGTGCCCATAGCACGAAAGTATTGTAATTTATTGATGTAGCCCAGTTCATAACAGCCACGGGTAACAGGGGCCATGGACCGCTCATGTTCGCATCAGTGGCATAACTTTAACCTTGAAATTACGGACCCCGGTGCACAAATAACATAACTATCATTAATAGGCCTACTGTAATATATTGTATGTTATACTGTAATACATATATTCTAGAAATGTATTAAAAAGAAAGACGCTTTCAGCCTCAGGCTACTCAAAGGCCCCGCGGAAACAGGCCAGTGGGTTCGTTACGCACGTCAATCCATTCCCGGCGTTCTTATTTTGCTTCTAATGTATTAAATATACAGGCAATTAGTTTATGAAACATTGATCAAAATTAAAATACAATTTATAGAAAACAAAATTCACTTTAAAGAAATGATTTCTGCAAAACAACACTCAATAAAAATCATGCTGGCCCCATGTCTCCAGACATATTGTGCGTCCTATAGCCTATCTTACTCATGCCGACGAAAGTACCCGCAAATTCTTTAATATTTTTCATTTTTGCAGTTTTTTTTATCACTTCATTATTTTGGCTCGGAATTTCGTTTGTTGGAAATATGGACTGAATTTAGAAATTAAATTTGAAATTAAAAACTTTGCGTTTAATAAACAAAATACATTTTTAAGCGTTTGGAGTGGAGTAGGCTATATACATGCAAAACGTAGCCTATTTAGATTCATAGTTAGGCTATATGTTTAAATATTAGCCTATTATATTATTGTTTTAATTTCATATGTTGATGATGAAAAGTGAGCAGCATGAGTAATATAAGCTTTAAGATGCGCAATATGTCTGGAGACAAGGAGTGGGGTCAGACATGCTTTTTATTGAGTGTTGTTTTACAGAAATAATTTCTTTAAAGTGAATTCTGTTTTCTATAAATTGTATTTTAATTTTGATCAAGGTTTCATAAACTAATTGCCTGTATATTTATGGCACCTGCTACCCATGGCTGTTAAGAACTGTAGGCTACATCAATACATTACAATACTTTCGTGCTGTGGGCACTGCCACTGATACAGGCAGCGGAAGAGCCTATTTTACGGAGCTTGCTTCTGCTTTTCAAACAAGTGTGACAAAGGCATGTGCTAAATAAATTCTCTAATGTGGATACAGACATAGGCTATATATACACACACATCACTATACAACACATGCCCTTTTTAGGAGAAAATATATCGTTAAATATGTTGTTTTAACGACATAAGATCTTGTTATTATGACATAATTGAGTGGAAAAAATAATATGTATGTGGCAGCAATGAGTCACCGTAAAATTGAACTCGAGGTTTATATTTAAAAAAAACAACAAAAGGTGGTGGGCACAAAATCACTCATGGCGAAATCTGGTGGGTACGTGAGGCACGTCTATGCCTCATAGACAGCAAAATATAGCCTGCAAGCTTCTCCTTCTGTCTATACGGTAATTTCTCTACTATGTGACAAAGTCGCGTGGTTATGATGCAACCGTTAGCCTATTTTTTTACAAAAACGGCTTCTACGGGGCGATAGTGTAAGATACATGGTAATGGAGCCTTTTATACATTGCTGTGTTTCTTTAGAAATAAACAATGGTCAAATGGAGTCTTTAAACGCCTCAGATGTAAAGTTATTCGCTGTCAAAGTGAGGCCAAAATGAATGGGAGTCAATGGGATAGGGCTGCAACGACGTGCGTGAAATGCGTCGACGCGTCGGCGGCACATTATTTACGTTCTAGAATGGAACAGAAGATCTAGAATAATGGCAGCTTCTGCTCCCGGGCATAGTGAAAATGATCATTTATCATATAAAGCCAGACCGCGACATTCAAAAGTGTGGGAGTACTTTAAACAGAAGCCGAATAAAACTGTGCTTTGTTCGCTCTGTAACGCCGGTTTCACACTGCACACGGTGGCAGAGCAGGAGCTGTGCGCGTGGAGAGCGGGAGCTTTCACACTGCAGTCAGTGTTGCCAAGTCCGCTTTTTTCCGCGGAATTGGGCTACTTCTACACTGTTGCCGCGGGCTGTGTCTCATGTCCGCAGGTTGAAGCAAAAAAACACACATATTTAGCCCCCCGAACGCGATGTTTACCAGAGAACCTCCCCGAAACGCGATTGGGCTTGTTTTGAGTAACGAATGGGTGGGTTTTGTTGTGTAAACCTGGCAACCCTGCTGCCAGTGTTCTCTCGCGCAGCTGAACGCGCCACGCGTGTATTGCAACAGACGGTCACATTTTCCTGGGTTCTTCTCCGACCCCAGTACGTCTCGTGCTTTTATTTATTATGGGCTGCATATATCTCCTGTATATGCGACCTGGTTCCGCTCTGTCCCAAACACATATGCATAATAACATGCTTTATATAGGTAGTTTGCATGATTAAAGTAACATTAAAGTGAAGATATGCCTCTAGCTTTAATCATTTAAATGTGTCTTTGAAGTTTGGGCAAAAACTTCTGGCAGCTTTAGTCGTTGTTTATGCACATGTATCTTCAAAATAGACGACTAGTTATACATTAACACTATGCTGAAAGCTCCTGTATGTGAACCTTTTGCAGATAAATACAAGTGCATTTTCGTTTACTACTGACACAAATCAATAAGTAAATCATACTCAACTACTATAGTAAACAACTTCTCCTAATTAGGCCTACTCTGTATACATTTTATGATGAATAGTATCATTATATATTATGTTTAAAAAGCTTCTTGTGTTCATATATTTCATTATAAAATGGCATACTATGTACACTACCCTTCCTGAAATACAATTAATATTGTCATCATTCATTGATTTCATGTTAAAATAATATACAAATTCACTACCCTCTTTGAAATACAATAATCAGTAAAAAAGAATAACAAGATTAATCTGGAAAAATAATCGTTAGATTAGTCGACTAATCGAAAAAATAATCGTTAGTTGCAGCTCTACAATGGGATGCTAACAAGTGATGGCTTGGTTAGCAATGGCTGCCCCTATGGAAGGTACGCTTTCCGGGTGCTGGATTAGGTTCAAAAACACTGATTCTATCAAAGAGAGATGTATTGAACCGGCTGTTGAAATCATTTTAACTTTGAGCACCCCTTTAGAAGACTCAGCTGACCAGCAATGCATCAATGCTAAAACAGATTTTGCATGCCTTGGACATGGAAAAAATTTACACAAATGCGTCTCGGCCTGAAGGACAGACGTAGGTAATCGCACGTGCTCAGTTGATCTCTCTCACATTCACTGTTTGTTTAGGCCTGTTAAGTGCAAATCTACGGAGCCTCTGTACAAATCACCATTGTACACATTATGTTATCATTACTAACTTACTTAATATTTGGCACACATGCACAAAGTGTTAAAGAAAAACAAAAAACATGGTTGCTCTTTGATTGGCTCCTCAATAGCGCGGTATTGCGATATTGCGGTTATCACGACAGCCGTAACTATGCCCGTTGATCACGCCTCTTGTGCAGTAGAAAATACAGAGCAGACTCCCCAGACCAATGTTCAATCTTGAAAGATTGAGCTTGGTCTGCCAGACAACTGGGTTGTAGGAGCTAATCAATAAAACTGATAATAATTGATATTTAAAGTAATCAACAATACATTTCATTATCAATTAGTCTGGGCTCTGCCAGCCATGTCACTATACAGAAGCGAAAAACACATTCTGTAGACAAAATGCATTATTTCCATCCATTCAAAATGAAGGAAAAAATTAAGTCATCAACAGACCAAACAATTAGATACTAAAGCAAGAGCAGACAGATGAAGACTAATTTGAACAATATTATTTATTATAAGAGGTTACATGCAAAACATTATAAATAATAAAAAAGTAATTTTATTATAAATTAATATTATTACATATTAAAAGATGAATTCCTGATATCTGTATTTTGTTAATTTATGAATATTCATATTTTATTAAATTGTAAAATAAGTATAATGTTAAATCATGATCACATAAAACTGTCTTTTAAGAGAATACTTTTAGATATTATCATCTCTCACACACCCATTTAGTTCTCAAGCTAAAAATTAATGAATGCATTTTCGAATTAGCATCAGCCATTTCTTTTTAAAGTTCAGGAGACTTTGACATTTTCTTCTCTGGTGTTGGCAAAGTAACTAGGGTTATACAACTGTGAAAATTCATCTTGTGCGCCCTCTCAAAAAGTTTGCACGACAGCAATTCTTTTTCAGGGGAGCTGCATACTTCTCCATTTAGCTAGCCAAAGAGCAGTTTATATTGGCAAGGAGTGAGTCATATTACATGGCCACGGCATACACGCGAACCCTCACAGTGTGTGTCTAGAGAACATATATAGCCGAACACTCACCACATATACATACTTCACTCTGCACAAAACAAGGAACAAACTCTCCTTTCTTTCTCCAAGTCTCTGTCTGTCTGTCTGTCTGTCTGTCTGTCTGTCTGTCTGTCTGTCTGTCTGTCTGTCTGTCTGTCTGTCTGTCTGTCTGTCTGTCTGTCTGTCTGTCTGTCTGTCTGTCTGTCTGTCTGTCTGTCTGTCTGTCTGTCTGTCTGTCTGTCTGTCTGTCTGTCTCACACACACACACACACACACACACACACACACACACACACACACACACACACACACACACACACACACACACACACACACACACACACACACACACACACACACACACACACACACACACACACACACACACACACACACACACACACACACACACACACACACACACACACACACACACACACACACACACACACACACACACACAACTGGCATGTTAAAGTAGATAGCATCAGTCATGCTGTGCAGAGTGCTGTCTGGACATCGTCCATCTGGAGTGAAGAACTGTAGAAAGATGAAGTCTTATTTCAGTGGTTGCACACACCCAACAGTGAAGCTGTTTTTACTTGAATCAGAGCATTTCCGCAAGAGAGGTGTCAACCAGTGTTATTTTAATATCACTGAGATACAAACTTATAGTTTTGATTAATATGCTGAAATTGTTTTTATTTTTATATTTTGTTTTCATTTCAATTTTAGTTCCAAGTTAAGTAGTTTTACTGTGTTTTTGTTCTTTTTAAATTATTTTAGTTTTTAAATATGCCTATATGTTTTTTATTCAATTTTAAAGGGGTGGTAAACCACGATTTCACTTTTCTAACTTTAGCTAGTGTGTAATGTTGCTGTTTGAGCATAAACAACATCTGCAAAGTTACAACGTTCAAAGTTTAAAGCAAACAGAGATATTTGCTTTTAAAGAAATCGATTTCTAAGGACTACAGCAAACGGCCGCTAGGGACTACTACACATTCCTCCAGGGTCTCTGACATCACCAGCCCCAATATTTACATAAACCCCTCCTCCGAGAATATGAAATAAGGGGGGCGAGGCCATTTTGTATCGCAGCAGGGAAGCGTTGTTGTGGTTAGTAGGCTGGAGTGTTGTTGACAATGCCGACAAAATGCTGTTATTTTCATCTGGAGTGCAGGTCCACTTTCTTCAGCCTTCCTAGGGACAGGGCAGCGTTGCAGTGCGTTTAACATACAACGTCATATTCATGTGTGTAAGAGACATGAGGGGAACACGATCGCATTTGCATCGGATATATGCTGCCCATCACAAATCAAAGCACGAGACAGACAGGGGTTGGAGGAGAAGATCGGAAAATGTGACATAATGGACAATATTCATCTGTATTTGCAATACATGCAATACACGAGACAGGCGGGCACGCGCGGCACATCTCGCGGAGGAAAGCTTCCACAATCTTCGCGAGTACGGGCCACAACCTGTAAGTGCGATTTATTTTTCGTCGATGTGTTTTCCTGTAATAGTTCGTGTTGTTAATTGTAGCCTACGTTGTAGCAAGGAAGTAAACATGACAGCGCTGTTTGGCTCTGCAAACCAGTTTGCTAAATGCTCATTCATACTTAACGTTATCCGACAAACACCTAACGTTACAAACTGTTTAAAATCTCAACAGCGAACTTGGCATTAGTGTAAATTATTCTTTGATTAAAGCTTTTATGTGTTGTTTATCTACAGGCATGCTAAACATGGTTCTGTGTTTGATTTGGATACTAGTAAAGCCAATGTTTAGTGTTCTTGCGACAGATATTTGGCTATAATCGTTCTAAAAATACAAAAGTAACGGTGCCATTCAGTAGCGATCACTATAGATCCGCAGTCTTTACTCTTGAGGACTGAACAGGTTCTGCTCGATCATCTTCACTAAAATTGTCTGGGTCTGATTCGGGCTCTTGGTATGGTTTCATTGGCGCTATTGTACACAAAGCATAGGCTAGTAGCCTGAGGCTACCTGTAAAGGTAAGGGACGTGACGCTTCCGAGAAACGTGCTCTAGGCGGTTAGCGAATCACAGCACACTGGGCCAGCTAACCAATCTGAGCCCATTGCGTATTTTTGAGGGACTGGCTTCACAGAATCCGGAAACCATCAGACCGTTTTTACAAGGAGGGACAGAGCAGTGTAGAATAAAGGTCAACTATATGAAAAACGAAGCATGAACACATGTTACAGAGCCCCCCACAAACACAATCAAGCCTTCGAAAGAGTGTGCTTTACCACCCCTTTAAGTTTTAGTTCGTTATTTTTGTTGCATCAAGGTAAACTTAATTAAAATGAGAAAAGTTATCTTGGCAACTAGCTGAAATAAATAACACACACACACCACATCACACAGGAAGTGGCATGAGAGTGTATAGATGAGAGAATTTTCACTTTTGGATGAACTATCCCTTTAACTGAAATAATATACTGTATGATTTTTTTTTTCTTCAGAAAAACACAAACTAAGATTTTTAAGAAAATAATTAATCTCTGAGAAGACATTGATTCATCCACGGGGGTCGTAAGGATTACGATCAAGATCGCTGTGTGTGGTTTTTCAGGCATCAACAAAGCCTGCAGCCATTCAAAAGAGATTGATTATTTTCCTAAAAATCTTTGTTTGTGTTTATCTGTAGAAAGTCATAAACATCAGGGTTGGCATGAGGGTGAGTAAACAATGAGAAAATTGTCCTTTTTGTTGAACTATGCTTTTAAAGGTGCAGTATGTAATTTTGACAGCTAGTGGTTGAAATGGGTACTGCAGTCTAAATAAAAAATATTGAAGAGCATTGTTTCCCCCACCCTGTCCCCTCATCCTCATACTCGACGCATTTATCCACATTAGTCGGGCTACCAAAATGTATCACCGGCCTGCCCGACGGGCTCTCTTAAATAGTGAAATAACTTTTTTTTATGTGCGTTTTTCACTCTCTTGACTTGATATTTGAAGGAAAAATACAATCGCGGAAGTTTTGAACATGCTGATTTGTCTGCAGTGAAGTTTTCAGATGCTTGTGCGTGCGTGTTGCGGTTCGCCGTTATAGCCACCGATCGGCTGGGCCAAGTAATAAAAAAAATAACATTCCAATTAATTGCGGGTGCATGAGAGATAAATCATTGTATTTGTTTGATGAATACATTTAGCGAGCCCTGTGGGCAAATCATTCCGGTTGCCATTTTTCCACACGTTTTCAAAAAAATTCCCACATGTACTGATGGGGGAGCCGAAGCTCATTATAATATGCAAAACTGTTATCCAATCATAGCAGTGGGCGTTTACTTCCAAGTCTTCAATGTGACATGCCCATAAAAACTGAGCGTTCCAGAAGCTAGGCTCAAAACCAGGGTAGAAAATAGCCTTATTTATTATGATGTTTTTGAATGTAAATAACCACACAAATGTCATAAGTTGACCTCAGAACACAGTATACATTTTTTTTAAAAGCCAGTTCATGACCCCTTTAAAATCAATCATGCAAGGTGATTTACTAAGATTTGTGCTAGACAATTTACTGGTATTTGTACCATTATTTACCACCCAAAAAAAGCATGTCTTAAACCAGATGAAAATTTGCGCTGCTCTTAGTAGACTGTGTTGGTGATTATGGAAATAATCAGGCTGCGTCTGTGTTCTTTAATTTGCCGTTTAGTAAATCTGGCCTCCAGTGTCCACAACACATTTTACACACAAGAAAGACAGTATAATACAATAATAAAACGATAATACTTACAGTCTTTTGAGGGCAAAAAGTCCATAAAAAGCTCCTGGTTCAATATGTGTGATTATGTTGTTCTTTATGTCCCTGCGAAGAAAAACAGTTTTAGGCGGTGAACATTATCAAACACATAAAAAAAAGGCCTTTGGTTAATTTCAAACATGAGCTAAACTGGGCCAACCCAAACCTATAATAACAGGTTATTCAAAACACAGAAAACATGCCAGTGGGTATAACACTTAAACCTTTTGATGCTTGACGTGCGGGAGCTATCAGCCATAAGCCAACGCACACCCCTTAATAAATCACTCTCATTTAGCAGTGTAACGTAACATGCGAATTGGAACGTCTTCAAACACAGTAATTCAATCTGCAAAATGAATCTATTTAGGTAATTCAATAAAATCCTGATGTACTGCACTATATTATACATCAATTATAGAAATTGACTGTAAACCAGCTGCCATTTTTCTAAATTGTAAACCAGCAGCCATATCACCCTGTGGCCCAAGACTGGTTACCTGGGGCCTCATTTATAAACGTTGCGTACGCACAAAAGAAGGCGTACGCCGCTCTCTACGCAATAATTGGTATTTATAAAAAGCAAACTTGACGGGAAAATGTGCGGTCCTTCACGCAAGCTCTGACACAGGCGTACGCACAAAAACGGGTGAAATGAGAAATGGCGACACCGTCGGCAGATGGAAGAAACACGTGAAAGTGTGTGAAACTGTAGACCGTTGTGTAAAAGAAATGGCAATACTGCCTCTTATATATAACATGAAGACTTCACAAAGCAAGTCTTACAATTAACAGCCTACACGTAACACCCGTTTGATCGATCTGCAGTGTAAAACAAACAAAATCAAACGAAAATTACAACAGAAATGCAAATTAACACATTTGTAAAAAGAAAAGTGAAATATGTTCTGCGATAATATTGGCATGTTATGCAATTCATCCTCATAAATAATATGGTGAACAGAACTAAATAATGTGCAAAACTGATATTCTCGTCAATGTGTCCATCTGGCGGAGCAGATATAGATGCAATTAGATAGACAGATAGATAGATAATTAGGGAGATATATAGATAGATAAATAGATGGATATATGTATTAATTGTCCAATGGGGAAAGTTGTTTTCATAGTAAAATTTCTTCATCAGCTACAGAATCATGGTATTCATGCATATGCCTTTAGTTTTATTTTTGATAAAATAATGTATGACGTATGTCTCAACCATTCAGAAAGCTGCAAGACATTACATTTGCACTGAACTATTTCCCATTTCCACATAGAATATAACCGACATCTGTAGCTTGTCAGATGCAAATAAAATGCCCCATCACAATGCGTAATGACGCACAATGGCTGATCTTGCACTAGAAGATGTGGCAAATGGAAGAATTCGGAGTGGACACATCTTCAGACAGCAAGAAGATTTGCTGGCAAACGAGGACACACTCTGGCGATGGAGCGCTAGACACTTTTTTGCCTCGACTTTGATGTCCGACCATTTCTTTTTTATTTTGGCCATGGTCTGAGGTTGTGAGGCTACAGTATTTACGGCCTCTGCAACCTTTTGCAACTCAAGTGCCTTTTTGACATTAGTAATGCCCACACTGTGCCCTCCAAAACAAAATTTTTCTCCTCTTTTCCACCTCGCCAACGATAACTTCTACTTCACGTTGAGTGAAGTTACGTTTTTTTTTTATTTCCTCTCTGTGTTTGCCATGATTTCGCAATCGATGAATATTAAAGTAGCACTAGGTAGGTTTTGCTCTCGGGGTCCCCCTACAGTTGGGAAACAGTATTGTCCTCTACTACTGTCGTAAACTCTGTCATCCTACATCAGGGGATGCATCGCACGTTGTTGACATGACAACTATGATAGCCCTGAACACTGCAGGAGGAGTTCACATGCAGGTGTTCTGCTTGCGTCGCGTGTGAAATGTCTTCATCCCAGGTACAGTGGCATATGTTTCAGCATGTCATATGAATATAATTTCATGGGTTTTATTTATTTTTTCAAACGCCAAATGATCGCGATGCTCACGTTTACAAGCCAGCGTCATTATAGTAGTCTAGTCTATTGGTTACCGTTTTACAGAATCTATATGATACTTCAATTCAATGTTTGAGTGGTAGGTAATAACCATATATCGTCAATATAATATCAAGCTACCATAGATGAATCTTCAAATTTGAAAAATCGATTTGCATTATAGCTTGAGGCAAGACAAATAAACAAATATAATACTTTAATACAATCACTTTCTCGTTTCCTTTTTTTGCATTCCTCCGACAAAACCTTTGCTTTCTTCTTTTTCTGTGCTGCCTCGGCCATGACTGTAACATCCGGCAAACAAAGGATAGTTGGGCTCGCGCGTCCGAATTTAACCCCTTAAACCCGAAGTGTCCCAGCCCCGGGACACCCCCCCCGCGAAAAAAATTCGCGGGGGGCTTACTAAGCAACTACTGAATGTAATAACATAAAATATGTATCATTTTAAAGCTTAGAATCTCAGCTTTTCAATGCATCTATCCGTTTTGGGATACTCTAAACGATCGCTGAGTTATTCATCTAAATCGGAGTGTACCGCCCGCGGGCGCCACCTAGCTGTGAAAAAATTAATTGTCATATATTTCAAAACTACTGCATTGATCAACACAAAATAGGTGTCATTTGAAAGCTGAGAGTCTAAACTTTAAAATGAATGTAGCCATTATGATTATCTCCAAAGTAGTGTTGAGTTATTTGCTGATAAAATGAAAAAAAAAAAATCATAATTTATGGGGGGGGGGGGTGGAATTATTATGTACTTCAATGTGTCAAAAACATCATACAGCTCAGATAGTCATGTGTCATATGTCATTTGAAAGGTCTCACTGAGTAGAACACAACAAGCCTAAATTTAGTTTTGGGCTTTGACTGAATTTTCAGCGAGTTTTTGTCAGTTAAGTCCTGCAAGACCCATATGTAAATAATATACTGATGCGGCATTCACGTGGCGTTTTTCACTCGTCTCTTCAAGAAACGTGGAAAATGGCACATCGTTATTTACAGCAGACTCTCACGATTAAAAAGAGACCAATGACACCATAATCCATCTCTTAGATCTTAAAATATCCCTCGTTAAAGTAGAACACAAACAAAACAGCACCAAGCCAATGAGCGGAGTAAAAGAAAGCAGTTGCTAACACTTGGCGTTTTCACTCATAACTTCATGAAACATGACCCGATCGTTAAAAATGACACATCCCTATTTACAGCAGACTCTCACGATTAAAAAGAGACCAATGATACCATAATCCGTCTTTTAGATCTTAAATTGGTGTGTCACTCAGAAAACAACAGTTTTAAAAATGCTTTCGGGAGTCAAGGTCTGAACAAAAAGGCTACCTTTGTTCCAAATGCTGTAACTTTGGACTACTTTATGCTATCACCACAAAATTTGATCCAGATGTAGACCACATATAGGGGAACATCACCAAAAAAGAATTAACCTGCTACCGTATTGTCTTCCTGAGTTATTGCATGTAAAATAAGAAAAATATGAAAAATTATAAAAAAAATAATAACAAATTTTGTCTTTTATCAGCAGTTTCTCAGCAATAGATTGTCCAAATGTAATAAAATTTATATTTTCTAAAAATATAAAAAAGATAAGTTTGCTAACACATGATATATACTTTTTGACTCTCCTTGTTGTAGTTTTGAATTTTGAGTCTTTAAATCTGTGTATGTCATTCAGACAAAAAATCTCTAAAAATGCCTTCAGGGCTTAAGGGGTTAAGGAAGTGGGGGTGATGGTGGAAGTGACGTATATGCCGTAAAGCAGTCGAATTTTGTAGTTCTTTTTTTTCTCGGGTTACTACCCGAAACCCGAAGTTTAAAAGTACGATTAAAAACGATACAGACCCCGTCAGGCTATGGCAGACGTGTCATTCAACCTATTGTAAGTCGATGTATCATCACAAGAGTCTTGAAAATATATTATGAAGGTTGAAAAGTTACCTAGTGCTGCTTTAACTTGTGGGCGTTTCACAGACTATTTATGGGCAACTATGGGCATGACATGAAGCCGCAAAAGCTGCGCTACATTTAGAAATGATTGTGATTTATTAAGGGAAAACTGCGTAGGATGTGCGTGCGCACGGTTTTATAAATCCGAATATTTCTGTGCGTACGCACGTCCTATGTTTCATCCGTACGCCACTTCTGACGCAAATCCTACGCAAAGTTTTATAAATGAGGCCCCTGGATGGGAGACCTCTTGGGAAAACTAGGTTGCTGCCGGAAGAGGTGTTAGTGAGACCAGCAGGTCTGTGCTCACCCTCTGGTCTGTGTGGGTCTTGATGGGTACACTATAGGGGTGTGACGAGATTCCATGCCACGAGATCTCGCAAAACTCGTGATGAGATTTCTCGCCGAGGTGAAAAGCTGTCTCGTGTCATATTGTCTTGACCTGGTCATGACGGTGTGAGGGTGAAGTTAGTAAACAATATGCCAACGCTACGTTTACATTCCGCCTTCACTCTAATTTTGCTTTTTATAGAAATAAAAACGATTTAATTCAGGTGGATAACAGTCACTTCAATGCCATCAGCTCATCCAACACGAGCTGTTTGAGTCGTACATGGTACGCAGCACTGATCACGTGACGAGAAGTCATTGAGCGTGTGTTATGAGTATGTGTTAAGGCCAATTTATCCTTCTGCGTCGAGTGTACGACATAGCTACGCCGTAGGCTGTGTGATGCGCCTGTATCCTACGACGTACCCTGACGCGCACTTCTCCAAAAATGTAACAACACGTCAATTCTACACGGGCCGCAAGCGCTGTGATTGGTCTGCCAGAACCGCTCCCTCAGGTCAAAAATTAAAAAAAAAATAGGAGTGCGATAGGAGTGTGTGTGTGTCCAGAAATGGGATGATAGTTTCATCTGCTATATAACAATATTTTGTAGAGCAGAGATTCTTTATGTTAGTGAATAAATACATAGATCCGCTGTGTATAGTTTATTTATTTTCTCATTAAAACCAAAGATGTTAATCAGTGATGTTATATCAAGAACAGGGACACATTAGGGTGCATTTCGCTTTGTGATTTCAACGGAATGAATAGTCTCCGCAACAGCAATCGATTGAAGCGCTCGTCTGCACGAGCCACCAATACTGAAAACAGTGCCACGAGCACTCTGCATGATTTCAAAAGCGCATTCCAGCGCCAGATCGCCTCTTATGTAACTCTACTAATCAACTAAAGATGCTTAATTTGTATTACATACAACAACTAAAGCTGCAAGAAGAAAGCCGCTATCTGACGCCATGACGGCTGCTGATACTCTGACAATGAATGTAAACAAGCCGCTTCTTCTTCGGCTTTTGCCGAAGTGGTTCTTAAGTAGCACCAAAACATTGCTGAGCTAGAAGTAAGAACCGATTACATCAGGCGCTGGGGGCGGGGTCAACAAGACCACCACAAACTTGAGATCCGCCATTTTTGAAATAGCAGCTAATGGAGCTAATAATTGCTGCTCGTTTGTAATCTCCGTCTATACAAATTACGGCTAACTGCATGAATGCGTTGGATTCGCTGTGTTTTGATGCAGAAGTAGGATCGTAAAGCCACGTGAATCAATAGTAACGCAACGTTTGCATTGTTGATGGAAGGCTTGTTCGCAGCAGTGCTGTGCAGACCGATCGCCGTGTGACAAGAGTCCAGCGAGAGCATATGACTCCTAATGCTTTTGATTCACTCATTTTTTTTTATCATACGTGGATCGGTCTGCGCAGCGCCGATGCATCTCGAACAAGCCTGGTGTGTTTGTGTTTCCCACTGCCTCGATAGCGTTATCGTGACGCAAGACCTGGCTCTGTTGTGGCTCTCAGCATGTGGAAAAGCAAACGGTTCTTAGAAGGCTCCTCAGTCGAACCAACTATGAACTGGGACTAGCACTGGCTCTGAACTAGCAGCCGGTTCATTCTGGTGGAAAAGGTGTACCTGAGGCACGTGAATATCTCCCAATATAAAAGCTCTCTCGTTGTAACCATCTATTAGCTCTGTATCATGCTTGAAGATAAATGTGGTCTCTATTTGCACTTTGAATATTGTACTTTGATTATGGTATTATGGTAATTGTTTGCACTTAATATCTATAAATCAATTTGTTGGAAGGAGTTCAGTTAGAAGGTAAAAAGAAGCTCATGTGCAGTTCTAAGGTCTGAAGAGACAATCATATAGGAAAGAAGCCAGTCAGTTGAGATTTTGGCAAAAAAACATACAGTGCTTGTCTTTTACTGCATATGATAATTCATACTCAGAAAGTAGAACTGAAATGATATTCATTACAAGATGACGAGTTAAAACATCTCAAATGCACCTGCAAACAATTTTTCTAGTCATGTATTTCATGATTGATGATATCTTAAAAATACTACATAAAAATCTTGTCTCGTCTCGTGAACCCAATCTCGTGTCTTGTCTCGTCCCGTGAAATAAGGGTCTCATCACACCCCTAGTACACTATATTGTCAAAAAGCGGCATCCATCAGATGAGACATTAAACTGAGGTCCTGACTCTCTGTGGTCATTAACAATCCCAGAATGTCCTTCGAAGAAGAAAAAAAAAAAAAGTAGTAGGGGTGTAACCCTGGCATTATTTGCCCATTGGCCTCTGTCCATCATGGCCACCTAATCATCCCCATATACCCACTCGGTCTCCTCTCCACCAATAAGCTGGTGTGTGGTGGGCACAATATAGCTGCTGTTGCATCATCCAGGTGGATGCTGCACATTGGTGGTGTTTGAGGAGATTCCCCCCCTTCCATGTAAAGTGGTTTGAGTGCAGAGAAAAATTACTCATTAAATGAGTAAGCGTGCAACAATTCCAGAATACGACATAACAGAAAGGGAGGATAAGTTCAAAGGCTACCGTCACTGATACCCAAAGCCCACACCTGCGTCAGTCAGCTAGCCCTGTTCAAAACATCATCACAGAGTTCCTGCATCAAAGGTGGAGTAACCATGCGAGCCTCTTTGATGTCGTGCCATTTGTGGTTTGAGAGTGGAATAGAGGAGCACACAACACACAATATGGCAAGACAGAGAAGGTAGACTAATGTCATATCAATGATTATAGGATTTCTGGAAGAATAACATTTAAAATGCATCACAATTTCCATGAAAATATTAAGCAGGACAATTGTTTTGAACATTGATAATAGGGTTGGGGCGAAAATCAATTCACATATGAATCACGATTCTATCTTCTACCGTTTCGAATCGAATTACAAATTTCAAAAATCGATCTTCTAAATGTTTGTTAATAACAGGATGTTGTTGGAACAAAGAAGGAGGCAGTCAACTGTGAGAGCAGTGCAGCACCCGGACAGTTTACAGCGCGAACAGGCTTGCAACGGGGGAAGCATTATGAATGAAGCTTTCTTGACAACAAGAGTTTCTAAATCAATATTGTAATGAATAGAAAATGGCCTTAAATAATATATAGGCAGTAGCACACATCAAGCTGATCTTGCCACCTCTCATGGGTACAGGTACTTTTTACACACAACACAATACCTGATGGTAAAAGGCAGAATCACAAAAAATTAAAAACTCTAAAATGATTGGCCACTGATCAGAACCAGCTGTTAGTCACTTCCTTGTATTCGATACGTCTCGCATCACATTTTAATGATGAGCGGCGGTGGCGTCTCAGTCTCCACTGGGCTAAAGTAAAATATGTGGTTACAAGGTGTTTAGAATATAAACGAATATAAAAATATACCATCATATCGGTATCAGCAGATATCCTATGTTCACTTTTAGAGTGTACTCACACTAGGTACAGTTGCCTTGTACCGTGCCCGAGCGCGATTGTCCCCCCTCCCCACTCCCCCGCTGGCAGGCACTCACGAAAAGTGTATCCAAGTAGTAATAGTTTGGTGTTTGCTGTCGTAATGATGACAGTAGCGCATAGCTGTTCCGTGCTCCGGCGCGGTTGGCGATCACACTACACGCTCTGGCCCACTGTTCCAAGCGGGCCAGGACCCGCTAAACAAACCGTGCCCGGGCACGGTACGGAGCACTCACACTAGTCAACCGAAGATCACCTAGTGTGATCGGCTAGTGTGAGTACACCCTTAATGTTATCGGTCTGATAAGAAGATTTAGCCTCTATCTTAAAGCCAATAAATAATGTATTATTTCCTTCAGCTAAGACAATGCACTGTTCATTATGCTTGAAATACGATTAGAATTTCATTTAGGCTACTGTACTTTTTTTATGTTGAAATGGGACATGTTTTTTTTTTTTAATTGTGAGACTCTTGTTTTTGAAATCAGGCTCTCAAATTATATACAAATTTGGATTTCGATTTATTGGCCAAAATATCGTTATTGTTATCGGCTTTCAAATATAAAAAAAAAATTGGTTATCGATATCGGCCAAAATAATCATATCAGTGCACCCCTAACACTAACTAAAGTTGCAAATACGAAAAAGTATAATAAATGCATTAATGCAATACAAATCACTTTGGTTAAAAGCGTCTGTGAAATGCATAAATGTATTTACATTTTCTATTTAGAACAACATTCTTTAACATTACTGACTACCAAACGAAAACATTTAAAAGAAACAGCTCACCAAATAACTTTCCATTCTGTCACTGAGCATGTTTACATGCACATTCTTAAAAGATTAGTTCACTTCAAAATGAAATTTTCCTGATATTTTACTCACCCACATCTCATCCAAGATGTTCATGTATTTCTTTCTTCAATCGAAAAGAAATTAAGTTTTTTCTCCACATCATAGACTTCCATGGCAACTAAAGTGTTGAAGGTCCAAATCAATGCAGTTTCAAAGCGCTTCGAAGGGCTTCAGAGACCAGGAATAGGGTCTTATCTAGCAAAATGATCGGTCATTTCCAATAAAAAAAATAAATTAAAAAAAATATATACTTTTTAACCTAAATTGCTAATCTTGCGCTGCTCTGTGACGTGCCAATGATTGCGCAATCATGTCAAAGGTTACGCAAGATGTAGGCAGAAGTACCGCCCCCCGTATTTACAAAGCGCACATGCGAAGACTAATACAAATGCTCTTTAGCAAAAAAAACAAGGGTAAAACAACGATGTCGGACGATTTTGAAGCTGAAGATGGAGTGTTTTTTAGTAAAGGGCATTTGTATTAGTCCTCGCACGTTTGCTTGGGGCGGTACTTCCACCTACGTCTACCGTGACCTTTTCTGTTTGATTGCGCAATCCATAGCACGTCGCAAAGCAGCGCAAGGTGAGCAATTTAGGTTAAAAAGTATATCATTTTATACTTTTATAAAAGGGGGGGGGGGGGGTCGGGTTATTGAAAATGACCAATCGTTTCGCTAGATGTTGATTTGACCTTCAACATTTTGGTTGCCATGCAAGTCTATGATGGTGAGAAAAAAGAAAAATCCTGGAATGTTTTCCTCAAAAAACAATTTCTTTTCGACTGAAGAAAGAAAGACATGAACATCTTGGATGAGATGGGGGTGAGTAAAATATCAGGAAATTTTAATTTTAAAGTGAACTAATCCTTTAACCCGAATAAGCATAATATGCCGAGAATGCATGTGGTCATAAATGTTAACCCATTTTCGGTTATTTGCATAAGATCATAAACGATTTAAGCATAACTGATTGACCCAGCTAGATTTTTGCCTATTACTCTGATTTCGCCTGGCATGTGAACACATTAACCTGCGTTCTATTGGCTTATTGAAGTGCACATGTAATGCGTGACAGGAAAGTGTCCTTACTGTGCATTTAAGCCCTGATATCATTCTAAACCCACTGTTATTATTTTATCAATCTTCACAAGAAAGAAAGTCAAACAGGTTTGGAAAAACTCTGAGGGTGAGTAAATGACAACAGAATCTCTAAGACAGGCCACTCTTGATTTAAGAAATATTTCTGAAACAGATACTGAGAAAGGTTAATGTCAAGCAAACGTGGATAGCACATGGAAAAGCGTTTCCTTTCTGTGAGAAAACCCTTATACAGAGAAGAGCTTTAGGTCACAGTGGGCAGTTCTCTGGAGTGGAAAGGCAAACACGCGTCCCAGTAGCACTGCTCATAACCTTTGCACAAGGGTAGGGGGAGAGAGAGGGAAAAAGGGGGAACATGGAATGCTCAAACTCAATGCTTTTCAGCAGTTACTTTAAAATGACTAAAAAAAAACATTTGACATTTTTAAAATTTATGTGTAGTCAAATTTCAACATGAATATGCTGGCTCGTCGCCATTGCCTGAAACAATATTTTGGTATTAAAGAAATAAATCAAGCAAGCATCGTAAAATTTGTTCATGCGAGTCTTCCGAAGTCATATGAAAGCTCTGTGTGATGAACACACCGAAATGTGTGTTATTGACTAGCGATCTCCAGTGAGCTGAGCGTTCCCCAAAAAAATTTAAATTCGGTCATAATCTACTTACCCTCATGTTCCAAACCCATAAGACTTTCATTCCTCTTCAAACACAAATTAAGATATGTTGAAATGAAACCTGAGAAGTTTCTGTCCCTCGATTGAAAGTCCATGCAACAAGGTTTAAACGTGCTTGCATGACACACGAGAACCAGTGAGGTTTGTTCTAGTGAGTGATGCACACACATTTAAGCTTCCCTGTTTACCATATTTGATGTGCGTGTCAAATGATAAATAAAATAAAACCCTGATTCGTCTGTTCATCATATAAAAGCACTTGTAACTTCACAATACTTGGATTCAACCGACTCGTTTTAGGGCTCCTTTATGAACGTTGATGCATCAAAGTTTTGGGTGAATTTACTTTCAATACGATTAGACCTTTTTTGAATTTGTGGTTTGAAGATGAACAAAAGTCTTATGGGTGTGGAACATGAGGATAAGTAAATTATGAAAATTTCCGGGTGAATTAAGCAATGGCTTTTTGTAGATTATGGAGACAATAACGGTGTCATTTTCAAAAACTTTCCCTTTGAATCCTGTTTTTAAAAGTTTGCATTTTCAGACCCTCAAAATGCCATTGTTGTGTAAATGAATGGCCATCAGTCCAATTCACAAACAAATCATTCAGGTTTCGTGATCTGAATTAACCCATTCACTGAAAAGATCTGATTCATTCACAGATTGAGCATCGCTACTTCTGCAAGAGTTTTAGTGAATAACTAAGTTTAGTTTTCCAAACAACGTATATGACTTAGAATATAGTGCATGAGATGTATGGAGCACTTGTACGCCATTTGATGATGCTTTTTTTAATTCTGGAGCTCGATAGCCCCATTCACTTCCAGTAGATGAAAAACTCAGGTTTGAAACAACATGAAGGGGTTTTCATATTTAGGTGAACTATACCTTTAACTGCAAAGGCAACAATGAGGTGTGGAAAAAAAATCATTTTCACCAATTCAGTCTTAAAAAGTGCACACACACACACACTCCAACAAACCGACACAGAGACAAAGAGTCACAGTGCAGAGAATAATGCGTGAATCAGACTGCTGACATCTCTGGCTTTAGCTCGATTTATTAGAATGACAAAAGCAGCGCTCTGCTCTGGGCAGAAGGGATAGGAGCGAAAGAGAAGCGTGAGCCAGAGAGGGCACACAGGGAGCAGCATTGGAAGGTAACTGTGCCAAAAAGCCCAGGCGCAGAAACCCGCCGTGCCGTCAAAAGAGTCGAAGATGAATTCCTCAGGATTTCAAAGCACGCAAAGATCAAAGATGTTTACACTTCCAACGTGTTATAAAGGTGGGGGTTTAGCTCTTCATACCCTGAACTGTATCATTTTCTCAACATAAAAAGAGTGAAGAATTCCCTCACAATTATAAACAGAATGGTGCACAGATTCAGCCATTAATCAAGATGAAGCTTTGTAACTGACTGAAATGGTCCAGTTGGAAGCCCTCAATTCCTTACACATTTCTCAAGAAGACAAAGTTTACTGGCTGCTGGAACGCAAGGTTCCACCACAATCACAACTGTAACGAACATCAATTTCTTTTGCATTCAAGCAAAACACAAGCCGAAAGTCCATCTGTGTCTTTGTTGGCGGAGATGATTCCCAGATCTTACTCAGGGGTGAACACGCACTGGAAACAAAGATGAAGGATACGCAACAAGACCTCATCCTTTATGGCAAGCCGTTTTGACTTTTAATAATTCACAGGATATGAATTTGTGATATCAAAAAGCTAATTCTTGATATCAACAATTATATTTCTACTAGTAACAATGGCTATTTTTGATATCAGGAATTGTATTTTTCCACTAATAAAAACTATTATTCTTGCTATCTTTAATTGTTAAAATGTCACCAGGCTGTCATTCAAATTCAATTGTTGATATCAAGAATTGATTTCAAATTTCACATATCAGAAATACAATTCTTACTAGAAAAAAAACGTTAGGCCTATTTTGTAATTATATATCAAGAATTAGCACTTTAACTGATGAAAACTGAGTGAAAAATTAATATCCTGGGAATGAATAAAAGTCAAAACGGCTTGTCATAGTTCAATCAGCAGCACAACTGTTTTCAACATTAATATTAATAATAATAAGGGCTTCTTGAGCAGCAAATCAACATAGAATGATTTCTAAAGGATCATGTGACTGGAGTAATGATGTCGAAAATTCAGCTTTTATCACAGGAATAAATTACATTTGAAAAAAATTGAAAACTTGGACACTTACAGATAACCCTGAAATAACTTTAATATTGACACAAATAAGAACATGGTAAATACACCCTTAGAGTTCCTCAAGGATGACTGTGTTATTCTGGCCCTGAATGAAGCACAAAACTACTTCCATGTTTCCAAAAAAAAGGACTACTTCCATGTTTACAGATTCAAACCCATTGAAAAGTCTTAATGAGCATGAACAAATCAATCAATACTTTCTATACAAAAAAACAACAACAACATTGTCAACCCCATTATTCAGCAGTTCTTTGAAAGAAACCGGTTATGTGATATGCCCGTGAACATGTATATTGGTCACTGAAAATCTGGGTCATGTATAGTCACGCAGCAGTATAAGGGAAAGTGCACACATAAACAGTAACACTAAATACGGCATTTCAATGTACAGACTGGCTCTAAATTTAGCCGTGAGCTCCAGCATTTGACCAGCACTCCTACAGTGAGTGACATTGAATGCCTAATGGAAGTACGGAGCAGTAAACTGATGCCAAGACCAGACAATTGTGCTCCCTGAAGGCAACAGATATAATTAACTTTCACTTGACCATCCCCCTCATGACCTGCTCGAGGTCTTCAACAGCCTACCGGTGAAGGACTGCCGTCATGTAGACAAATATTTTCAACATCACAGTATCGTTATTTCTGTGTTACAGATATCAATATATAAATCAGAAGTACTGGGATAAACATTTGTAGTAAACTGATCAACGATCAACATGGCACTGCAAATAACAATTGTATCAACTACAACGTGGTGACAATAAGTGACTGTTAAAAATGTATTTGTCATTGAAGCATTAAAAAAAAAACACAGTAATGAAACAAGTGAAGTATTTATGAGAAACACGGCTGATGTGGAAACCAGGAGAAACATTGAGACAACATGAGCGAGGATCAGGGGTTTCAGTCACAAATCACCAACATTCACCATGATTTACTGTAGTAACACCACATGGAATGTTTTCAAGTGCTTCACACTTTTTCCAGCACGTCAAATCTCTAAATATTATCCAATTTTAATGTTATTTTTAATGTGATGATTTGTAAAACTAAAAGTTTAAAGGGGTATTGTGGAAGAAATTGTTGAATGTGTGTTTTTTTTTTATTCCTTTAATAATCACTGAAGCTGTTGGTTAGCTCAGTGTGACACTTTAAAGGAACAATGGTAACCTAAATTTAATAAGAGCAGAATATTTAAAATGTCCCTATAATTTTTTGCATTTTACATTACTGTTGTTAATGAAAGTTAATTTTATCTGCATATCAATTCATAAACCTTTGATATGTATATTGTATATTACAAAATATATGGTGCCTATATATACTGTGGAATAACCGGGGTTTATTTACATGCTGAATGTTTTGGACCCCAGGTGTGCTACCAAGCCGCAAACAATGTCTTTGTTACCTGCAGATTGATTTTAAGTAGGAGAGAAAAAAAAAATAAAATCGATTTTAAATCGTAAATCTGATTTTTGGTGAAAAAATTGGGGATTTTTTTTTAGGCCATATCGCCCAGCCCTAGGACAACAGTGATCTCAATTTGAAACAAACAAAAAAATGTTATTGAATTTATCCAGAATCGTGTAATGATCCGTTCCAAAAGTTAAACTAGATGCAATTAATATAAATTCAAACTATAAAACATTTTCATTTAATTGCAATTAACTGTCTGAAAATAATACATTCATTTTGCACTAAAAATATATTTAAGTAAGTATATTATTTCTGTTATCTTTTTAAAAGGTATGCTACAGTGTACTTTTTCACAAGGGAAGGCTGGTTCTGGGAGAAGTTCTTGGATGAAATTGAATGAACTTTCAAAAGCCGCGTTTCCACCGAGGGAACTTTCCCCAGGTACTAGGGACTTTGGGGTGGTGCTCGGTGTGTTTCGACCGCAGAAACCAGGGTCTAAATGAAGTTCCGGGTAAAAAAAAATTCCCCTCAAAATGGTCCTACTTGCGAGGTAGTACTTTTTCAAGGTTCAGGAACTTTCGGGGGTGGGACTTGGGCGCTGAACATGCTGATTGGTTGAGTTCACGCAGCATTTTATTTCAACCTAAAAGTCACTTGCGGTGCATGCAGTGAGAGTTGTTTGCTATTCGAATCAACAATGAAGTTGAAAAAATACGACCGATGGACCGACAATGAGGTTCAGGCTTTATTAAGTGTATTAGCGGAAGTCAAAATCCAGCGGGTAGTGTTGTCAAAAATATCAATATTTCGGCGAACATGTATTCAGCTGGATTTTTCTTATGACTGCGTGTTAGTGTTGGTGTGTCTTAAGCTAGGCCTTTTGCACATAACGTTAATTCTACTCATTCCCGCAGATTTTGTGCTCGCATCTGAAGTGCACACACACATACCGTAATAAAGCCGCCTCTGACATTCAAGGGCAAAAATGAGCTCCTTTTTCCAGCTTATTAATGGTCAAATACACTCAAAAAATGTCTCAATGCCCATGGGTGAGTATTAACGTAAGCACAGTCGTAACCAGTTCAGGAAGAATGTGTAACAGGAAGAGTGTTTGGGATCCATGTGTGCGTCAGGTCTTAAAGGGACAGCAGTTATTCATTATGCAAACTACAAAAAGACAAACGATCACTTACTGCTCTTGACTCATTATTAACTTGTGTAACTTTAATTGATTAATCTGAATTAAATTTTTTATAATGAAGATTATCCAATGTTATTTTAAATTTGATTACTTTGTTTTTTTTATTCAGTTTCTTACCAGAATACTGTTAGACTTACCTGAAAAAATAAAGCAGCCTATTTCATTTGTATCTTTATTCTATTGTATTTATTTGTGCTATTGTTAGTCATTTGTTCATTTGTTCTTATTTTATTACTGTTTACTCGTCTTTTTAAATTCAATTTGAAATCAAGCTTCCTTGTGCTGTATGTAAGCTATTGAAACACAATTAGATAGCAAATATTTGTGAGATGATTGTAATTGATCAATGTTTATATATGAGAAAAACCTTAGAAGCTTTATCATATAAAGTGATCTCTTCAGAAGAAATGTTTAGTTTCCTAGACTTTCAATAGACAGACAAAAAAATTTATTATATTAAAAATATCTATTTGACAGTATATGCAGCATTTTTCCCTGTGGTATCGAAAATGGTATTGAATATTGATACTTTTTTAGGTATCGTATCAAAGTTCGAAATTCCAGTATCGTAACAACACTACCAGTGGGCTCTAGAAAGTTGCGTGCAGTCCTATGTCACCGGACTAATCTTCACGGTACTTTAGACCGCGATGGAAACGCAGACAGCAACAGGTCTGGAAGGGGGAAATTCCTGGGAAAAAAGTTCCTGGAACAAATTGTTCTGGGTAATTTCGGTGGAAATGGGGCTAAAGTAGTAGTTGAGTAGCCATCTATGTAGGGACAGAAAGCTCTCAGACTTCATCAATATATTTTGTGTTCTGAAGATGAACGAAGGTCTAATGGGTTTTGAACGACATGAGGGTGAGTAATTAATGACAGAAATTTCATTTTTGGGTGAACTATCCCATTAACTTTGTATATGCCTATTAAACACACTAAAATAAAGTACAATTAATATTACAAATAAAGAGAATTTTGAACTTACAGTCGTTCCAGTGATGACAAACCAATGAAAGAACCATTCAGAAGTTCCTGGATTTTATTGTTACTCAAAATCCTGTGGAGAAAACAAAAGAGGTTGATGTTAAAAAAAAAACAGGCGACCACAGATAAATATATATATATACACATAACTTGAACCTGAAGTGTAAAACTAGATCTACTGTTATTTGCTTGCAAGTTCATGAGCAAACATCCTCAATTTATTTTTCATCAGCTGCATCCTCAAAACCTTGGACTCAATGGACACAAAGTACCTCAGAAAAAAAAAATTGCATTGCATGATATTTGCATAATATTACATTCATTCTACATGTTTTGTTTCTGAGCAAATGCTTTCTGACGAAAGTGGCCTAGCAAATACAAGGACAGGCAGCTGAGAACACAAGAGACTAGCTAAGCTCTTAATCATCAGAAAGAAGCTTCTAGCAGCTGAAGATACAGAAAGATATGGAAAGTTACCATAGCAACCAACTGGAGCGGTAATGTAACAGTTAAAAGGTATGAACTGGTAACCAAAAGTTTTAAAATTTAAACCCAAAGGACCATCACTATTGTGGGCATAATGAAAATGTCTACCAAATGATTACACAATTACACCGTGATAGAACCTATGAATCCTATTTGATCGCTTCTGAATCAGTCCAACAGAACAGGTCTGAAACAAATCGAATGTCTTCTTGCTTCAATTTTCCACATAGATGACGGCCAATTGGCTGACACGACTATCAATGGAGCAGAGCTTTTGTGGCTGCTGAGGCACGCACCAGACAATTTGTTTTGCTATAAACTGGTGCATTGCTACACGCAGCTTACAAATGATATACAAGAAAGAAAACTGTTCCAACAGATAAATAAAGAATGAATTGCATTTAACTTGGTTTAATTTCGAAACATGAAATTACTGCAAAGTTATATAAAAGTCTCTAACTTTAGAAGTAGGTATCTAAAATGAAACCCAGCTATTATACATAAAATACACTGCTGAATCATGTTTGTTTTTGTTTTCCGGAGCCAAAACATAGGGGAATCATTTTCCGCATGTCTCCTCCATTTTGTGTCATTCGGCAATAAACAGTGATGTACATTCCAGAGGAAGCACCACAACTGTTTGTGGCTGGCTGTTTTAGGGACAGTTGCACCGGATGCGGTCGCTCATGCTCACAACCCCTTATCCACAGGTCCCGGCCAGACTGTTATTATTATGGGGTGCTTTATTACAAGCTTGGCCTATTGAGACAGCCTACATATTTTTCTGGCTTTGAGAACACAAACAGTTCCTATCCTCTCCTCACTTTAACAGCTTGTGGATTTTCAAACTCCAGATGTGCAGAGCATTAAAGTATGTCAAGCAGAGTCCTGTTTGGTAAACCTGCACCCGCAGTACATAACAGAACACCCGACCCATTATCCGACAACAGCAGTGATTTAATTCCACACCGACCCGTTTGACATAGATCGCGACCTGACCCCCACCCGCATTACATCTAGACTACATCAGGTAGACAAAAATGATTAATTTTCTCATGTAACAAGCAATCAAACCAACATTATGCATTCTGAGTTGATGCATTTAAGAAAAATAGTCACGCAGCCCAACGTGGTAATAATTAAAAGAAAAAAAGATGAAAGCGTTCATCCCTCGTGTAAACAATACAACACTTTTGCCTACATTATGTAAACAATCTGCCCACAGAGGCTATTTTGAACAAATGTGCTTAAATCACACTGCAGACTATACAAATGCTTAGACGTCTCTATAAATTAAAAGAGCAAATAGCCAAATATAAGCCATTACTGTCATATAATATCAGGGATATTCTAGCGGATTCACTCTGCATTTAAATGTGGTTGTCTCTCCTGGAACTCTCCAGTGTGGTCGTTTGTCCTCTTAGCAGCATGAAAGATAAAACTTTGGTAACACTTTAGAATAATGGTCATTAGTTAACATTAGTTAATGTTTTAGCTAACATGAACTAACCGTGAGCGGTACATTTGTTACTGTATTTGTTCATCTTTGTTAACGTTAGTTAATATAAATACATCTGTTCATGGTTTGTTCATGTTAGTTCACAGTGCATAACTAATATTAACAAGATTTTAATTATGCATTAGTAAATGTTGAAATTACCATTAACAAAGATTAATAAACGCTTTATTAGTGCAGTTCATCATTAGTTAATGTTAACTAATGACCATTATTCTAAAGTGTTACCAAAACTTTTATTCAAATTATATACTGAAAGCAAAGAGCACTCCCTTAAGCTGTCAATCACTTCTGTTGCAGCTAGGGCTGGGCCGATAAACGATATATCGAACTGCGATAAAATTGATATCGATAATGATGATAAGCTCTGGACATTTTTACTCGCAAACGCGACACGAGAAGGTAAACATTTATGGAAGCAGCGACAAACTTTAGATTAAAAGTGAAACTAACCTTGAGTTATCATCTAAAGATAACGCTTTGTCGATAAAAGGTAGCACGGATTGTTACTCATTTGAACCGCGTCACACAGACCATTTATCTGCTCAGGTCAAAGTCCAAACTGATTGGTCTCGGTCGGTCACGCAACCACTAAACAGTGCTGAGATCCAGTGAGAAGCGCATGCACTCAACGAAAAACACATTGTCTGTGTGATTTAAACTAGTTTAAAGGGGTGATGAATTGCGTTCACTCTCTTGCCTTGATATTTGAAGAAAAAATACAATCGCGGAAGTTTTGATCATGCAGTCTGCGACGTACTTGGAGCGTGCGTGTGTGTGTGTGTGATGCACGGTTCATGCTTACATCCACCGTTCGGGCGGGCCAAGTAATACAAAAAAATTACATTCCAATCAATCAATCGGGTGGATGAAAGATGAATCATTGTGTTTGTTTGATAAAGACGTTTTGCGAGCCCTGTGGGACGAATCATTTCGTTTGCCGTTTCTCACAGGCTTTCAAAACAATTCCTTGTGTAGCCTACTCACAGGAGAGATGAAGCTCATTAAATATGCAAAACTGTTATCCAATCCTAGCCGTGGGCGTTTACTTCCAAGTCTCCAGTGCGGCACGCCCATCAAAACCCAGTGTTTCTTGAGAGAGCCTTAAAACCAGGGTAGACAATAGCCTATTACTTATTAATTATGATGTTTTTGAATGTAAAAACCACATAAGTTGACCTCAGACAACAGTATAAAAAAATTTGAAAAGCCAGTTCATGACCCCTTTAAAGCCTGATTACACAGCCTTGACAAACAGGAGAAGCGATACAGTCAGAAGACTTTCCGATCGACAAATCTCCATAATTTACCATGGATGCACTGTTGTAACACTTACTGCACCATGGTACTGTGGCAGAAATGTGGGATATTCTATTCATACAGAATTGAATTATATATTATTAATGTAGACATGTATTAAAAGGAGTAATGGAATATTATTACAGTATTTTTTGTGATTGAGCTATAGAATTTGTGCATTTTTACTAAATGTTCTTAGGCTAGGCCTATTGTTTTTCATACAAATACCATAGAAACCATGTAGATATATTTTACCAAGGCAGTGAAGAGCTATATGCGTGTTTTTAACTGTGGTTATCATGATCTTAATGTATGATACTATGGAAGACCATTGGTTAAATTTTAATAAAACTATTATTATTTAAAACATTTAATATGACAAAAATTATATTTAAATTTTACCATATAAAAATGTGGTTGTTACAATTTTTATATATGTCCATGTCTTTGTTAATGAACATAAATTTACATCTGCATCCTAACTCAAGCTACTACTACTGTCAACTCACTGTCAAATGTGCATTTCTAAGAGACAAACCATGTAATATTATTAATACTGCAGGCTGCACTGCAAACTGTGCCAAAGATATATGCCAAAGTCAGGCAACACAAACCCGTTTCATGACTAGAAACAACATTAGAACATGCATTTTCTATTAAGAAATTTATTTTAAGGAAACATTACTGGAAAAGTGTAAGGAATTCAAAACCGTGAAGTGTTTGTCATATTCTGACAATAAAAATGATCAGTCTGGTTTCTACAACTTTCACTTAGGAGCAAAAATCTACGTCTTAAGTCTAAATATTTGACATTTAGCATGATAATTATCGATATCGACTGATATGAAAAGATTTTATCGAGATCCTTTTTTGGCCATACCGCCCAGCCCTAGTTGCAGCAGGCAAACGCTGCAAATCACATTGTAATGAGAAACCGTTGACGGTCTTCAGACTACAGAGCATGAACACAAATAAGCACAGGACGGTTTAAAAGTAGCCACGTTTACATGTATAATAATCCGTTAGTAATCGGATTGACGGCTCAATCGGACTGAAAAGCCTTCATGTAAACACCTTAATCGATTTGATTGAGTTTGATCGGATTGAAAGGGGGAGTTTTTTCCTTTTCTAATCCGATCGAGAAGACATGTAAACACTTGATCGGATTGAAAACCGAAACGGAAAGGACTGCGAATGTGCAATGACGTAGAAATAGTGTGACATGCGGAACAAGCTGTTGAATAAAGTGCCATATAGAAATGAGTGTCCCGTCATTCTAAAATGATCCTTTCACTCAGCGTCTGTGAAGTGGGGCAGGACAACATCCCACAAGTCCTTGTTTCGGATTCTCATAGACAGATAACTGGTTTTGGGTGCAGGGAGAGGCATGTTTACTGCATGATAAATATAAGCAGCACGGCAAAAGGTATATGCTCATGGTCTCAATATTTATCCATTTCTGGTTATGATTTGAAGTCTGCTGTTTAAAACAAATAAATAACCAATGTATTAGAAAAGTCATGTGCAAACAGTGGGAAACTCCCCCCCAAAAAAAAAAAACATTTGAAGTTTGTGACATATAAACGCGCACATCAACCCGTTCACTTTGTTTAGCGTTCATGTGAACTCTACATTCAGATGCATCAATCGGAAGGAGCGCAGTCTGATTGAAATAAAAGTTGTGCATATAAACATAAGCAGTGGGTACCGAAATTATTCAAAACAGTCTTGGCTATTAGACCCGCAGTCCACCCGTGCCTATTGATTTGCGACCTGCACCGCAATTGACCAGGTAAATATTATTACACCCATTACATCAAATTGGTGGTTCACCACCCGTGTGCAGAACTCTGATATCAAGTGTCTCACTGCACTGAGAGGATGCATTTGCATGATGTAAATTCTTTAAAGTCAACATGAAATCAATAATGATACCATTTCCTCTCTTAAAAGGGGTCATGAATTGAGAAATCAACTTTCCCTTGAGCTTTTGATATATAAAAGGTCATCGTAATAAAAGAATATCATGTACGTTACACAGCTGAAAACTTCCTTGTTAGTCAAAGAAAAGCTTTTATTGACAGCTGGTTCAGCAAACGATCAATCAGCGAATGTTCTTCCCAGTGACGTCAGAGTAGTGCTGGGCGGTATGACCAAAAATGTATATCACGGTATTTTTCAAAATTATATCGGTTTTGCGGTATATGACGGTATTTTTTCCCCCTATGCATGACCGGGTGTTAACCACATTTTCTACTGATTGAGAGAGGAAATATTGCAGGAGATGGACTAGAATGCCCCATTTTACTGTCATGACGAGTGAATACTGTAGAGAATTGCCACACCAGAATTAATACAGGTTTACAAAGCCCCACAAAATGATGCTGTGGGGAGACAACAACCAATAAAACACATGCAACATACTCATTACAGACACATGCATATTAAAATATGACCATGGAGACAGGAAAAAAAAAAAAAAAAGGGGGGGGGCACCTTAAGCACTTTAAAAATCTAACCCTATATAAACAACAAACTGCCAAAACGAGGGAGAAACGCATAAGAACATTTGAAAGGTCGAAGGACATTTGCAATTTATTTAAGAGCACTACAGTCTCTGAACAAATGACACACGTCAGTTTAACACAGAAAGAATAAAGCAGTTAAATTTTTGCCCATTCTTGTTTGAATTGTCAGTCTATTTATTAACTTACATCGTCTTCTGTGTAGCAGAATAACCCATCGTGTCATTGCGGTCGTGATCAGACGTACAGTTCAGTCTCCTTTGCATAACGTTACATTTAATTTGAAGAAGATGTGATGAAATGTGCGCATACACGCTGCCCGTTTATGTTTAGAGCACTAGAGTATATGAAATATGTTCATAAAAACTTAAACGTGCTCGCTCCGGTCTATATATGTGCTTTATGATCCATGTGGAGAACGCTGTTAATCTCAGCACCGTGCATAATCGGCTGTCTCTCACGCATGGCGTGTAGTTTGAATTCTCCGCTCTAATCAAGGACTGAATCCGAGATCGCCCCCTATAACCTCAAATAGGGCACTATTTGAGGGGACAGCCATTTGTAGTGGTGTCCGCAACCATAGTGGACATCATGAGTGCACTCATTCAATCCCACATTGCACCGCAATAACCGATGCACACACAACGGCTGTCCGAAATGTGTGTGCATCTGTCATTCACTCCCTCAAGTGAACAATATAAGTGGATAACGTAGGGCATAATAGTGAATGAGGCTTTAGGGGGCGATGTCAGTTGAGTTTCTAAGCTACTTTAGTGACTTTACTTTAGTCACAGGACAGCGTTGACACTGCGTTTCTGCGCTGCTCTCTGCGCGCGATCTTCACGTGAAAAGAGGTCTGCCTTCAGGGTGCGCGCATGTTGTCAGAGACGCAACACGGCTCGGCTCTCTGTGTCACAGAAAAAAGCTGAGCACTGAACGGAAGTTTTCCGTATTGCTGTTTTTGAATAGTGCACAATCGCTTCAATGTTCAAACTGGCAAGCCTTTAAACGCATTTACTTGACAAACTTTATGAGGACGAAAGTGAAAGTGAAAGCGATCTGGCTTCGGGGCTTGCTCGCGCCGTGTGTGTGGCAGCTATAAGAACGGCAATCAACTTACCTGTATAAACTGTGTAAAACATGCAGTTATTATAGGGATTCTGGACATCTAGAATCTAAACTAAATTCAAAATGTATCACGCGCTATGGTGTGAATACGGTCCGTGTGAATCAGATCCCTGCGCGTATAGTGCGTGTCATGGGAATTTAATGAGGCTTCGAGGCAGAATTTTTGCCTCGAGGAATTTTTGTAATCGAGTTAATCGCGATGAATCGTTTCAGCCCTACATAGGCCTACGTGGAGCTAACCCAGATCGAACTTCTAAGCAATGCGTCTAAGCTTCCTTCAGATTCCAATATTAGCAATGCATAGTTGAACTTTAGTTTCATAGTTTGTTAATGAAGATCCAGCTGACGTACGTAAAGACATTGCATTTTCGCTTCATTTCACTGTGGATTCGTTTATAAACAAGAGACTGGATTTGCAGACAGGATGAGATAAAGAAAAAGAAAAAAAGATGCTATGCCTTATATTGGATCCGACAGGAATGATGCAACAATTATGTGAGTAAAACATTTTGTAATATATGTGACAGTGATAGTACTGCATTGTTACATTTGATATCTACTGATTATGTTTACATGTCTAACTGACCATAACTTCCACGCTGTCACAGGCTGGAATATCCTATGTATTTGAGGTGTTGTTGGTTCATTGTTCTGCAATTCTTGATCAGACTCAGACATGTATGGGCCAGGGCTCTTAAATAGTGAAATAACATTCCTCTCTTGATGTGTGTTGTTCACTCTCTTGACTGTTAATTTGAAGGAAAACCAGGATAGAAAATAGCCTATTTATTCATTATGATGTTTTTGAATGTAAAAACCACCGGGATGTCAAAAGTTGACCTCAGACAACAACCTTATAATTTTTTTTTTGTTAATGCCAGTTCATGATCCCTTTAATGCACAGTCCCGGAATTACTGTGCATGATTCAGTGTATGTTTTTGAACTATTTCACTTGTTCCTCATTTTCCTTTTTAGTTGATTTAATCAAGGTCGCTTAGGTTTCAACCAATAGGTACCATCGGTTTCCTCCACTATAATCTCTGGTATTGAACACCCACTAATCACAATCCAATCAACTCCCAATGACTTAATTCAAATTCCAAGACATAATTTTTTCATGTTGATTATTAGTGATGCATCAATTTCAGAAACCAAAAATATTCAGGCGAATAGTAGTAGAAAAGTAATTATATAATTAAAGGGGTCATGTGAAGATTTTAAAAGTTCATTATTTTTATTATTAGGTGTAATAGAATAGGTTAACCTGCTTTAATGTTCAAAAAACACATTACTTTTAACATTATTGCAGCTCCCCTATTCCCAGTCTGTCTGAAATGCACTGATTTCTACAAAGTCCCTCCTTTCGAAAAGCTCAGAGTGCGCTGATTGGCCAGCTGACCCACTGTGTTGTGTTTGGCCAAAACCCTCAATTGTGTGGAAATGCCATAATCCCGACTCTGCTTCCAAGGTTAAGCAATTGTAAACATACAATTAATGTCGTCGGGTATCAGTTCGAGCCAGATTCAGATTCTGAAAATGCAGATCAAGTCAAATCGATCTGAACCAACTTTACAAGCTGGACTTCTATCGAGTTGTTCTCTATTAGATCGAATAAACCCTTTTGTGGGAGGCTATGAGCTTTGTAACTTTACAAAAAAAAACATCAACATTTTTTATTTCCATCAAGAGGTGCATGAATTTTTGGGCCAAGGTCTTGTATTGGCAATACAAGAGTCCAGCACTCTGTAAAGTCTCCTCCAGCACATCCCAAAGACTTTCAATTAATTTAACATCTGGACTCACCAATTCATGTGGGAAAATGACTCTTCATGCTTCCTCCTAACCATTCTTTCACAATTTGAGCCTGATGAATCTTGACATGGTCATCCTGAAATATGGCCATGATGTCTTCCTACATTCCAGAAACATAATACTCACTGCAATAATGATCCAATCATAGGCTCTAAAGCATTTGCATATTTAAATCCAAACAGAAACTTTTTTTTTGCCCGGGCAGTGTATATTACGTATGATCTCTAATGATATCTTTCAGATTAACTTCTCATCTGTCTGCAATTACAGTTGTGTTTGTTTACATTTTCATTCTGGACAACTTTAATTGTAGATTTTGATGCTGTCAAGACAAGAAAGAAAGACAGAAAGAAAACTTCAGAATGTTTTCATGCATTTGTAGAGATAAACAACCACACGCTGCCTTGTGACTCTAAACTGTCAAGATCAATTTGAGAGTGATACTGATATTCATGAGCACAGCGATCTCCCAGCTGGGAGCGATTCCCCTCCCTCATGATTACAATGAGCCCAGGAGAATTACTGACAAACAACTCCTAGTGTGGGCCTGAGTACAAGTTTAACAGCATCTACAAGGTTTTACTCAGCACTGACTTTATTTTACTTGCAAAATGAAGTCAAAACACAGAACAACAACAACAAGTTGGTTTCTGAATGCAGCTGCACATTATGTGTTTAAAGTTCACTTCATGAAAATTTTCACTTCATGATATTTTACTCCCCCCCGCCCCCCATCTCATCCATGATGTAACATGTCTTTCTTTCTTCAGTCGAAAATAAATTACGTTTTTTGAGAAAAACATTCCAGGATTTTTCTCCACACCATTGACTTCCATGACAACCAAAATGTTGAAGGTCGTTTTACCTTTTTTTTTGCTAAAGGGCGTTTGTATTAGTCTTCGCATGTGCGCTTTGTAAACAAGGGGGTGTTACTTCGGCCTACGTCTAGTGTGACGTTTTCGACGTGATTGCACAATCCTTGGCACAGAGTAGCGCAAGATGAGCAATTTAGGTTAAAAAGTATATACATTTTATTTATTTTTTTAAATAACTGATGGTTTCGCTAGATAAGACCCTATTCCTCGTCTGTGATCGTGTAGAGCCTCTAAAGCCCTTCGAAGCCCTTTGAAACTGCATTGATTTGGACCTTCAACATTTTGGTTGTAATGGAAGTCAATGATGTGGAGAAAAATCCTGGAATGTTTTCCTCAAAAAACGTAATTTCTTTTCGACTGAAGAAAGAAAGACATGAACATCTTGGATGAGATGGGGGTGAGTAAAATAGCAGGAAAAATTCATTTTGAAGTGAACTAATCCTTTAATAACAGAAACATTCATTTAAAAACAAGAATAATGCAATTCCTCTTAACTCTCTGTTTTGCTTTTCTGTACATTTAGGGCTGGCCAACATACACTACAGTTCAAAAGTTTAGGGCCATTAAGATGTTGTTTTTTTGTTTTTTTAAAAAGAAAAAATTCAGCAAGAATGCTTTAAAGTGATTCAAGTAGATAGTGTACACGTGCCGAACACGTTTCCCATGCTCGTGGCCAAAGGAGTTTTTGAAAGGCATGGAGTGGAACACAGAAAAGAAACATATACCTGGACATTTAGAATGATTTCTAAAGGATCGTGTGACACTAAAAACAAGAATAATTATGCTGAAAGATCACCTTTGCCATTACAGGAACAAATTACTTTTTTTTTTTTTTTACAGAAAACAGTAATATTTTTGTTTTAATATAATTTTTTATGAAAATTGCACAAGAATATAATGGATGGATGCACTTTTTTGGGCTTCAATTTGTGTGCAGCCCTTTACACCCATTATAAAGCTTGGATTAGCCAGGACATGTTTTTATATAACTCTGATTGTATTCGTCTGAAAGAAGAATGTCATATGCACCTAGGATGGCTTGAGGGTGAGTAAATCATTGGCTAATTTTCATTTCTTTAACTATCGCTTTAAATCACATATCTATCAACTAAGATCCCTATACTTTGCACATCCTGCTATGTTTCTATTGCGGATGCGCACATCGTGATATATCGTTTTAGCATGGAAATCATGTAGCCCTAAAATGAAGAATGATATTCATACAAAAAAAAACAGTTGGGGTGTAACGCTACACGTATTCGTACCGCACCATTTTGGTACAAGGCTTTCGGTACGGTTCACGTGTGTACCGAACGGTACGAATGCAATCTTTAACATTTAACAGTAGGCCTATGTGTGGAACATACTTAATGTTCCCACACAAATATATTAAGTATTCAGTCCATTTTGTCACAAAATTAAAACGATAAATGTCGTTTTGATGCTCTTTAATGTGACGTGACATTTCACACTATAGGCGCATCAGTTCAAGCGGCGCGGCGGAGTGCGAGTGATCATCTCTTCAGTCAAAGAATAAGCATGAATCAACAGCTAATGGTATGGATACATTACAACTTACTGAAACGTATCATATGTTGTGTAATCACTCAGTGTTTCAACGGTGGAAAGACAATAAAACAGCCTATAAACAAAGTCACGTAGCGTTTACCTCAGAAGTCGTTCAGTGTCCACAGCTGGCTAGTTCACTAGAGAAATGAACCATTTTGCTAAATATATGCACTATATTAGCATACATACATACATATACATACACACACATATACACATATATGTGTGTGTGTGTGTGTGTGTGTGTGTGTATATCTATCTATCTATCTATCTATCTATCTATCTATACATACATACACACATACATATATATCAATTATATTCTACTTAATCTGTCAGTGATGTCTTGATTATTTAATGTATGTTTTAATTAATCTGTCATGAAAATGACAGCCACTGTATAAATTATTATATTTCAACGAACTGGAGTAAAAACATAATTTTATAATTAGATTTAGAAGTTAATGTAAAAACTGTGAAGTTTACATGTTTGCATACAATGTTATTTGAGTGTAGATTATTATATTTAAAAATAAATAGCTACTTGATTTAAGGTAATTTGGGCTCTGTTGTTATATTATAGTAATGTGCAAGTAAGGGCTCCCTATAAAGTTTACACTGTACAGCATTTGCAGATTTTTTTTTTATCTTTAAGAAACTTTTAGTTATAATTGAATTCATTTAAGGAAAGACACAAAAGCCATTTTATAATTCGCTTTCTCTCCCCTGCTTTACCAAACCTGAAACCTCGACTTCAAAAACCGAGGTACGTACATGGTTTTGTGTACCGTTAAACCCCTAATAAACTGTTTTAACTAATGCATTAAATCACATGAAAGAATTCTTAACGGCAAAAACTGAACTTTATATAGCCAGCAAAATCACTGTGAATATGTCATGTATTTTCATTCTCTACCCATAAGATATGTCTAGTTGGCAAGAATGAGGTGTAGTCCAGTCGTACAGGGTGAAATTAAGTGATTGGGGTGATGACCACTCATCTGGAAATTGCATCAGTGGACAAGACATTCTAACAATTAGCATTTAAATGAGCGTCTGGCTAGGCACCTGTAGGTCTGCCGGTGCTGGTGACAGATGGTAAAGATACAATCTTATCTTGATTTTCAGAGGTTCTACAGGATCTAGTGACCAAAAAATAACACCACTGGAAAGCAAAGAGAGCATCAAAACAGGCTTGCAGTTACATAAACTCTAAACTGATCCAAGTTCTTTTTTTTTTTTTGCAAAGAACAAATCTTCCTAAACAAATTAAAAACCTGGACTAAGTTCAAATAGCCAATATAATATTTGGAAATATGCTCTGAAATAGGGCAAATCAACTAATTAAACCTAAGTGCAGACAAATTATCTCTCAGTCTCATGACACAAATAATTACATTAAAGGTGAAGTGTGTAATTTGTGAGCAATCAACACATGATTTGCTTATTGAGGACTCTCTTATTTCTTTCTTACTTGACCTGTGGACGATTCAATATTATTCACTACAAGCTGCAACCATTAAAACGTCTAAGTTAATCAAAACTATTTGATTATTAAAACTATTAAGGAATATGTTTGAAGCTTTTCTGAAACCCACCATCCCACAGTGCCTTGCTACAGTCACCAGGTGTGCTTTGGGGAGGACAGCTCAGTCCAGGTGTAGCTTTCAACACTTGCCTAAGAGAAACAATCTCTAGGACTGGGCTCACATAAAAAGACAGCTGCACAAACATGATCCACTTACAACAGAAATTGCTATAAACCGATCCCAGGCACTAAGAAACAATGTCAATGTTGGGCGGGGATTTAGTAACTTTCCTAAAGCCATTTGCAGGACATTTAAGAAGTAGCATTGCATAAACAAACTCTCAAACTCCAGATACAAGCACAAGTCGCAAAGAAACGAAAGTAGTGACAGACATTTTCTTTGATATTGTGATACAAATCCAAGTGTACAGATTATCAAACAAGAAAATATGGCGGGATACAGGTAGATGAAAGCAAGTTTGCACGGTTGGGGTTTAAGCAGACTAAATGACTGAGGAAGACCTGCATACATCACAGAAAGGATGAAAAATTATGAGGTCAAATAAAAGAAACATGCATTTAAAAAACAGGGTGAATTTTCATTTAATTTCGACTTTAAAGTCCTCATAAAATCAAAATCGATCTTATTTACTTTGTTAGCACACATTACAGGTCTTAAGCCCTGTTCACACCAGGACGATTTTCACGCGCGTTTATCGCCGACGTTTAACGCCTCGTGGCTAAACAAAGGGCACCAATGCGAGTGGCATAAAAACGTAATTAAAAAAAAAACCTTCTTGGGTTAGGTTTTTGGTTTTGACGCGGCACGTTAAAACTGGCCAACCAATGAGATCGCCACTTTGTTAATGTGCCTGGACCTGCTGAAGTTTCAGTAAAACACGACTTGGTAGCGCTCAAGCACAAAACGCTCTTGCAGAGCACACATTGATACGACGAAGAGGAAGTAGACAAAGAAGAAGATGAGCTGCTAATGCTGCTTGCCAGTAGGGCTGTAATCAACCAAAGAAAATCTTGGTCAACTGAAGTCCTGAAATTTTCGCCTAAAAATCGACTAAAAATGATGTTAGAAAAAAAAAAAAAAGTTAAATTAATTAGCGTACTTGGTAGCCTTGTTGTCTGCCTAAATTAATTATAAATAAACATAAAAAACTAGTAGGCTATTTGCAGTATATTAAATCGTTTTTGACCTGATTATTTTGCACTGAAATGAGTCTGGCACACGAGTCTTTCGGCTCTGACAGCGCTGCATCACGTGCACCATCATAGCCTATGATTTCCGAAAATATAGTACTATGTTGTCAACTAGTGATATCATCACAAGAACTTTTGAGGAATATGCAACATAATTTAGACAACTGTTTTTGTCATATGTATTATAATAACTGACAGACACTATAATTTCAGCCGCTCTGTGCAGCTCGAACATAGGATCAGC
Source organism: Romanogobio albipinnatus (assembly GCA_023566225.1). Lineage (NCBI taxonomy): Eukaryota > Metazoa > Chordata > Actinopteri > Cypriniformes > Gobionidae > Romanogobio > Romanogobio albipinnatus. Next base: position 66,031,623 of record CM042239.1, on the reverse strand, counting down.
TCAGCTTCGCGGCTGAGACCCAAATAGACTATTATTAACTTAAAGCTTTTACTCTTAAACACAAAAGGCACGTCCACTTTTATAAAAAAGGAATATTTATTAAACAAGCCAGATCAAGAGCAGAAAAAAACGCTCACAATTAAATAAATAATATACAGCAAACTAGCCTTCTTCAATCTGTCTCTCTTCTCCAGTGGGTTGGGCTAATCCAAAAGAAGTGGAAACAAGTTCTGAAGACAGACTCTTACCTGTGAAACAGGGCTGCTCTGAAAACACCCCCATTAGCAATTAGTGCTTTCCACCTGATGAAATGAACGCGGCAAAACCGACAATACAGATCCACTTTTGCGGCACGACTGAAGCGTGGCGTTGTGGCGCTTCCCCTCATGTGTATGTTGATGGGCATTCCTCAAGTTTACCGCTATGGGCGCGCGTTTGAGCCAGCGGGGAATGAAAAACAAAGGACCAGTGAGAGACTTTTCTCCACCAGTGGGTTGGGCTAATCCAAAAGAAGTGAAAACAAGGGGGTGTTCTGAAGACAGACTGTTACCTGTGAAACAGGGGTGCTCTAAAAACACCCCCATTAGCAATTAGTGCTCTCCACCTGATGAAATGAACGCGGCAAAACTGATGAAATGAACAAGGCACGGCAAAACTAACGAAATGAACGCGGCAAAAAATAAAAAATAAAATCGACCAATCAGAATTTTGGTCGAGCCAGAACGTATCGACTAATAATCGACTGGGAGATTACAGCCCTACTTGCCAGTTAGGAAAAAGTGTGTGAATGGGTTTGGCAAGCACGTAAATACTGTTTCTCTTCTTCTTCTGCGTGATAAGTGAGTGTCAGAAGCTTAAAGTGGTGCCAGCACCACCTTGTGTACCGGGAGAGCCATCTACAGAATTTGCACGTTCACTCGGCGCGTTGCCAGTGAAAATCGCTTGGGTGTGGCCGAAAAACGCTATGCACAGGCCTTTTTACAATTAATCCGTGCAAGTTAATACACAGCATTTTTTTTTTGCCGTGGTAATCTTTAATCCAAATCTGAAAAGTAACTTCCGGTCTGGAATGGCGTTCCCTTTCCGATGACAGCAGTTTGACGGTTTGAATATCCTTAACCGCTCCCCTCCAACCATTAGTCTACTATGAGCGAGAGATGGAGAGGAGGAGCCTCTCTATTCAATATTCCGTTTCACTTGGAAATACGTCACAGCACTGAAATAAAATCCGGTTCACTGTGACTTTAACAGGATTAAAACCAACTGGTTCTCCAGTACAAAAGGTGAGCAATTAAAATGCTTAATTTCACAAGGTTGTATCTTCATAACCCTGTTAAAAGGGTGGTATAATAAACCTGCTGGCCTCACATGTGTGTGAGGTAAAGGATTTCCTACACCAGGTTGAAGAAGGTAATTGATTTTCAGGGTTAGAGAAGGTCAAAAAAACAGTAGGACTCCATGGATAACTACTGTCTGCCTCTCCATGTGAAGAAAACATCACGTGAAGTGCCAGGACTGCAGGATTTGCGACCCATAAACACTCAGCCTGTGTGTAAAGAGCCATTCATGTGCCAAACCAAAGTAATTGAGACACCATGAATGAAGTTTAAGTTTGGTTATTGTAATGCTGAGACTTCATGTACAGGGCCTGAGAACTTGACACTGCTGAATTTCAACTACCAATCGCATTCGACGGGACCAGCTCACAAAGTTTCATCAAAGTAATGCTCAGGAAGTGTTATAATATCAACCTAGGGTTCCTAAATCAAATGTGCCCTTTGCATTATTAGTGATGCACAAATTTTGCCAACTGAAAATATTCTTCTGAAAAAGCCACAAAAAAAAATTTATATTCGTTTTCGGCCAAAATAGTTTTGGAGAGTTGACCAAAACAGTGATTTTAAAATGGCGTCTCTCAGATAATGCGTTTAAAGATAAAGCATCCATTTCATGCACACAATGTGAAAAAGCTACAGGTAACTGTGACCAAAAAGGTTGCTAGAAATATATTAAGAGGCGTTCCGTGGCCGTATAATTTTACTATGAATTGGAACTAACCAATTACCCAAATTAATTTTTTCTTTCCAGCCAAAAAAAAAAGGGTTCAGTAAAAAAAAATTATAAAGTAGTGAAATAAATGTTTACAGACACCTAAATCAAGGTTTCAACAGTGTGTACTAACAGCACATTTATTTCCCCTCACCTGAGCAAAATCTTTGCTTTTACATGTACAAAAGGTGTCCTTCCTCTCTTTGCAAACACAGCACAGCCACATGAAGAAAGACGACGGCACCATTCAGGCTTTCAGACATGCTTGATATCCATCTCTGAAAGACACCGTCACGTGGGCCGCTTTTCATTTAAACTCTAATAAGGCTGCACCGCCAGCCACAGATTGAGCACAAGGCAAAACTAAACCACAGTAAAAAAAAATATATATATATATTATTATGAAGACCCAAAAAAAACATAGGCTATTCAGTCTAAGCTTTGGACAAGAGCGTATAACATGTTATGTTGTTACCAAATATTTTCTAGCTTTTGCGACCGAAAAAATTTCAATTTTTGTAATTTAGTCACCCTCATTTGGTTAATCTTTGACAGAAATTGAAGGGACAGTTCACCCACAAATGAAAATTCTGTCATCATTTACTCACACTTGTGTTGTTCCAAACCCCTAAGACTTTTGTTCATCTTCGGAACACAAATGAAGATCTTTTGTCCCTCCATTGACAGCTACACAACCACCACTTTGGCTTCAAAAAGTTCATAAAGAGATCGTAAAACGAATCTATATGAATTGAGCGGTTTAGTCCACATTTTCTGAAGAAACTTGATCACTTTATATGAAGAACAGAATTAATTTCGGCTTGTATTCACATTTTTGGGTGAACTATCCGTTTACTATCAATCCAGGGACTGCAGATGTAATAAAGCCTTGTGGCTAATTTTGGCACATTGTACATTTATGTACTGTTGATGTGCATTGTTCCTGTTAAATAAACCCGAAAAAAATAAATAATATTAAATAAGATTAAATATTTCTGTCCCTCCATTGAAAGTCCACACTACCAAAATGTAAAAAGATCCAAAAAGTTAGTTAAAGGCATTGTAAAAATGAATCCAGAGCGGTTTTGTGAAGAGATATGATTCATAGATTTGATTTAGCATTTATTTACATGTAAACAATGATCGATTTGACACACATGCATATAGCGCATCACGTTGAACACTTCCTCGTGCTTCTGTGTTTACCAAATGTAATATGCTCTTATGTATGCGTGTCAACCATTTTTTTTTAGATATAAATAAAACCATAAATTAAATATGTAAGTGGGTAATTGAACTCTTTATGCTGTTCAGGGTGTCATGTTCTCAATAAAATCAGTCATGGTAAAGTTCTTCAGCAGCGAGCCGCCTCTCGATATTTCAGTCAAACTCAAAGATTTACATGAAGGCGATTAAATTACAGATGGGTCATTTTTGGGTGAACCATCCCTTTAAGTAACAACAGTAAAAGGTCACACCAGGTCACTAATATCTAAAGTAGGCATGCAAAACGAAAGTTGCACAAGGTTGATATACATAATGGTTTGGTTAGAATGAATGTTTCCCAAAATTAAGTAAAATTGTTCACTGCTAATAAGTTATGTCCTGTTATTGTTATGACAATGAACACCCTTTATGGCTGTATCCTCTCTATGTATTTGTTTTAATCATAATTCAATAATGCAAATCGCTGTTTAATTGACTAATAGTGTGCATCCTTCAAAAGTTAATCACAAAAAAAAGTTAATCACTTTTAAGTAAAATCACGAGACTTTATCAAATGATCAGTGGATGAAATATTTTGTATTTTTGTAAATAATACAAGTTAAGTGACCTTTTGAAAAGTTTCCCAGAAGGACCATGAAGTCAAATGGAAGGAATGACCCTCGTGATGTCTGGTTGTGGGCTTTTTTTTTTTTTTTTAGATAAATATCAATGTTAAATGTTATAACACATTATGTGAGGTAATGAGTGTTGACTTACAGTGACAGAGTTCTGTTGGGAAATGATTCAGTAGAAGGCACCTGATGGAGCTCCATGTTACTACAGACCACTTTTCTGTCCAGTGTGGCCCCAGACGAAGAGCTTTTCCCTCCTGCACTTTTGGAGCGATCATCATATGATTTGCATTCAGTCGATCCTGCATAGCTCGAGCCTCTGAGCAGCACAAAAGCCAGGAAAAAGACGTAAGAAGCACCCACCGACATCACTCCTGCCTTCATTGATATTCACACGGCAAGAAGAGGGGGTTAGATTAGCATATAAATAGCCCAGAAAGACTTTCGCTGTTGTTGTTTATATCTAAACAAGATCTCTGCGATGAATATTCGTCAAAAGCCATCAAGCAGCGACGCTGGTCAGCACTCCTTTAAGTCATGGTCAAAACACTGACTCGACACAACACAAGATAGGTCGATGTATCATGGTTTTTGCTCTTCACATTAAGCAGTCCGAAAGGAAGCGGTCGAATATCCTTCTTTGTTTCCCATATGAATCATTGTACAATTCAACAAGCCCTCTTCTCCAGCTGACTGTACGCAAGTTTCCACTGTTTTACGCGAAGCATTTTCTTTGTTTCCAGTCAAAGTGGGGATCTCGCTCCTGCGCTGAAAGAGAGACAGCTGCAACCATCCCGAGATAACAGTCTCACTCACGAACTCAAGGAAATCTGTTCACATAAACTTTTTCTCTGTGCTCGTCTCAATGCACATTTGCACTCCGAGAGAAAGCGAAACAGTTTCTAGACGGTGGTTCTTCTAAGATTCTCTAAAACATGTCATTAAACGCGATATATCCGCGTGCTGAACAATAAAACCATTCTTGAGAAACTGAATGCGTAAAGTTGGTTTTCACTTTGCGACTGTTCCCACATGAGCTTGAATGCTGCTTTCGACCACGACGGTAAAAAAAAGCGCTTTTCGAAAGACACAAGCGGAGTGTGTAACCGGGGTCCCGGAGTGTGATCCTTGCAGGCGGTCAGACGGTAAAAGCGTGAGTGTATCCAGCGCCGTTCAGTCCATTGCGGAGTGTGTTGCTGTTCTCTGAGCCTCGGGCTCCATGTTCCATTTCCTCCCCTGACGTCATCACAGGTTTGGTCTGAACTCCAGTCAACACCGATCCTTGAACCCACACCCAAACATTTATTTAAAACATATATATATATATATATTTCTTTTTTTTTTTTTTTCTTTTATACTGACACTTCAGTCAAGTCTATATAGAATATATCCTCAATATCTCCTCCTTATAATATATATATATATATATATATATATATATATATATATATATATATATATATATATATATATATATATATATATATATATATATATATATATATATTAGTGCTGTCAAATTGATTAATTGTGATTAATCGTATCCAAAATAAAAGTTTTGTTATGTAAGTTTCATATATAAATACACACACACATGCATATATATATATATATATATATATATATATATATATATATATATATATATATATATATATATATATATATATATATATATATATATAAAAACACAAAAAGTGCTATATTTAATTTAACTTAAATTATATAAATATATATAGTAGGCTATATACATGCAAACATTTCTTAAATATGTACATGAATGAGGGTGTATTTATATATACATAATAATTATACATAGCACACATATATTATGTAAACACAAACTTTTATTTTGGATGCGATTAATCACAATTAATCAATTTGACAGCACTAATATATATATATATATATATATATATATATATATATATATATATATATAATTTGTTATATTTATATATAACATAAATATATATATACAGTAGATACATGCAAATATTTCTTAAATATGTATGTGTGTGTATTCAAATATACATAATAATTACTACACACATATATTATGTAAACACAAACTTTTATTTTGGATGTGATTAATCGATTTGTATGTGTGTGTATATATATGCGATTAATCGATTTGTATATATATATAATATAAATAATATAAATATATATACAGTAGATACATGCAAATATTTCTGAAATATGTATGTGTGTGTATTCAAATATACATATTAATTACTACACACATATATTATGTAAACACAAACTTTTATTTTGGATGTGATTAATCGTGATTAATCTTTTGACAGCTCTAATATATATACATGAACAGAAGTTTTTGGAATCACTGCCTCATTTTCACTCCCTCTCTCATTTTCGATTTAGTTAGGCTATAAATTCTCGTTCACCGGGATTTTGCCAAGTAAGAAATATTCCTGGATCAACACATTTTGCAACATTCTTGTCCGAAAACCCTCTCCCTACACTTGCCCATATCCCATAAGTATCCCTAAAATCAGAGGGAAATAATAGGTTTATAACACTGCTGCAGAAGCACCTAACCCTGGCTGTAAGCCTAAACTTGATATAAACTCTAAACTTGTTCCTCAAATCTGATTGGTTGACTGGAATGTTGTTTCAGGATCAACAAAAATGTTGATAGAGGAACATGTTAGGCTACTTGGTGGAATCACGTTCATGCCAAAGGTCTTTGTTTAACTATTAGGCCTAATAAAAATGCAACAGATTCCTGAAGCTGTATAGAGATTTTGTTTTGGTAATGCTACTGGTAAGGTTTACTTTGCTTTCCTGCTGTTAATGTTGTAAATTTCTGCATTTATTTAACTCAGCTAAAACTGTTATCGATAAAAAATAAAAAAAAAAGCCCTGTCCTCGACAAATGAAAAGAGTTATGGAATGACCTTGTAAATGTAGTCATCTGATGGTAGGCCTATATGCACTTAAATAAATAGACCTAATAATAATCTGCTCTTGACCTATTTTGTTTGATCAGTTTTATCTTGTTAATTTTGAGTTTTAATTTAGATTTCTATGACTATACATTTGAGTCATTTTCATTATTTTCAAGGCCAGCAAATTGCACAGAAAAATCTAAATTTTTGCTTGTTCGCCTTTTAAAACTGCTACAACTAGCCTAAATGTTTTGATAAATGAATTGACTATTTAAGAATTAAGTAAATTACACATAAAAATCTCAATTTTGTCATCTAAACATGTAAGAGATAACTGACCCACTTCTAAAGTTAATGAAAAAGTACATCCATTTCCTCTAAAGTTATGGCTTTTCCTTTACAAAACCACAAAACAAAATGCAATTCCATTGTGTAGATGCTCATTCGTTTTTTTACGGCCCTCACAAAAGACTCTCATACACCGCTGCACTATAAACAAGTTTAGACAGGTTGGCACTTGGCAGTAGTTTAAAAAAAAAGATAGCCTAGATGGGCCCTCGTATAGCAGAACAATCTGAAGAGAACAATGCCTTGTGTGCAGCGTTTGTGACTCCGAATCGAGTGGAGATGTTTCGGTTTCCTATGGGAGCATAAATCTTTCTCATACATTGTCATTATGATCAGGGACAATTTAGAAGCCTCGTGTAAAGAGGACTGCACCTCATGCAGGTCAAAGGTCTCTGTCCTGGGGCTATTCCCTTTGTATTATTTGCTTTTCAGTCTCTTACGAAACATGAGATACGATAAACTCTTGTATTAAAATTCGTTGCGCCTAAAAACAATTGATTAACGTTTCTATTCTACCCAATAGCCAAAACGTCTCGTGTAACAAAAAAAAAAAATCTTTTAAAAATTAAAATGTAGGCTACTTTGCAAAAGATTTGTACGGGCTCGTGCTGGAGGTGCGCAATGACGTAACGTGCAAGGCGTGTTGACGTTCACCGGTGATTTTATGCGGCGCTATTATCGAAACTAAAGCAGAGCATGTATGCAGCCACACTCGATATAGCAAGTATTTTTAGCTCCCTTTAATAGCGCGACAACTTTGTCTAGTTTCTCCTTCATCATTGTCTTAAAAATGTCTATACTAGAGGCTACCGTATTCCCAAAAGACTTTGCGTGGGGAGCTGCGACGGCTGCTTATCAAATAGAAGGTACATTTTACACTACTATTTATATTTACTGCAGTAAACGTCGCGACTTTGTCATCTGATTTGACTCACTTACAGATGCAGCATCGGCCAGGATGCATGTAATAGCAACCATTTGCAATTATTTAGAATATAAAGTTGTTCAGTTACTCTAACAAAAGCAATAACGTTACAATGTTTTAACGTGGTATCATTATATTGTCAATATTTTGTGACTAACGAGTCGTTCCTGTTATACAGTGACTTTTCTGTCTCTATGATTTACTCATATTGTCATGTTTTCTCACATTTATGTATGTTAGTCACATTTATGTTTGGCTTAAATTATATATTAGGTCTTTATCACTTAAACAGCGATAATAGACATTAAAAATACTGTTTTGTATTTACACACCTTTTTATTGATATATGCGTTTCATTTTATCATGTCCTCAGTGCAAAGAAATCATCTTTGATAAGAACTATAAACCATCAAATGATAATATTGATAAAATATTTGTAAGTATGTTATAGACTAGGATAAACAGCATCATGTTGAACTATATATATATATATATATATATATATATATATATATATATATATATATATATATATATATATATATATATATACATATATATATATATATACATATATATACATATATATAATACTTTTTCTTCTTCAATTTTTTTCATTTACTGTGTCCCTGAAGTCATCTTCCACTGGACTACACTGTTAGTATGAACTTTCTCGCCAATTTTTTATTATTTACAATTATTTACCATCCTGTTGGAAAAAATGGGCACAAAAAATACCTGTTCTTAATAATCAAGACATATTCTATTAATCAATAATTGTTTTGTTATTGTTTCAAGAATAAAAAATACTATGATGGCATAAGGGACATAACACTACCCAGGAAAAGCTCTTTATTGTTTAACAATTACATTGTTAACATTTTGTGATGACTATGTATATGTCCCTAACAGGGTGGAATACCTTCACGGCCAGTGTCTGAACAGTCTACCAATAATAATTATTTTTTTGAGTCCCTGGCTTGACCAATATATATTCCTAATAGTTAAACATGCCACTATTTTGGTAGAATGCTATTATGAAGCCAAAATGTTACTGGATAACAGGAATGACCCAAATACCTGGGTAATTATATGATCATATGATCTGACATTATAGTACCATGTAAATACCATGGTAGGCTGATATCGCGGGATCAAATCACCGCTACAGTAGCGTACTTTTTGTTGAAGTTAGATATGGACTGTTATTCTGTAGCAGTGAAACTCTCAACTTTGTTATTTGACAGTTGTACGTGACAAAAACTTAAATGAGATTATGTATAATAGGTCTAAATTTTCTGTTCAATTAAACTCTCTTGCAGGCGGCTGGAATATGGATGGTAGAGGCCCCAGCATATGGGACACATTCTGTCACGCCAAAGGACGGGTGTTTGAAGACCATACCGGAGATGTAGCCTGTAACAGCTATCAGCTCTGGAAAGAGGACTTGAAATGTATCCAACAGCTTGGTCTCACCCATTACCGTCTGTCCATATCCTGGTCACGGCTCCTTCCGGATGGAACCACAAATCACTTCAATCCAAAAGGTGCTCAGGGCAAAATTACCCTCTGTGTGATGTTCATAAGAGTCAAAAGAAAAGAGAGTCAATCCTTTGTTCTTTCTCTGTGCTAAACAGATTTTCAAACACTGTAAATAATACTTAGAAATAAGAACTTTTCACTAAAAACACAAAAAGTAAAAAGGGATATTTATCTAAATAGCTTAAATATGCACCAGTAGGAGTCCCGCTCTACATTTTCCTAGCTCGTGAAGCCGTTGAACTCAGATATACGTCACATTAGTGAGGAAAATATCTGTTTCATGCCGACTCTATTGACACAGACAATTTAAAAAGTGTGCAAATTCAATTTTGGCTTACTTGTTACCTAATGTCCCTGAAGTGTTTACCTGTGTGTTTGTCTCTTTTCCTTAACCCTCAGGTGTGGCGTATTATAACAAAGTGATTGACGATTTGATTGCTTGTGATGTGACGCCCATGATCACATTGTACCACATGGACTTACCTCAGGCCTTACAGGATCTTGGCGGATGGAACTCGGCAGATATTGCAGACATCTTTGAAAGTTATGCCAGGTTTTGCTTTAAGACCTTTGGGGACAGAGTGAAGCTCTGGATCACACTGAATGAGCCCTATATTTGTGCCAAGCTGGGTCATGAGGATGGCACCTTTGCCCCTGGGATCAAAGATCCAGGAATATCCGTCTACTTGGCTGGACATAACATGCTGCGAGCCCACACCAAAGCCTGGCATGCTTATAATGCTCATTTCAGGCCTTCTCAAGCAGGACAAGTGTCTCTTGCCCTGAACAGTGACTGGGCAGAGCCGTTGGACCCGGGCTGTCCTAAAGATGCTGCAGCCACCGAGCGCTACAAGGCCTTCACTCTGGGGTGGTTTGCCTGCCCTGTGTTTTGCACAGGAGATTACCCAGAGACCATGAGGTTCAGGATTGAGACTAGGAGCTTGGATCTGGGATACGAGCAGGGCTCAAGGCTACCACACTTCTCAAAGGAAGAGCTAACTCCTCTGGGCACAGCTGATTTCTTTGCGCTGAACTATTACACGTCTCGGAAAGTAAAAGATCAAAGTAGTGCTAGTAAGAACAACAAGCTTAGTTTTGTGGGGGATCAGGCGGCAGAGGGGGTTGTTGACCCATCATGGCCAATATCTGGGGTTCACTGGCTGGCTGTTGTTCCTGATGGATTGCGGAAATTGCTAAAATATATAAAGGTATTTTCATTTATTTGTGCACATTTTTCTCTATCTTCCCTTTATTATTTTTTATTATACAGGGATTTATATATAATTGCATATAACAAATCATTTACATTTGCTTGTTTTTTTTTAGGATACATATTCCAGTCTGCCCATCTATATCACAGAAAATGGCTTTTCGCAGATGGGGCCGGTTCAGATAGAAGATGCTGACCGCTCACAGTTCTATCAGGACACTCTGCAGGAAGTTGGCAAAGGTACTGTCATATCAACACTGTGCAATGTATAGTAAAATAACTTGAGTACAAAGTTAATTTTATACAGTTAATTTTATACAGACTAGTAGTGCCCTTGTGAAAAAGAAGTGTGCTTCAATGTGCTGTTGTAGTGTTCTTAAAAAAAAGTTAATAAATAAATATATATATAATATATTTTATTTTATTTTATTATATATATATATATATAAGTATAAGTATAAAAAAGTTAGATAATATAAGTTTAATGAAATAAAAGGCCACTTAAGTGCACTTAAAAAGAGAGTACACCTTAACAATAACAATAAACTTTAACAATAAAGGTGTTCAATTTAACTTAAGTACACTTTTTAAGTGCACTTTGTAATGTCAAATAAAAAAGTTTTACTTTAAAGGTGTTGACCATAACAAATGTAAAAATGTGCAATGTACTACATATATTACAATATTACATTCATATATTTTAAACGTACTAAATTGCAAATGTGTGATCATAAATATATTTAAATACATGACATGTATTTCAACAGAAATCACTTAACATTTTTTTTTCTCCATAAATGCTTGTCAGTACATGTGGCAATGCCATATTTTAAAGTAGGGCTGCCCCCTAATAGTTTACTAAACATTAGTTTAAACATTAATTACAATGGCCCTTTTATGTTTTTCCCGACACATTTTTGCCAGTGCTTTGTGTCAAGCTTTATTCATGTGCTTGAGCGAGAGGCATATATTCTGTCCCCAATATATATTTAAGTAATTCAATTAATATAAACGTGAGATTAGTCAACTAATGGCTTAAATTAATGCTAGCCGACTAGAAAAATCTTTAGTCGGGGGCTGCCCTATTTTAAGCACAATAGAAGTAATTATGAGATTGCAAACAAAGATGTTCTTAAGTGGGTCAAAAAGCACTCTTTAGTTTAGCTAATTATATACATTTAAACTATAATGCATTTTATCACGGTTTACGGTATTTTCACAATATTGAAATTCGTTGCCAAAAAACGTGTTATACTATAACGGGTTTAATAACTTTCTTATAACATAAAGAACCAAACATTTAAATACAATAAAGCAATACACAAAAATGTATAAAGTAAACAAATCTTTAAAACAGATTAAAGTGCAAAAGAATTATAAAGAACAATAGGTAACCCTTTACAATAAGGTCTCACTAGTTAATGCATTAACATTAACAAAATATTTACAGTTATTATTCTTTGATAATGTTAGTTAAAATTAGTTAGTGTTAGCTCAGGTCCATTAAATAATACAGTTACAACTTTTGATTTTAATGTGTTATTAAATGCTGAAATGTACATTTAACTAAGATTAATACATGCTTTAGAAGTATTTTTCATTGTCAGTTTGTTAATGAATGAACTAATGTTAAATAATAGAGCCTTATTGTAAAGTGTGTTACGGAACAACAATCAGAACATATTCAAACAATAATATGTAATTTAGTCCAGATTAAAATATAAAATGTTTAGGTTTGAAAATGAATAGCCTTAAGTCTTTAAGTATTAAGTATTTGGTTATGTGCAAGAGCGTTACCGGGGAAACGGCTGCATTTCTGCTGTACCGTCAGCGCCCCCTGCTGTCAGAGAGTGAATGTCCGTCTCCCTCACTCGTTCCGCCACAACACCGGCAAAGATCGTTTACACTCATCTTCTTCTTCTTCTTCTTCTTCTTCCAGTGCGTGCAGTTGCGTTGTGTTGACAACTATGCGTCGCTCAACATTCGTGACTTACTCCATTGCTCTGATTGGTTGTAGGTCTATCCAATTGAGTGCAGAGGCATTTTTTTTCCTGGTTCGGTTGAAACACGCTCCCATAATCACAGCCCAATGGAGCAGTATCAGACTCATATTCTGACTAGAATCTGAGTATGACAACCTCAGGCTAGTTTCCATGGTTTCTACAAAATAAACAAAACCAGAAATCGAACACGGGTAGGATGTCATTGATAGGCGACCGATGGACGCTGTCCATGTCCTGGTTAAAGATGCTCATTTCTCTGGATTTAAACATTTTTGGAAACATTTTGAATAATGTAATTACACAAGTCAACAAAATATATAACATTGTTCTAGTAGTTTTTGGATATTTTAATCAAAAATCTTACATATTGTACCTTTAAGTATATCATTTTAATAAAGTGTATTATTGCCATAATAAGTACTCTTTTTAAAAGTATGCGTAAGTATATTTCTTTTTCACAAGGGTGGCTGAAGTCCTAAAATCCAGTTATTCCTTGTAGCTTTGGAGCCCAGACTGCTGGAAGTATTTCAAATAATATCTACAACATTATTATAATATGATAGGAGCTCTGTTTTGAGGATCAACTGCATGATGTGTTTGTTTTCCAGCTATCAGTCAAGATGGAGTGAATGTAAAGGGATATTTTGCCTGGTCACTGCTGGATAACTTTGAGTGGAATGATGGCTTCAATGTGCGCTTCGGCTTGTTTCATGTGGATTTCTCTACACCTGAACTAAAGCGCACCATTTATCGCTCAGGTAGAGAGTATGCTGCTGTCATATCCAAACATCGACAGACCAAACAGCATTTAACAACATAACTAAATCAACACTTTTACACATGAAGAAATGTCATAAGGAAATGTCTAATGAAAATGCTATTTGCAGCCAAAATAATGATAAGCCTTACCGTGGTTACACTATAGTGTTGCTTGCTGTAAAATTAAATGATTCAGAATCATTTAATCGAAGTTAGAATGAATTACTTTAGCTGAGGGTTCTTGAACATTTAGTATGAAGCATGAAGAAAACCACATGGGTTTTCTTCTGTTGTAGGGTGAACTTTTGTAATTTTCTTACTGATTTCTACGAGTGGCTTTGACTAGAATCACCAGTCAAATAAGATACCTTGAATAATTTGAAGACTGATTGATAAAGAGTTCCTGTAGGGAAGTCATCATGAATATTCCATAAAAAGAGAATCAAGGTTTCAGTTCTAGTGTTTAGTTGATAAATGCTGCCTCTGTGTGGTCCAAAATGGTATTCAATTTGGAACAGCATTTTGTGCTGGTATATTGGCTGGAATTGCTTTATGCCAGTTCTACAGGCATTACACAGTCCTAATGGTGTAAAATCAGAATGTTCATGAGATATTAACGTAACAGGTTGTAGTAATTTTACATGCAAACTGAAGTGTCGTTAACTGGATTGCACATGTAATTACTATTGGAAATGAGGTTATGCTGAACCTAACTGCAGCCCTAAACTCCCACGGGAATAAATGACTGAAAAATTTTGGGTTTTGTTCTAGTTATTCACACAGGAACAGCCATTATCGCATCCTATAAATGAATAAGATCGCAAGACATTTTAGAGATATTTGAATTACCATCTTATAGAATGTGGTATTTATCAAGTTGTATTTTTCCAATTATTTGAATCGGAGCACAAGTGTATTAAGCAACATTGGAAGCAATTTTTAATCCACATGTTCCAATGGCAAATGCATTTTTTATGCAGGTTTCCTGACTGTAAATTAGTGTATTTAATTGTAACATTCAATCATCTCCACTGATGGACAATTACACAGATGTCAAATTAACGAAGGCACATTTTTATTGGAACATACTTGTTAAATTTTGACACGCTTATGAAATATTCAGAAACCAGGGAACTCATTAGATTAATATAAATTAACTGAATAATTTAGCTGCTAATTAACTATTTCCAGTATGAAGAAGATTATATTCAAAACCTAGAACTTGTGCCTCAGTCCTAGAACAGGGTTCCCACTATTAAAACCTTGAAATATAATTTTATTTTGTGTGGGTGTTTGATTTCCAGCCTGGAAAAAGTCACAGCAATTAGCAACTTCCTAAAATGATGTTTGGTTATGCTCAAATTTTTCATTGGGTTTAACAATAGCTTTTTGTGAGTGCATTCTCTATGAAGTTACTTCTAAAAATCCATATTCACTAATCATGAACAACTAACTAGATAATAGGCCTTTTTTACAGACTGTGATGACGCATTTTAATGGTCACCAGCATCGTAAATCCTGCAAACCTTTTTATTGAAAAAAAATTGTATATACTTTTATAACACTATACTTTGTATTATATTACATTTGCATCAAATTACATAAAACTAGTTAACGCTGCTGTGAGGGTGTTTATAATACAGCGGCTGTAGGATAGATGGTAAAGTTGACATCCTTCTCTCTCTTCCGACTGCTGTTATCAATCTCTCTCTATCACCCCCACCCCCCTTTTGACAACACTTTTGTGGAGTTTTTCTTTTGATATTTGAGCAAAAAATATATTTAATGTAATCTCTTACAACAACACTTAAAGGTGCACTATGTAACATTTCTTTCAATAAAATATCCAAAAAACACTAGGCCTAGTGTTATATATTTTACTACTACTACTTAGTACTTACAATATCCCAAATGTTTCCAAATATTTGTAAATCGTGAGAAAATTGCTATTTTAACCGGGACGTGTGAAGGAGTCGCCTGTCAATTGCATCATATCTGCGTTACCCTCGGTTTCCGTTTTTATTTTGCAGAAACACTTTACTCTTACTGCAGTGTGCAACAAGTGTCATAGCAGCCGCCGAGCGAATGCACAGAGTAACGTCATAACATAATTTTCAACACACTCAGATGTATCTAATATTAATTAATTTTTTATTTTTATTTTTTTTTGAAGATTTTGTTTTTATTATGATAGGACAGTAGGTAGACAGGAAGTGAGGTGGGAGAGAGAGAGGGGGACGGGATCGGGAAAGGTCCACGAGCCGGGACTCGAACTCGGGTCGCCCGAAGCGCAACAGCACTATATGTCAGCGCACTGCCCACGAGGCTATTGGTGCCGACCAGATGTATCTAATATGATAAACAGAGCTGCGTTACCTCATACTCATGACCGGAAAAGCGGAAGTGGCGCCAGCGACTATGGCATAATAAAAGTCCCACTGCTCGCGAGTCGTGTGCTGCGTTCATCTTATTAACAATCGCTCCAGCGGCCTTGCTCAGCTCCCACAACACTCGGCCCTGCTCTGCTTCATACTACAGTAAAGTTAATAATCACATCCATGAACATGATTTCTGCCCGAGTCCTAGGTGAGGTGAAGACCACATGACACATGTCCCAAGATTCTGCGCTCAAACTTGGCGTCATCAAGCTACGCCTTTTGAATAGGCGACCTCTAGCGGACGTAAAAGTTTAAGCCGAAAGTAGGGCTGTACGATTAATCGGAAAATAATCGAAACCGAAATTCAGAACCTCTAACCGACGTATTTTCCCATGTCGGTTATTTCGGTTTTAGTCACATGACTCCGCCCCGTCAGTCACATCAAGTGCAGTTTGCAGGCACACAGAGAGATGCAGGAGCAGTTATCTTTGTTTATAGATGTCCAGAATCACTATAGTAACTGCATGTTTTACACAGTTTATACAGGTCAGTTAATTGCCGTTCTTATGCGCTGACACACACACACACACACACACGGGGCGCGCGCAAGCCCCGAAGCCAGATCGCTTTCACTTTCGTCCTCATAAATTTTGTCAAGTAAATGCATTTAAAGGCTTGAACATTTAACGCGATTATGTTGAACTAATGCCTGATATATCGTGACAAACGAACACTCACACAGTAGCTCGCACATCACGTGAAGATCGCGCGCAGAGAGCAGCTCAGAAACGCAGTCCTGTGACTAAAGTAAAGTCACTAAAGTAGCTTATAAACTCAACCGTTATAGGCATATATTTTAAAACCTTTGAAGTAAAACCACAGCTTCATAATGAAGATGGTGTGACTAATTCACACACACAATCACTCTCTCATTTATGCATTCAAATAAATGTAATGTAGCCTAGGCCTACTGTGTTAATGTATCTGTATCTGATGTACAACAAGCAGAAATCCCCGTAGACAATAACTGCTGAAATCACAAAGAAATGCACTTTTTCATTAGAAAAAAAATTCCACCTTTAATAGTAAAAACCTTATCAGGAACTTACTCAAAAACCTTAAGAGGGCAAAAAATGGAAAGCAAAAAAAAAAGAAAAGAAAAGAAAAATAACCGTTCATTAATCGTAATCGAGGTAAAATGTTCAATTAATCGAGGTTTTTATTTTTGGTCAAATCGTTACAGCCCTAGCCGAAAGTATACTTTTTTTTAATGAGTATGCGAGTGTATGTGGTTTCCCGCGTACGGATGAAGGATGTCAACTTTACCATCCCTCCTACAGCCGCTGTATTATAAACAGCCTCACAGCAGCGTTAACTAGTTTTATGTAATTTGATGCAAATGTAATATAATACAAAGTATAGTGTTATAAAAGTATATACAATTTTTTTTCAATAAAAAAGTTTTCAGGATTTACGATGCTGGTGACCATTATAATACGTCATCACAGTCAGTGAAACGCGGGTTTCCCAAAAGCATCGTCGTAGAACATTTGCGTCGGACATGCGCCGTAGCCTCTACGCCATGGGCTATGCATCAATTTTCATTTATACTTCTGCATCCTTGTCAACGTGCAGTTTAACATGCAGAGGGAGCATGTGTACACCTGAGGGAGGGGTTCTGGCAGACCAATCACAGCACTTGCGGTCCACGTAGAATTGACGCCTTGTTACATTTTTGGAGAGGTGCACGTCAGGGTTCGTAGCTACGGCGTACACTCGACACAGAAGTATAAATTGGGAGTGCTTTTAGGAAACGCTGCCCTGTTCAAGAAATGTGAACCCTGCTAGACGAGCATCCTATAGTTTTAAGTGTCTGTGACAGTATATATGATACGGCTCCAGTGTCGGGGGGAGAAGCCAGCAGGGAGTGCAAGACATCCAGGGGAATAGAGATGCAGAAACAGAGATAGCCTGTGAGATAAAGGCAGTCACAATGAATAAACCACAGAAGAAGGAGAAAAACAATACGTGTATGAGAGAGAATGCATTTCAAAGAGCCTCACCTAATAAAGTCAGATGCTGAATTCAGCACTCCTTTTATGATGATGCAAGCTTTACATTTTGTAATTTTTATATTATAATACATCTATAGACCTTATGTAGCCCTGCCGCTTTTCAGATCTTCGCTCGTTGTGTTCTGTCTTCCGGTTTCTATTTCCACAGCATTAAGCATGAATCTGATGGATTTATGAATGAACAGCTCATTTTAAAATCTTCCCGGTCTCCTGACATTTGTTATGACACCCGCTCCAAACATTACAATGCTCATGTCGTTAACTTTACTATTAGTAAATCCACTTCATTTCTCTGGATGGTGCATAAGGTGTATAGGCCAGAAATCACATTTTTATACCACACTGAATATATACAGCACCAAAAGTAACAATACACCAATAACTGATGTTGTATGTATTACAATACTTGAATGGAGAACATTGTGAGTGCCCGAATGCTTCCAATCAAAGAAATGTAGGATATTTGTCAAATAAACATTCAAATGATCATGACTGAGTCCTTCCTCTGTGAATTTACCAATTTATACAATATAGAATTAATAATTTACAATTATATAATTCTGAATCAAAATGCTAATGTTCTATATATTTTAATTATGTTCGCAACTTGTAATAATTACTTCAATGAGCTCATTGTTTCTGCCTTAAAGGGTTAGTTCACCCAAAAATTATCCCATGACTTACTCACCCTCAAGCCATCCTAGGTATATCTTTTTTCAGACGAACGCAATCGGAGTTATATTAAAAAATATAATTGCTCTTCCAAGCTTTATAATGGGAGTAAATGGCTTTCCTGATTTTTAAGTCCAAAAAAGTGCATCCATCCATCATAAACATAATCCATATGGCTCCAGGGGGTTAATAAAGTCCTTCTGAAGCGAAGCGAGGCATTTTTGTAAGAAAAATATGCACATTTAAACTTTATAAACTAAAATAACTAGCTTCCAAAAGACGGCCTACGCAAGCCGACTTGCGCCAAAAGAGTAACTAATGGCGTGATGTAGTTGTAGCGTAAGCTTAGTCGCCTCTCACGGTTCAAACAAATAGGGCTGGGCAACAAACTCAAGCTCCTCTTCTCTTATATTGAAACATTTCTCTTTAAAAATACTCGTTTTAGACTTCTAATTTGTGACGTGTTTTGTTTTGCTCTATCTGCGAATCTGTGTTCGTCAATACGTCTTGCGCCAGGTCAAGGTTACTCTTTCGCTGTAAATCGATGCGTTAAGCCGTCTGTCGGAAGCTAGTTATTTTAGTTTATAAAGTTTTAAATATTGATATTTTTCTTATACAAACGCATCGCTTCAATTCAGAAGGCCTTTATTAACCCCCTGGAGTTGTATTGATTACTTTTATGATGGATGGTTGCACATTTTTGGGCTTTATAATCTAAGGTACCATTCACTCCCATTATATCAACGCCCTCATTTATCAACAGTGTTTTTTATTTGTGCGTAATGAGTGCGCAAGAACAGTTTCACGTAAAGTGTGGGATCTACCAACTTGTACTTGTACATAGAAATTTGTGTAATATACGCACACCTCTGAGCATGCAACGCAGAGAATCTAGTGGTAGAATAGCGACACTACACATAAAAAGTATTTAAGACAGTATGCATTGAGCAAATCACATATGTCCTGTGTTTCCTGTAATTACAAAACACTCAATTTATAATTTTTGTAGTTTTAAACACGATGCGTAATTGAGTCAACCCCTTTAAAAGACAGCTGTGACAAATGTTGGACGCAATTATTTCCTTGGACCCAACCTACATCAAATTACGTACCAAAATCCTCAACAAGCTGAAATAAAATGGGGCTTTTATGCTATCGCCAGATTCCCAAACATAATTGGAGCCATAGAGTGCACCCACATCGCCATAAAAGCACCATCAACCAACGAATTGAATGATGCAAATTGATAAGGGTTCTATTCTGTTAACGTGCAAATCATTTGTGATGCAAATTTTTGCGCAACTCATTCTATGTTTGTGAAGTTCCTCTTCTTTGCCATTATTGCGGTGAGGAAAAAACACAATCACAGGATTTTTAAAGGGAAGTGTTGTCACCATATATGGTTTA
Source organism: Romanogobio albipinnatus (assembly GCA_023566225.1). Lineage (NCBI taxonomy): Eukaryota > Metazoa > Chordata > Actinopteri > Cypriniformes > Gobionidae > Romanogobio > Romanogobio albipinnatus. The sequence goes on along the minus strand of CM042239.1, from coordinate 66,011,505 downwards.
TTGGAGGCGTTTCCGAATGCTAATGACCGTGAACAGGAACGAGCATGGTACTTGCGCACATGTGGGATTTAGCAACATTGATTGCTTACTCATGTGCGTAAGAACTGTGTGCGCATGTTTGATAAATACGGATTTTATTGTACTTAGGCCCATTCTAAATTTAATTCGTAGGACAAAATATAGAACCTTTTCTACGCACTGTTGATAAATGAGGGCCCAGGACTTTTAAATATAACTCCGATTGTATTCATCTGAAAGAAGAAAGTAATATACACCTAGGATGGTTTGCGGGTGAGTAAATCATTTGGTTGATCTTTCCCTTTAAATAATGTTAGCTAAATGTGTGATTTGTATATGTATTTCTGAAATGCATTACTTGACCACAGTCACCTCTGATAACAGATCACTCTAAATTGTCATGTAGACATACATTCGTAAAGCTGCTTTGAAAGGATATGTAAAGCGCTATACAAATAAATGTGATTTGAATTGAATATATAATTAATAAATAACAGAGCCTGCTGGTTCAGTGGTATTTCATGATAAAATAACAGAGAACATAAATGTAAACATTTTATATTCTCAAGCCCACTTGTTTGTTTCTGCTTCTGTGTTTTTTGTTTGCATTTTCAAGCTCCTGATTTCAAATCAAAAGTAGATTCGATACTATGGAATTTATCTTTTACATCTTCGGTCAGGAATTCAAAAAGATAAAAATATATTTTCATAGAATTGTAAAAGATAGAGCTGTATAGGAGACGGCAATAAAAGTAAACTCTCCCATGCTGTTGTGACATTCAATTGACTGACTACAGCCTATTTGGACTGAAGTGAATGGGAACACTAATGGCACAATTACAAGAGATTCGCCATTTCTGCTTGCATGAGGACTGTACTTTCAACAGCCAGTTCAGTGTGGCATGTACATTTTCAGTTCCATTTAGTCCTGAATACAGAGCTGCCAACTCTCACGCATTGGCCGTGAGACACACGCATTTGATTGGTTTCACACGCTCACACGCCACACCCCCGATTTCTCACGCTGAAGTGTCAACCCGGTCAGTCAAATGCCTAAAAGATGAGTTTATCTATAGATCTACATGTTGAGCCGATCATGTTGATCGATTAGTTATGCTCTCGGTGAGGGGGTTCAAGATAAATGGGCAAATAAATACGGCGTTGTTGCGCGACCTAAAGCTACATTCCGTTTTGGGTTCTGACGAGAACGAGCCTGTAATGAGCGAAGTGGAGCGCTGTGACTTCCCGAAAGCGTTGTTCGCTAACTATGGTCACAAGTTCCGTCATTATAAGCATAGTTTAACAAGTCGTAAAACCATAGTATCAACGAACGTTCGCACACAGTATCGCAAAGTTGATTTGCATACAATTTGTTCTTGCACTGATGTTAATTGTGTAGCCATTTTGCACTTTGGCAGCCAGTTTGAGATATAGGCTATATTGAGTATTGTGTGTAATGATTCTGACAGTTTTATTTCCATATAAATGACTGGGGAAAAGTGTCCCAATAACCCTGAATTCACCCTATACTCTTTGAAATCATAATTACATTGCACTATGAAGCTTAAAACCCCAAATATTATAACATTCTTCATTAACAATTATTCAGTTATTTGTAACAATCTCATTGTAAAAAAAAAGAAAAAAGTGGTTTCAATGTAGCCAGCTACTTTTTGATAGTAACTTGTAGTGTAGCTACTTTTTCAAAAGGGTAGCTTGAATGTAACTTAACTACTCAAAGTAGTTTTTACTACAACACTGTTTTTTTAGATCAGCCACAGCAAAAAAAGAACCACACAACAGACAGAAGAGCAACAGACAGGACAGACAGTTTTTTTCCTTTTTCTTCCCTGTAAAAGTTTCAACCCTGTAGGTTGATGTATAATAAATTTGTTCTATTTAGACAAAACCATGCCTCTAGGCCTACATAGTGCTTTAAAATTGTGTGTGTGTGTGTGTGTGTGTGTCTATAGGATATAGGCTACTGTATAGTGTCATTTTGTATAGGCACATATATATATATATATATATATATATATATATATACATGGGCGTCGGAAGCAAAAATAACGTGGGTGGGTCCATCCTTTTTTTTTACTGGAGTAGATGCCAATAAGTTCAAATATACCGTGTATTTCGGAAAGACAAAATTACGGAAATCTCTATTCATTGAGAGCGGTAGTAGTGTAGGGGTAAGATGCACGGCGGCTAGTTTTGACACAAATCGACCTGCAGTTCGAGTCCGCCTTTCGCCGAGTTCAATCTTCTCCCTTTTCCCATCACATATCAGATCAGAAAGGCATTTATTTTCAATAAAAATTACGAAAATATTAGAAAAGTGGAAATAAAGCGTCTAACATGTGTTTAATAATAAGTGTTTATCGATTAGGGGTAGGTAAACAGACATGTGCTGAATGTTAGAGACGATAAAAGTGAGTGGGTCTTGTCCCACCCACATACAATGGTTCCGACGCCCATGTATATATATATATATATATATATATATATATATATATATATATATATATATATATATATATATATATATATATATATATATATATATATATATATATATATTATTATTATTATTATTATTATTATTATTATTTATTTTATTTTGTTGTTGCAATTTTTGCTTTGTACGCGCTAAAATTTTGGTTGGCCCCACCAAATCTCACTCTAAGCTTTTTTGAAAAGTTGGCAGCTCTGTGAATAATAGGCACTCACTGTGAACTGTCATCATCTGAGTGGCTGAAAAAGGCCTCCCTTGGGCCCCAATAATGACAGGATTATATTCTCAATTGATACTGCAGAGTCTTTGTTTGTATAAGATCTCTTCTGAAAAAAAATCCCCTATAAGCTTTAAACCAAGAGACTGCAAAGATTATTGGACCAATTACATTGCGATTTTTACTGAAAAAACGATTGGAAATGAATGTCCTAATTTCTGTTCCGCCATATGCTTTTATTCACACTCTTCTGAAGTAAAATGCATTACAAGTAACACGAGTTATGTAATCTACTTTTTCAAGTCACTCGTAATGTAATGCATTACTTTTAAATTTACAACAAAATATCAGTTTACTCTTTGTTTTCCCAACACTAAAACCCAATGTTGAGAGAAATCAGGAGCAAGGCGTTGTGTGCACTGTGTGAACATGATGGTTATTGTAGTTCTAGACTAAATGTGAGCATGTATTTATCTCATTTGCACAAAAACAGATTCAGTATTCATTAAAATTCATAGAAACAGTGAAATGCAAACTATTTTACCTATAAATAATTTAACATGTGAAACAAGCCTTTATGTATTTAATCTCACTTTATTAACCACTGTCTTTGCTGCTGACCTTCAATGATCCAATTCAACCATACTAATAAGTAATCACATTTGTTAAATTGTTTGGTTTTTTTTATTACTGAAGAGTGTTAAACTTTCATCTCCTGCGTCCTATTCTTCTGCAATCCAGAATGGCAGCAGCTGAAAGGTTTGTTTGAGATGCGCCCTCTACTGTACAGCGGTGAATTTCCCATTCCTTCAGCCTGAGGCTTATTCATTTCACTTTGAGGTCCAAACGGCACCCTAAACATTCGCGGTCTTCCTCTGATTCTGCACTTTCGCAGCGTAACGACGCTTTGACTGTCGGAAAGTAGTCTGCTGCAGAGCTCGCACCAGTGCGGGCTTGGCAAAAGTGCGTATCGAGGGCACGTATCGACTGCAAAGGGGGCACTCGTGAGCACCCTTCTGAAACCTAAAATGAAAAATGGGACACCTTACGGACTTAAAGGAACACGTCGACTTTTTGGGACTTTAGCTTATTTACCATATCCCCCAGAGTTAGAAAAGTCCATACATACCATTCTCATCTCCGTGCGTGCCATAACTCTGTCTGACTCACCCACCGCTAGCCTAGCTTAGCACAAAGACTGGAGGTGAATGGCTCCAGCTAGCCTACTGCTCAATAAGTGACAAAATAACGCCAACATTTTCCTATTTACATGTTGTGATGTGTAGAGTTACATCGTGTACTAAGACCGACAGAAAATGAAAAGTTGCGATTTTTGCAGACCAATATGGCTAGGAACTATTCTCTCATCCCTGTGTAATAATCAAGGAACTTTGTGCTGTATCATGAGTGCAGCAGGCGAAAATAGGCTAACTTCTGTCAACATAACCAACGTGACAACCTGCTTGCACAGAGAGCGTGCTGGGGACTATTTTCAGGCGCTGCATGATATCATTGTGCCGCTGCAACCATTGTACGGCAGCAAAGTTCCTTGATTGTTACGCAGGATGAGATGAGAATGGTATGTATGGACTTGTCTAACTCTGGGGGATACGGTTAATAAGCTAAAGTCCCAAAAAGTCGGCTTGTTCCTTTAATGGACACGCGCACGCGGCAGCCGTTGTAAGTCCACAAGACCGAAAGTACATAGGCAGTGTGCCATTTGGGACAGGGCCTAACTTTTTCCCAGCTACCACCAGCGTTTTTGGTCATTTTCGCAAAGATTTCATGGCCCCCCGAATATTTTGTTGTATGAATATCTGAACATGAAATATATCAAAAGAAAGACCAGACCGTCTGCTTAAAAAAGCTTCATGCATTTTTATTTTTAGTTCAAACTGCACATTTTTCAAACTCGTTGGATCACTGCTGTGTTCACACTGCACGATGGTGTGTGCTTTGTTTCTGTTTTATATAATTGTAAATATATCTATTAAAATACTGATATTCTGGTCTATAACTCCTCCCCGAACCTCCCGCTGCCCTGTATCTTGCTCTCTCATTGGCTGTAGGTCATCGCTGATGTATTTTTCAGTCAAAACACATTTCACACAGCAGGAGTTTGATTCTCTCAGATTGTGTGTCACTCACGTGCACGTGCACTGATTTGCCTGTAATTTCTGGCTTTTTTCGGCGATTTCGCCAAACCTGTCGACGAGTCAAAATCAAGCCTAAAATCGGGCAGTGTGAATTCGGCATAAGTTAGCATCGCTACTTTTAGTTGGTTAATCTCAAACCTGATTATCACAACACAACAAAAAATTTCTTATTCATTATTTTGTCTTGTTTTCTGGTACAAATAAAACAGAAGTAATTTACTTAAGAAGATAATGGCCCGGTTTCCCAGACAGGGCTTAGATTGAGACAGAATTAGGCCTTAGTTCAATTAGGGCATTTATAGCTTTTAAAAACGTGCCTTAGAAAAAAACAAAAAAAACATTACTGGTGTGTGTCTTAAAACAAAACAATGGCACTGACATATTTTAAGATATGTCAGTGCAAATTGCTTTCAGTTAAAACAGCTCAAACTTGCACTTTAGTCTGGGACTAGCTTAAGCCTTGTCTGTGATACCAGGGAATTAATTCATGTTTTCTGATAAATTTATCAAAATTAAGTGTTTAAAATGAGAAAAATGAATGGGGTAATAAAAATAAACGTGCTTTCTTTTTGAATTATGTTTATTGCTTTAAGAATGATTCAATATATGTACTGGAAAACAAGCCAAAAATATAAAAAAAATTGCAGTATACTCACACTTCACAGCCTTAATGAATATAAGATGCTTTTCCATCCCATCACAGATGTTGTGAAATACTTGAACAGACTGACTACTCTTTTCTAGTCGATTGGCATGCAGGTCCGTACAGGTAAGCGACAGTCATCCATACGGCTGACACATGGAGCTATCAGCTGAGACAGTGACTGATGGCCCTAAGTGGGGCATTGGGAGTGATGCCATGCCGGAAGAGGTTGTCCTGCAGCCCTCCCATAGCAGACAAGAGATGGATACCACCATGGTTTGGGAGCTGGGGTGGATGGACGTGTGGAGGGGTAAGACTGTGTGGCTAAACCTTGAGAATAGATAGCTTGTTGTGAATTACAGCCTCTCATCTTTAGATGTGATGGAGCGGCGATGGGGCAGTGGAAAATGCCCAGCGGAGTGTGTGCCAGCTGCTGCTGTTTGGCAAGGACGGAGCGTGGCGTCTGACATGTGATGGACTATCTGATCAGTGAGTTTTTGTAAAATACCTTCCGAATGAATCGCAGTGTCTCTTCTCTTTATCCCTTGAAGTCACCATGAAAACAAAATGGACAATTCTTATTTTTTTGGGAATATTGCAGTATTTGTTATAAATATATGTATCCTTATACATTATTCTTTTTTAAAATTGATATGCCCTCATAATCTTTTGAGTGTTTAAATCTCTTGCCATGACATCTCTTCTCTAATGACATGTTTACTGGCGCGAGGTCCCGCCCTACTTTTTATCTTGTTTGAGAAGCCATTTAACTCGGACATACAGTAGTGGCCAAAAGTGATGACCGGCCTAAGAAAACTGACATCTTTATGTAAGCCATTTGTTTTATTTGTGATACCCAAATCTTACGGACATCATTTTTGGCCAGGTTGTCATACAAAGAAATTATGAACAAATGCAAAAACAAGAGAGAACCAAAGAAATATTAATAACTGATTAGATTGTTGCCAATGCATGTTTTTTTGTTTTTTTCTTCCTGTGAGCTTTTTGCTTTTCAATGCACTTTTTTGCATAATAAAATAAAACCTGTTGCTGTAGTTTGCCTTTTTCCCACAAATAATTTCCAAATAATACTGAAATAAAAGTTGTATTTTGTTCTTCTGTCATATTTAGGAAATACCAAATATTTTCCTCATATTTTGATGGTTTAATCTAAACTTGTAGCATCATAAAAAACAAATATCCAAAAAATGTGGCCGCTACTGTACACCAAAAATAGGGAAGAAAAACCATTACAACGTGATGCCAAAGTAATTTGTGGAAGTAAGCTATTTACTTTGAACGAGACTTCTGATTTATTAGACAGATTCTTCTAATAATTAGAAGAATAACAAAGTGCAGTATAACTATTTGCTCAGTAAAATTATTGGTGATGCAAACCATTGTGTTTATGATTATGATAATAGATGAAAATAACATAACAAAAACCATTTTGCAAAACAACAGTAATCCTCGTGGTAGCTACAGTGACATAATCGTGGTGACTTTTTCCAGTTGTGAACGTGACTGGCACTGATGTTTTGTTCAAAATGCATGTAAATCCATGTAAACAAATATGAATCAGACTGCATCATTTAGGGTTCATATAAGCATAACTTTCAGAATCTAAAATTGGGTTGGATTTATTTAATTTCAGTGAAAATTAGAGCATGTAAACATGTCAAGGTCTAATTAAAGTGACGATCTGGGACCACTTTCCAGAAGGTATTCAAAGGAGAATGTGTAGTTTCAATTATCCTCTTTTACTGCCTTGACACTTTGATCAGTGTGGCAGGGTCAGCTCTGTTCATAGGAATCCTTGTTCTAAGATAATTTTGAAAAATGACCATGTACTAACAATGATGAATTTCTGTTCATCTCCCTGTATGTCCAATATAAGCTCACGGTCATGTACAACAGGCTTATTGTGCATGATCCTGTATGAAAAAGATAGAATAAAAGATGGTCCTACACTCTAAAAAAAAATGGTTCTATATGGCACCAAAAATGGTTCTTGGCTCGTAATCATAGGGGCACCTTTTTTGAGTGCTATATAGCACCAATTTTGGTGCTTCAGTGGTTCTTCAGCGGTTCTTTGACTAAGGTTCTATATAGCACCGCTACCATGTATATAACATGTTAAGATATGGTGCTATATAGCACCAAAAGTGGTTCCTCTATGATTATGACGAAGAACCATTTTTGGTGACATATAGAACCTTTTTTTTTAGAGTGTAGACCATTTCACAAAATTTTGTGGGATACACATATTGCAATATTATTGGTTGCTTCTGGATTTGTTGTTAGTTTGTTTTAGTTACCTTTCTACTCTGCTTGAAATTGAAAAATTAGAACAAAAAAGTGCCTTTTAAGGTTAATCTTCAAGTTTAAACATCCTATTACATAATACTAACTCTGGCCTTCAAGGTCCACTGGGTTTAGCTGCATCCCTGATCAAACTGACCTTTCTGTAACTTTCTAGTAATCCTGAAATCCTCTTGTTCGGTGTGTTTGACGGGCCCTGTATTAGAAACCCATGTATTGAAAATTAATGAATTGCATTCTGTCTTCTCAAGTTAAATTACTAAACAAATAGTAATAATTTTTGAAAACTTGTGACAGGGTGAAACATTTTAAACCAAAATTACTGTTGCTTTCTGTTTTCAAGGTTATGGCCTCCTATCTTTAGCAGTCAAGCATCAACGATATTACTTTTTATAAATTGTAGGGGAAAAAAAAGAAGGATTTTTGTCTTATGTGACAGGGTGGAAATAGGATATGCTGTAGGTAATATATGGATATGCTTTGGCCAAGCATGAAAAATAACAAATGATATTAAATGAGAATAGAACTTGCTTTTAAAGTCACCATGAAACCAAAATAGACAATTATTGTTTTGTTTTTTTCCTCTATGGAATATTACAGTATTTATTATAAATTATTTATGTGTGTATATTGTTATTATATATATATATATATATATATATATATATATATATATATATATATATATATATATATATATATATATATATATATATATATATATATATATATATATATATATATATATATATATA